>CP063409.1:2400000-3000000 GCA_017357885.1 Monilinia vaccinii-corymbosi
TTGGGGCGACGTCGAGTGTGGGGCGTTGTGGTTGTTGAGGTCCTTTGTGTGTTTATGTGTCTCGGTATGAAGGCTGCCGCCGTGAGTTGAGTGATCTGGAGATGGATTGTGCACTGTGTGTTGTGTGAAGGTATGATTTTTGAGGGTGTTTTGGGGAGGGACCTGGTACTAAAATCCACACTGTGGTTGAGTATTTCTAAGAAGATATCATATGATAGATAGATATCTCGATAAATTCATGTGTGACTTGTGTATGTAGTATGTATGTATGTATAACAATTTCACCCATCCGTCGTCAATCTGTTCACATGCGAAGAGATTTGGTAGTGAATAGTCAGCAAATGCTAAATTAATAATATCAATGCCGGATAGATAGATAGATATCTTTCTCGGCGCCGAAACATCATCATCGAGAACCCAATGATAATCTAGGGCCTTATTTATTCGCCCCTCGCTCCCCGGTACTCGTACTCTCCTTGCCCCGCCCCCCTCCCCAGAAGAAGCAGAGGCAAAAAGAAAGATGCTCGGTTCATTCGCTCGCTACTCCTGAACCCGATTATTGGGGTTTATTTACCGAGCGAGCCGATGTCGGAAAGTGTTTATGTAGGATCGATTGATTGCTGACTGGATTGATTGTGTTTGATTGTATTTATTTGACTGATGACTGGAGTTTGGTTGTGCCTGTGTTGCATCATGTAAGAATGTTTATTGTTGTGTGGTGTGGCGGGTTGTGGTGGTGGTGCACAAATGATGCGGGTATGCGGGCTGACTATGGCTGGAGGGCGTGAAAAGCTTGTTTTTGAGAGGGGGGATGAGAGGGGGGATGAGGTGAGGGCGGGATGATGCTGGAAATGGGTGGGAGTATGTGTTTGGGGTGAGGCGTTGGGGTTTTGAAGTTCCGATTGTATGTTGTGTGATGTGTGTGTGGAGGGATTAGTCATGTTGGGATGATGTTACATGTGAAAATAGAGAGGTAGAGGTAGAGGAGAGGCTAATTACGAATGATGAATGATTCATTCATAAAAGGTTTGAAAAATGAAAGCTAATCATGAACGCTTAGATTGGGCTAAGCTTAAAGATGGTACATTTATATTCTTTTATTAAGGATGGATAGTACATGATATGTTTTATTCGATATCAAAACTGCCCAGATGCCAATTCGTCTTCACCACAAAATTTATAAATCCACATCCGCGCCATATCCAAAATCTACCGCTCCTTTCACAGCATGTTCTCTTGTCCATTGATCAATCACCTTAATGTTCTTACATATTCTCTCTTCCGGGAGCTGTGGAAGTGGTTGATGTGCTATATTGTCTAGGGCCCAGGAAACGGGCGTAGTATCTGCGTTGCAGAGCAGAGTTTGACGGATCCAGTCGAGGCAGTGATCTAAATTCTCAAGATTAGTGTGTGGGTCTTGTGTTTTTATAGGTACTTTTGACAAATTGAAAGTTCAAAATGAGAATTGGGGTTAGATTGAAGAGGGAAAAGAAATCGTACCGATATGTTTAGCACCATGACCTGCATAATTCTTGGATCCATCATCTCTATAAAAATCTCGAAAATGCGGAGACCTATAGCGTGGAACGCCATCGAGCCATATGGCTTGTCGGATGGTATTGAGACAGTGGAGTTGGTGGTATACTTCTAGTTGGATGAGATATTGGTCTTGATTTTCGTGATGAGGGACAGGTAGGGTTGGGATTGAGAGGCGGGCGGCTTGGGAGGAGGAAATATGGGTGTGCATGCTTTCTGATGGATGAAGAAGATGTTAGATGAGTTAAGAGGGGTGACTTTGGAGAAGACTTCGGGAGCTAAACCATTATAGAGCACTTCCCAGCTTTCGTCTGTGATGGTGGAAGGGAGGCCAGTGTTGGGATCCACCATAAAACGGTTGTGAGTATGGAGGGAGTTTGATTGTCGAACCGGAATGTATTCTATGATGTGTTCCACTGGAGCTATCATTTTTGTCAACTTTGGGCTATAGCATGGGAAGATAGCGACAGATCTGCTTGTACTTACTGTAGCTGCGAGAATATGAATCCTTCTTGGCGAAATCGGAAGATTGTTCGAATACTACGATTGTGAGTGCTCCTGCAAATACAACAATAATGTATAAGAGGACCAAAAAGATGAAATGTAGGTAAAAGGATATTCTCAATCCTTTTATATGACTCTTGGTGAAGGTTTCCTCCGCATCGTTGCTTTCTTGGAGAAGATGATATGTACTAGTGTCGGCCATGATACTTGCTCAGTGCATTGAAAGAAAGAAGCCGGTGAATAGGAAAGAAGTTGAGACGAAGAAAGAAGAGATCAAGACGAAGAAAGGGGAGAGCGTTAAACCTAAACTTGAACTGCGCAATCTTTGACTCGGATCATCCAAGTCCCCCGACATATCTCTAGAAAGGGAGGGCTCGAAGAAACCAGCGAAATTTTACTGGAAATGTGATTTGGTCTCATCTGAATTGTGCTGAGAGCTTCATGCATACCATACTAATACCACTGCATACCCGATAGCCTAGAGGTAAATTTGAGGATTGTCCTCCGCTATTTTCTCACGCAAAATGGCAGCAACGAGAACAAGCTTAATAAAAGTCTGACAAAGACTACCTTAACAAGAACAAAAGTTGGGGTAGTCTGGTGTCAAGTGTCATCGGAGATTAGTAGTATATGCGATACCCTGGGTATACACCGTCCAAATTCTGTCGACGTAAACATAGATTTCCCTTGTCCCTTTGGCGCTGGAGCCTCTAAAGTGGAAAATCGGCATTCCAGAACTACAACCTCGTAGACTATCATTCCAATTTCATGATTGATCTACTCATCGCCAAATAACTTCACTAAACTTTGTAACAAATACAATGAGAAACCGCCGAAAACGGTCTAATGGCGTAACTGGCACACAAAGTCTAAGTTGTGCAATAGTTATAGAACAGGCTTATGCAGTAACCCTGACTAACGACCTGACTAACGACCTGACGGCATTGAAGGTATGATGCCGGCTTATTGAGATGGAGATGGATTACATGAGTTTAGAAAGCAATACTCCGCATATTCTATCGAACTCTTTTACCCTTTGGGGGATTTTAGAGCGATTGCGAAGTCAATGATTGGTTAGTGGAAAAGACTCTCTGCTTCCTGGCAGCGTATTCATTGCCAAAAAAGAGATTATAGGCAACACTAGTAGGCGCACCTCACTGCCAATGTGCATCAAGTTGGAAAATTGCTGGAATGTGAATTGCTCATCAGCGGAATGATAGTACTTAGCAACTCTGGTATGATGTAATGCTATTCACTTGAGAGGTAACATCCGTAGTAGCACAAAGCTTGAAGCATGTCACCTGACATCAGCACTTAGAGAAATAACCACAGATTTTAGCTTGTCGTTCGAGTATGTAGTGTAATATCACATGGATTTCCCAAGTGGCGAAGAGTTATGTCCATGTATACGGAACTAAAAATCGCAAGAGCTCAGCCCACTTCGGGGACTATTGTCTCTGGATGTTAACGGATAGGGGTAGGATCACCCATGAGCATGTTCAATGCAAAACCATAACCTGCAGCCTGCTTATAGTCGGCGGTAAAGACGGTCATATCTCTCCCCCTCCCCCCTCGTCGAGATATAAGTTCCGATGTCATCGGAACGCAGGAGCGGGGAAGTTGCCGATGTGTTCTCTTATAAATTGTTAGCCTGTTCTCCCAAAAGCGGACTGATGATGATCAAGAAATACATATAAAGGTCCCCCCCTTTCCAATTGACACAACAATAATCCCATTCAAAAATCCGAACATTTGCTCAACCCAAGAACTACCTTCCTCCAAAGAATATCACTTGGAACCATCTCAAAGCCAAACAAGTTATCATGAAGATGACACATTTCCTCGCAGTTGGCATAGCCATGTTGGGTCTAGCTATTGCCACACCTATTGCGTAAGAGTTTAGCCTTCCCCGATTCTGAGTATTATCATTCTAACAGACAAAGTGCTCCAGAGGCTGAAGCGTAAGTTCCATGTCTTCTGTAATAAGATTTTGTTTTAACACGTATTATTTGAAGTGCTCCGTGGGGTGAAAAGCGCTGGGAGGAAAAGAGAGAAGCTACTCCATGGGAGGATAAGCGTTGGGAAGAGAAACGCTGGGGAGAGAAGCGTGATGCTCCTGGCTGGAAAGACAAGAGATGGGAAGACAAGCGCGAGGCTTCTCCATGGGGGACGGACTGGAAAGATAAGAGATGGGAAGAAAAGCGCGAGGCTTCTCCATGGGGAACGGACTGGAAAGATAAGAGATGGGAAGAAAAACGTGAGGCTGCCCCTTGGGAGGAGGAGCGATGGGAGGAGCGTTCTGCTGAGGCTACCCCTGATCTTCTAGCATAGGTCATAATACCTCAGCTGTGACGGTGGAGAGTCACATTGATTGATGGAAGCTGGCCCTAAATGTGGATGGGTTGCGTTTGTGATGATAACGTGGAAGAACTTCTTGAATACATTCACAGTCCTTACCACAATTGCGTGTAACAAGATTGAATCTGTGTGAAACGTGACTGAGACTGATAGCAGGTAACCTTAATGTACCGGTGTTTCTGTTCGGGAGAGAAGGGGACTGAATACCGGTAAGGCGTTGAATTGAGGTTGTTGGTGGGAGGGGAAGAAGGGGGAAGGAGAGGTGAAGCCATGGTTTTACGGAATTAAGTTTAGCCGATTCTAACGTCAAAGCCACCCCTAACTCTTACTCTTGGTCCTTCCTGCTCGTGCAACTTTGACTCAAGACAAGGTGGTTCGTTCCACTTGATTCTTGATTATATTCTCTCGTGGCCATTCATGGTGACCTCCTCGTACCTCACCAAATTTGGGCCGGAATACATGAAAGTATAAAATTTAAGAGTAGAACCTTCGATTCATCTCCTTGCAATTCCCAATCATAGACATAGAAGGATTGGGTTCAGGAACCAGGAGTTACTGCTCGAGGATACGATTTTTTGTTTTGGGAGAAGTGCCTCGCGGCACACAAAGTATCGTCCAACTGTTTTGTGCCACCTTGAGCAAGGTATTGTAAAGTAAAGGGCAAGTCGAAACTTCTGCATCTACTTCTCTTCTCTTCTTCTCTCTTTCTCATCTATCCCTCAATCTCCATGCTGTTGCCAGGCAATAGGAAATGGCAAGCTTCTTCTCCACAAAACCGGCCGATCCTCCAAGTCCACGAGATGTCGTAGCCACCTATCGACGAACCTTCGAGGCCCTCGTATCGGAAGGAAAGCTACGACCTATGGTTCTGCCATATCATCTCTATGGTTTTATGTTGCTGGGAATATATTTATGTGTGCGGCACACGAATCGGCCAATGTTATACAAGGCTCGGTGGATAGTTTTGGCTGCTATAACACGGTTCCAGCTCAAAACTTTATGGCATACGAGTAGTACTAATATGGCAATTGGCTTCGTGGCGGGTTTTATGAGTGTTTACGGTATTGCTACGAGTTTAACCTGGCTGGTATTTATGCGGCCACAGTTTGATGCTAAGAGGGTTGAGCGGAGGAAGATTCGGAGGGACAAACCTGCCATACAAGAAGGCGAAGGAGAAGCTACATCATATGTGGAGAGTACTGAGTCGGATTCAAGGCACCGTGCAAACCTGAACAGAGAGGCGCCAAAAAGGTTTGGGGGTCTAAAAGCTCCAAATGGAAACGATGTAGGGCCACAGCCAATCGCAGGTGGGACGATGGGAGAGACTGAGTATTATTGGCAATCATACCCAGAAAATATATGGGAGAGGCTAGACTGGGTCTCCGACTTGGTCATCAATCTTCGTGGACCGGGCTGGAACTGGGCAATTCCTCCTCTACCTAAGCCCCTCTCTTCCGTCTATCCCAGGTTACCGGAACCCCTAAATGAATCATCGACGAAGGACAAATCCTCAACTGGCATCAAAGGCTTCACTACGAGACGTGAACTATTTCGAGCTCAGGTTATCCGTTTTATTATAGGATATTTCTTACTTGACATGGTCAAAACCACTATGATGCATGATCCGTATTTCTGGCTTGGTCCTAACGAGTATATTATACCCCCCCATGTCGCAGCAATGCCTCCGCTCATCCGCTGTGTGTATCGCGAGCTTTTGTCACTGGCTGGGGTACTGGTTTCTTTAGAAATGGCCTTTCTTCTTCCTCCTCTAACAGGGTGTTTACTTCTTGGCCCATCCTCATTTATGGGCCTCAGAGGTGAAGCATGGTATTACCCCACTACATGGGGTTCTCTCTCAGTCATTGCGAATAAAGGCCTCGCGGGGCTCTGGGGAGGTGCCTGGCACCAAACTTTCCGCCTTATATTTTCCGCCCCAACAAATTATCTCATCGCAAACGGATACCTAAACCCCAAAGCCTCAACTACAAAACTCGTGGCTTCATTTTTCGCTTTCGGAATATCTGGAATTGTACATGCTGGTGGTAGCATATCTCAAATTCCCTCTACAAACCCTTCGAGCTTACTTACGTTCTTCATGCTGCAAGCTGTTGGAATATTTCTACAGACAGGATTCTGTACTCTTTTATGTGGATGTATCAAGCATATCTCAAAACCAATACGACAAACAATGAATGTTGTATATGCGTTATCTTGGGGGCTAATGACCGGTTGGTGGTTAGCGGATGATTTTGCCCGCGGGGGGGTTTGGCTTTATGAACCTATCCCCATTTCTATATTTAGAGGACTGGGGTTTGCTGGTAGAGATCACGGGTGGTGGTGTTGGGAACATGTAGGATTGGAGTGGTATACGGGTAAGCATTGGTGGGAGAGTGGCGTTGCTATTTGAACGGGGTTTCGGATTTAGTTGCATATGATTTATGAAGACGACCTGGCATGGCATATAATTAAAGTCTATGAAATGGACCATAAACGGCTCTGGTGTATGAAAGTTCATGTTGAGAGACACACCAAACATATAGGGAATGCATACTGGCCTTTCAATAGACGGCTGCCGTCTGATAACAAGAGATTTTAGTCTGTTGAATCCAAAGAAGTTCGCATCACGGAGATCAATTTGTAAGTTTACAAAATTTCGAACTACTGTATTGAAATCTTTCAATGTGGAGTGCAATAATCTCCGAGGGGTATACCAAACGAAGAATTCAAAAAGCCTACTCTGTACTTCTCGGATCATATTGCAAGTAGTAATTAGATGTTATCTCAAACATGCAAACATGGATGATCTCTGCCTTGCTCTATCCTCCCTTCTTGACTCATCACCATATATATAACCGTTTTTATTTATCTAAATGCATTGTAAAATTCTTGAGCATTTCTCTGCAAGGCCCATAAGCTTCCTTCAAGGGAACGAAGTAGTAATAGCTACCTATATAGCCATAATCTCAGCATAAATGTTAACCCCGCCTGTTAAGGAGCTGCTTTATAATACAAAGCATGCTCCAAGCTTTTATTCATTAGACTCTGGTCATTAGTCCTTTAATATCATTAACGTTTGCTCAGGACTGAGAGCTTGGAATACTCAAGCTCAGCTGGAGAATATAATTGTAAACACTCATGTTTCATTATTAATCACCTCAACACTACTTGGTGAAGAGAGCGAGTATATAAACTAAGGTTTCCGTAGAAACCTTAACTGACAAACTTCAACCTTAAATATCCCTAAGGAAGAGCGATGTCGACGATGAAGTGCATAAAATCCACACGAAAAGGTCAAGTCCTTCCCGCATTCTGCCAAATAAGCATGCATGCGCCACATGCCAACAGTGCCTTTCAATAGTATTTGCACGGGTTCATCCTTAGCAACAGCTTCTTGGAGACTTTTGGATTTTAGCCTTCCAACCTTACTGCATGTTATTACCTTCTCTAGCAGTAATCACCGGCAATTTTCTGCTGTAATACTTTAGCTTTTCAAGTCTTCCTCAAACTTTAATCTTCCTCTTCTTCTTTTTCACTCTCCCGCCTCTAAAACAAATGTTACCTTGCTATATTTCACTCTGGATTATACAAACTTGAAATGGTTTCACATCAATCAAATGAAGCAAGCCGATCGTCATTGAGCAACACTCATCACTTAACGTTTGTTTAAATAAAAGAAACTACAGATGGCCAGTTTAAGTTTTGTATCAATTTAAATAAACTTCAACTGTTGTCCTTGTACTATATCAACTAATAACGTTCATATCGCTTAATAATAATAAACCAACTATCTCTAATACGTCACGTATTAATCAGTCTGTTTATAGAAAACAATTAGGGTTTAGACCCTCTGAATTGATATATATTTCTTATATTTTTGTATCAAATCACAATAAAATATAAGATTATTTAATGATTATTTCGTCGATTCAGATCAATCAAAACTTGAAACCTGCAAAAGTTTTTACATTTTTATTTAATATACTTTTTAATTACAATTCTACGATAAAAATGAGTCTGTACTCTGTAAGCAAATGCAGTTTTAAGAAAGTCGCTTACAGATAAAAAGATGCTAAAACTAAATTATATGATTATACAATTGCTAAGCTTTTTTTTTTCATTTTAAACTAATCAGATCACTTAAATCGCATTTCATTTTGAACACCGATAATACCGAAGCACATTTTTGGTTATTATGCATAGCATATAAATGCAACCGTTTCCGCTAAGGGTTTTCGTTGTACATATACAAGTACGTATAACGACGAGAATTCTTAGACGCTAAAGCGTCAATATTTTGTTACGATTAATTAGTATGCGCTTTAGCGATCATACAACTGAACATACAGAAGGTATTAATACATTGATTCAAAGCGTTCGATATATGCGACTGTAACAATAAAGCCGGAACTCTTGCCGCAACTAAGACACGTTTAAGTTGTTGGAATAAAGTTTGGACGAGTGAAGATTAGTTGTAGGTCTGAATTCAAGTGGTTTATTATTGCTTAAAGAGGAATCTAAAGCTACAAACGATGCTATTTAAACATATTGGCCTACTAATGCGTGCGCTAATATGAGCGCTAGTATGTGCTAGTAGCTGCTGCATAGGTCACATAATCTATATTCTGACAATAGTTCTTTCTTCTTTTCTTTTTAAGTAATAGATCATCGAATCTAGAGTATTATTAATAGGCTCGATTTTCTTGTATATATAAATCTAGCTAGCACGCATCTACAATAAATCTTTACTTGTAGATTCTAAGAATCAATCATAGGTTTATTTTCAGTCTTTTTGTTACAACGACTAGCTCTTACATGCAAATTATATATAGTTAATATATATTTAAATTTAAAAAGAGTTTTCAAGTTCTTAAAAGTTTAAAGATAAATTTTAGAAACTTGAATACTATTGATCTTGTTTATTTAACTCTTATACGTCATTGCCACTTATATTATCTCTTTAAGTTAAACGTTGAAAGAACTTTGAGCACAATGGATATCAATAAAATTAACTCAATAGGGCGTATGTTCAGTATGAAAATGTATAGTACATGAAGAGCTATTTATGTCTATCTTATTCTCTAGTTGTTGCGCCCAGTAAATGCGGTCACATGATCCATATTCCGACATAAACTGCTAGTAATGAACATGTTCGATGATCTACGTATATAACCTCTAAATTATTCAATTCAGTTGATTGTTTCTCTTCAAAATAGCTTCTCAAACTATCTCATTCTGTCACGGGGCCATGGCCACGTGACAGCTTAAACTGGCTAGGAACTTGAGAATCAGGTTACTAGCCAGTCAGCTGATAAGATGTGATTACGGGACTATGTCTAATCTCGCTTATATTATACGTAGAGGCCATGTATAACATAAATATAGTATAAATACTGTATTCTAGTCTGTTATACGTAACTCTTTGAGTTACGTCTTAGTTATAAATCTGAACTGATTGATAGACCTGCTCTGAACTGTATCCTACCGTTGCTACTCTGTGACACATTCATTTTTTAATTTATTAATTGCGTTTTCTATATTTATTTCTGATTAATATTGTTGGAATATAGATCATGTAACATGTACAACGGCTACTAGCACGAACGTATTGGCAAAGCATAAAACTATTTGATATAAACTACTTGTTGTAACGATCGTGACCGATTGGCATGCTGATTAGCTGGCGCTTTGCACTGCTCAGCTTCGATTAGTTGACGCTTCATGTGCATCCTGTAGATGAGCTATATATAGTTCTCTTCCCTCTTTATAGCTTTCTAGTAGTTAATTCTAAGGATTCTTTTAGCCCTCAATTCACTTCGTTTGTTGAGCTCTTATGTAGCACAAGCGTCATACTTAGAGCCCTTCGTTGAAATCCAATTGTACTTTTTTAAGCGTGAGTTGATTTTATCATTGAATACCTCTAATACTAAATGATAATTCACTTTTTTATTATGTCTTTTAGTCTCAAGCTGAATATGTTTAGGTTGCGGGGTTTTATGAAAACAGCTCGCTTAAGGTTTTGCTCCCTTTAGAAGAAACCAACTAATGAGCTTAGGCTTTTGCTCCCTTCAAAGCGACTATAAAAGACATCAACTCTTGTTATTCTTTTGTACAGTAATATACTGAAAAATAAATTCATCACGTGTTGTATCCCACCACTTAGCGTTATAGATTCGTAGTATAAAACGTTTCTTTTTCTACGAAGAGATGGAATCAACTATGATTATTTTAACAACTATATTTTGACTATACTCATCGTTTCTATTCAATCATTGATGCTTCCGACGGGATACAAAGCATTAATACTTTGTTAAGGGTTAGCAAGAGCTAGCTCTTACAAAGGACATGTGTTAGTGGCGGTAAGAGATCCCGCTCTTCCGTTACAGTAGGTTTCACTTGAGTGATTGAAATCCTTTGCGCAGGCCAAATTTCGATTTTCTAGCAAATACAGGATGGAATATAAAAGGTTCTCGCCTTTGACCTGTAGTACATCTTGAACTCAATAATAACCTTAAATCCTACCTGTCAGATTTCTATAGGCCAACCTATAATTTAACATTTATTTAAAAGGGGAGGGGGAGGGTAAAGGGGGGAAAGTTAATGCAGCATGCTCGCCCCCCGCACATCCAGAGTTCATTGTAAAGTGGGGTCGTCCATGTATGATGTATATAGATAGTATCTAACATCTTCGTCCACATCATGGGACATTTCTTCGTTAGCCATTCCACAATTAGGCTTCTTTCATTTCAACACAAAACTCCCATCTCACTCCACACAATGGGGCCTCAAAACATTAATGTGGAGGAGAGAACGACTGGTATTGAGTCTCAAGATGAGAAGTACCATGTTAATCGGGAAGAAAATACGGAACACCTCGACAAGGCCGCTCATATTATTGCAGAAAGTGGTCATGAAGCGACCGATAGGTTAGTAGTTTTGGTTGTTCCTACATTGACCAAGTGCTCATTAAGATTGCAGGCGAGGTCAATCGCTTTTTACGTTCAACCCTATTGCGGAAAGAAAGCTAAGATTGAAGATTGATTTAATGATTATTCCTACCGTGGCATTATTGTACCTCTTCTGTTTTATCGATCGAGCGAATATTGGCAAGTCCGCAACTTGAATACCTTCTCTTTGACGTCAGATGATACTAATTTCAATGTGCTAGGCAATGCCAAACTTGCGGGACTTGAGAAGGACCTCAAAATGGTGGGATATGATTTCAACATAATCCTATCCTTCTTCTACATCTCGTATATCATCTTTGAAATCCCCGCAAGTATGGCTTGTAAATGGATAGGTCCTGGTTGGTTTATTCCCGCAACTTCGTTCGCGTTTGGAATTTGCTCAATTGCCACCGCATATGCGCATAACCACCATACGATGTCTGCCATCCGTTTCGTGTTAGGCATATTTGAGGCAGGTATGCTGCCGGGTATCGCATACTATCTTTCTCGCTGGTATCGTCGATCTGAATTATCGTTTCGTCTAGCGCTATATGTTGTTATGGCTCCAATGGCTGGTGGATTTGGAGGTTTGCTCGCCTCAGCAATTCTTACACTTCCAAGCTTCGGCACACTTCACACATGGCGGATGATCTTCGCCATTGAAGGTATCATTACTTGTTGTCTCTCAGTCATCGCCTTTTTCACCCTGACCGATCGTCCTGCAACTGCAAAATGGCTTACACAAGAAGAAAAAGACCTCGCCATAGCCCGTGTCAAGTCCGAACGCGTTGGAGCCACTGAAGTCCTAGACTCATTTGATACCAAAAAAACTCTTCTCGGCATCTTCAATCCGATAACAATCGTAACATCCATAATTTTCCTCTTAGACAACATCACCGTCCAGGGACTCGCTTTCTTCGCTCCTACCATCGTCAAAACTATCTACCCGAAAGCAACCGTTGTCTCTCTGCAACTCCATACTGTCCCGCCTTATATCGTCGGTGGACTTTTCATGCTTTCATTATCTTTCCTAAGCTGGCGCGTTGACCGCCGCAATATATTTTTCATTTTTGGAGCTCTCCTGATGATGTGCGGCTACATCATGTTTCTAGCCAGCAACGACAGCCAAACCCGTTATGGTGCTACGTTCCTCATAGGCTGTGGAGCCTTCACATTCGGCTCTCTATGCAACGCCCAAGTTGCTGCAAACGTTATCTCTGATACCGCACGCTCCAGCGCTATTGGTACTAATGTCATGATGGGCAACATTGGCGGTCTTATCTCCACTTGGTCATTCTTACCCACCGATGCACCCCATTATTACATCGGAAATGGACTTAATCTTGCTACTAGTACAGCAACTCTTTTTTTGTCGATTGCCTTGCTTTTGTGGATGAAGATGGATAACAAGAAGAGAGATACGAGAGATGTGGATGCCGAGTTGAATGGTTTGAGTCAGAAAGAGATTCAGGATTTGGATTGGAGACATCCAGGATTCCGGTGGAAGCCTTAAGGGGAAGAACTTCTTGCGCTTTATGACGGATGGTTTAATTGGAGCTAGTCTGTTGTGTGATAAAATATGTATTGCGGATTAGAATACGTTGGCGTCTAGTGCATGCGACTCTATATACATCTTCGCTTAGAGTTTAGTACATTTCATTCTTTTAACTTTTTGGAAGCATCATCTTAAATAACACCATGTAAGTATCATAATAAATGAATGATAAATATATTTTATAAATAGTCTTATATTTATGAAAGTCGTGGTCTCCGGCATCTTCAAAGTTGATGTCATGCCCGATAGCTCAAACATTGGCTAGCCCATAACACTCTTGGTGGATACTCACAGAGAATCTTATAAACGGTTTGTTTGTTTGATAATCCATCCCGCTATTGACACTTTGATAGGGGTTGCAATTCCACATGCTATTTTGTTGAGGCTCGTTTAGGCTTTTGCAAAGTCATGCAAAAGTCACTCGGGGGTTGCCGTAAGATTGAATTAGATCAGTGGCTTGCTTTCAAGCGTCTGCCTCTCGAGCTATTTTGGTTGTTCTCTAACGTCTTGCATGCATTAGTATAAGATGTATAGGCCATTCGACTTGGCACAAAACTTAGATGGAAGAGGACCTCATTTGATCAATCGATGAAATGCTCCAATCATTTTGTGTCAGGATGATAAACTTGGGGTTGCGAAGTGTGATCAAAATCAAAACTGTCCCCAGTATGCCAACCCCCCGAATAAAAAAAATGTAGCGACCGGATCACCATAGAGGCTGCCCCAGCTAGAGCCTGCAGAGGTTCATGATCACAGGTAGGCGTTGTGCGAGCTGGGGCAAGGCAGATTTGATAAATCCCGCGACTTCCTTGGGAGGCTTGTTCAAGATATTATAGAGAAAACTCACGCAGAGATCGCCAGGGGAAGGCAGAAAAGAGCTACGCTTATGCCAGTCAGGTATAGTCATTTCTACAATACGAAAGTGGATAATAATAATGAACTTGAACTTGCTTCTGCATGAGCTAGTATAGTTCTATAGATTTACTGCCAACTTAGTAGATTATGAGTCAGTGAGAGTTTAGCTCTTATGGGCCTGAGAGATTCAAGAGAATAATCGATGTTCAAAGGCGGGCTTGGATAATAGTGAGAAAAAATGGATTTCTTCCAACTATATGCGATCCTATTCGGCGATTGGATTTCTGAACAATCTTATCACTGCAGGAGGTGCTTCTCAACTAAGAAACGAAAATGTATCAGATCTCTAGAGTTTAGAAGAACTCGGTTCTACATTGATTACATGAGAATGGATGCGGTGGCATCAGCCTTAAACATAACCCTAACCGCCTTCAAGGTGCCACAGTCAATGAATTCCCAATGAAAATGACAACCATATAACACCTCATTTTGATTATGACCTCGGAGCTTGAGCGCAATGCGACGGATCGAATTGTTGTAACCTTGCCATTGGTGTGACGTGTCACATATCGATCATCTGACTGAGATTGCACTACTGGAAACATGCATATGTTTCATCTCAACACATGGATTTGGCATGCAAATATCTCCATACCATTTCACCATGATAGGACTACATCTAACGTCTTTCCCCCTGAATGTGTGAGAGATAACTATGTTGAACAGAATCCTAGTCTATAACGAGGGCGTCGATCTAGAAGATGCATCAAATGATGATGATTTTTCTCAGTATAGTTATATTCATCTACCTGCCGCAATACCAAGTAGTCGGTAGTACTAAACGTGTACATTGGCGGCATTAGGAACAGTAACAGCAACAGGAGCAGCAGTAAGTAGTAAGAGAGTATCTCGTGATACAAGTGGGCTCCAGTCTAATATTCCACTGATAGTTGAATCCCTTCTATCACTTTTCTACCCATCCCTATCGGAAGAGCAGGAGGAACATGTTAAGGTATCCGAGAAATACCGGTCAAAAGATAACTGGGAGATTTGGTTTATATCAAGAATCACAGTGGTGAATTTTAGGTCTGATGCCTATATGAGAAGCCATTTATCAGGCTAAAACAGAAGAGCAAGAGTTCGCTTATATCTTTCTGATCATAATGTAACTAACAACGGCTGGCAAAGTCGCATTCTCACCTGTAGGTGATGCCGGCTACGAACTTAGTTATCATAATAATAAGAGCCAAAGAGGAGCGAAACAACTTGTTGTATTCTGCACACAGCATACCTAGCGATCAGCTGAAGCTTAACGGGCGAGATTTGACTTTCGAGAAGGGTATTCTGCCTTTGGGTGGCGAATTTTATGATACGAGATACAATTTTCGAAGAGCGCCACGTGCAAAGTCGACCTTGGAATTGGGCTATAACAAGAAGTGGTAGGAGTAGGTTCTAGCCTACAATCATAGCAGGAAGAAGGGATGAGCAGTCTCTATATGGATACCGTAAAATCGAATTTGTTTTAGGAATGGGGGTCTTATATAGCACTTACGTAGCTGAAAAGGACAATAAACTGGAATCAACAACAACAACAGTGTAACTGACAAAGTGCATGAATCGAGTTCTCGATCTGAAAATGTTTGCACCTGATAGGAATCTCATATTATTTTGCTGATCAGCAGGAACTATGTGTAAGGGGTAAATCTTTGTAATATGTACGAGTAGCTCCGAGTTCTAGACTTGCCAAGTCTGAAGGCGCTGAGTAATGGCTTTTGGTAGGGATACCAGTTATGTTTATAATGTCTAGGTGAGATTATTAGACATCCTGTGCGCAGACTGTTGTAGTTTTGTCGTCTTCACGTGGCAAGGAACCATGTGCTGCAGGCTTTATATCGGCGACTTATACTTTCTCCTTTCCTCCCCGATAAACCTAAAATGAGGGTAGATTCTCAAAATCCATACGGAGATAAACCCTCTAAACCGCTGTAGACGCCTTGGAAGGGTCCGCGGAGATCATTGATAGCATGAATCCTTCTTTTATACAAAATACCGATGATCTGGTTGATTTGGTGATCCTTGTTGGTTCCATGTAACAAAAATCCGAACCAGATTATTCTGCCTATATAAACTACTCCTTGGAAGCGAGGGCGGTGAGACCATATTTAGCCTTTCCACAGCCTAAACTTGATGGCACTTTATACGAATACTATCTTTATTTCCATTCTTGATACAATAGGATTATTGAGCGATACGAGAAATTAATCATCCCTGGTATAAAAATGAAATTGATTATTCAGATTATTCTACCAAGTATTATATCTTGATAAATACCAAACAATTACACTTTTATATCTTGATAAATACCAAACAATTACACTTTTATTTAACTTTGTATTACGATGTGAATATCGATGCATGTGATATATTAGCCTTATACGAGTGTAATACTAAGCGAAGCTAACTTGAAACCTCGCTTATATCAGCAAAAGTAAATATATCTCGTATATCTTTTAAAGTTGTAATCCAAATGTTATATAAAAGCTCAAATTGAAGATTAAATAAATTCTTAGAATTAACTATTAAAAAGCACAAAGTGTTTACGCTTCTATATATTATATATATATACAGTATTAATAACCGATATATGATCGCGTTTGTTCAAATAACTCTCAATTCTACTAATCAGATATGTCGATTGATTACAATTATAACAAAAGTATAATCAACGTATTTATATTATTACATATCTATGGTTCTATAATACTAGAATAAAGCTTTTATATTATATAGACATAGCACATGTGATTTCATTTAACGATCGACATGTCTTATTGATGCCGCTCCACGCCACGCGCATTCTAATTAACGTCGCTTTGCGCCGCTCGGGATTCATTTGTGACGCTTGTGCCGTAAAAGAGCTGAATGAACAGGGTCAAAAACTTCTTTAGAATTTATTACTGGTCTAGCTAGGCTACAGGACAACGCTCCTATATATAATTTACATGAAGCGCATATGCTTGAGCACATGCTCGCTAATCGAGCACGTGAGCCGGAGTGTCAGGCACAGAAGCCGTGACAACAAGCACGTACGCTGGAGCGGCAGCTAGGCCGGCCGAGACGTCAAAATCGTGACATCATTCATATGCCTTCTGTAGAATTAGTATATAACCTTTAAAGATCGCTATAGCTCTCCTTAATAGTTAATTCTAAGGAATCTTTTGACGCTCAATTCTAAACTGTTATATGACACAAGCATCATACTAGTAGTTTATAGTTTGATTAGTCTAATCTGAACTTATACTTTATATTTACGATATCAGATTATAGAGTTAACTATCAGAAAGAAAAGTTTTAAAAGTCTATGAGAAACTATATAAATATCAGCATTTTAGGAAAGTATATTAAAAATTCTAAATTTAACAACTTGAAAGATCATTTGTTACGATCGTGCTGTACGGAATGCCGATTCGGAGAATCGGAGGTCACGCTCGTTACGCGAGCATGTAACTGGCCTGGTGTATATATAGGTGTATTTATCTTGCGTATTGCAAGCTCTTCAGTAGATAATTCTAAGGATACTTTTGATCATTATATTGAGCTCTTATATAGCATTTGCGTTACAACATTATCAGTGTTAATATCTTGACCTTGATTCAACTCTTTGTATTGTTTATATATTTACTATTAGTAATAGAAGAACTCGGCTATTTTGTTATATTTATATATAGAAAAAGCAAAGCTTGATATCTTGAAATCGGAAAGAAGAGAACTACCCTGTACTCGTACATACACCCGAAATCTATCGGAGAGTCATTGCCGAAAGCGATGATATTTTAGAAATCCTAGCGATCTGGTTGGTTGATAAGATCGATCCCTGGTAAGCGAAGATTGTTCGTATTCTAGAGGATACTTTAGTAGCGGCAAGGGGTTCTAACACAGCCTTATACATGATACAGATCGATCCATAACCTTATTCTCTTATATCAGAAAGTCCTATAGCAATATATTTGTATATAATCAAAACTTATCCACCTTCTATGTTCCATAGTAGAAGAAACTCATTATAGTAGAGCGGAGAAAACCTACGTGCGCGAGGCCTAACGTTGATCTGGATTTTAATTTAAAGCTTGTAATTTTATCTCAACATCGTAGTAGCACGTTTCGCTTTGAATTAAGATTAAGAGATTTCAAACTTGAAATATTAGACCGATACTCACTGCTAAGCGAAATACTCCTTTATATAAGCTTCGATGATGAATACGAGCAACACTGGCAGTTGGGATCTCAATCGTTTCTTTCGAAGTCGACTGCAGTGCCTCGTATTCGAAAGCAACCAAGATTCCTTTTCTCAAAGTTTTCTTAATTTATATAGTACAAGTGATCAATACGTCATCTTGATACAATTAAACTTTTTGATTTAGCTTGTTTATACTAAAAGTATCACGTATGACTACGCTCTATATGTATATTCAATTATATTGTATTTTAAGATAAATCATGTAACAAATATCATATAATCGATAATCAAAAGTTATATATATATTAAACATTCCTTCTTTTTTAAAGAATTTTAAAATCCTATATAAAATACTTCAACGTACGGTCAACATTACTAGTACATGATATGTATAACAAGCTGATGATTATTTGATATTATATAGCATCAAAAAGTGCAATCCTAATTAGACGACGATATAATAGAGTTTTGAAGTTTTCTTCATTTTCCTTCCCTTTTCTTTCTTTTCTTTTCTTTCCTTTCATAAAATATTAAATCTCGGAAAGGTTTGTACAAATCTGACTAGTAATGTTGATCACTAGATACTTGTGCTGTCACAAGATATTCAAATCAGTAAGCCAAGATATAAGGGAAAAGACTAATTATATTGCAATTATATTGCTTCGTTTCGAATATATATCATTAGAATCTGAAGATTCCAATTAAGATCTCTCCAAAATCGGTATAGCCGTTGGTATCAGCGTACTGATTTGAATACTTTCTGGCGGTGCGAGTATACAAATCATGATTGGAAATCTGATACATTCCACTTTGAATATATCAAAAGATCGGGCTTTGCTCTGCACGAAAGTATCCGACCTATTCATAGGAAGCCGTTCCAGCAGATCCGTGATTTAACATTTGTTTCGGGAGCTACGGAAGGGGAACTGCCACTCGCTTTGTGTAGACAACACTTCTTTGAAGACTTAATTTAACAAGGTTACGGCGAAGGCCTTGGGTCAGAGGCAATGCAAAATAAGCTGGCTGGGTTCTGTCTAGATCAATATACCGCTCGAGTCATCGAAAGAGTCATCATAGCCATCAGGTAATCAGTAGTAAGAAAAGGATATAAGTAAACGTAGATACCCTCTCTTTCAAAACATCATCCATATCAACATTCATTCACATTCACATCAACATTCACCCACGCAGCACAGTTGTTGGAATCAATTTCATCACAATCAACAATCTTATTCATTCAAAATGCATTTCTCTGCCGCTAGGCTCACCTCTCTCCTCGCTGCCTTCAACGCCTTCAGCTCCGTCAGCGCTGCTCCCATCGAGGATCGTGCCGTAATTGATCACGATGCCGTCGTCCCATTCCTAGAAACCATCCCAAATGATCGAATGGGTATCACCCTGAAGAAATTCCAGCCTTTCGTCGCCATTAGCAGTGGTTGTCAACCATACCCCGCAGTCGATAAGGATGGTAATACCAGGTACGATAGAAGCCCTTCTCTCTCTTTTTGGATAGCTCTTTATTGACATTTGTCTCAGTGGTGGTCTTCAAGATACCGGGAACATCTCTGCTGGTTGCCGTGATCAGTCCAAGGGTCAAATGTATGCTCGTGGTGCATGGTATAAAGGGAGATATGCTATCATGTACTCCATATGTAAGTGATTCTGATACACAAAGAGTCTTCGCTCTCCCCTCTGACTTACTTTTGCAGTCATGCCCAAGGATCAACCAAGAGCTGGAAACGTCGTCGGTGGTCACCGTTTCGACTTCGAGTTCATTGTCGTCTGGCTCAACAACCCATTTGTTGAGAATCCTGAGTTCCTCGGTGCTGCTGTCTCAGCTCACGGAGGAGTTAAGAAGAACAGCAACCCAGCACGATCAGGTTCCAGAGTCATGGTCGAGTACTTCGCCAAATTTCCAACCAATCACGAGTTGAAATTCGTTGATTATGTTGGAAGAGATTTGACCCTCGTATGGTGGGAATCAATGCCACCTGAGAGCAGGTGGGCTTTAGAAAACACCGACTTCGGGAAGGCTGTCTGCCCATTCAAGGACGCGGGCAATAAATTCATGAGCAACCTTGAGAAGGCATACATTTAAATGCTTGCTTGTTCTTGGATTCAACAAGAACTCCGGGTGGGTAATTGGGAAGTTCGCCATTTCCCAAGAAAACTTCTTTGGCTTGTTTTTGGGATATTTCTTTCTATTTATGAGTCCTACGAATTGTTTTTCTCGGCTTATACCTGGTTAGGCGAAAGGATAAAGGGGTTTTGAGGTGCACTTACGTCTTATGCTTCATGGTATAAAGTTCTGGGAATGATATAAGGCGTATTTGGAAGACGGGCTCATTCTGATGATACACATTCATTTTGTACGATCTAGATAGAATACATGGCAAATATTGAATATTATATCGAACATGATGTACCATTCGTTGATAACATACTGAAATTCCATAAGTTCCTTTTCAAGTAGATCATATCAAAATTCTATCTAATAGAATTTAAGGAATTCTAAAGGACTTTAAAAGAACTACATCTGCCAGAATGTAGATCATTCACTAGACAAGCATAACTTAGCGAAAGAGCAACCCTTTACCGAACTTTGATAATGATCGTGTCCAAACAATCATCAACCCATCAACCATCTGAATTCAGATCTACTGTTGACCTCCACTTGCCAAAAGTTCGTTTCAACAACATCGAATTCCAGTATTTTAGTATATTACTGTATTAGTAATAGTAACATACATTCCCATTAACACATATAACTGCAAATAATGTTATTCTTTATATGCAAAAGACCTCAATATCAGTCATTATAATACTAACTTCCACTACAACACCATAATTGATAGTACAATCAAAGTTATCGGTAAGCTTATTGGCCATGAAACTATAATCAAAAAAGGTTCATTCGCGCTCCATAAATGATCAGATCGTTCAGGTGACAAGGAGGATTGAAATGACTGAACTTGACTTGATCAGAGCGGACAGGGTCAATTAATTTGTATGCCTGCTCCCCAACCGGCTTTCACAGATGAATCAGGCCCTTGTGATAATATCGCGGTGGCGTCCAGTTACATTCTTCCCACCGGAGAGCTTTATATGCATGTTACCGAACAAGCTTTAGGAGATTTCCCCACACCTAGTCCCCACTCTGCGGCGCGTGTTCGGGCAGCGGGGAAGCTGACGTGCACGAGGTTCCGTCTTATATGTTGTGGTCGGATGGGGGAGGATGAAGGCAACCTAGCTGGCGGCGATGAGATGATGAGTGAGCCGCCGAGCAGAACGCTTGCGGTTATGATATGAGCGCATCGTGAAAGTTTCGTGCCGGTCAAATAGCCCAAGCCACACACACATGAGATGTTGACCTGCTAGAACTGGATGCATCACGCACGTCTCATGATTTCCACATGGACATCTGACATTGTGAATGCGATGAAGCAGTCAAAATTGTAAGGCTTGTAATGGATAGGGGTGTTGTTAGATGAAGAGGATCACGGCCGGCTGTAGGGGGTATCGATGTGGATTTATCTCCATCGGGTCATTGCTACTAACAGTTGGTGTGCTGCGGGGACGGACTGCAAGCATCAACTATTGGCGAGTAGGTTATATATACTTGACAGACAAACTCAAACAAGTATGAAACGCTATATCAAATCCAACATACAGTATAAAAGAAGCATATCAAAGGAAAATGAATTCAAAATATTCATGTATAACGACCCTTTATTCAATTTCTTAAATACAAATAACTAGTAATATCAGATTTCCTCCGTCATTATATTCATTTCAATCTACATTTACCGATTCTTTCTCTCACCCTCTCTTTCTCTATCTCGTCCATTTATCCATTTATCCATTCATCTTTCTTTTTCTCCTTCTTTTTCCTTTTTCCTTTTTCCTTTTTCCCATCTCCCATCTCCCTCTCCCTCTCACCCACACCATACCACTTCTTGAGATCGCCAAGAAAGAAAAAACTCCATACAAATGCCGCCTACGTGAAAGGAGATTGCTCTCGGATCGTTCATTGAATGATGAAATGAAATGTCAGAAACGAAATGAGTCATCAAGCCCTCTATAAAAATAAAAATAAAAGGAACGAGGCTAGGTGCGAGACAAGGAGTTGAAAAGAGCCGAACCCTAGAAATAACCTCGCCAAGACCCCTATCCATATGGGGTATTAGGATGAGAAGAGAAAAAAAAGACAAATAAACAAACAAAACATGGTATCAAAGCCTAAATCCCAGTTCATCCATCATCCATCATCCATCGTTGGTCATCAAGCATAAGAAAAAATAACATCAAATCGTGTTCCCATTAACATTAACCTCATAACCCTCACTCTTCTGCTTCAACGCCTTAGCCAACATCAACTCTCTCATCCAATCAATCCTCTCATCTCTACTCTTCACGGCAAAGTAGTGCGTTTTATTGTTGTTTCCAGGACCCCCACCCAAACCGCCAGGCATCAGACTATCTCTCTTCTTCAACTTCACCCCCTTCTCTATCGCCTGCGGAATCAGCTGAAATGCAAAGACATCGACTTTCTTGTCCCGATCCCCACTGCCACCGCGACCCATGGCAATATTAACACGTTTGAATGCAGCGTTAAGCTTGGACGAGGAGGCGAGCGAAGAGCACGCAATGGCGTAATCATCCACATCGATGTATTCGAGAACATCGAGAGCCCGCGCGTCTTTGTGCATGGCGAGGGTGGTGCCCCGAAGTGTGAAGTGATGCTCGTGCCATTCGTGGCGAAGCATCTTGGTGCGGCGTTTCTTCATCCACCCGGCGTAGGAGGGGGCGTCCTTTTCAGGAGATGACGAGTTGGGGGAGGAGCTCGAGGAGGGTGGGGGTGGCAAGGGGGTGGAAGTGGGAGCGTGCGCTGGGAGGGGAGCGCTGAATTGAGCCCAGGGATCAGTGGTGGAGTAGGCGCGGATCGAGGTCTCGAGGGTTAGTGGGTGACTGGGATCCTTGGAGGTGGTAGCGGTTGTTTCGGGGAAAGTATGGGCTGGTTCTTTGGGAACGATGTGTACGTGGGCAGGGCGGGAAGTTTGCGTGGTTTCTGTAGCTTGATACTCGTCGACACGAGGAAGAGGCATGGGACGACGGGTAGAGATGCGGGAGAGGCTACGTTGGAGAGGGTTATTTGTTGGGACATTGGTAGATGCGTTGGTGGTTGGGCGATAAGTCATGTTGGGTGGAACGGATTGAGAGGCTTCTCTCGCAACAGGACTCATAGGTACTACACTAACAGGTACGTCCATTTCGGAAAAGGGGGTACCGAATCGGTAGACAGATGGTGAGCGATTTTCATTACGGAGCTCGGGGGAGAGAGCTTCTGCGCGTTCCATTTGGCAAGGCGAGAAAGCAGCTGCGCTGTTTTGGACGGCCGTTGCACTGCATAGGCCATAAGTATTGGCACTTTGGGATCTGATGGGTTGTGCAGGACGTGGTGGAGGAATGGAAAGCTTGGGTAAGCCTCGGAGGCCTGCAATTGGTCCTTTCAATGGTGGAAACATTTCGTATGGTGGAGTTGGTGGTTCTTCAGATGATTGATTAGGTGCGAGATGCTGGAATTTGATGAATTGCTTGACATTATCTTGAGGGTCACGCAATGCGACATTTCGAAGACTCTCCTCTCCAAGGTAACAAAGAGCAGGAGTTGAGCCAGGACCAAGAACATCCGAGGATGCAACCACTGAAGGCACCGCATCGGAGATTGGACGAGCTGTAAGCGCATTGCCTGGATCTCCAGCAATAAGTAACGAGCCACCTTCTGTTCCAGTCATTAGTATCAGTGGAATCCCCGAACTTTCTATAGAGATTAATTAACGCACCTTCAGGGCTAATCGGGTGGTCCCTGTTGAAAGCGGCAATCAACCGTTGTTGCCTTTTCCACTTTGCACAGTTTTCTCCCTTTGAGCACTTATGTGGTTTTGGCATAAGTTGCTCGATGCCCACAATCGAAATAGAGTCCAAAGGCAACACCGTCTCATGTTTATGGGCCCTTCTTGAGCCCTTGCGTCTTCGCGATTGGTTTCGCTCGGGACTCGTTGAATGGTTCCCCTCCCAAACTCTTTCCGACCTATCTCTCCTCATGCGGAACTCTATAGCCGGGGAAGCTTCTTCGATAGGAGTGACTGGCTTAGGCGTATTGGGAGTACTTCCTCGCAGGATGTGGATTTCGTTCCAAACCTTTGTGCGCAGTCCAAATGATGAAATACCCAATTCTCGGAGATCCTCGAATTTAAGAGTGGTCAAGATGGCGCCGGAGATATCGTTTTCTTCAAACTTCTCCACGATTGACCATTCGAAACCCGCATCGTGCATCCATCTTGCGACCTGACGTGGTGTCCATTGAGTGATATCGTTCAAGTCCAGATTTGCGATGTTTTCGCTCAATATAGATAATCTCTGGCGCCTCGTGGGACTATTTGGTAACTCTGGGGTGGGCGAGCTAACTAGATGTAGTGGCGTGAGTTCCGATGGGCGTGGAGTTATTGGCGACATTTCCAAAACATATTCGTTCGGAATATCCAGCGATGAAGAAACAGAGCTGCGAAATAAATGAGGCCCCCGGGGTCCTTCAACTGGCTTCTTCGAGTCCAGGTCGAAATTGAAAGACTGGAATTCGTTCGTGGCCGAGGTGGGTGTGAATACTTCTTCGTATGAGGATAATGTAGTTTCACTTGCTCGACCGCCCTGGTGACATATTAGTACGAGAGATAAGAGGAATGAAACGTTGTACATACTGATCTGTAGCTTAGACGCGAATAGTCCAAATCTTCTTCGAAATCCGACCCATATTGGGCCTCTTCCGCATATCGTGGAGCATTTTGATCGTCCTCGAATTCCTCACTGTCGCTTACATCCTCCTCGAAATCCGTATCGAATACAGTTACGGATGATAAAGGTCGTTCAGGATGATGCTGTGTTTCTTTGAAACCCAAAAAGGTATGGCTAGGTTGACTAGCAAAGCCTCTCTGGAACATGTCCACCCGAGTGTCGATGGTCAAAGGGGTCAAAGCCTGATCGAATAATGTGATTAGCATTATGATCGAATATATGTCAGTATATTACTGTCGTAGCCTCTCTGACGTACCATATTGCCTGTCACAAATGCGGGGTATCAATAGATAACTCGGGCGGGACAAGAAATTTGCAAGACTGCTTGCTTTCCCGTTGCCCGCGGGTAGTATCTTCTACAAGCCGAGACAGGTCCTGATGAAATCTTATGCACCAAGATAACAATGATAAACCAATTCTGAAGTCCCCCAAAAACCCGACGTCAATCTGACATGAATGTATCTCAAAAGTGCTAAAGGATCAGAAGGAAAAGACAGAATAAAGTTAACGGCGTCTATGGCTGTATATGTATCGCTATTTCGAAACGAAACGATATATCATGGGCCTCAAGTATATCGGAGCACACCAATGAGCAGAAGCAGCAGAATGTCCCGGCTTTTTTTCTATATTGTGAACTGTGCTCAGCATGCCTGCATGAGAGATTGTGACTATTCTTGAGAATAATGCCACACGAGGGCCACACGATGCCACAAGGCCATCGCTTGCCAGCCTATTCAACCATTGAGACGATCGGGCTGCGAGCCTTGCGACCCTGTATCACAGCAAGCGTAGACCCAATTAGGAGATTTTGCTAGGGTAGCATGCGGAATAACTCACATCCTCACATCTCACGCAGGACAAAGAAGTGAACAAGAAGAAGATGTTCCAATAATATCCGAGCTTGGTCAAATGGATCCCGCAGAAGCTTTCCATGATTGGCCATAAGTGGACAAGAGTTCTGCATCTACGCGCCGAGTCACCCATCTTTTCGTCTTACCCCAGCTGCCAAATATAATTCGTCAATTGAGCGACCGATGAATGATTCGCTTACGATTTCATCACGATTCAATCGAGGGTGCTAAAAGAGAAGAGAATCCGTCGATTAGACCCTTTTTTTCACATCATACCGCCATTTCATCGGGCCATCGGGCATCGGCTTGCGTATCTAGTTCCGAAACTAAAAGAGATTATTTCTTCTGCATGAAGCCACTAATCAAGAAATGAGAATGCCCTTACAGGTTGCAACTGGATAATATCTATTCCCAGGCCTTTCGTGGAAAATCTGGATTCGAAAGCTCGTCTAGACTTTCTCGGGTGCGGTCCCGTTGATGAAGGGGTAAAGGGAAAAAGGACGAAGATTTTTCAAGGTTGAAGCTCGTTAGATTCTTCAAAAACGTCGTGAAAATAAAGTGGAACGGCTGGGGTTAAATAACCTAACTACAAGCATAAACACTTCATATCAAGCGGGACTGCAAAGAAAATCTGTACATGCGAGTATGTACTGTATCGATATGTTGAGTACTGTGTTGTTGGCTGTACGTAACAAGGAAGGAATACTCGTATGGATATCATCATTAATTGTGACACCAAGAACATCAACATCAAACATGAGTGAGGCTGCTCGAAAACTCTGAAAATCGGAGAAATTCTCCTTCTTTCCTTCCTCTGTCTTCCTCCCTCTCCACTCCCAATCGACGATGGGAATGTACATGCAGCTTCTGATCCCACGAGTCCTAGTCCTAGTCCTCACAGAGGTAGAGAACTCTACGGTACTGTCCCTACTTTTTCGAGGACTAACAATGTATGATGCCGGCTCGTACATATCATATCGAACGTGCAAGAGAAGGGCAAGTTGATAGAGGACATTCCGAGTTTCCGCCGTTGCCGACTTATCTATACTTACTGTATGTGATGCAATATAGGAATCATCAGCATAAATGCATACATATTACCTGCAAGCACGAGAGGGGAAGGGCAAAACTGTATGTATACATTGTGCCGCTTCTGTACATTCCCGTCGCGTGCATCTCTCTAAACCTTTTCGCGACGCGGAGTGAAGAATCCTTCCAATGATCATTCTTTAGGAATCGTTTCCCGTGTCAAAAAACGACCCATCGCGTCTGTACAATGCCAATGCTCAAGTCTTATTTCTCGAGGGACAACCCTGGCCTGGTCCCGGCAAGGTTCATATCGCAAAGGCGTTGTAGAATATACTCCGTAGGATATATCCCGTGCACAGTAGTAGTCAGCTCGATTCTATCATCGCTGTCGCAAATCTGAAAGACTCAACTTGCCCCTCACTTGATTGTACATGCGTATACATGCCCCACGGTACCACTGTGCAGACACAAGGTCATTGGCATACGTGATTCATCACCAACCCGTCTCGGGCCTCACCGTATGCCATATGCTTATCGACAAGGTATCGGAAGTGCATTGGAAAGTACAAAGGAACGGACAAAAAGTAAACCTTGAAAAGAAAAGTAACGCATGATATAGGTTACATTTGTGTGGAGTTGGAAGTATTGATTCATCTGCAACCAGAGAGAGAGAAAAGGAAAAAGAAAAGAGCCAGGTCTCGACATCTCCATATCTTCCCAGCCAATTGCGGGCGATAACAGCATGTACTCACGAGTCACACTGTCCTCACATGACTGATTCTTCATGCGGGTCTCTATCACAATGAGTCCCTAATGAGACAGGTCGCTTCAAGAAAGACCGAAGGTTGCATACGAACGTTTTGTGGCTCAGTACAACATCAATGAAGTTATATTTGAAATTTTGAAAAGGAGATTAGAAGGACACAAGAGACTCAAGATCTAGAGATGTATTCTGGCTAGGCACGAATAGACGAAATTCGCGTAAATGGAGACGCATCGTACGTATACAGTATCGAGGAACAACAATCCGAGTGACTGAAATTCCCGAATTGGAGAATAATGCCTAATATTCTCGATCTATTCTTTTTCTAATCGTTTGGAAAAACGCCGGATCATCTAAGGAGACGAAGCCCTCTGTCCAACAATTGAAGATCTTGGGTTTACAGTAGATCCGGAAGTTTGATCTAGACAAGATAGACTTTTCTTTCTTCTCCACAATTTTCAGAATTATGTAAAGTTGAACTTTCTCGAGTTTATCTAGTACTGACGGTATGAATGCATGAACGCATGAACAATCTCACTATCTCAAATTTCTCCTACTTCATTGCAATCACGAATGTCGTTACGCACTGCCCGAAGACCGAGGCGTAAGATTACCTTTCAAACCCCCACGACGACAACGGGAGCATTCTTTGTGTGCCGGAAAAACAATCTAACTTTTCAACAAGGAAGACAGAGGAGACAATGGTGAAGATCGATACCATATTGAAGATATGACACATGAACCCCGTTCACAAAGGGAAAAGATCGTGAAGCTCATCCCAACCTAGCAAGACCAGAGATAAGAACGTTGGCCGGCCGGCCTACCTACCGATATCAAGCGATATTGGGATCGTCGAGGGGATCTTCTTCCCCGCTATCGCCGTGTGTAATCGAGTTGTCCCCTGAGAAGCTTCCCAATCAAGCTCGGTGGTGTTAGCGTGCCTGCCGATATGAGACGACACTGACGTCCTGGTGGTTGGTAACGACATATCTTCCCCACTCCCACTGACAGCAATCTTGATGCCTTGAGAATGAATGATCATATCCAGCCTCAACAATTCTCTTTAGCTTTGGCCTTAAATACCAAAGAGTTGGCCAGATCAAGTAAATATATGAAAGAATTGGAAAGGCAAGTGAAAAGATACAGAATGAGAAGCATTCTTGGCACATGTTACACATCCTACATGCAGCTAGTTGTGTTGAGATTTCTAGAGCCAAGTGATGTAACAGCTACAGGCACTGCAAAAATCTTAGTACACTGTCCTCGCTCAAGCCCAAGCCTCGTATGTCATCAATAGAAATGAAGTTGCAATCTTGGTAACTCACAGATATGGCTGATGCGCATGTTGTTTTAGGAATAGTTGCTTGGGAAAATAGGAGATGAAGGGTCTCCTGGTGCCTCAAGAACTCTTTCTAACCGAGTCCATCCATTTATCCCAAGCTCTAAACAACAGGGAAGACCTAGAATGAGAAGAATCTGGGAGTGTAAAGTATGTGCACAGATACGTGTGAAGAAGAACACGCGCCCCTTGCGCAATTTGCAGGAACAAACGGTTTGAGTTAACTTTCACGTACATTTACGTGGTTCTCGTGGAATTTCATGATGAGATGAAGATGGTGAAGATGGTGAAGATGGTGAAAATGGTGATGTTAAACATGTTCACAAAAGCCACATGGCTCGCTAAATGGGAGTTGGGTTGATGATAAATTGGTGTGGGGGTTGAAGAAGAGGAGGGCTGCAGGCCTAGGAGATAATAATGGCGAGCACAAACGAAAGCGAGGCGATTGAAAATATTGATTAATTAGGTTCAATTTCTGCAAGCCCAAGAAATGTGAATATCCAAAAATAACACCGCATTGGGAGCGGGATATGTTGCTAATTAAGGATAAAATGTGACAGATGTGACAGCCAGCTAATCGATCATCAAGTGATAGGGCTGGAAATTGCACATAATTATTGACAATTAAGCGCTTGATTTGACCCATTAATAGAATATTTCATGTGATGAGAAGGAACAACAGGAATGTATTGGTTGAATTAGATGCGTTAGATGTATTGGATGTAAAGAAAAGTATCAAGCTCGAGTGGAAACCCAAAGTGTAAAGAAGCTTAGGCCATTATGCGATAGGATTAGATTACTAGGCCTTTGTTTCCCTGACTAGACTGCCGAAGAAAAAAAGGAAGAAAAAAAGAAACGTATGAAATTATTTTCTCCCATGTAATCTTGGCTAACCTAGCTACCTCACTCTGCTGTATACAACTAACTTCCCGCCATCGTGTACTCAATCACTCGTTCACTCTCCACCCCTCCCTCCACTCTCCACTCAGCAAAGCTCGCGTCGAAAGAGTTTACACCGCTAATTATCACTCATTCAACTCTACTCTCTCAATTATAACCAATTAGATCGTTGTATGTAATGATCAAGGTCACGGAGGGATTGGTCATAATAATATGGAATAGTACTACTACCTTACACACACACACACATATACAGTATTGTATTATTGCGAGGGTGAGAAGTAATAGTACAAAAACCCTGCTTGGTTACCTAGGTAATTATCCTATAGCTAATCATGCTAATCATGCTAATCATATCAGTCAATTTATGAAAATCCTTCCTTCTTCATTATTTTCTCGTTGATACTATCCTCTACTCTATATACCAACAGCCGTTTCCCCCTTCATCAATTAGCTTTATCCTCGCTTCCATTGATTGATCTCGTGTCATGATGCCATCGTGCGATCTCATCCCATCCCTTGAAAAAGCTTGTACAGTAGCACTAAATGAACTAAAGTAGTTATCTTAAACAGTTATTATTCCCTTGATGCCAGTAGTTTCATGGCAGCAAAATGACAAACCGTTGGCTACGGGTAAAGCCGCTCTTCATTCGCTAATGCAAGTTGTCACACTTATTTCGAATCACATTCATACTCTCTCTGTATTAATCCAATCCACTACTCTTCAATTCTCATCCCATCCACGAAAATCGTCAAAATCGATTCCATCACCCGGTCGTGATCGACTTCCGCCCAATCTCATTGCCTGACCGCCATTTGATGCAATACGATTGATTGTTTGTTACTTTGGAGAATCAGAATCAGAATCATTCCCTCCCTCATCCATCTCGTGATGTCGGATATCCATCCATTCATAGCCGAATGAAGAGGAGTTCACGAAATTAACGATGCCGCTGACCGTTGTAGAAAGCCCATCTCAACAGCTTGGTTGGATAATGTGAGTAAGCACGGGATGACGGCAGAAAGAGGAGTACAGTACAATATATCGGGATTCGGGAGGCTTGTACTGTACAAGTCATTATTTTCATGGGGGGCTCAGACTCTCAGTCGTAATCTGGACGGGGGGTGAAAGGAGAGAAGAGGAGTATCGCGGATAAGCATATCGGCACAGATAGTCTGAGATAGTCCATCCGCAAGTGGGCAAAATGCAACCCTCGAGAAACAGGCACGATCTATTGTTTAATAATGGCGCGGTGTTATTAGGAAGGTAGGTAATGTAACACTCATTTCGGGAAGCGGAGGGACTTTCGTCACTGTGCGTAGGTATTTGATTGCTGCATTCGGGATTACAGTATTGCATATTTCTTTTTAGCCTTTTGTCAAGCTGACTGGCGAGATGAGCAAATAGTATATATCTTCATGTACATGGGTGTTTATCGCGGAGGTGTCCTGCAGAAAAGAAGCATAGACCATATCCCAAACCGTGGTGTGCACGAAGAGTAGCTACCCATAGTTATTCGAGGCTATCGAGTAAGAAAAGGTGGGCACTGGGCAGACGAAGAAAACCTGACTTCCATATAGGAAAAGAAAATCACTGCATCTCCTATTGGCCGAGCACCATAGACCTAGAACCATATAAGAACTTGAGTCGGTCTTTATGAATACATGCTTTTTCCGAATGCATAGAATTCATGGATCCTTACACTGGGTGCCAGCTATGTTCGATGTGCTATTGTACGATATGAGGTGTTGTTATCGTTGCCCTCGATCCATCGTGCCTGGTGAATGGTATTCGTGCTGTATGTAGTGCAGACAAGCAAGCAAGCAGCAAGGGAGCAGGGAGCAAAAGATACTGTCGGCGGGGGCTGATTGGAGTAGGCTGCATAAGAAGCGCCTCGCGAAAATAGCACAATTACCTTCTGTTTACCGCTGAGCTTCCTCACTGGCCAGCCACACTTGTTCCTTAAATGACCCATCAAAGCTAGTGTGAATAGTTTTCATTAACAAGGGGCACGGAGAAGGATGGGATCAAAAGGTACAGTAGCATGGCTAGGGTGCATGTGGGTACTGCATTCACGGAACTAATCCCAAAGCATGGATTCTTATCTTTGAACCAATCATGATTTTTGCACTTATCCACAATAGTTTGTTGGAAAGATGGTTTCTAATAATGTTCTTTTAGGCTCGTAGTCTGCATGCCCCCCCCCCCATGCGTCCGCTTTTTCTACTAGCTTTTTTCCCCTGCTCTACAAAGTAACCCTAAGCCTAGCGGCCTGCACCCACCTTTCACTCGCCAATCCCTAACAGGAAGTATCCTATATTCGGACCTAGACGATGTTCGCTCTCATAGGGCCAAATGTACACCAACTGGTAGCCGCACGTGTGCATGTACGTTCGTCGGCGGGAATATGGGCGGGCTACCAGGAATCTCTCCATTCGGTATCCAGAAATAGATTTTCAATTCTTCCAAGGCTTGAAGATGGTTATTGTACAGCCTTTGACATCTTCATATATAGGGCGTGAAGATGCAACCATTACCTCCTTCTTCATTGAGGCTCTCGAACATTCACAAGTTCAACATCATAGTCCCTCCGTCCCCGCATCGCCGTCGTTAGATTGTTGTCTCTTCCTAACCCAACATCTAACATCTACTCACCCACCCACTCACTCATTTACTCGAGGTCAAGCTGGACTTGATTTGAACCGACACTCATTAACACTCATTAATTTTATCAGTCCCCGGTCCTGCCACTCACCTAGGCTACTAACCCCAGTCTCTCATCGAGAAGTCACGCACTTTGAGCCGAACTCAACTCTTGCGGCCCCCACTATTATTTGCTGCCGGTACAGTACAAATGTCAACACAACCCCCCAACGCTCAATCAGCAAGCAGAACGACGAACGTCAACATGGCCGTCGCGCAACCCAAACCAAAGGCTCCCAAAGCAGCTCCAGCTACAAAAGGAAAGATGCAAATGCATAGGCGATCAAGGACAGGTTCGTTCGACTCAATCCATCTCAATTAGCCTCTCTTTCCTTGATCTTGCTCGTCGTCGGACTTGGTGTACTAACCCTGGCTATCAAGGTTGCTACACATGTAGACTAAGAAGAAAGAAGTGTGATGAAGGCGCCATAGCCTGCAGTGCTTGCAAGCATCTTGGTCTACGATGTGAATACAAGAGACCTGGATGGTGGGGAAACAATGAGCTGCGCCGCCAGCAAAAAGAGGTTATCAAGACCATCATCAAGAGGAAGAAGCTCACGGAAAAGACAAGCCCACCTTCCCAAGCTCAGACGCAACAAGTCATGAAATCAAGCATTGGCACCCCTCCTGGACTTTCACACTCTCTACCAACCTCTGCAACCTACTCCGATCCTTTGGACCGCAATCGATCCGCATCAGTTGATTCTCAACTATCTTTCTTTGATTTCAATGCACCTCCCATCATCGACTATTCTGCCTATAATACGCAAATGCACTCCTCGCATCATCAATACGCCCCAATGTATCCGGAATACTCACCTTATGAGATCGACGTCAAGACAGAAAGACAAATGTTCGTCAATGATGTCCCTACTCGTCGCGAATCAACCATCTCCACTTTTAGCACGTTCCACCCACCACCACCACCCGACGCCATGCTGCCAATATTCCCAATTGATGACGAGTGGGACACCGTTTACAATGAGCGACATGAAATATTGGCAGAAGAGGCCTTGAACATGAACCTCTTCGATTTCTCACACGGCCCACCATCAACATTGCGCCAAGTAGCCATTGAATTGGACGAGGGCGATCAAAGGCTTCTCGACCACTTCATCTCCGATGTCCTGCCTTCTGTCTTTCCAATCCTCGAGACGAATCAGCATGGTTCCGCACGATCAGATTACATCCTCCCCGCACTCCAGAGCAACAAGTGCTACTTGCACTGCTGCCTCAGCATTTCCGCTCAGCACTTCAAGTCCATCATGAATATCCAGGGCGAGCAGATCGACAACGACATCATGCGCCACCGCTATGCCACCATTTCCGAGCTCTGCGACGCTCTCAATCGCGACACGGATCACGTATCAATCTTGGAAGCCACCTTGGGCATGATCTTCTTCCAATGCTCCGTCGGTCGATTCGATGACTCTCTCCCCGACATTCCATGGCACCAACATTTCCAAGCGGCCATCTCGCTCGTGCAGAAGCTTGAACTGCCTCGTCTCGTCACCGAATCGCACCACCTGATGTCCTTCAACATGACCTTGACCGCGTGGATCGATATCCTCGGGTCCACCGTCCAAGGCCGCGCCCCCACATTTGCGCACACGTACCGCGAGAAGCACCTGTCGCAAACCAATTCGTCGCTTGGATTGCGAGAGCTCATGGGCTGCGACGATCGCGTCTTGTATCTGATCTCCGAGATTGCGTGCCTGGAAGTCCTCAAGATCGACGGCATGGACGACATCCAACTGTGCCAACACGTGCACGCGCTCGGCGACCAGATCGGCCTCACGGAGATTGGCGAGGCCGGTCCCCGCATCCCGTACAATTCTCACGGCGTCCTGAGCCCCAAGCAACTGAGCCGCAACATGACGGCCGCGTTCCGCCTCGCGGCCCGCATCTACCTGTGCAGTCTCGTGCCCGGCTTTTCGCCCAGCCAGGAGAGCTGCGTCGGCTTGGTGGCGAAGCTGACGCAGGTTCTCGAGTTCATCCCCGCGGGACCGCTGGGCTTCGACCGCAGTCTCGTGTGGGTGTACCTCGTGGGCGGATCCGTCAGCACCGCCCACTCCCCCTTCCGGCAACACCTAGCCGAGCGCATTGCGGCCCTGGGCGATCTCGCCCACCACGGCAGCTTTGGCCGCTTGTCGGCTCTCCTGCAGGAAGTCTGGGGACACGTTGATGGGCGCGTCAGTCCTGGTGGCGGCGCAGCACACTACGTCTCCTGGCGAGACGTCATGCAGATGAAGGGCTGGGATTTCTTGTTGATCTAGATTCCCAGCCTGAGCACCACCTTCCACTGGTGGGGAGGTTTGCGAAAAACTTCACTCGTGCAGTGCTGCGATACAGGTGTATCGATTCATGGCTGACGCCGGGCATGGATGGAGAGCCCATTCTCACGACGGCACGGCACCTATTTTGGGGCCAAGGAGGACGACACGATACTCTCACGACATACGCCCAGGGTTAATGGATAGATAGCAGTACGAGCTACTATAAGAAAGAGACACTGCGTCAAGAGGCGAAAGTTATCGAGACCAACGAGCCAATTGATTGCAGGCAGCAATTGTACGAGGAAGATGAGAGATGCATAGCAAGTTCTTTCAAACCTTCATTCTAATATTTACATACATACATACCGTGGATAATTCGGCATTATCCTCCTCCTCATCATCATCATGATTTTTTTTTATCATTCGGCATACCCCCAATATTTATTTTTGTTTTTTTTCCTCCCTTGCAAAAGGCGTTTTACGGCAGATGAGAGAGATGTGTTTTGGTTTGGTATTATGAGATTCCCGATTTAGGGAGAGCGGGCAGGCATTCGGAGAGGAGGAAATACCAGCAGCAATAAGGCGTTAAGAGGCATTCGTTTTGTTTTTACTACTACTACTACTACTACTACATCCCGCACCCTTACATACATACATACCCATCATCGGGTCGCACAGGCCAAAACTTAACTTTCGATCAAATTATGTATATATTAGTATTACCCACCATTTGGGGTTGGATTGGGTTGGATTGGATGAGATGAGATGAGATATGACTATGCGAATGGGAATGCGAGGCACACGGGTTGGAACTTTGGTGGGGGGGGGGGGGGCGAGGGGAGGGGATGAAGGGATTTGCATCCTCTTTTCTTCTTTCCATAACCCCGTGCATGATTGATTGTGTTTTCATAAAACCCCTCCCGTTCCCCGTTCGTCGTTTTCGGGACGGGAGATGGGATGAAGATTCTTAGCTTTCCTCGGATTGCGTGGTACATCGGGATTGGGATTTGCATATATACGATGGGTTGAGCGGCTCACGCTGCTCCCCGATTTTGGAATCGGCAAATGGGGCGGGCCATGAACGAGCGGGGGGGGGGGAGGGGCATAGGAATGAAATGAAAATACGAAAATCACAATGAATTGACTGAATGAATGAAACCCCCATGGATAGCGTATTACGACCTTGAGCCTTCCGCTTGCATGTTTTGCAGCAGTGGTAGTGGCAGTGACAGTGACAGTGACAGTGACAGTGACAGGACCGTGCAGCATAGTACAGGACGGACATCGCAGCCATATATGCATGCACGCGGTAAGGATAACTACGAAACCGCACACGCAGGCCCTGCCTTGGCTGGCCTCCCTATTTCAAGACCCTTCCTTAAGTTCCCAAGTGTAACATGTAATCAATAGAAGGCAAGCAGGCAAGGCAGGCAGGCAAGCATAACAAACCAACGACCCTAATGATGACCGCATCTGCATCTACATCTGCATTGCATTTATATTTGAGCCTTTGGGTGTGCTGTACTACAGTGTACATACAGGCAGGCTTACGAGGTACGTTAGGTGGTACATACATATCATACAAGTACTCAATGTACAGCACAGTATGTATGTATGTAGACTAGTAGTGGTACTCTAGACGTCACGATTAAAAAGCTAGAACGAGAACGAGAACTAAAAACTAAAAACTAAAAACTAAAAACTAAAAACTAGAATTACCTAAGCTTTTACTAATCATCATATCATACATACACTCGAGTACTCAAGTATATATACATCAACCAATCAACCCCTCTTGTACATACCAAACCCCATCCATACCAATAGCACTCCCGAATCCCCAAAAGAGCTAAAGGAAGGGAAACAACACATAACCACATAACCACATCATCATACCACACCACACCACACCACACCACACCACACCTAAACCCATCAAACCCTAAACCCCTTTTTTGTTGCACATCTATCGGTACAAATCGGATATCATGATATATATCAAACGATAAAAATAATCTGATCTAATCTAATCTAATCTGATTATATACAAGTTTAGATCACCTCACCTCAACCTCAACCTCTCCTCTCCTCTCGCATGAATTTGTCGTACCCCTCACCTCACCTCATAAACCTTATTCCATAATCTTGTCAACACAAACCCACGCGTTTCTAGTTTATTCGTCCATTCAGTTCCTCTTTACATTAACATTACCATCCTACATAGCCAGCGTACAACAACAAACAACACAAAGGAATGCATAACATAACATAACATGACCTAACGTTATGGTTAGATATATGAATCCGGGAAAACAGAAGAATTCTTCAATCCTGCATCTAGAACAACAACAGCATCCGCCCAGTTATGCAGCTCTTTTTTTCCCATCATCCATGAACACAACGGCCCAACACATCTGGTTGTGCTTCATTGCATACACCATACACGTCACGCGGAGAAATATACCATGACGCTTTATTCATTCGTTAATTGGTATCTAAGTGTTTGACGGGATAAGACGGGTAAAGGTGCCCATGCCTACAACCAAATCCTTCCCCCATCCAATGATGGGGGAAAGTATGTGCCAGCTCAGCTGAAAATGCCATCGGGAAGGGGAAATAAAGACCAACTCAAGGAGCCACGAAGCACCGCTCGCCCATCACTCTTCGTCGTATTTATAAAAGAAGCAAAACTCCAATCCAGATGCTATGCATGCAAATAGGTATCTGAACTTGATGAGTGAAAGAAAAAAAGAGGAGAAATACAGCAACCAAAATATATCATCGAGAGCGAGTAACGCCGTGCGTGTATTGCACGATGAATGCCATCAGCCCAAAACTCCTTAATGCATCAAATTGATACGCCAAGTGACATAACTCCAAACCCCCTCAGTGATGTTATATCATGATACTGCCGGCAATGTGCTGGTAATTCTGAAATCTGAACCTCGTAATTTTGAAAACGCCAGAGACCCATTCATTCAACCATAACTCCATTAACCTCCGCATCATAAATGACTTCCTGCGGTTTGCGAGGATCATACCATGCAACTCGTCTCTCGTCACCCTTGCGTCCTCCAACCGTCGTCCAGACATGCTTGAGCTTCTTGTCATCATAAACTTCTCGATATCCCATCCATCTTAAGCGTGTCTTGGGTTCCATATCACTTATTCCAAGACCGCCATTGTGTACCCACTCTTTAACTGCACATCTGATAAACTCAACTTTCCTCCTAAAGTCGTTTGCCTGGGGAAGACCTTGGATCATTGGATCAATCTCGGGCCGTTTTCGCAACGTGGTTTTTGCTGCCCTCGATGGTTTGGCCATGAAGTTCAGAAGTGTTTGTAACGGATAGGAGAGGTGTTGTCGCTCATCGAGAGCAGTCGTGGGAAGCGTGCCCTTCTCGGTAAGCTCTCGTGCACACTCGAAAGACAGATGATAGAAATCACACCAGAATCCATCAGCCGAAAGAACAACCTTGGTGTGATCCGGAAAATTGAATTGGAAATGGCCGTCACTGAAGCCCCAGCAACCGACATCTCCCCATCGTTGATAGAAAGTGATGACCGTGCTGTTAATGGTAGACTCGGGGTTCTGACCAGCCGTCCACGATTCGTAAGGATACTCGGAATCTCTACCATACGCAAACATATAGTTGCCAAATTTCTTCCACAAACAAATCTTCTCCCGCTTTCGATTATCGAATGAATCCACTCCCAGAGGTAGCCTGCCAGGTCGACCCTCATTATTCTCCGCAACTCTGTACGTCTTTGCTGGGACTGAACCACGAAGCATTCCTCTCTCACCCTTACTCTCATAAAATTCGACATTTGGACCGGAGATTGGGACAATCTGATGCCTATGTACGTATGATTTGTTGGTCCGATTCGCTAGATGCCTCTCTCCGTCACGAATAACAATGCAAGAAGGGGCGATGACATTATCCTCACTTTCTGGAGAACCAGCAGGCGTTTCCCTAAAGACGCATCCCACACTTCCGTTACTGAGGATATATCCTAGCCCATACTTGTTGGTATAATCTACCCACTTCACAACTATCGCAGGACTTGGTGGCCTAGATTTTGGAGTAGCTGCGATAGATCTGCTGTTTAAAGCCCGATCTAGCTCTACCTGGAGGCGCTGTAGGGCTTCCAGTATGTGATCCGGTTTGCTGCCTGGTAGCCACTCCAATTTCTCTTGAGGTCCGAATAATGAAACAACATTCTTAGTAGATTGCTGCTTCTTCAATTCTTGTGATCTTCGTTCCTCGTCAGCTTTTTGCAATTCATCCACCAGATTTGCCGCAAGACGTCCTTCCGCTTCGGAGGATATCTGTGGAACTGACGGAATAGCCTTGGTTTTGAGGATACCACGAGGCTTGATTTCGGTTGTGGTGCTAGGTGGATCTCTAACTTGAGCTTCTCTTTGGGTTGGTCGTCGGGGAAGAGCACCTCTGATTGTAGCAGAGCTTGGTGGCTGATCCTTGACTCGCTGTTGTGCCGCAAAGCTTTGACTAACAACTCTTTGGGAAACTGTTCGTTGGGACATTGGCTTCTTGGCCAACTGCCCAACAGTTGACTCCGAAATGTCCGCAATGAGCGACTCCATAACCGTACTCGATGCCTCTAGCTCCGTTGCGGGTTTCTCCTCAACGCTTTGCTGATCTTGCTCTCTGACCCACTCGGCATATGGACGGTAGACAATACCCTCGACGAGAGGTACATGAGGAGTGAGACCAGCTTTCTCTTCTAAAGCACACTCTTTGTAAAGACTCGTGTATTGTTTTTTCGGGGTCCATGGACCAACTTCGCACTTGATACATAATTTCTTGAGATTTCGAACATACGGGTTTGGCCTGCCAGGTTTGATAATGTCTGAAGGGAATTGATCAGGCCTGGGGGGATCTTCTAGTAAGTCGACGCTCATCTCTTCAACTTGAGGCATCCAACCGCAGGTGAAGAACGGGTGTTGGACAATAACATCTGGATGTGGTCTTTGTTCCGCATCCTGCAGCATGGTGGAGACTAAATCTTGAATCTCAGGCGAAATCATATTTGCATCAACGAAGTGTTGTGGCCAGGCATATTCTCTCTCCTTGGCTCGTCGATAGATTTCATCAGCTGTCGCAGATTGAAACGGTGGCTTTCCAGTAAGCATAGCAAAACTATCCTGGGTCAGAAATGGAGACTCAAGTACTACAACAGGATTTTGACTCACATAATAATACCCAAACTCCATATGTCAACTGCATGATCGTGCCCTCCATTGTTTTTGGATAGAATCTCGGGGGCAATATAATTAGGAGTTCCGCACAAAGTTGTCCTTCGACATGCGGCCATGTCCTTATTCGACATGAGCAATGCTGCAAGACCAAAGTCACCAATCTTGACATTCATATCCTTGTCTAGAAAGATGTTTCCCATCTTCAGATCGCGGTGTATTATGCCCCTCGCATGCATATATTTGATAGCTCCAGCGATTTGCACAGTGTAGAAACGAACTTCCGGCTCCGTAAGATATTTCCTCTTCTTGACCATATCCATTAATGACGCATTTGGGCAGAGCTCCATTGCGATATATGTGCATTTATCATATGAAAATGCTCTGTGGAATCGGACAATGTTTGGATGATTCATTTTTGAATGGATTTGTAGCTCCGTTTGAAACTATCACAAAGGCTGAGTTTTGGATTATAGGATTGGGGTCACTGGACTAACCTTTTGTTCCATTTTCTTCTGTGACATGTGGCTTTTGACAATCTTCAGAGCGTACTTCTTTCTTGTCCCTTTGAGTTGGCCTTCGTAGCAAATAGCAAACCCGCCTTTCCCAAGGCAACGACCAGTCTTGTAGATGGAACCATTCTTTCGGTCTGAGCATGGTGGTTCTGGTACCTCGCTGGGCGGTGGCGGAGGGTGGTCCTTTTCTCTTGGCAGCTTGGCTGTGGGAGGTGCCTTCTGCACTACTGGTTTCGTACGAATATTCATGTTGACATCTCTGGGTGATAAAGCCTCCATGTCTCCGTTGCAAGGGAATACTTGTTCCCAAATGAGGTAGTGGTGAATGCTATCGAAAGCCGCTCTCATGAACTCTTCGTAAGTTTGTCCGTTGAATCTATCATCGACCTGCGACCGTCTGAATTCTAAATCTAACTGGATGAGCACATGAAAGTGTTGTAGTTCCTTGCCGTCGTGAGCGCAATAAACCTGAATAGTCTGGTAGTTAGTAAAGAATAGTTTAGTGTAGTGATTTTTGGATGATGTTCGGCCACATTTTGCAGGAAATCTGGCCCACTGAGAAAGAACACATCCAATGATATCCGTAGTGTCGATTGCGAGTGGTATTATCTCCCATATGAGCTTAGCATATTGAAGTTCCAGATACCATTTGTTTTCGCTTCCTAGATGGCGACCATATACATATTGTCCCAGCATAGAGCCATGTCGATTGGAAAACTCAGATACTTGAGCAGGAGATGGTCTTTGTCTTTCTCTTGCTTGTTCTGCTACCGACAATGGCACTAAACGGATAGTTGGTGTCCAGCATCGAGGCAGCTGATAGGTGTTGGCTTCCTTGTTGGCTTCCTTGTTGACTTCCTTGGTAACCTCTTCCATGGCCGACAGATAGCTCCGAGTCAATTGTGTTGAAGGAAAATTGATACGTACAATGAGACTTTAATTGTTTCTTGGATACGTCATATTCCCCTGGCGAGTCGGCAATTCTATGGTCAAGATTGGTCGGACGGTTGAAAGACAGTGAATTCTGCGTTGATACATCAAAGATGGATGAATTGTCAAGATGAAGCTTGAAGTTGAAGTTCATCTGGCTATTGGATCAATTCTTTCTTGTAAACAGACCTTGGGAGACCTCGAGATGATTTTGTTGGTCCGAGCGGGAAGAAGCTTAGCTGTTTTTGGTTAACACAGCAACAACCCTTCTTCTTACAGCCACTCCACCCCAATTACTCCACCCACGCATGATTTGGTCAAGCTGAGAATACAATATTACTTGCCGTACTCGAGTGCAATTGCAATGGAAGTCTCTTAGGGATCGTGTACGATAGAGGCAACTTCATTATGGTCGCACTTCCTCTCTTCAAACTCGGCTCTCTCTTCGTGAGGCACATCTCTAAATATGGTGCAGTATGTATCAACGGTATCCTGAGAAAACAACCTAATTGATCTTCTATAGAATTGGATTAAGCGGCAGGCTCATGAGCACGATCGATTCCGGTCGATCGCGGCTCGAGGTGGGCAAGCACTGCATCAATGGAATATGCGAATCCAGGTGAATCTCTTACGCGACAAGCAAGCCGAGAAGAGAGCTAGGGAAAAGGCAGGGACCCCAACGGTGAAGACGGAAGAACAAACCAAGGCGGAAGAGGCCGCAAGAAAGGCACACCATTACAACCAAGAAAACGTTAGCGTTTGGAGAAGGAAGTTTAGGCCCCTGACGGAAACCAGAGCTGTCGATCTCTTTGCTGATGTCATTGGCGATACCTTCATCCTCTCGGTCGCTATTACTTTGTTGATGTACGAGTACATCAAACAACAATCGAAACCTGACCCGAATACAGAAAGGCTGGCAGAGCTACAAAAACTTGAGGAAGAGTTAGATCTGCGGCAGAAAGAGTTGGAAGAAGCGCAAAGGAGGCAACAAGAGAGGGTGGAAGTATTGGAACAGGTCTTGGAAGAGATCAAAAGTGCAAATGGAAAGAAAAAGCTCGCATGGTGGTCTTGAATCTCTAATCGAAGTACAGAGCATCATAATTGTACAAGTGTGGAGAACTATACATACATACATATGGATATATAGGATAACTTATTGGTAGAAATGCGTGCAGAGTTGGACATGGGAAAGTCCTCTCTACCACACTCGCACCCTATGGGACGAGTGAAGAATACTCCTCGAGTATACAGCATCGCCAGTGGGAGAGAGTTGATAAGGATATGGAAGGCCGAGATATTGAGATGGGTATATGACTCGACTCATCGAATAGGTATGAAACAGCAACGAGCATTGCGTACGATTTCCCAATATATTCTTGGGGATGACATTTCTCATGCGTAGTCAAATTCAAAGTCAGAGTCCCAAAAGTTTCTCAATGTGGCCGATATGGCGCTAAGAAAGGTTCACCTCTCCCATGTACATATCTATCTCTTCACCTCAGCAACTGAATATAGACATACACAAAGTGGCATTACCAAAAAATCATGTTCTGTTCATCGCTGCGTAGAAGAAAAGAATGGGTTACACTGCCTTCTACTCTAATCAAGGAAAAAGTACTAAAATGGCGAGGTTGTGGTATTTCAAAACGCTCCTCAACTTGCCTTGCTGACAACCACACAGAGGGAAATCTCAACACCCATGATCTATCAATTCCCATGCCACGAAGCAGGGAAGAGGAACAGCAGGTTTTTCGTGTCCTCCTGCTCTCCTCATCGGATATGGAATCATCCACGCACGCATCGGCTCGAATCGAAAGGCTTGACCACCAAACCGGAGGCCGCAACGTAGGGATTATCTTTCTTCTGCACGAAAAGGGAGGAAGCGAAAATGGCATGAAAGAGTATTTGAAGCTTCAAATGAGGTATGCGAGGTACATGTGATGAATTGAAAGATCACTAACATAGCTTCAGCCTGATGTCCACTTCCAAGATCGCAATCCTCCCCTTGGCATCAGTTTCACACCTTCTCGCGACGGTGCAATCATTCCAGAGACAACTATGCATGGTGCCACCATCCAAGAAAGTCGACGCTCCACATGAGCTTCTGCCATTCAGCAACGTTGGCGACGCCATGACGGAGCACACCCGGAATATCCTCAGCGATATTTGTCACAGCATCCCCGAAGTGGCTGGCGCGGCTACGACATCTCATGGGCAAGAACAATTGAAGGAATGGCTCTCAGCACCTCACCCCAATTCCGCGCAGGGTGTCATAGACTTTGTAAGAATCTCCCGGGTACCATCTCCTCGTGCGTGAAATGGCTCTGACTTGGCTGTTCAGTGGCAGAGAGAATATCTCCTCGAGTGACATATCCAAGAGAGTTGCCATGTAATATAATCAATTGCGATGATGATTAATTCCCTTCAATGTTGCATCTGCTTTATGGTCAGTCACGTGGTACAGTTGTGTTGAAGGTAGAACGTGAAATATGACGTCATGATGATGTAAGCTGCAGCTGCCAGCAACTATTCACTGCCACTGGTGTATTTGGACTAACAACTAACAAAACCACCTGGCATTTCCTTCTTTTTACATCTTCTCCTCTTCATATTTCATACATACGATACTTCGACACCATCATACAATACAGTCAGACGATCAACCCAACGCCAATACTACAATCAATCATGAAGGCTTCAGGAACTCAAACCAAGATCCATTACAAGGGCACCAAGACTGATGAGGATTTCATCGTCTTTGTCGACTCAGAGGAAGATGTCAAGAAGTGGAAGAGTGACAAGAGTGTTCCTCTCGCACAAGTTGTTGGTCTCTTCAAGGTCTTCGTGACACACAAGTAAGCAAGCTCGCTCTCTGCCTTCTATCGATGATCGAACCTGACTTTCTCTCTTGCAGACACGGTGCTCAAGGAACTCATGATGAGGCTTCAGTGGGTCAATTGGAGAATGAATTTGGTACCAAGGTCGACGATGAAGTGATTAAGATTATTCTCGAGAGGGGCGAGCCTCAACATGGTTCTGTATGTTCATCCCCCCTCATACCTATCGCAATCCCATGCTCATGCACATCACCAACAAATACTAACACCCCAACCCTCTCATAGACACACGAGAAGTTCGGTTCCAAGAACGATAGCATGGGTTCGATGGCTGCTCACTAGAGCACTTGGTATTCACATGGGAGTTGGCGAATGGCAGGCACGGTTAGGAAGGGATGGGATATGAAGGAATGATGATACGATTTGCATGCAAATGAAATGACATATGGCATAACATGAGAATTTTCTCGCTCTCAAGATATCATTTGATCTGATATCTTGAGGGAAAGAAGGAAAAAGCTACCACAATGCGTCATGGTTTTGATGAGATCTACAGTATATGATGCCTACCTAGCGAGAGATTCTCAATGAGAATTAGTAAAATTCCATTGATGTATGTGTATGGATGGTGTCTATCCATGTGATGATTATGTGGTTTATGAAGAGATAACTTGACGAGATCAAAATCCGTGATGGATAATTATATCAAGCTTTGAGTTCTGGCAAGGCTCAAGCACCCGTGCTAGTAGTATAAGTATAGGTTTACTGGTTTTCATATGTACTATCAATCTATCAATCTATCAATCAATCTATCTATCTATCTATCAAATAATGAGTAGTGGTAGTGGGAGTGGCTTAAAAGAAGAAGAAGAAGAGTTTCTTCACACTTGAAGCTTTACACTTGAAGATTTACTTGTATATAATAAATCAATATTGTAGAATACGGTATTACTCTGTCTGCGTGCGTATGATTTCTTTTTGAGGAATCTGTCTGGTTTGGATTGGGTTGGATTGGGTTGGATTGGGTTGGGTTGGGTTGGGCTGGGCTGGGCTGGGTTGGGTTATGGAGTTGGTGTAGGTGTAGGTGTAGGTTGATATTGTGTTTGAGTTTGGGTTTGGATTTGAGACTGGTTATTAATGGGTTGATTAGGTTAGGGTTAGGTTAGGGTTAGGTTAGGTTAGGTTAGATGATTAGATGATTAGATGATTAGATAGATATAAAATAAAAGATAGAGAAAAAAGCATGAAAAATAAAGAATAATCATCATCTATTCCTTAATCCACTCACTCAACCTATATTCATCATCGCTCTTTTCCTCTTCGTTTGAAAGGTAAGGTTAGGTTTTCAAAAGATGAAGTTTTCGATTTTCTATAGAAGTTTGAGTTTGATTTTAGATGTTTCTTGATTTTGAGTTTCTTTCTTTCTTTCTTTCTGTCTTGATTGGGAATGTGTATGTGTATGTGTATGGTATATGTATATGTATATAGATATGGATTATGGATATGAGGTATGGATATGGATAGTTATGAGGTATGTATGTGTGTATATATGTATATGTATTGGCTCTGTAATTTTGATGTAGATTAGCGAGGATGAGTAGGAGAGTAGTAGAGTAGTAGAGTAGAAGAATACATGACTAGAAATGATATTGAGATTCAAAATCTAAATCCTACAACTAGACTTCAAATGAATTGTTTTGTTAATAGTAATAATCATTCGAATCTAATGGGTTGATTATATGATGGGGATTGGAGTAGACATTTGATTGAATATATATGTATGCATGCATGCATCAATATAGATGTAATGAATATGAGTATTAATATGAGTGTAGATATAGATGTACATCCAAGTCCAAGTCCAAGTCTAAATCGAAATCTAAGATGCGCGTATGCTACTATGCCTATGCTATACTATGCGTAGAACTTGATCTAGTCTTCCCTAACCAGATAGACGAGTTGGAGTTGGCTAACTAACCAACTAGCTTAGCAGGTTGTCTTTCGATACTTATCGATACTTCTCCCTTACTAGTACTCTATGGTGAATAAGTATTGTGGCTGGCTGACTCATAATCCAACAGGTAAATAAATACTCATAGAAGTTTGATGAATTCATCTCATATTTTTTTGATTATAGTATCTGTATACTACTAGTAAAATCTTGGAAAAAAACTAAATTTTTTCCCAAGAGGACTATCGAGGGTAGTCGGTTCAAATCATTAAGTTCCAATTGTAAGAATCTAGCGTCTCTCATCATATCGTATCGTATCCATGTCGTGACCATTCTCATCCCCATCCTCATCCCCACTCTCGTCTTCATTACCCTCCTAACCCCGCCGCAAGATTAAGCTCCATTCACTAATGCACATAAGCAAAGCCCCATGGAAACTCCATTTCGAACAAAGCAGCCCATGCTCCGCAATTACAGGAAGCGAAGGAGCTCATCGTTCATATATGCAAGCCACGCCAATCCCCATGCCCGACACAAGGATCCCAAATGCGAATTTCTTTTCCCCTACCCTCCCCTCCCCTACCCTCCCCTCCGTTTCCTTTTTTTATTGCCCATCCTCGACTCCTAGAGTCCATCGATCGATACAGTCTAGTGCACTAAACCTTCCCCAAGGTCGATCGTCTCGGAGGAAGTTTCCACACGCCAGCAATCACCTCTCCCTCGCTATACGCCCAAAAATACACCACCAAGGCAACGGCGTAATAGATGGCAGAATTGGTGCCTTGGTACAGCAAAGCGGCGGCCAGCGCCGTCAACGGGAGGACCACCAGACGCGCCTCGATGCTGCGGTAAAATGCCGTGTCGACGATGAAGCACAGGGGCCACTCCCACGCCAGCATGCCGAGCCCGAAGAGCAGATTGATGATTTGGAGGATGGGGAGGGGTTTGACGGCGCCGTCGAGATTTTTCGTCAGGAAATCCCAGAAGATCTTGGGCCAAAAGAATCCGGCGATGGCGGCGGCGACTTGGTCTTGATATCTTGCGTTAGCTTTGAGGGAATGGGTCGGATGGAGATGGATTACGTGATACGTACAGATGGCGGCGGTGAGGACTATTAAACGTGCCCAGTGATTCTTCACAAGTCTTCCCATGATATCTTTGAGAGAGATATAGCGAGAGAGAGAGAAAAAAATATTATAGATTTTGGGATTTTGGTGAAGAGAATCCTAGGATACTATACTGAATCGTAAGGAATATATAAAAAAAGGGTATCGATCAGGCAGCTTGCTCGTTTATATGCAAAAGGGGAAGAGAAAAAAATCTTAATGATGAGACAAATATCCGAGCTAGCAGATATATGCAAAACGAAAAGACTGAATTTTTTGCGTCGACGCAAAAAAATAAATGCTCTCGACGACGATGAAGGCGCAATGCTGTTTTGTTTTGTCCCGAGACCTAGGGCTCTACCTATATCCCCGGGCTCCAGGATCGTAGTCACTGGGCTGGAGATGATGATCTCCTGCGTGGCTTGTGTCAAGCTTCGCACCCCTCGTCTCGTCGAGACGATATCAGAAGAATGTCTAAGATTCGGTTTGAAGGGTCCTGCAGCCCTTGAGATTATTATCTGATCTTTTCTGACAGCGGGCATCCGAGCGGCGGGGAAGCAAGGTTTTAAGTATTCGGCGTTGAAAGCTGGGATGAAAAGCCGTTCCGGTAGCCGTTGCACATTAAGACATTGAAGGGTCGGATGTTGTCTGACCCGTACGTAGGTATTTATGGCGGGTAAGGGTTGAGATATGAGAGAGAGACTAAACGTCTGGATGTTTGAAAGCAAGAATATATTTACGAAGAGCGTTGCCAAACCAGCGGGTGAGGAGGTTTAAGAACGAACAGGGCAGATGGATAAAAGGAACTATCTTCCCTTGTGCACCGCAGCGGCCCCTTTCTGGATTTGGATAGCCATGATGTTGACATGTTGAACCTGCCAGCATAACTATTCCCCCCATCTAGGATGGGGTTGAGCCACTGTTGAGTCGAGAGGTCCAATCGATGACATTATGGCTACGCATGAATATCTAGGCATCGGTCGACAAAGAGAACTATATTGTGAATTGGCGGTAAACTGGGTTATCATTGGGTCGAGGGGAGGGAGAAGAGGAAGAGAGAAGGGGTGGGTGATTGGATTCTTCGCAGCAGATGTCGGCGCTTAGAGGTGCAGCTTAGCGTGGTGAACAGGGGTACGACGAGTACGAGGCTATAGATATATCTCCAAACACGAAGAGAGATGATTGCATATTTATATCATTATGCTATTATACTATTAAGTTTATATACGAGTAACCGACAAGGTGTTAGACAAAAAGCAAGAATAACTACAACGTCTTATATCTTTTTATATTACATTTAGAAATCCATCTCTTCTTTAAGTAAACGTCTAATGCTATTTATACTTACGTGCTAATTTAGATTGAGAGAAAACATCTATTTAATAATAATAAGCGGTGTGGATAACTATCAGACGACTGTTAAAAGAAGGTATAATATCGGATAAATTCGTTATTATTCATTAGGTTTATGAAGAATTTAAGAATTTAACACCAACCCGGTTGATCGATCGACAATTCAGGAACTCTATTATACCTAGTACTTATAGTATAACATCGGAAGAGAATCCTGTAATGGCACTCACTCACTCTGTTGTTCACTTGTCTAGACTCGGAGGCTAGATGGAGCTCAAGTTCTCGTTAAGCATCGGCCTACTCCTACTCCTAGCCCTACTCCTGCTCCTGCTCCTATACATACATATACGACAGTAACTTCTTCGTATACCAGCCATGCCAAGACGAACACACGAACACCGGACAATCTCTTTCCGAACAGTACAAGCACAGTACGACCAAAAAATCCGAATGTCGGGTCTGCCAGCCATCATCGATCCATCAATGCATCATGCACCATGCATCAATTTCTCCGCCTGCAAACTCAGCATTTCTCCTGCCAACAATCTGGTGGCTAATCTGCTACTATTACTAATTGCCGAAATTGGTTCTTTTTTGGCTACAGTCAACTTGGCCAACAGTGCTGTAACCGTTCCTTCTTTCTTCAAAATGGTCGTGGTGTGTGGAGAGAGATCTAGAATATATATATAGTAGACAGCAGCCAGTATATATAGTCCTGCATGAATGAATAGCTGGGGAAAAACAGTTACCTATCATCAAATCAATGCTGCATATACAACTCACGGTTGAATCAGGACGCGCGCGAAAAACGTATGGCTCTTGGAGATCTTATACGCCATACCAACACCCTATCTACATACGTGTGAGAGAGGTGCTACCCACACTTTGCTCCAGATTTCCTGATTCGATCATCTGAAGGCGCTCCGAGCACAACTACACCACCACCACCACCACCACCACCACCACAACTCGAGACGTTGTCTCACCCGCCACCTCCCAATCACAGCATTCACGTACCTGTGGATTTCGCGGCTGAAATGCCCCCTGGGGCACAAGTTCTCCGACAAATCTGATTCTCCTGTGAAGGTAAAGTTCTAGAGTAATAGCTCTTTTTTTGGTAGTCCGTCGAGTTAATTGAGAAAAAAATGCAACATCAATAAACGTGAAGACGGAACGACTTTTTATCCAATTGGTGGAAAGGAAGTTCAAGGAAGGAAGGACATAGCATATGCGAATATCATCATGATTGATGAAGTGTCCAAAGGACTGGATCACACACACACACACACACACACACCTATACCTCGCTTCAAACCCCTAGATCTGACGAAATCCTTCAGCCGAAATATCGGGAAATCAATCATACACACCATCATGATAAGTCGCATATAATTTAACCATGAAAAGAATATATCAACCATCCGTCAATTCTCTACATAACACCACCTTTGACTGATTGACTAATTAACTGGGATGGATATATAGTATATACTCTGTATATTCGCATCTAATCTAATCCACGCGATTAGTAAGTTTAGTTCTCTACTATAAAGTTAAGATTCAAATCAAATCAGCACAAAAGAAGAAGAAAAGAAAAAAACAGCTACTCAAAGCCCAAACAGGTCCTTCCTTCCTTCCTTCCTTCCTCTGCAAAACTCCTCTGCCAAAGGGCTATCACAGGGTCAGGGCCAGGGGGGGCCGGGGGTTAAAGGAGAATGGTGTTTGTTGGAAGAAGAAAAAAGGGAGGATAATTATAAAGTGTAGTAAGCTCTTCTTCTTCTTCTTCTTCTTCTTCTTCCTCTTCTCTAGTGAGAAATAAGAGATAACTGACTGTACATGTACTTCTAAATGTTTGACAATCAGCAGGAAGATATTCAAAAACGCTGTGATTAATATTATGATGCTATAAACCATATGCACTGTGTAAGTGTCACGCTTCTTTCAGACGTTCCACGCGGTCCCAAGGCCACCTAGAAGTTCGGCACATTGCAGAGTCGTTCCAAGAAATCTTCATAATATTTATTCCCCCCCATCGACGGCCCCGGTTCCGTATAATCGAGAGGGAGACTTCGAGTCACGTGACGTGACAGCCTTTCAATTACCCTTCGCGTCCTCGCCGTAAATCCCAGCGCGCCCCAGGCCGGCAACGCATACACCTCTTCCGCAGCAATCCTGCTCTGGTCAAAGTCCTTGAGTCGCGAGACCGCCATACAGAGCAGCCAGTGAAAGTGCAAGAAGTCTGCGCGAGGCCTCCTCTCCTCGAGAAACCTCAGCTGCCGTCCATGAATCTCCCCAAACGAGCATTCCATCTCCTGGTGTCGGCTCCCCACAAGACTGGAATCCATGACCCGGATTTCCCACCCACCATCACGAGACGGCACGATCGCGACCCGACACGCGTCAAAAGCGGCGGCAATTTGCGTCTCGAGCACCAACCCATTCCGGTGAGAATACGCTCCCCTCTCGTGCACGTCGCTAAACATGGAACACATCTCAATCACGCGAACTCGGGACGGGACGATGAAGACGGCTCTGCGACGACTGGACGGCCCCCACGCCTGCGTCACCGCACACCAGTATTCATTGGCGCTAATATCGTCACATAGCGACTGGATCTCAAACCCATCCTTGACGAGTCTCCAACTTCCCAGGTAATAGTTGACGCCCATGGTGAACATTTCCTCTCTCGATCGCTCCCGCTGGACGATGACGTACAGCACCATATCCATGAATCTCTGAGAATATGTGGCCGCGGGTCCTTCGAAAAAAGTTCCGAAAGTTTCCGCTGCCGCCCGAGCCTGCTCGATGTTTTTCGAGATGGACCCCCATCCCTCAGCCCACTTCTCGAGCAGAGCGGTGAGAAAGAGGCAGGAGCCACTGATCTCATTCTCCTTCATGTAATCGACCTGTCTCCTGACCATCTCATAGCGATCGCTATATTCGAGGAAGCAAAGATGGGCCCGCACGGCCCAGTATCTCGGCATCGTCGGATCCTGCGTCGCGAGAAAGCTCTCGACCGCCATTCGTCGCTGCGTGAACTCGGGAGGGCCTGCATCGTAGATCTGAATCGATCCATCCGCTACCAAGTCTATGTAGTGTTTATCCTCGTTCTTGTTCGTTATCAGCTGCTCGAGCATGGCGATGGCAGCAATGCGTGCCCGGTATTCCACCGTGCGCGGTGCGTAATTCACTAATGCTCCTCTGATTTTCTCTCTTAGTAACGTCGCCGCGGACGGCACATCCAAGTTGTCGGCCATGGTTGACTTCTGTTTTTAACTTCAATGTTGAGTTTTAAGATGGAGATAAAGATAGAGATAGAGATAGAGAATGATATTTGACTTGGAAACGGATAGAAGAGGATGTTTTTGTATCTCTGCATGTGATGATGGGGAGGAAGAAGGACTAATGACCTGCATTGCCATACTGTTGCCAGTGTTAACACGAATAAAAGAAGAAGGAACGATATCTCCAAAAAAAAATCAAAGAAACCGTGTAATTCTCTTTTTCAATACGGAAAGGACAAATCCCCGCACCCATCTCATTCGATCCATACTCTAAGCAGCAGGCCCCCTTTACGTGACAACTTTCAGATTTCATTCATTTCAGTCATGCATATGGGTAACGTCATCAGATGCAACGAATATAACATTTCCAAGACCATCCAGAATGGAAAAACGCAACAACGTACTACTAAGATAGATACATCCATCCATATCCCAGCAGGCTCCCAAGTAACTTGGGTTCAGTTTAAATCTCAGGCTTGATTTAATCCAGAGTCTCTCTCTCTCCAGCGGTAATTCCTTTTCCCCGCTCCTGAAGGTAGCATGCCAGTGGTCGGTCTCCTATTCTTTGTCGCGTAAGCGGAGTTGATGGATGATACATGGATACGAACGAAGTGTGTGAGGTGTGAAACGCATTTAATACATCGTGATCATGATCATGATCATCCATCCCATCCACTGACAACCAAGAAATCCAGCCACCTCTCGATTCATGCATGCACTCTGAGTGATAAAGCCCTCCCTGCTCTGTTTGAGATTCACACAAGACGGTTTTGACCGAGAATCATCTATCTGCCTCTTCATGGGCATGATCATATGATATTCTCGAGGATGGGGTACCCAAGCGCAGACTGGGAGAGCGCGGGGATCTGGGTGTATGTATGGTATGCGGGGCCAGGTCGGACATGCCGCGGGGTATGAATGATAGATCGTAGCTTTGAGTGAGGGGGATATAACATGTATCTTTTTCATGTGGTATGGGTGTGTGTGTGGGTATTATATATATATGTGTGTGTGTGTGTGCTAAGACAGACAAGGCGATCGTGAATTTTACAATAAATTCAATAGATTATCGAAAACTCCAACCAAAGCTCTTCTGTGTGTAATATTGATGATCCCGCCGCGATAAAGCAAGCTACTCCTACACCATGAATGCATATAATATTCAAGGCTCATCCTGTCCAAAATCAACGATAGAGGGAAGAAACGACTTTCCCTCCCCCCCAAACAAGTGGACGTGCCCAAAAGAGAACACTAGTTCCCATTCCCATTCCCATTCACATTTACATTCACACTCCATTTATTGCTGTTGCGTTATATCATGCTACTTCCTACCTATAGTTACGCTCCTTGATTGTAGTGATAGGCCTCGAAACTCTTGAATAGTTGGCAGAGTAAGCTGCTGTTCCCATACCTGCTATTCCCCTTTTTGCTGTCCCACTCTCTGCCGTTCCTTTTCTTGCTTTTCTCTCATCCTGTTCTTCATCCTCCACAATCTCCACGCCTTATCCTCCTCTACCCTTACCCGTCTCCATTGAAAAAAAAATTCTATCAACTGCAGGTCTTTCGAAATTTGCAAAGGATGCCTTTTGAAACCCCGTCAAGAATTGTTGTTGGCACGGTATTAGCCATGGTGGTAGGGGGCGACGAGTAGCCGCATTTTCTCACGCAATATCTCATATTTCTGAGCCAGCACCTGAGGTGCGTCGATTCAAGGTTTTCTATTGACGACTTGCCGGTCAGAAAATCTTGTACGAGTTTGTAGGACTCTGTAGGAGATGGCTCAGAGTCTCGTCGTTGCTAGCGGGCATGCTATCCCTGCCCAGGACCTGCTTGATAAGAGTCCGAAAAATGTAACGGATAGGCATCAAAGTAATTTTAAGCTTTTTCTGTATTGAAAGGAAATAATATACTGACCCATTGTGCATGAGAAATATTCAATTTAAGAGTGTGAACCGACCAAAGGAGAGATATACGAATCTTAAGAACAGAGCGATGTGTGTAATGAGTGGCGGGTAGATGGCAGTCCATCCAAGCTCAGTTCATCTTGACAGATTCAAAGTTTCGACGAAAATGGTAGGCATCACGAAGTGCTTCTAAGGTTGCCACTATCCAGGGCCTCATTTTGACTAACAGCGTGAGGCAGGCATCAAAGACGTAGTTCGCAAGCCAACCTTACTCGCAGCTCATTCAAAATCCAGCTTCTCTTGCCGCGGTTACAATAGCAGCATTCACATCAGCCCGCCTGAACCCAGGAGCACGCCCCAAGCAGCGTGCATGAGCAGCCAATTCTACAAAGCTAGCAATTAGCTAAGGTCTAGATGTTAAAGTTTAAACAACATACCTCTTATCAGAGTTTCGACCCTTATTGTTACTGTACGCTTCTCTGTGTAGCGCTTGTTATTGGCGTTAACGACAGGACTGGCATCTCCAATACTGAGACTGTTTGTAGCATCAAAAATCGGACCGGTTAAATCAAAAGGATTACCTCCCTTGGAATTATTAGCATTCCACGATGAGAATGCTATATATGAGGAATTGATATCAGTCTGTACTTGCTTGCTCATGTCGGAATTTAAATGGTCAAAATTGAAAGCATTTTGGTTAGTTTCATCGAACCTTCTTCCTACCGGACTTCGAGGTGTAGGGGGAAATCTCGAGTCGGTGCTACCAGTCCCTGAATTGTTTACTTCGGATAAGTCCTCGAGATCTATCTGGCCTGTGATAAAATCGGCAGCTGGAGTTAGATCAAATCCATGACCCCTAAGATATCCCTCTACATCATTAGAATCGAAGAATTCGCCTTCAAAGCCAGGAATAGTACATTTCATATCAGAACTTATACTGTCCCGGGTCGGCTTAAAAGATGCTGAAAAGGGGCCCATGGAGAATCCAGTACGAAACTTTGGCATGAGATCATTGTCGGTGTCAGGGCCTTGATTGGGATAATATGTACCTGCGCCACCGAGGTGAACAAATGGAGCACGCCATTCCTGGAGTGACTCTTTCGCCGAACTACCTAGGGCCTTTCTGAATCGTGCCTCACTTTCTTCCTTGGTTTCATATGTCATGCAAAAGCCAAAGACCTCCTGGAAACGTTGTGGGGGAGGATTCTTCATTGTGAGGAGCCGATAACCTTGTTCCATTGTTGCACGGTGCACTCGACGTGCAAATGAAAGCTCAAAGTATGAATGTGTAGCTGGAAGCGGGACCTGAGCGTGCGGATAAAAGTTTTGGGAGAAATTGACAATGTTGGGAGAAGGTATCTCGGCTCGGTAGTGTTGGATGTCCATCGAGTCCAAAAGAAAACTGGCATTATCTTCGGTAGCCCTACTGATTACCTCATGTTTGGCTTCCTTTACATCCTGTTGGCTATGTTCGGGCAACGTTTCTTCTTCTTCGGAGCTGGTATCCTTTGACACAGTATATCCGCCCCAGGAATTCACAGCCTCAGTAACAATCGGTTCTTCTGGGAGTGAGGATGGGCCTCGAGTGCGACTAGTCAAACGATGTTTGGTCTCGACCTGAGTCTCATGCGTAATTTTATTCGGTGAGTCACCACCGCCCCTTGAATGATCATCGCCTGCGCTCTGCTTTGCGAGAGCAAGGAAGCTTTGGGTAGTTAATTGAAGTTTCTGGCCAAACTCTGGTTCACGCTGCAGAAGACCTCCACTTATGGCAAAATCGTAAAGGCTGATGAATGTGTTATTCATCTCTTCATTTGTACTCCGAAGCTCTTGAACTTGCTTCTCTAAAGAAGAAATGGTTGTCTCTTTACGGTTACGGTACGCCCTTTGGGCCATTCGAATCTGGGTTCTTCGCCTCTTGGTAATTATTAGCTCTGTAGTGATATTGACATTCACCTTATGCTTTCGAGAACATCAAGGGTTGAAATTACAGCTTGGGCGTCCCCATGTGCATATCAAGAATATTTCGCCACTGAATCATGATGCAAAAACACGAGGAGACTCACATCAGCAGGAGTTTCATCCTTTGAATCGACTCTCGGTCTCCCTCTGGCCTTCTTTCGAGCCTCTTCATCATCATCAAGACCCGGAGGCCCATCTCTGACTCTCTTCCTTCGCTTCTTTCCATGTCCAGGCTCCTCGCTTGGTGGACTTGTTTCACTACTACCCCCATTCTTCTCCAACATCCCAAAAGGCATCTGATTCTCCATCTGACCCTTCATACTCAACATATTAGGATCGTGAGATCCAATTGAACCCCTCCCATCATCATACCTTTCGGCACTCAAAATTCTCAGATTACTAGGATATGTTGGCTGAAATGGATGATTCATATATGCACTTTTTTGGGCCTGTTCTGTAGGGTTGAAGACAAGGTTTTCCATGACTCGATGAGGTCTCGTGGAATCCCGAGCGAGGTTGGATACGGAAGATGAAAGACGATGTTGTGATAGAGTGGTAGGATGATTACTGATTGTGGACGGAGAGATTGATGTTGTGGGAGGGGCTGCACGTGAGTGGTAACTGGCGTCTTGGTTCGTCACAGCACTATTGTTTTGAGTAGAGTGACTATTGTTCGGAAAGCCAGAGCCAGTGGCGTTGGCTGAAGGGTTATTGTTGGAGGTTATTTGCATAGCGACTTGGGTAAGAATTGCCAAAGGATCAGCAGAATAGTTACTGGTATCTTGCTGTAGCGGAAGATCATCGTACGGGGGGTTCATCCCGACAAGCTCATTCTCATGCTCATGGGCGGGGAGGAGGGACCTTTCCCGCTTTCAAAACACTTGAGGGTCAAGATACTCCGTCAGTTGAATGTTTCACGCTTCATATAGGTTACCGGGAGAGCAAGAGTGGTTGGCTTGTCCTTATCGTCAATGGTCAGCGCGAGTCAGGGAGTCTCAGACACATTAACACCGATAATGATACTGTATCTTACAATCGTTTCTTCAATCATCAGATTGCCTTGGGGAGGATGCATTGGTGCATTGGTGCATGCATGCAAGGGAATCGAAGATGGCCTATATTACTTGTCAGCTTTCTTCAACTGCCTGTAGCTGGGTATGCCATATAGATTGGGTGATTCTCGCTTTGTGATTGAGAAGTCACGACTTGATGATGTCCTTTGTTGTAGATGTGACGTTTTCATTACGAGTGACAAATGGAGAGAAAGGTCATCAAGCTTGTTTGTTGGGTGTGTCAATAGAACCGAGGGAGGGTGTGATTGTATCTCGATGCTTACTAATGACGATGCATGTGATTGCTTATTCAGCCTCTTGCATGTGTTTACGGAGTTATTTATAAAATCCCTCAATCCTCCTCAGTCTGATTTGAGTTTTATAGTGGAGGTACATATGTACTGTTGATACATCCCGTGTGTGTATTTTGGATGCTGCTTCATCCACCCATAGATGGATGTACTTGGCATGATTTTACATCACAGATGCTTCTCTATCTACCGTATTGCTCTCGTTCTTATATCAAGAATGTATCTCTATTCCTGAACTTTGAAGCGTCGCCTACTTTACAACCCATCTCCCGTGCAGCGTGATATTATAGTGCAGCATTTAAAATGTCCCCAACGCCTTGAAAACGACAGAGCACAGAGTGGTACACCAATCAATGTAAATAAAGAAAGAAATAACGACCTTGAACGAAGGTGTAAATTCGCGGCCCTCCCCAGACTGATGCGCATGAGAGAGAACCGTCAACTCCTACCTGATTGAACCGAGCCGCGCTAAATACCCTTCAAACCAACCCTATTTGACCCGCAATGCTTTTATGAAACCTTTGATGACCAGCTGCAGAGACCTACGACATTTCCGAAAAGAAGACCGGGTATCGTTATGTCTATGCAAAACCGAAGATGAAATCCCCCATGCTCGTTTGCGTCGTATCGGTGCTTTTATAATTGTACATTGGAAGTAGAAGTAGGAAGTTGAAATTAAAGGCCTTGGTGACCTGACGAAGATTCAACAACATTATCGGATAGATTGATGAGTAATTGTGCGAGGCATCGTTTTGTAGCAGCATCGTCGCGTAGAACCGAGGAGAATGTGGCATCGCGGAGAGGTTCGGGCAGACATTGGCGGAGGGCTTCTCTGGCTCGAGCATTGTCGCTCAACCTATGAGTCATATTAGTGAAGATGAGATGAAAGTCTTCAGAGTGTTCTCACCGAAGGAAGCAGCGGACGACATGCTTCAACAATCGTGCCGTTTGTTGTTCAACAAGCTGTGAAACCATGTTGCTGAGTACTGTGCCGACGGCATAAAATCGCTCGTAAGTAGCACAGATGTAATTCAAACCATGGTCATCGAGAAGGATCTTCTGCACAATGAAGATTGCAACTGTCTTGCTAAGTTCTGATCCGGTCTCCATGATGCGAAGACATAGTGGGATGATTTCGGTTGTAAGGAGGAAGTTGATCACATCGGATGAATCATTCTTGACAAGAGCGCCGATGACTCCAAGGGAGGTAAGACGTAGATACTCGAAAGGTCTGGATTTAGAAGTCGTGTTGAGGAAAGGATAGAGGAAGAGAGGAATGTGAGCTACGAGGATTAGTACAGTTTCGTGCCAATCAAGATGTGGAAGACTGACCATTCAAGAAGAGGGCACGAGTCTCATTGTGAGAAGCAACACATTGGAGAAGTGCCAAGGCGTTGCAGACTCGATTTGATGCGGCAGCAGTAAGTTGGGAGGGATTGAGCAGGGTATAGACGGAGATTATCTCTTGGAGAAGTGATGTCATGACACCTAAATCAGTCAGCAAACCATTGTCGTTATTCTATCAAACTGCATAATCTACCAAAAGAATGCCACAGTATCAATGCAAGCTCTGGCACTTGTTCGCGCTTTTTGCTGAGCTCCAAAAGAGCAGCTTCCCTGGTCTCTTCATTGAGTAGATCTGCAATGAAGTTCAAGGTCCGCCTATTTTCCTCTGAAACATTGGAGTCGATCATGGCTGGGTCTTGTCCGTGATTTGAAGAGATTGAAGGCACCGCAGCATTGTGGTTTTGGCTTTGAGCCGCCATGCGATTATAATGAGCGGCAGCCTGAGCCGCTGCTGCGTGCTGCTGCTGCGCATGTTGATGGTGGGTCTGCTGTTGCATCCACGGTTGGTCAACCTGCGGATTATATTGATGCTGATGAGAGAAGACGTGTGTCCCGGGGAGCATGGTACTCATTACGGCGATAGCCAGCGAGGTTAACTCGAAGGCTAGAAGATCCTGTGGTGCAAATGAGAAAGTGTCGAGCTTTTGTAGATCGTCGCAACTAATGGCGTCTCACGACAGTTTTCTCAATTAGTTCGAAAAGGGTGAGATGAGGGGTAGAATAATTGTTACGTAGATACCTGGGTAGATATACCTGCGTTTGAGAACTGGGGGGCAATAATCCGTTGTCTTGTCCGATGTGATATATATCGATGTAGCGGGGAAGTTATTGGTTGTCTCGAGTCGGTTAAAGTTCGGATATTCGCAATTGAATCCTTAGAATCAAGGCAAATATCAGCTTTATCAATAGCCAGCAGTTTTACTTCTTATCCAAAATATTGATATTGATATAACCTCTATAGTCTTTGGTATGATTACCTAGCCATTCACCTGGTTTATCATATATCTTAACCTTACCTATCATCCCAAGATACCTTTTAACCATCCTATGCAAAACATCCATTCTCCTACTCAAATCCCTACCTTAAACCCTTTTGTCCGAATATAACAACTATTCAATAGGATGAGAATTCCACAAGAAGTTCTTCTTTCATCATGAACAGCAAATCATTATAGATATATATATATCCCTACCTACTTTGCTCATATTTGAACATGAATTATTGCCTGCATCAATGATACCCCCAAGAGCTCATGAAAAGTAGGTAGATAAGTCCAGATTATCACCCCAGACCCCGCTGATTTCCACAGCAAGATTGATCACTGTGCTGATAGACCACAGAGTGATCAAGCCCCATCCAATCTTCCTGCTCATGATCCACTTATTCATGGGTACCGCAATGAGGAGCCCGACTAAAGTGATCAGTAGAGTGATGGCGCTGACCATCAGTGTACCACTGACTTCAATCTGGTATGGCTTGTATTTTATATCTTTGTTTGGATGTTTAGAGTGTTTGTGGTTTGCCTCTTTAATCGTCATGTACGCCCCGCTGACACCAATGCCTATGAGAATATTCAGCATTGGTCCTCCAAAGCAAGCACTCAATGCCATGACAGGATACCCTAATCTGGCTACTGTAATATCGGCGACGAGGTCTCCTAATGAATTGCCAACGGCGAAGATAGTAAGGCCAAGTATTGCGTCTGAGATACCTAGGATGACACCAAATGCTTTGAGAACTCCGACAACTTCATTGGCAATGGTGGAAATCCAGGCAATAGCTACGACAAAGCCGAGGAAACAAAATAGGAATCGATGTTTGGGAGGCTTTGAATGGCTTGTTGTCATTGCAAGAATGGCGAATGCTACCAGAGATCCGAGAAGGGAGAATAGAACCAAGCGTGCGAGTGACTTTGAGTCACCATCGTCACTGTTAGCCCAAAATATTAATATTACAAAGAGAGGTGCTGTGAATAACTGAAGCACAACGAGCCAGCGATTCCAGCCTCTAGAAGGTTGTACCGCAAGTCCACTATGGATTGAACCCTCATGGGCTGAGTTGATCATTTTGTTGGGTGACATGGGAATTGGACACGAATGAGGATGATGGTTCTCAGCCGCGATTGCCACAGCGGCAATATTGTGTTCACTGAAATTTGAAAGAGGTGATCGAGGATAATCCCCGGTTTGAGTATTGCGACGACTCCGTTGGTAATGTAACCATTCGGGTTCTGGCTCCGAAACCAGTGATGGGCTATCCGGGATCAGGACTGGGGCCGTATTTCTTCTCATTGGTGTACCGAAGTCTATCTCTTCATCCTCGTCTTTGGGTTCAGATTCGACCACTGGAAGTGTGATTGCCAAAAGAAAGATGCTAGGGGCTGAAATAACGCTAACAAACTTATCCCAACCTCTCTTATCTCTCCATGTACATAGTGTGGGAAACAAAGCTGAAAATAGAATTTGGGGGCTGGGTAGTATGCGATATGGCCACCATTTAATTGGCGTTTCTGTGTAGTAGAGTTCATGCTCTAAATGGACTGACGCGGGCATCATGTCAGAATCTGGTAGCATGATGCTAGGGGCTTTGGAGCTAGTTCCTGACATCAAAACTGGCGAATCCGTATACGTAGGAAATGGTGATAATGCTGAGTGTATTCGCGTTCGCGAGCTATCCCTCGAAGCAGTCGGAATTTGAAGTTGAGGTCGTTGCACTGTTCGGGATCTAGTAGAGTTTGGCGATAGGCTATTAGGCTGTAGATATGGAGAACGAGGATGTCGGGGTGATGCTGCTGCGGGAGAATCAATCCCAGGCGGTGCTAACCGGTCATCATTCCAACGAGGTATGTCAATTATGAATAATTTGTCATTTTTTGTTCCATCAAAAGATGGATTCAAGACAGAAAGTGTTGGTGATTTAGGAACGGGACTGCCTGTTGTAGACGGCACATTTAAGAGCCCTGGGAAATTTGGCGTGCGTGCCACAATATCAATACCTGGCACATCCGCGACTGCAAACGCGGCAGCGTCAGTGTGTTTAAGGGCTGGTGCAGAGTTCATAGAGGCGGCTCTGCTACGGAGAGGGTCTAGGCTAGGGCGCCCCATCTCATTGTTGACGCGCTCGGTAGGATTGATACTCGAAGCATATTCCGAACCAGGAGCCGATTCTATTGCAGATGCCCCAGCTTGATCAAGTGATGTCGATGGGTCATCTGAATATCGTCGTAGGTTTATTGGGCGCACATAGGAGCCTCGAGACTTTTGCAATGATGATAGAACAGACCTGAATTCTAGAGCACCGACCAAACTAGGACGGATAGGAGTTATGGTATTTCTGCGGCTACCAGATGGTCGTATTACTCGCATACTACTAGCTACCTCAGCAGCAATATGCATACTTTCATCTCCATCCTCATCACTGTCCTCGCCGTCTCGGACTTGAGGATGCGGGCTCGAACCACGTTCTAATGCAGCAAAGTCTTCGCTATTGCGGATGCTCCTTTCACCTGCTGGCGCATCTTCATCTTCACCATCTTCTTCGGTGACCTCTATTTCTTCATTTGTCGTTACCAAGTAATGACCACGAGCTGCAGCTTCTCTTCCACGGCGATTTCGTCGTCGTCCCAAATACCAATGCCATACCACCACTATCACCACGTAAAAGAGGTAAAACCCAATCATCACAGAGCATTCCCATAGGTGAAGGGCACCATCTGCAAGAAAAAGCATAGTGAAGCTCGCTGCAACTATGAAGAAGCCAACATCCCTCACGAAGGTCTTTTTGCCGACCTTGAACTCTCGTACTAGAGCCATAGATCCTGCGACAACTGCGGTAATAAATCCAGCAGCTCCAATAAGCTCACCGACCGCAAGACTGCCGCTGTGCGAACCCATTGCGGCGAATGTCGAAAATACATCTGGGCTGCCATTACCGAAAGCTAGAAATGTTACGCCCGCCATACTCTCGCTCATGCCCAGTATGTTTGCGATGGTCGATAGATTGATACAGAAAAAATCGCTCGCTGCGATCCCGATGGTTGAGAACAACAATGCAAGCCATAGTGTAAGAATGAGAAGAGCGAAAGGCTGAGCCTGGGGTAGTTTGCAATAGTAGAGCGAAAGATAATTGAGCAGTCCTGCGGTTTCATCGGGACAATTTGCGAGTATGAATTGGCATTTGTCTTCGGCATGGTGCACAAGACGACACTATGAAATCAATATCGTCAGTACAAAGTTCGGCATAGCTTCTTGCATCGGCAAACCTCTTCATCCCGTTTCACAGATCTCCCACTGTCCAGCGCATCCAGGGCTCGTCTTTGTGCCACGCCATATTGAGAACCATGACGATACTTTGCACTTTGGTCTGCGACAAGACTTATCACGGCCAAGAAAGAGATAATCAACACGGTCAGATAAAAAGCTCGAAAGTTGTATTTGGGTCGCGTCGGAGGACGGGGTGACACCTTGGGCGAAGATGTTTGATGCATTATCGAAGCATTATCTGTCTGGATTTGGGTTGAAAAGGGGTTTCGAAGAAATGAGAAATATATTAGAAAACTCTTACACGTAGTATGGATGGAGACGTAAGTACTGAAATTTCGATAGTATGTGTGTAGTCGTGTATGTAGCAGGGAGGCTCCACCACTCCGCCTCTCCGCCTCTCCACCCCCTTTGATGGATTATCGATAAGCTGGAGATAAGATAAGATGTCAACCAACGGACACATCCTGGTGAAAGTGCCGACGATCATATACCTGAGGCATCAATACTTGGGGATGTAAATAAACAAAGTCGTTAGTAAAACCAGCCTTATTATTGCAACTGCAACGGATTTGCCCATCACGACAATTTTGATTTTTCTGGATATGGCTAGAGTCGTCCAGAGTTCACGCCCGAGTAGGGGCAGAGTTACTTCTGGCTCTTTACCAACTCCCGCAAAATCCCCAGTGAAGTATGATTTCTCTGGTTGCTATGGTGTCTGAAAGCCTGTATCTTGGGGGCAAATATGATGCTTTGCGTTTGCGCTCTGCAGAACGAAACTTTTCAATGCTGACTTTCACAGAGTGCCTCTGAACGATACATCGCCAGTAAAATTGGCTCTCAACGATGATGCGCAGGAAAAGGCGAGACGGTTGAAATCAAGGAATGCCCACCACGAAACTCAGATGAACGAGATAAAAAAGGCCGCGACTCCACGGAAATTGATGAATTATGATCGAGCAGCGAGCTCTTCACCATCATCAAACCACCGAACCCCAGGGCGAATGGGGAAAGAAAATGAACTCGATGGCGGGGTCATGATGGTGGGAGGAAATGCAGTAACCCCTATGAAGCGTGTTCCAATTCTCGCCAATTTCGAAGAATGGATGAAGATGGCCACGGATAATAAGATCAATGCTGCGAATTCCTGGAACTTTGCGCTCATTGATTATTTCCACGACATGTCACTTTTGAAGGAGGGGGATGGGGTCAATTTCCAAAAGGCCAGTTGCACTCTGGATGGGTGTGTCAAGATTTATACCAGTCGAGTCGACAGTGTGGCTACTGAGACGGGCAAACTTCTGAGCGGATTGGCAGACAGCGGAAACAATAAGAAGAGGAGGGGCGAGAATGAGGAGGGTGAAGGAGGTGAGAGCGAGGAGGAGGTAGAAGACGAAGATGGAGTTAGGAAGAAGGCAAAGAAGAGGGTATGTGTGGCTTTGCATTCGTTATTGCTTTTTTGTCGCCTATCGCCCTGTGTGAAGTTAAAGGTCTTTGAGAATCATCACCCCACTAGAATCTTTGGTCTCTTGCCGAGTGGCTGGCTTGCTTTGAATTCGAGAAGAGGGACTTGCATCTCAATATACCATGAGAGGAGAAGAAATCAGCACATACGACCATAGACTGAAGAGAATTGGGCATCCCGTCCGCTCTGCCATACACAAGCTCCAGATCGGTGGGTTAGTAGTTGGGTGGGTGACCACCAGCGAATCCCCGCTGTTGTATGTTTTTTGTGTTTTTGTTTTTGCTGCGCTCAAGTGGAAATGCGGTAAATTGGATGAGCTGGCAGGATGCGTACCAGGCACTTTTTGCTTGGCTTCTACTCCCACTTCCAATCATCATTTCCATTACCACCACGGAACAGAGTATGAGTAGTGCATGCTTCCCAGCACAGAATCTATTGGGTCCTCCTGCCACTTCGCTCAACCGCAAAACTTATTTTCGGTCAATACGCGATGCATTTAGAAAATCACTGCTAATCATATGTCCAGACTCAACGCTCGTCAGAAGCAACTCTCGCAACCTCATTTTCAGCATTACAACTAAAGAAGTTCGAGCTTGAGTTCTCTGTCGATCCTTTATTCAAAAAGGCATCTGCAGATTTCGATGAAGGTGGAGCTAAAGGTCTCCTCCTTAACCACCTTTCGATCGATTCCAAAGGACGTATAGTTTTTGACAGTAGTGATGATGCAGGTGACGTATCAGGGGCAGGGCAAGGGAGAAGGCGGAAAGAGGATGCCATTGAAGAAGATCAGGAAGAAGTTTTAGAGTCAGCAAACGTTACGTTGAAAGCAGAGGAAAATGAAGAAGAGGACGATGGCGAGGATGTAGAAATAGACGTGGAGGCCTTGGGACTTAAGTTTTTCCCAAACTTAGATTTCCTTGAAGAACAGGATATTTGTCCATCACTGAAGAATTTCGATCTTGGAGATCCTTCTGGTTCCTTGGATATCCCTTTCTTGAAGGCACCAGAAGATTGGCGACAAGAGAAAGATAAGCCAGAGGACAACGGTGTAGGCGACAGGTCAGGCATTTTCCTGGATGATGACAACCCAATCGGATTTGATGACGATGACGACGGACTTCTTGGGAACTTCGATATTCCCGATGATGCTGGATTTGGCGAAGGCGGTGAAGCTTGGGCTCGTGATGCCGCGATCGAACCACGAATGCGAGTTCATGATGTTGGATATGACAATGATGGTGGCGACGGCGAGGATGGAGGAGGTGCTGGTTCGTTCGACCCTGAGACCGGCGAGTACGTCATTTCTCTTGATCGGAGAGCAAAGATGGAAGGCGGCCATGATGATATTCTAAGTTATTTCGACGAGGCCTTGCAAAAGAACTGGGCCGGCCCTGAACACTGGAGGATAAGGAAGATCAAGGATGTCAACAAACCAGCAGTTGCGAAAACTCGCAAGGAGAAAGAGCCTTTTGAAATTGATTTTACTTCTCCGTTAAGTATTAGTCTAGCCGAAACCATCTATACACGTGCAGCGGCCAATGCTACTATATCTCTACCGAAGAAAGACTGGAAGTCCAAGACAAGGAATCTTCTTCCTGATGACAAGCATTTTAATTCCAAACAACTCTTACGTCTTTTCCTCAAGCCTAAAGCTAGGATGGGTAGTCGAAAATCCGGACTCGGCGCCAAACCTGGAACTTTCGGTCAAAAGAAAGACGATGATATCCCCGAAGGCGAAATCGGTGAAGAGTATTGGGCACGAAAAGAAGAACCCGCTCAAACACTGGAGGATGAGGCTCCACCTCATGGAGACTACGACGCCAATTTCTTTCAAGATGATGGTTTGGCAATGCCAGGTGGCATTGATGATGATGATGATATGGAATTTGCTGATGCACGCGAACAATTTTCACCTGGAGCCGAAGGACACGGTGCTGTCGGTATCGATGGTATCACGGCTATACTCAATACCGGGTCTCAAGGTGTAGATGGCGAAGAAGGCGCTTTTGGTACACAGTTGGTAACGCAAAGTAGGAGATTGAGACCTGAATACGTGCAATATGCTAGGGTTGCTAAGAAGGTTGATGTGAGGAGATTGAAAGAGGAACTGTGGAAGGGTATTGGATTTAGTGAGCCTGAACAGCCTGTGAGTTCCTCCGTACCCACACTTCAACCCCAAGCGTCACCACTAACTTAAAAAACAGGATACCTCGCTCTCCACATCACGTCTGCTTATCCCACCCATCAAAATGTCTACCGACGAAAATGAAACGCTGCATTTCACTACCATGATGCAAAACCTTCAGACTGTATACCCAAAACAGGCCATGAACGATATCTCAACCAGTTATTGTTTTATCTGTCTTTTGCACTTGGCTAATGAGAAGGGTCTTATCATAGAGAAAACAGAAGGGCTAATGGAATTGGATATCAGGAAAGACCCAACTGCCGAAATTACATTCGAGTAATCACGGTGACTTGAGGGATGATAGAATGCCAGAGATAAAGATATGAAAAGAGACGCCTGGAAGCTGTATTGATCATCATCTTGTCTGCTTGCTTGGTTTTTGTTTGGGGCCAGGTTGGCTTTCTGGTTATGTGAGCGCGAATACACCATGTTATTTCGAACGGATGGAAGTGAGGCTGCCTGGTTGGTACTTCATTACTGTATTGGAGGGGATTTTATGTGTGTATGGTGTGATGAAATGAAATGAAATGAGTTTATATGAGATGATATAAATCAGACTATCCACTCGTACGATGATGATTAGCAGACTATGATATAATTGATATTCTGAAGGAAATGTAGGAATGGTGGGCTACTTTCATATCAAGCTTTTAAATGGAAGATTTGTTAACAAGAACTGGGTACTGGGTATATCTCTACCGAATGAGATAGATAGGGGGTTAAGTGTGAGTAAGACGGTTAAGGTATCTTTTATTTATCTTTTGCATGTGCCTACATTGCTTTTTCGTTCTTTCACTCTCCCTGTGCTGTTTGATGCATACTTTTAAATCAACCTGATATCCAATTGGATGGAAACATGTATAGGGTGTATAGAGGACTGTTCACGAATCGATCTTCCCCGACCACTACTGCCAAAATTGATATTCACATTATTTTAACATTATCACTCACTAATCAATTGAACTCATTGGTGCAAAGTTTGTTTTATAAAGATATACTATTTTTTCTGTTTTAAAAATCTCCTAGAGGAATTTGAGAAGGAATCCAAGGAAATGCCTTCCAGACTAAGGCCAGCCCTAATCACGAGGCAAGTTGAATTTCGAAGTCAATCGTGGAGACAACTGAAACCAACCATCGGTTAGGTCAACAAACAGATTTATTGGCAACGAGAATCTTCATAGCCTTGAACTGTTCTCTGAGATGCTCATTTGCAGCCTGCACGGCGACTTGTCTCTCTGCCGTCAACCGCTGTTCTTTCTTGGAGATTCTCTCCTCCAACACTTGTGCTTTCCGGGCTCTCTCCTCCGCCGTCCCGGATGTCAAGTCGCACAAGTCAGCCTCCCTGAACCAAACTCTGATGGTGGTGATGGGCGTGAGGTACTTTCTGAACGGCCATGGATCGGTTGCGCGTAGCTCACCTCCTGGATGGTGTTTGGGGGCTTCCCTGGTGATGCCCGCGAGGATTTGGGAGTACGCGGCCGCTTGTCGTTTCTTTTCCTCGCGGCTGTGGGGTAGCTTGTGGTCGATGCCGTGCTTCCGGCAGGCTGTCATGAAGTAGGCCTTTTCACCTTCGGTGTAGCGGCCGAGATAGGGTTTGCGGTCTGGCGCAGGTTTCATTGCTGCGTGATTCTCCATGATTGGCGGCGGGCTTGCGTTTGATTTCTAGATGGGTGGGTTGTGAGCTTCGGGGTCAGATACTACGGATCCTAAATTCTTGAGTGCAAGTTTAGAAGTTTGAAGTATACAGATGTGTGGATTGTGATTAGAAAAGAGTAGCTTTTGCCAGAGATTCAATGGTTATCTAAATATCTCTTCTGCATCTACTGTTCAGTCATTGATCTCTTCTTTTTTCTTCTTCTTTTTTTCAATGATGGTGGTGTACCGCCCTCGAAACCGATGAACAGGCTTCTGAACAATCCAGTTGTGATTGAAAAATCGCTTAATATAGGAGACAGACAACAAAGGAGTCTCAAACCATCTCATTCTCTAAACTCTGATTGTTGTTTTCTTTGTTAGTTTCAATTGCTAGAACAGGAGAAGAACAAGCATAGCAAATTTATGAATGATACCTGGTTTCTACCGGACTAATATACTAACCATCCTTTGTACAATATAGGAGAGTGAGTAAGAAGTAGTTTTGAACAATGTCAGTTATTCCAAGCGTGATGATTATTGTTTTCTCTCCAGTCAAACAAGAACAGGACGACAATCACATAATACATGATGAAAATTTTTCACGATATCATCACTAGAATGTATAATGTATGATGATGGGGAGCAGTGTAAGTTAGGATTATGGTGGCCTGATGTTGAAACCTTTGATACTATACCAATACGTATAAACAACGGCATTTTCGCACAGCCATACATATTAACACCGTACCGAAAGAATGGAATTAGATACTAAGTGCATACATTTCCTTTTCAAATACATGGGAATTCATTGAATTTGGGAAGAATGTGAAAGCAAAATATCGAATACCAGTGTTTCCCTATAATATACAATACTCTATCATAATCACGCATCACTCACTAACCCTAGATTGAGGCGTATTCAACATCCGCTGCGGTCGTATGCTACTACTCCATATATTACTGATGATGTACTACTGACTATCAAATGAGCAAATCCGCACAACAGATCTGCGCACTTGTATGTCTACGAGCCAACTATCGGCTTGTATTTGATTGGATCAGACGAGAGTCCCCTTGGTCTCGAGTCCGAATACTGTTTTTTTTGTCCCATTCGTAATATTTTGGGGGTGCATTATATAATTCTTTTACATGATCGGATGTTCAAAGCTCGAGTTGTGCCCCGAACCGCGGTCAACGCGTTGGAAATGGGTTCGTGTAACCTTCCCCTACCTTATTAATATGGAGTAAATTAGATATTAATAGACTTAATATATATATATATATATATATATATAATGTTTATTTTGGATTGTGTTATAAAATAAAAACGACGACGCCTTTGATTGGCGGTTGAGGGGGCTATTCCTCGAGTAATACTCTGAAAGTATATTGTCGATTCGCTGCAGCGCATGCAAGTATTTAAATACCATTCATTTAGCATCAAGTGGCGATTAAGCTTAATCACGGGTAAATCAATTGATTGCCTTTGAACCGTCAAACCTACTAATATGAAACTTTTCCATCACAGATGGTTCGGTAGTTCGATTAGTTGAGTAGATTAGGTTTAGGTTTAGGTCTAGGTTTCGGTTTCGGTTTCGTCTATAATTAAGTCGTTCAAGTTATTGCACTCTAGTCTAGTATATTTGCAATGCCGTTAGACTAGAGTAAGTAATGAAGATGCCAGTGTGTTGAACTTCGAATTCATCGCCGGAACTATTTCAAGGCTCTCTCAAACATCCGTTCAGAAGATATATCTGTGCTCTTTCTCAGCGAGCAAGCAAGGTGTTACAGGGGCGAGGCTTGCTCTAATTTCTTAGCAATGTTTAAGTCAAAAGTCAAATCACAGTTTCGCTCCCAATTGTAATTTAAGGCTCTCGATCACCAAAGTTAATCTTTTAAGATTAGCTCTTGGTTCTCATGTGATACTCTTTCAAGAAGAGCTACGATGGGCTTACTCTTTTTGATCAAATATCTGATTCAAGGTTGAATTAGTTCGCTGTGACTTGTGGGAGTGCAAAAAGTCAATCGATGACAAAGTAAAGTACTTGTTGTGCATTGCTCACTCATGCAACGCTCTCGGTTATCCTTTGAACCTCTGTCACAATGTGCAACAACCCAGCATTTCACAAGAAATCTCCATGCTGTATGCGTATGATGAGATTATTGAAGAGTCTGTTAAACGTGACGGCCCACACAGCCTTAACGTTAAACGGTTTTAACTATAATGTATAAGGTCAAGGCCCAAGGATATGAATATGTATATCATGGCATCGCATCGCATGCCTTTTGTTTTAGTCACACACACGAGGACTTTTCATATTTGCATTAATTATAAGTATCAGCATCAGAAATCCAGAAACAACCTGAAATGTCTTATGATGGTGTGTCGGCGTTGATCGCCCTTTCTGGAAGTGCACTCTCGGCTACAACCACATTCGTTGTCTTGATTTGTTTTGCTGTATGGCGTAACTCTCATAAATCATTTAGACATGCTCTGGTCTTTAACTTGGCCCTTGCTGGTGAGTCAAGATCCCCATACAGAAAGATACCGCTGTAAACATAGATTTAAGAACATCGAAACTAATTACCACCGATAGACTTCATCAATTCTCTTTCCAATACAGTATCGGGAATCATCTATATTCGAAATCACGAATTACTGGCTGGACCAGCGTGTACCTTTGGTGGATGGGTAGGACAGCTCTCTGTGCAGGCCACCGACTTTTCCATCCTGGCTATTAGCCTGGTTACTTTAGCAGTTGTGCTTCAGAAGGGTTCCGCGGCTGAAGCGTCTACGCTCCGCAAAACTCTAATATGCCTCTCTGTATGGTTCATTCCATTGATTACGAGCACAGTGGTGGCAGCTCTGGGTGCAATAAAGCCAGTTAGTGGGAATTGGTGCTGGATTAGCAAGGACCGCAAGTAAGTGCAGAAATTAATAACCGAAATATCCTTGAGTTTTATGTCTATCGTCCCAGAAATCTTTACAGCTTGAAGTGACGAGCAAGAACTAATGCCCTGAATTTGTCAGTGACCTCCGTTACGGCCTCACTCACGGCTGGCGATTCGCCATTATGCTCACCACCATCATCGTATACACCTACATTTGGCGGCACTTGAGCAGAACTGGACTAAAGTTCGGTGATACCAGTTCTACCGCGAGCAGAAAGGGGAGGAGCTGGCACCGAGGCAAAAATTTCACACGTTCACATGATGGAGACTCACAAGAAAACTTATCGACGCCACTCTCCTTTTTTGACGCGAAGACCTCCGACGACGACCAGGCCATGAAACTCCCTGTGTATCATAGCGAGGCCACAGTTGCAAGCGATTTTATCCAAGAGCAAAAAAAGAAAAGCAATCGAGAAGTCAAACACATGGTGAGAAATACCTGATGACGGCCTTCCACTTTCCATAACTAGCATTGACTTACATCTCTATAGCTTCTACTCAGCGGATATCCTATCATGTATATTCTTCTCTGGATCCCAAGTATTGTGAATCGCATCTTAGAGGCTACGGGCTCAACAGCGGTATCCTCTAGAACCCTGAGCCTACTGCAGGCTCCAGCGCAATTTGTGGGGTTTTGCAATGCTGTTACTTATAGCTTGATTTTGATATTGAGGGGGAGGATGAGGGAGAGAAATGGCATGGCAAATTAGATATTCTTCGCGTGATGATTTAGGGTTGATCGATATACCCGATATAGTAATAATTATAATGCATTCTCCAATTTTGATCATGTGAAGGAGTGCTCTCCATCATTCTCACAGTGTCCGTATAGTTCTTCAAATATGCCTTTCAAGCAGCCAGCATACTGTCTTTTCTTCTCTGCCAACGAAAGATTGATGGCCCCTTTCTCTCAAGCACCCAAGAACGTCTTTCGACACATCAACTGAAGGGAACTTTGGGCAATAAAAGATGTCTTCGGATAGTAAGTATACAAATTTTCCCCCGGCCAACACTATGTCTATCGTCAGAAATCCGAAGTCTTGTGATTTATGTGTTGCTAACAAAGGTATTAACAGGAAGTGTTTGAAAGTTCTACTGAGACCTTGTATTCTTTTTGGAATCTGAGAGGATCAGAGTGATGGCACTATCGAGGGAATGACTTGTATCCCCGGAGAATAGAACTTCACTTGGAAGGTTAGGAATTTCCAGTTAGTGTGCCGGAAGATAAGAAACATAACAGTAAGGTTGAATGAGATGAGAATTCAAATGAGTATATTTTTCTCATTGATACCTACTCTCGCGCTGGCAAAGAAAGGCAGAGCCACTCAGGGTTACCGCATACAAGGAAGTGAGTATAGTAGGAGAAGCTGAACCAACTTCACCTCCTCTGACATGTTTGATAGCATTCCTAGTATTTGATTTCCTTGTTCTGATCTTTAAATCCATCGAGCTTGAACAACCGTTTCGCATTATCCCTCCCAATATCCATCTTGACCTTGGGACTCAAATCCAAGCCATCAAACCACGAGCATGCATCCTCATAACATTCAAACGGATAATCCGTCGAAAACATGATATGCTCCGACCCCAACTCCTCGATGCAATATTTCAACGTCGATGTTGAAAAATGCCCACTGGTAGTAATCCAAATGTTCTCCCGAAAGTAATCATAGATGGTTTTCTTAATCGGCATTCCCAAAGGTTTCTTGATATCCTCAAACCAATGATTTATCCGCCACAGATCGAACGGGATATGCTCCCCAAGATGTCCAACGATGACTTTCAACCTGGGGTTGCGATCGAAAACCCCGTTCACAACCATGCCCATCAAATGCAGCGACACGTTATTCGCGAAACTCAACGGAGGGCCAATCAACCATTTGCGATCCGCCCATAGAGTCTCAAACACCTTGCCGGTGGGCTGCTTGGGGTGAAGATAGAAGGGAACATCAAGATCCACGCATTCTTGCCAGAAAACATCCCATTCCGGTTGATCGTAGAAAATGATAGATTCACCATCCCTAGCGATCTGATTATCATTCACCAACGCCCCTTTGAATCCCAACTCGGTTACGCATCTTCGCAGTTCCTTCGCCGCGACAGCCGGATCGTGCATGGGCAATGCGGCAAAAGATGCATAGCGATCGGGGTAGTCTTTGATCTGTTCGTGAATGTAATCATTGGTGAGTGCGGCCACTCGAAGCGCTTCGGCCGGATCTACAATATCTTGGATTCCGGGGGCGGTGTATGATAATATGTGGAATCCAACGCCATGTCGATCGGCGTATTCGAGACGGATGTTTCTCACATCGCTGATTTCTCGGACGTGCTTTTCGGCATCCACTGCAAATAACCCCGCCCACCATTTGGCCTTTTCGGCGAACTCGGGCAGGTTGAAGTGATCTTCGATGGTGATTTTCCCTAACATGGTGCTGGGGATGCTGAGGTATTGGTTGGGGCTGTAGTTTGGAAGCAGAGGTGAAAAGTCTGGGAGGATTGTAGAAGGCGATATTCAGAGAGCCGGAGCAGGAGCAACATAAGGAAATAAATTCATCTAATGCCAGGGGCCTGCGCACCCCGCAACCTCTGGCATTTTGGGGAAACCTAATCTGAATTTACTTTTAATGGTAAACTAATTTTTAGATCATAGACTGCTTTCATTAGATGTAAATAATAATTAGCACTTTACAAATTACATTGTAACGAAAGAGCCGAATCCCTTGCCGCTACTGACATATCACTAGACTAGACTATTTATGGAATAGAATTAAAGTCAAATTATGGGTATACACTTCGTCAACTACTCGCGATCGAATATAGATCTATTAGGCATTAGACATTGATTTTACGTATTCTTTGTGGAAATTTCAAATTTATCAGAGCTGCAACGCAGATGCTGTATATACAGAATCAAGAATTACTTACTGATCTGTTGATATTACATACAACGACCCAAAACGCTCACAAACGCGGGGAAAAGCGCATAAGCCCTGTTCTTCTCTCGGTAAATTAATGAAACACACCCAATGAATTCACAAGTCCTCGCTTCCCATGCATAAAACTGAGGGGAAACCATGTGCGTGCAAAATGGGGCCGTGGATGCGGATGCGGATGCGGATGCGGTTGAGGACACGGAACCTGGCGGATGCGGATATGGATATGACGTTACTTGGTTCAGTTCAAACGAAGGAAGTTGACAGACATGCATCCATCATCTCATGATTCCAATTCAAGAAATCGAAATTCCCAACCTGAAGTTGGATTACCAACCACCTGACAAGTATCCGCCGGCGCCGCCAAATTGGGCCACGAGAAAGATGGCGTAGAGTGGGATGCATGAGTAACGTTAACATTGAGCCCTTCCAGCTTCATGCCCGAGAATGACCAATCACTTTTTCCCGAGATCCTTTGCAGCCCAGATTGCTGACATATAGAGCCAGCTAATGATGGAAAGCTTCTTGGATCCTTGAAACCAAGTGACCGACTAATACGACTGGTCGCTTGGATGAAGTTATAATTGCGGCTGATGCACATCACTGAGATGGATAACTTTTCTTCTATTGCTATTGTCGTGCGTTTCAACGGCCACAAATGTCATGGCTGACGCATCTGATGTAGGGGTTGACGAACAAAGATCTCCCAGCAAGCGCATATGGAGCTATAACGGCCTCCTAATACTTAGTAATATTTCGAGGAATAATGCTCGAGTAGTTTCATCCGAATGACCCCAAATAGAAATCCCGTCACAGATGCCGCAATATTTTCCTATGTTTTCACCAGAAAGTGGCGCTGCGACTCCGAAGCACAGAAATCTGTACGGTTAACTGTTAAAGTACCCTTAATCTACTCTATAGAGCTCGCCGACTTCACGCTGGATGGCGCAAAAATATGGTAGAGGATGCAGCACTGGTTAAGAGGTTCAGGTCCCAATGGTCCACTAATGCCGCATGGACTTGCATATATCACTGCATTCATACATCCGATATGGATACACTCGGGGAAACGAATGGAAAGGGAACCTCAAGACGATATAATCATGGCATTATTAAGATTTGTAATTACGTTCCTTTCTCTCACAACGGATCGAATCCTCGACTCCAACTTCTTCTCTTTCACAGAATGATCCTTCTTGGTCAGCACAGCAAACAAGACACAAAATAACACAGATTAATTCGTTTAATTTCCACCAACAACAATATCGGGATGCAGAGTCTTCGCCCCATAAACTGGCTTTTTCGTAATATCATATGGGATAGCCACAATTTCGTCCCCAACAACTATTTTCAAAGTGGCCAGTGAACTCGAGGGTAATGGCGTTTTATCAAGCTTCACCTTCATTAGCACTGTATGAAATTGATCCAATATCCACATAGAAAGCTAAAAGAAGCAGAAAAAAAACTCACAAGCTGTACTCTCCACTTTAAATTCGCTTTCAAGAATTCCTCGGTTCCCTCTCCATCCCCAACTTTATCATGCCCATCGTAACTCCCACCAACAACTGGTTCCCTCAGAACAACAATCTCATCATATGCCAACGCCTCTCTAGCATCCTTGGCGAAAGCTCCAGGCGGAGGTAAGATCACCAAGCTTCCTACCAGGTTCTCACACCTACCCCATTCCTTCGGATTCTCTGGTACCTTGCCTAAGAAAATACGGATGATAAAACGTTCGCCTTCAAGGTCGAGTTTGGAAACGCTGAGTGCTGCCGTCCATTCTCGTAGTGTTTTGTTCGTGTTTGATCCTTCATATTGGGGACCCGAGGAAGTTTCTCGGCTACCGAAATTCCTCTTCTTGATCTTCGAATTAAGCCCGTCGGCGTTGTACAATGTGTTTACTTTCCCCGTCACATAACTTTGCATTTGTGCAGCGGTCATATTCCAATCCATTATTTCTGGATAACTGTATCCAAATTGCGCCATAGATCTGCAGCTATTTGATGTGAACAAGGTGGAACTGGTGATCGCGAAGGGTTTGAGTGATGTGGCGGCGGTGTCGATGGAGCCGGAGATGATAGTGTAGGTGCCATAGTAGTCGATTAGTGGCGTAATGTATGCAGAAGGGTTGATGGCTTGATACATGGCGAACATTCGGTCAACATTTGTGTGGTGAAGCCAGCTAGCCGGATCAGTTTTACGCAATGATTGAGGGGAGATATGGCGGGTGAAATACAAGGAAAGAAGCAGCTGGAAGGAAGACTTACAATATGGGATCGAAAGCAGAGTAGCTCAAATAGGACATGTGCCCATATGCACCCCCAACAAGTACATGTACAGTACCATGGGGTGACTCGATACTCGACCCTGAACTAGCCATTGTAGCAAAGTTGTTGAATGTTTTAGATTTCATAATTGCTGTCCACTATTGCCTCTCGCATTAGTGTGGCCCTCCCTTGAATTTCTCAACTCCATCCCAATCATTCACTCGATGCAAGAAAACTGAAAACAGAAGACCACAAAAATAGCAAACTCACCACCTGATCTCCCAATCCTGCATTGTCCAAATCTCCATTTGCGGCATCAAAATCACTTTGTCCATTACCGAGACTATCTGGATCCCTAACTGTCCAATTATACTGTTGCATCATGCCGTCACTATCCCCGGGCGGAAAATATTGTTGATTAAGTGGTTTATTCTGGAAATTGTAACGAAAAAGAGGATTATTGACCTGTGCAGTAGCACCAGAAGGAAGTACAATGGAAACAGTGGCGACATTGACGATGCTTGGCATGCTTGGGCTGACACCCCAGTCCCAAAATGGCATGCGAAGGTTATCAGCCGCTGCTTGGTAGGTGGGGTTGAGGGAGGAGATGTAAGTCTTGGCTATTGCTTGGGCATGGCTAACGAGGACTTGCTGTCGTTAGAAAGGAATGGTGAGTGAGGTTTTGTAGTTGGGCTGGGGGGGAGGAAACTCACCTCGAAGAGCGCTAGGTAGGGTCGATGCCATGTTGCAAACAATACTGAATCTGAACTGTATATTAATACTTATTTTCATACCAAAGTAGGAATAACTCGCCATGTGTACAGAAGCCAGTGAGGGGAGCACCGATAGCTTGACTTACGCCATCCCAACCAATATATGGTCTACCGTGAATGCCTACGAAAGATTGTAATTGTCAATATTATAGGCTGGTATATGTGCCTATTGCAACACACCAAATTAAGACAAGCAATAGTCTAGAACACTCACCTGCTAGTTGAAAGTAAGAAAGGCCATCGTTATATTCAGATGCAGCTTGCATAGCCTGAGACGCTTGGATATATAGAGACCTTGATGTAAAAAATCAACAGCTGAAGCATGAAGAAGCTGCACATACAAAAACATCTACAGCGGAGAACTCACCATTGTGCTTGGTTATTTTGTAAATCATCAATATTTTGTCTGAAAGGTCGCGCTTTTGTATTCGAATTGATACCAGTTGTCACCCCAGTTATGGGATAGTACTGGGAATTTGCAAAATCAATGAAGACAAAACATATCAGTAATGTCCAGGAGACAGTTGGGAGCTTGAATATCATGATTGTTCGTGAATTAGGCTAGCTATGGAAGGCCTTGAAGTTAAGAAAGTATGACGAAAGCCTAGGGAAATCAGCCCTCGGATGCTATCCATATATTAAGTATTTCGAAAAAAGACTCGAGATGAGAATGCGGAATAATCTAATTCTTCAGCCTCGGTCGGTCGTGAAGGTGCCAACTAACAAATATCGTGAAATTTGACGTGCCTACCCGTAGATGCAGTGGGCAATGGAACATGCCATGCCCACGAGCTGGAGCCCACATGTGTAACACAGGATAGTGGAATACGAGTGTGATAGATATAGAATTGCATAAATAGCTTGCGTTTCTTTCCATGGTACGAGAATATCGGAATTACGCTCGTCACACAAAAGTGATCTGGTGTTATGGTCTCGCGTATTCATGATGCGATCAAAACTTCAATTCTTTTCAAAGCGGCGTAGATATTTGCTCGAAGTGGAAAAACTGCATGCCCATTACTTTCGGGAGTTTATCAATACTCATCATGCAAAGATATCGAAGCACGCATTCGATAATTGGCACATGATTCGGGCTCGACCGGTCTACTCACGTTGTTTTTTAAGATCTCAATGCACAGCGGGACGTTACATTTTGTAAGGAAGACATAACCTTCGAAGGCATGCGCAGGTCAAGTCGACAACCACAAGCATAGGTACCAGGTAGTCAAAAATTATTCAGTCATGAGCCAGGACGACGCGCAATCTCAAATGGAGGCACAAATCATGAAGAAATATGCCAACTGCAGACTAATTTCCCTGGATGCAAATAGCCGTCAATAGAGCCTGTGGTACATTGGCACGACATTGCGGATAACTTTGACCGATGAATGTCCACTCTCATTTTTTTTCTTCTGTCAGTCATGAATGATACAGGAGTTTCTGAAGCTACGCGGATCCAACTAGTTTTCTTTTAATAGAACAACTTGAAAATCTGCCCTCAGCCACCTGCAAAGTCGCTTGACCGTTAAATACGAAATATAAGAAACTCTGTTTGGTTCAGAGCAAATCTTTGCTTTGTTTACGCAGACCTTGAAAAATAGATACGAGCCATTGTGAACGAGAAAACACTATGCATAACGACTCCTGGGAAATGAAGGAGAAGTCCATCGCCACGTTGTATCAAGCCATCAAAAGATTTTGATTCCAGGCATTTTTTACCGAGTTAAGAAGGCCCACCGTAACCAGACCCATACGGCAATACTTATAACCAATTTGAGGGGATCGAAAGTTGCTTGAGCCAGGCCGAGCTTCCAGCCTTTAGTTACAACGTTACAAATAAGATTGAAATCAAGCGCATTTGAGATAACTCCCTTCTTATGATTCTCGCATGACCGTTCCTACTTTAGTTAGGCTGGTTGGCAACCGGAAGATGAATTCACTCATCTTGCCAAAGGTCTTGCTGAAGTGCTTTTTTTTGTCAAGAAAAAAAGTCCCATAGATGAAGCGAAGCCAACTGCACCGATGGTTGTCAATACAGCATTCACGGCATTGTTACTTTTTCTGAACTACAAATATCGTCAGTAACAAAGTGCTAAATGGTTGTGATGAACGCACTTTGGTTGGTGTACAAGAGAAACACAGGAATACACCAAATGCCATATTCATGACAGCTATGCCCGTGAAAACCGTGCATGAATAATCTGTGATTGCAGCAGCTCCAGGGACACTTTCGCCGGCCCTGCTGAACACAACAACGGCTGTCAAACCAATGAAAACGATACTATCATGGCAATAACTGAGATGGCCCGAATATAAACCATGGGTCCAGAAAGCCACCGAAATATTGGTTTCCGAACAATGACTGCACAGTATCTTCCCCCGACTTCCCACTGATATGCCCTTCTTTCAGACCAAAATCTGTGAAACTGGTCTGATAGCTGCCTTATTTGTAACACTCGGGTGCAACGCATGTATTTGTATTCATACATTGACGTAGTGGATAATTGTGTGTGATATTGATTGCGATTGATCGTAAGCTACCTGTCGGGAAGAAACTGGTGGAGCCGTGAGTAGCTGGAACGTCATCAAGACGGATTTCTGCCACTGGGTCAGTATTACGAATACAATCTCTTATACATGAGACCAAAAGCCAAGGTCAATTTACCGGTATAGTTTGTCATGTCTTGAGATACTCGAAAGAATGCATTGATGGGGCGATGAGGGCCATTCCCTCATGAGCTCAGACGAGCAAAAATATCCCATGGCCATCACATGGGATATATTTCTCGAGCTTCACCATGTGGCACCTTGCACACATGTTCGAATGCCAGCCAGCTACCTTCGGCCAAAGGTATGGTGAATGCAATCTTTCCGTTGACGGCCAGAAACAAGCTGAGGGTCTCGTTTCTGGAAGATCTGGTAGAATGGTTACATATGAATCGAACGGCTTAGAATTGCCTTGTGCACGTGACACCATTATTTAGGAACATGGCCACCAGTGTGGGGTAAGGTTAAGGTTGAAACGACTTCGGAATCAAAATCAATTGCAAGACACGAAAGCAGCTCATCAAATGGGTCACGGCAATCTCAATTCTTGAAGTGTGGCGGTTATACTTTCAAGCCATCTAAAGGTGCTCAGACGATGGGCTATTCCTTCAGCCACAAGTTTAAGCATGAGTAAGTTCAGATCCTGATCCCAATCCCAATCCTATAGCTAATCCTAATTCTAATCCTAATCCTGTCGAGGACCAGGCGCAGCCAGCATGCTCTCATACTCGTTGAGTGCGGATGTGTTGATTCATTTGTCAGAAGCCTGATATGTTTCATGATCTTTTCGCCCAATATGCATGAGCATCGGCTCCAGCTTGATTTGAATATGGATCTAGTCGGGATGCATCGGGTTGATGTCTTCTGCTTGGGCACAACCTTGGGGAGCTTTTATCTTCCAAGAAGCGTTTATTGATATCATCATTGATGTGCACGTCTGGACCGAAGATTCCTAGGGCACGTGAGTTACGAGTTCCAAGATCTTTTGATATGGGTCTGCTACGGGGCTGGGGATTTGTCGTGATAGAGCACTCGCAGAGAAGCACAGTCTAATTATATCTTTCGGGCTAGTTCCCCAGTTATAAAAGTATGTCGGGATGTCAGCAAGTGCTTCACGGTGCTCTCTACAGCCACATGTGTCACAGTAGCCACAACCAAGTTCTCAATAACCTCTAGTAAAGCTTTTCGTCGCACATGTTCACCACTCATTACACAAAGGCTTGGGATATTAAAGAAACCCCAATTGGAGATAAGCCGACACGAACATGACCTCATAATCTACAATGTAGGGGTAACGTCCGATTCTCTAATTAAATCCACCAGGAACTCCACGTGTAGTGTTTCTCAATTCTCGCTACCTTCATACCAGGATCTTCAGTCTTGGGAGTTCTTGGGTATAAAACCACATGTTTTCCATACTACAACGTTGAGTCGTTGAAAATGTATTTTCGAACTTCGGATGATACTAGACGATCAACAGCGGTAATAGTTGTCAATACCAAGGAGAACACGATATTTCCAAGAGAATGAAATTCCAACATTTGTTCTCGGAATTTTTTCTCTTGGGACGCGGGATAACGAATGACAGCTCTAATCTAAACCTGCCATTCATTCTGCTAAGAACTTCCACAGTCACCGACAGTATAATAGGTGGAGTGATAGGAGTGGAGATTGCGCATCCCACTCCGACAACAAAGCCGAACACACCTACCTACTCTTACACTTTAATGCTATATATATATATATATATATATAAATATGTAATCAACTCTAATATAAACAACAAAGTTAAATTTTCCAGGAAAGCTCAGTGGAAAGTAGAGGAAGAAAAAAAAACTCATGTGTATGTATTTGATACACTTTCTCCGCTGTCAAAATCCACATTGATTCCCTATCATTTCTTTCCTTTTCTTTCCATTCCATTCCTGTCCTTTCCTCTTCTTTCCCCTTCCCTATTCTTATCACTATTCTTATCACACATCTCATCTCCATTCATCCATCTTTTCCTCCTTCTCCTCATTCAAACCCCTCCATGCCCCATCAAACCTCACGATTTCCCGGCTCCCCTAACAGCCGCAATCCAATCCTCCTCTCCTAGACCTTTAGGCCCCATTCCATCCTTGAGAACTTCCAAAATCTCCTCATCATTATTTGCATCATAAAGTTGATTTTCCAACGATCCAAAAAGTGCCACGGCTGCCCTAACCAATACGCCATCACCTTCAAAAACAACTAAATCCCACAGTCTGCTTGCATTGTCAAGGGATATCGAACTGGTAAATAGGGAAACGAATGTGTTGCGGAGATAGACATCCGGGTCTAGCTTTAGGTCTTCCGAAGTGAGATGGGAATGAAGACGAGGGAATTTTTGGGAGAGCGTGGTGAGAAAGAGACTGTAGACACGAGAGATGGCGCCAGAGTCATTGGTGTGGAAGGAGAGTGGAAGAGGTCGGTTGAGCATATTTGAGAGGGCTTGAAAGGAGGATGAAGGATTAGGAAGGTTGAGAAGAAGAATGGCAGCGATTGTCTATGGTAGAATTAGTTCCCTGTGCTTGATGACAAAGGCAAAGTGACGAGAAAGTTCAAACTTACACTTGTTCCAGGTACATAACCTACATCGCTCCTGTACATGGCATAAGCTTTGAGGACATCCGTCAAAGCCACATGCAAAGGTCCCTCTGGTTGAAATATTCGTAATTCAGGATATGTTTCCTTGACATCCTTTTCAATACGTTCCAGCCAACCTTTCTTCCTTTCCTCCTCTGCCCCCAATTGAGAACCACTCTTGATCGTCGTCTCTAGGGCTTGAGCTCTTCGAAGAGCAGCGGTATATGATGAATCTGATAATCCTAATGGATTTCCAATCGCCCTTTCCCATACAACCCCACGACTCCTGGGTGCTATTCCTCTCCACCAAAGCTCTCTCGTCCTCCGCTGTTTTATCACACCATCCCAATTGGGCAAAACATGTTCTTCCCAAATTCTCAACAGTGAACTTGCCGTGTCATCCCTGCAAGTAGATTTGTTATTCTTTTCCGATTCCCTCTGGCGCTCCACTTTCTCTGCTAACGCCATCATCTTTTGATATTCCTTGAGATGTCTTCTCTCCTCGGCTGGGTCCTTTGGGGGAAGCCAAGATGGTCTCGTTCTTGAAAGCACAGCTTCCTTCTCTTTCGATATGGGTAGAGGATCGATCATAAGTTCCGTTTTTCGCAGGGGAGGTAATTCGGCGAATGATGATTTCACTCTGGTTGGTTTCGTAGTATTTGAACGTGAATAATTAGGAGGGTATGATCCCCTCCTCTCTTCGTCCTCCGCATGTGCCTCCAAGGCTTCTGTCAAAGCCTTTGCCTCGTCGCTCAAATCTGATAAAGCTTCATTCCAACTCTTGGCCCGAGGCTTATTAGAATTAAAATAATTGCTCGGAAAGTTTCCCGTTGCTGCTGCTCCTCGTGTCGGGTTAGGTCTGGGCGATCTAAGTTCTCCTTGTTCCGCTGGCTTGGAAGAAGTCCCGTTTCCAAGTGGCTTCACTTTTTCCTTCGCAGGCCTCTCTGGGCTCGTCGATGCTGATGGTGCCGCACTGGCTCGTTCTCGAGGAGGTCGTGGTGATATTGGCACATTTTCCAAAAGACATTCGTCCGGCACATCATCTCCATCATCCTCGTCGCATTCCTGTTCTAATTCCTCTATCGTTTTTCGTTCTCGATTCGAGACCCAACTGCCCCTTCTTCCTTTTCCGGAACCTGCAGAGGTACTACTCCTTGGACTCGTGGCTGAGAGGTTGGGGCTCAAACTTCGCTGTCGTGAAAGTGTCGTCGGTAATGCAGGTGCATTGGGACTACCTAATCCTCTTCTCGTTCTGGCTGATGAACTGGGCACAGGGACAATCGCCAAGCCATCGGATGCGACACTTCTTATCTGCGACCTCAATGTTGGATGACCTGTGCGAACTTTGGTAGACGATGTCAAATCTCTTTGAATCCTAGCATTTCCTGGTGCGGCGGACACGGGAAACCTTTGTTGTTTTTGTTGCTTTGCTTGACTGCGCAAATCGGTGGTGAACGTCGAGGAATATGGGTTTCTCGACATCTTGACGGCGAAATCCCCAATTTCCGAGTTGATTCTTGATTCATCCTCGAGTCCAATCTCTTCAAAATGGTTCACGTCCGCAAGAATCTCATCGTTGTCGGATTGGTATGAGGAATGGAATGAAGATGATTTGGAGGATTTAGACGCCGATAACTCGGGAGGCGAACCGGGCATTGATGTTGGATACTCCGCATCACTTGAATAGCTCATGGCATCTTCGAAGGATGGAGTTTGGGTTAATCGGGATTCTCGTAGGGTAGCTATTTTGGCGGTATTGGATGGAATCGACAGTTGGGATTGAAGGGGGTGTTTGATGATTGCTGTTTCAGAGAAGTCGAGATCTGGCCCCTCCCGCTCGATTATGTTATGGTTATGGTTTGAGGGGATCAACAGTTATCTGGCTGGGGGGTGGTCTGAGGCTAAGTTTCGAATGGAAGGTAAAACAAGTGTGAAGGGGAGAGGAGAGAAGGGATGTGAAGTTAAAGCAAAGTAAATTGAGTTGCAGCGGTTGATTGAGTGATCGAATTGGATAAAGGTAGAGAGAGAGGGGAGGAGGAAGATAAGAATAATGTTGTGTTTCTAACGAATGAATTGAATCGAATGAACGAGTAAATGAATGAGTGAATGAATGAATTATGTTGTTGTTGTTGTTGTTGTTGTTGTTGTTGTTCTTGTTGTTGCTGTAGAAGAGGGCTGTCGAAGTACTCTCAGATCATAATATCCTTCCTGCCTGTGACTGATTCCTCGGATGAAGTGAATAATAAGAATAGCAATAAGGATGATGATGATGATGATGTCGTTATAAAAATCGTGGTTTTATTTTTGGATCCAGTTTCGTTCGATCAAGGAAAGAAAAAAGAGAGAAGAGGGAAGAAAAGAGAATGAGGGAAGGGAATGAAAGAGAGAGAGACAAGAGACAGAGACAGAGAGAGAGAGAAGTAAAGTATATTTCCGCCGTCACTGGTGGGAAGGACGTTGTTTTGTTGCAGCAGGAGTCATGTGACTGGCCATAACAGAACGTTATTATTCATTTAATCAGGATAATAATGATTTGACGTGTTTAATTGCTTCATTTAACGAGTCGGTGGGTCGATAACATGGTTCACATCAATCAAACTGGGGATTTCAGCTGCTTAAGGTTATCACTTGTTCTCCCCCTGACTTGCATTCCAACTCTAAATGCCTGCACATTGTACACACAATAATATATCATTGGATGCAGTATATCGTGCAGTTCTATATATATAGCTATCCTATTTGCTTTCGATTCTTCTCCGCTCCTCTCCTCTCTTCTCTGCTCTGCTCTTCAAAGCCTATCCCGCTCAAGACGATGGGGCTCGATTCGGCCATCTTGGTAACTGTTGCTGCTCACGCCGCAACTGTCACGAATCCTAAAGGATCAATTAACTTTACATGGTTCCAACAGAGAAAAGGAGAGGATGGTCGAATCAACAGCCCGATAGATATTATCCTTTCCTACGTCGATACGTCCCACCGATACAGTACATGCCGGGAGGAATGGGAGGTCTGCTCCGTCGAGATTGATGTGATTTCCAAGATCACATCTAATGCACATGTCTAACCCATCACCCGCGCACAGGCAGGATGGGTACCAGATCTCGGAGAATCAATCCTAATACGGCGGCTGATGGGAGGGTGGGGAGGAATGATTTTGATCAATGGTGGCTCCAATCATCGACGTTCCTCCTGGTCATATATATTCCTGTGATTGAAATGCATACATGCATGCAGACTTGCAACTTCAGATCTCTCTTTTCTCTCTTTCCGCTCAAACGGTACTCATACGTGGGTGATCTCGAAGATCAATCATCGATCATTTACTGGAACCTTTAGCCTGCTAAGGATCCCTTTTCCATGGTGCCAAGCTCGGTTGGCTGCACGAGTCAAGGTCGAATAATCTATTGTTCTCCATCATCTAATTTCGGTAGGCCCACCGACAAGAACCTGGAAAAAGACGAGACCCGGTAAGCTTTGTTTCCATCGGGTCTAGATTCCAGTCTTGGAAGCGATTATTGCTGCCAATTTTCTTTTTTCTCGCTTCTGCCCATGCTTTTGGTTCGGATCCTGATCTTTGCTTCGGGGTTCCATCCGAAAAGAGTCAATCTGACTCTGGGCGACTTTCCCGTGAAACTGCGCACTGTGAAGCATACGTACAGTTGTTAGAATTTCAATGCAAACATTTCTGCTTTCCTTCTGGATGCTTCTCAATGGGGAGTCCCTAATATAGGCACGGAGAAATATTGCCATCTGGATTTGCAGATATATCGAACCATTGTATGTATCGACGCGGATGCACTTCGGCCGTCGAGGATGCCTAATGAAATGTTGAAAAGGGAGTGAAGCTGCAACAAGATAGTCTCCCCTTGGACAGATGCGAATGCCATCCCAGATCAATGATCGTGGGCATCTTTAACCGGAACTCCAAAAACGCGCGTTCCATATTTCCCCGCCATGTATATGATATGCATTCTCGATCCCAGTCTCAAAGGTAGCCATGCGTCCTTTCAAAAGAATTTCACACCCTGTTGATCCTCCTGTCCAAAAACCTGTGCCTTTCCCCTCTTCACCAATATCGCCAATGCTTTTTGTAATATTTCTGCATCCAGGCCATAGAACTCTGCAATCATTCGCCCATTAGCATAATACTCTTTTCCCTTCTGAAGAGAATCAGGAGAAAAGAGAGACAAGTAACATACCAGCAGTTCTCCCCCCCTCCCCCTCGACCAACTCATAGAGCGTCAACACACTTCCCTTCTGCCCCGTACTCTCCACCCACTCCTCGATAACCCTCGCCCAATCCTCTGGTTTCCTCCACCAAACCCAACATGCATCTGCTCCCCCTCCAGAAGGCTTCCCATTACCAATCCACTCCACCCTCCCCTCCTTCTTCATAAACTCCAACACCTCCCTCAACCCTTCCTCATCCAACCTCCGATTAATCCTCTCATTCTTGAACAACTCGGAAGACAAGAACGTAGAGATGGTAAGACGGAAGAGCTTGTGAAATGCGAAATAGGACAGGACTAGATCGCTCCATTTGCGGAGTTGGGCATGGAGGGTTGAAGAGGTAGGTTGGAGGGTGAAGAATGGGGGGAAGGAATGCTCGCGGGGAAAGTGGAAGGCCTTGGTGGGTGTCTGGGGCTGGGGGGTACTCATTTTTCGATTTGAAATCGAGGGTCGAGGGGCAGATATTGTGCGAGGTGAGGAACAGAAAGAGATAGAGATAGAGATAGAGAATGAGGATTGCAATTGAGTGTACAGAGATGGCGGAGGGGGCTTATTTTCAGCCTTATATGGCCCGTGCACCATAAGGCTCAAGGTTCCTTGGGTTGGAATGGGAGAAATTAGAGCAGATTCTGTTGGATGGAGATGAGGCAATGGTTTCAGAAGCCAGCAAATGTGAGGAGGGAGGTGCTATTCTGGACGCTACGAAAAACACGAGGGATCCGATCGAAATGGCCTGCGAGAGAAATCCTGAGCCTGAAGTAGAAGTGATGGGATCAGAAACCGATGGGTCTGAAGGTAAAGGGGTGATTCAGGCTGTGCAGGATGGAGAGTAGTTCCGGAATCTGAATTCAATATGATGGCCTCGGAAGCCTTTTAGGGTCTCTGGAGATGGACTTGGGTTGACGGTCGATGATTAGATGTTGTTGGGATACTTTGTGTGGTGGGTTTTGGCATCTCGGTTGCCTTTGTGGAAGTCTGTGGTATTTGGACTGGGAGTTACTCGAGCCTCTGTTGTCTTGGGGTTGTTTTGGAATCTGGTTCGGGGCCTGGCTTGGGAGGAGGCGGAGGGATTTTTTGGTGGCCTCTTCACTTCTCTGTTTTCCAGAGCTACAGAGACAATAGGTGCTTGAGGATATAAGTCACTGATGATGGCATATACTTCTCCATTGTCGAATGTCAAACCTCCTCCATAAGTCCCTGGGTTGGAGTCTCAATGCGTCGAGAGGAGATGTCTCGAAAGCCTCCGTACAGTGCTCGAGAGTCGAATTGGAACTATCACTACGCTCGAAGGATATCTACATACATTAATACATTGTATATATCTCAAACGAATGAATGGAAGTAACTACCAAGAAAGGAAGAAGATCAAAGAGAAACGACGAAAGAAAGAAACAATGTGGATGGTGTATGAAAAGTCTAGCAAGCGACCATCATCACAGATCTTATATGCCAGGCCAAATTGGAATTGGATCTTTGCAACCCCAAGATTCCCCATGGCATTCCTTGCCATCGTTACCAAAATGAAGCTACGGAATTCGGCGTTCATAGGAATGCGAAAATAGGAATTGATGCATTGAGGATCCTACAGGACGGCGTGGGCGTGATACTTTTGGGGTACGCCTTTTGAACGCTGCCAGTTTGCAGCCATATAACATCTCATCACACCATGGTCAAGAGATAGATGCAGACGAATTTCAATAATGAGGAAGGAGATGATGCAGTAACCTTTCTACCGCACAAAAGACCAAAAAAGCTGTGAGTCTGTCATTGGAATGGATGGCATAGGATGAGAGGTGCGTATGTAATTTCTTGATTCTGAGAAATTATTATGTTAAAATACTCGATGTACCATCGCTTGGTATGTATAGGAATATCTGTTCTATGCTGTGGGTATATAGGTATCCAGCTGAGCCATTGACACGAGGGGGAATCTTCCTTCGTTCGACGGGGCACAAGTACGAAGTCCCACCACACCGAACCCCTCTTATATACCAAATGTACGGATCCGCTTCGTTCCTTGTAGAAACGTTGCCCCGTGCTACGAAGCACCTGCATGCAGTTTCTAAAACTTGGTTCGCGCGGATATAGCCGGTGTGATGTGTCGTGATCAAAATAGATCAGTGGGAGCCGGGGGGGGTCACTGGTTGCACTGGTTGTGGGTTCTTTTTTCCCCTTGTTTATTGGATGAGTTCATGTTATACAGTAAGCTCGCTTGAGATATGTGTTTGAATGATGACTTTGGGGTCTTGGGAAATTGAAAGTTCAACTGTTGGTTGTCTGTTTACAGCATATTTGGTTGGTCTTGATGATGATGAGAAGATGATGGGTGTTTTTTTGACCTTGGAATATGACCCAAAGAACAACTCAGAATTTGTACATTGTTGGCTGTTCCTATTTAAGTGATACGCCTCATGGTGATGATACTGACTCGAAGCAATCAGCTCCCACGATAGAAACCTGCGGCTCAGTTCAGGGCGAGAAAGAGCAAGAGAATAGAGGTAGTTCCATTGCCTATTCTTACGCGGGAAGGATAGAGGTATCCGCGAAGGTAGACTGGCGGATCTTACAGTAAGGTTATGGAATTCGGCATCGTTGCGGTTTTATCTATTCTGTATGCGGCGAGGATCATTATCTCCTATTCATCTGCATTGACTTGAATCTATGTGATCAGTTGATTGGAGTATTCGATTTCAAATGCTAAGACTATAGTATTAAGCGATATATAGAAGTCGGAGCATGTATAGCAAGCAAAGCTTTTCAGATTACTAGGTATGATATCAACACAGAATATAGATACCATACCGACAAACACTGCACCAATAATATACGCTCTCGGGCTTTGATATTATATTCCGAAGTGAGTCTTGTGGTGCACTAACCGACTTTACGTATTCGGACCACGGTTAACGGACCACGGTTAGCGGCTAATTGGTTGTTTAGCCGAGGTCATCGCATATGCCTCCGATAGGTTCGTGCACACGCTAGACTACTTGAACTTTAGCATCTCTGATCCGCTAAATGGCAATCATCTACCGATTACTCTAGAAGTATTGGTAATTCAAAGGAGCAAATGATTATCTTCGTCTTGGAAAAGATTATCACAAATGATAAGTCAACAGAGTGCTAAGGTAAGTTGGAGTAGGTAGTCATGTTAATCAGTGCAACAGGTAGGCCTCGCAATCCTTCTACTGACTGGTCGGTCACCCCAAAGATGTTTGGCATCAAGAGCACCACGAAGTACAATCTGGGACGCGTAGCATGTGCATTTGTTGAATATGGGCCGCATGATGCATGGAGATGAGGCGATCTTCAAAAAAATAGCTGTCCCATATTGGAAAACATTGATGCGATCGGATATGGGCGTGGGACTGAAGACTTGGCTACGGGTTTCAGCACCAAAAGGGGTTACTAGGTTTTAGCCGGCGATCCTTAGTATCTGTGCTCTTGAAGATAGCACATCTCTAATGTTTCAATAGTAGCGATCTGCACGCACGAAGGAAGTATCTTTCGGTGTTTTGGCTGCGGCTTGCTCCTCCCATGAGTGTTGCCAGGTGAAAGCTAGAAAGCTCAGGTCAAGTGTGGACCAGTTTAGAATAGAGAATAGTTCACTCACTCACTACCAATGCTATCTAATTTCATCCTTCATTTTATTTCTTTTCAATCCTTGAGAGAAGGAGAGTACTTATTTAGTATCAAGCCTCCCAAGGTTTCCGTTTCTTTCTTTTTTCACTTCATAATTGTGCCGTCGATTCGTTTCCGTCGTCGGCAAGTATGGCCTACTCTTCATTGTCACTCGTTGTTTCCGCGGTGATTGTTATATGTTATCTTGCTTATGGGCGTCTTTTCAAGAAGGCCAACAAAATACCTGATGGGGCCAAGCCACTGCCGGGTCCGAAAGGTAAGATTGAACATGCAAGATGTATCGTTGGCAAATTCTTATTGATATTTTACTGTAGGATATCCGATCATTGGGTCAGTTCCTGATCTTGATCCCAAGAATCCATGGATGAAGATGTTTCATTGGAGCAAGGAATATGGTACGATATTTCAAGTCGATTTGAATGGGGAAAACACCGTTTGGATTACCTCCCATGCGATTTGCGAAGACTTGTTTGTAAAGAGAGGAGCGATCTACTCAGATAGACCATTTCTTGCAGCCATTGGAGAAGATTGTAGATACACCAATAGATACATTCCCCTCGTTACTTACGGAGGTATGTGTCCCAAATCTTCAAATTTCCCCACCTCATACTAACACCGCCCCCTCTCGCCCAGACGACATGAAACGCATCAAAAACTGGATGAAAACCACCATGTCCAGCATGCCCCCCGACCGCCTCAAATCCCTCTCACAAAAAGGGGCCGCAACATTGGTGACCCGCCTCATCGCCGAACCGCACCTCTTCAAACAATTCTGCGAGGAATGCACCGGGCAAATCTCCTCCCAAATGGCTTGGAACGATCCCCGTCTCTCCACGGCCAAAGAAACCATCATGCGCGCAAACCAACTCCTCCGCCGCATCTCCCCCGACGGCGACATCCAAAACAAACTTCCCTTTCTCCGCAAGTTTCCCAACTGGGTCCCCGATTTCCTGCAGCCCTGGAAGGTTCAGGAGCGCGTGCGTTTTCTACGGGAGAGAAATTTTTGGTTTGGGCAGAAGGAGGCTGCGAGGAAGACACTGCAGAGTGAGAAGGCTCCTAGTAGTTGGATTTCGAAACATCTTAGCATGCCTACCACCCCCGAGCTGGACGAGGATAATACGTATTCGGTGGGTATGTTGGCATTGATTGGGAGTGTCCTCGCTTCAGCGCCAATCCAAAGTTTCTTTCAAGCTATGATTGTTAGTCGGGAGTGGCAAACTAAGGGACAAGAGGAGGTCGATAGGGTGTGTGGGGACCGACCACCATGTTATGAAGATATACAGGATATGCCCGTAGTAAGGGCGATCATCCGGGAAATATTCAGATGGAGAAGTCCTGCTCCCTTAGGTATGCATTCCCTTTCTCCCCTTTCCCCTTCACTTTTACCGAATCCCCAGTCTCCAACAAACCAAAATAAAACCCAACTTTAACCCCCCTCAAAAACTAACAACAACGACCAGGTGTCCCCCACGTCCTCAAACAGGACGATATATACGATGGCTACTTCATCCCCAAAGACACGGCCTGCTTTGCCTTCGAATGGGGCCTCTGCCGCGACGAAACCCTCTACCCCGATTCGGAGAATTTCCGCCCCGACCGCTGGCTCTCCCCCGAATTCCCCACCTACCGCGAACCCCTCACGCACTTCCCCTCCATCAAAGGGCAGCACGGATTTGGCTGGGGTCGACGCGCCTGCATCGGACAGGATTATGTGGAGATGATGTTGTTCACGGTCATCGCGACGATGCTGTGGAGTGTGGATATTCGCAAGAAGAAGGACGAGAATGGTAATGAGATCGACGTGCCGTGGTATGATTATACGGCGTATGTAATTGTGAGGCCGGAGTGGTTTGCTTTTGACGTGGTGGAGAGGCAGGGCGCGGGCGTGGATGCGCCGAGTAGGACTGCGTGGTTGAAAGAGCGGGCGGATATGGATATGGTTAGTGGGGAGGATGGGTATGTTAATGGAAAGGCGGTTGGGTATGAAAAGAGGGAGATCATGTTGGAGTGAACTTTGGGGTATATATGCGGGGGGTTAACAGTGCGTATACATGTTAAATTGTGAGGTGAGAGGTATTATTTGATCGCTCTTGCCAGTTAATACACCGGTTGCATTGTCTATGATCTTCTGTTGATTGCTGTCACTTTTTTATATTTCAACATTGCCATCACCTAGCCACCACTGCGCACTCTCATTGAAGTTCGCTTGCTCTCCTATTTCACTCGAATATCTATGCCGCGAATGCTGCAATGCTGTTTTTTTTAAGACTTGTTTATTGCTCCTAGGCAATATTATTATAAACTGCTTTAATTTTATTGATGGTATTCTATATGAAGAAACTATTTAGCTTCTTGTGTGGTGAGTTTGGGATGATGATGATGATGATGATGGTGATGATGATGATGGAGTGTTTTATAGCTAGGGCACTTGAAGTTTACTTTTCATCCATCTGTTACTACGTCAAGAATACATAGTAAAAACAAGAAAACTTCAAGAATGATCTCACAATATTTATTGCTCCTCCTCCTTCCTCCTCCGGCCCTCGCCGCCCCAGTCCTCGAGGGCAGTGTCACTCACGGGAGATTTGAAAACTAATCACGAGTTTATCATGCGCTGTGTAAAATTGGGATAGAATCAACCAACTCCAAAGCCAAATGTGCCGGCACATAAATTGAAAGGCAAAGCAGGAAAGTGCAAGTTCTTGTTGACTATCTTCTCTGCCACAATATTCAAGACGTTTCGGTTTTCTTCATACGCTATGTGTGTGTCTAAGATTCACCTCTGATCTTTGCATAATGCTTCAGAATATCGTCGTGCATATCATATCTACCTCGACGTTAATGAAAACCGCCGATTATATCACGAAGTGGGAGTGGTCTTACGCATTCATTTCTTCAATTGTCAATTTTGCCTTCTCGTCAGAAACTTTGTAGACCGCTGAGTTGGTGTTGCTCGAGAAGCCTAAAATTAACATAAGAATGTACTGGCAAACCAAATCACAAAGGGAGATGTATCAACTGATGGAATATCTTACCAATACGTTCATTGATATTTTCTCGTGCTTTCGCAGCAGCAGCCTGGACACGGGTTGCACGCGGCTTTCTAACTTGTTCGTAGACGTTTAACGCTTCTTGCACATCGCCGGTGAAATGTTTCTTGCTGAAAATGATGCCAAGGGCTGCTGCATCCTCGATGGCCATGCATGCTCCTTGACTTTGATCAGGCATCATCTGTAATATGGATTAGTCTCCAGATAGTATGATCATAAATGAAATACTGCTTACTGGATGCGCTGCATCTCCCAACACACAAGCAGATCCCTTTTGCCAGTATGGATAGGGTTCGTGAATCCACAATCTCCAAGGCGCGATATCCTTTCCGATGGATAGATGCTTGTAAGCCTGGGGGTCCAGATCTGGGAAAGGTGCAAGAAGTTCTTCTACGGTTGCTTTTGCGCCCCATGCTTGGCTGGAATAATCCCCTTTTTCTCTTGGGAAGAAACAGTAGTAAGAGAGTAGTTTGCCACCGTTACAAGGTGACAAGACGATCTTGTAATGAGTATTGAGACCTCCCCAATATTCAAGTGCACTGTTTTGTGAATAATCTACCAAGCCAAGCTTCACTGCTTCTTCGGTGTCCACATTTGCATGAAGGCAACTAGCATCGGCTGCTCTTTTTTCGACTTTGATGCCGATGAGAGAACGTATAACAGATCCGATACCATCAGCACCGATTACTACGTCATGGCCTACAGTGTTACCATTCTCAAAAGTAATTGTGCCAGTTTCGACATCAAGTCCGGAGCACTAGCGAAAAATAGTTAATTGACTGTCTCAAGCCCATGCTTTGAATGCTTAGGAACGCTTACCTTGTGGTTGACAAGCAGCCTAGCCGGTACTCCTGGCTTTTCTGGTTCAGCTACAGCACTGTCCATAAGCATAGCGTGCATGTATTGCCTGTGAAACATATTGTAGACCTGTCCGACCAAATTAGTCCTATCAACCTAGAGTCTTTATGCATGTCAAGAACTTACGTGTCCCCATTTCTTCTCATAATCATCAAGGTCATAAACAGAATCCGGCTCTCCAGTTTTCCAATCATGTCGGATTAGCTTCCTCAAGATAACCGGATCTCCTTTTTCGACTGGAACATCCCATTCATGTAGCCATTTTGTACCATTAGCAGCGCAGGATACTGAAGCGCCAACTTCGCCTGCGTAATCCGCACGTTCGTATATCGTAACTCGATGTCCGGCACGACGCAAGGCAATAGCAGTACTCAGTCCTCCAATACCACCACCAACCACACCGATATCAAGAGACCTGAATCCGGATTTGGTGGGCATCTTGACTTGGTTAAAAGCGTTTGGGAGAAGAGGTTGCGGATTTTGTTTCTTAAGCAAGGAAGAACATAAGAGGTTCAACCCTAGTAGAAAAATTAAAATCTTCTATGAGAAGACAGTTACTTTATTGAGTCGTTCGTAATTAGTAGCCGTGTACTACTAGCTGTACTATACGCAGGCACTTCGGACCAGAACCACAAAGTTCTGATGTAATGTATTCAATAGCGGGAATATATAGCGAAGTTGAGATGAGTATATATGTATGAAACAAAGAGCATTCAAATTGAGCCGTTATAACTAATAGTCAAAGGGCAGCACATAAGCTCTTGTGAATAATTACAATCGCCAGCATACGCTGAAATAGACCATCAAGCTTCATTCGATCCGGTTCCGCCGGCCTTCTAGCACCTCTGAGGCACACCATTGCGCTCTAGTTACTGACTGCATGTTCGCACTATCAAACAAATCCAATGACTGGAAAGCTGCTGCGTTTGTCTTAGTCGTGCTGTTGCCGGCGGAAGTGAGAACGTAGCCGCCCACGTGCGCGGATAAGCTTACCCCTTGCCACGCAGGATAGCACCATTGTACCAATGAGGGGGCCTCGGCAATTCGTCAATTTTTGGAATTGCCGAAGCCCCCTTATAAGGGGGTGAAAGAAGTGAACCCCCGATTGGACAGTTACGATACTGGTGTTGCGGCTGACTTGGGGTGGTTGTGCTATGCTGCCGGCCCTTCCTGAGTCTTTTGTATTCCATTATATAATATTGCGGTCGGTCCATTATTAGTTGTATCGAAGCTGCCCCGATGGTTGAACACCGCAACAAGAGTGGTAGGCAGAAATGAGTTCTTAGAGTTGTTCCAGCAAGTTCATTCGGCCTCGGTGAGGATCCAATGCTTATCAAATATTCCGACAATTGCTGGCCGCACCTACCAAAATACACCATCTTCCTCCACCGAATACTTCGAAACATTTCTGGACACAGTTCAAACAAGATGGCGACATTTCTAGTGCTCCTCAAATATCTGCAAAGGTGGTCAACCCATCGATGTACGCCTCACGCACGATAAAACTTGGAGACACACCTGAGAATATCAAAAGATAGATGCTTGCTGGGCTTTAAACACTACTTCCTACTACTTCGATATAGGTCACGAAGCAGTCAATTGGTACGGATGGACTCTCGGAGAGATATTATGGGGGTGTACACCTGCTATGTATCAAATTGGAGGTGTTATGGACTACCTCCATGGATGGTGACCAATACATCGCAATGGATATACATACAGCTCTGCAGACTATACTGGGTACACCAGGGCCGAGACTCCAGGCAGAGATACCTATAGGTTTCATAGGAATGTCTTTTCACACCCAACTAATAGATGTTGGGATGAAATTCTTTAAAGGGTCAAAGTACACAAGACCATTCTATGATCCTTGGCGTACACTGATGAGAGCCGTGGTCTGCAGGATTCTTCGACTCTGAGATCTTACAACATTTCTGTTGCGTATCTGCATTATCGTTTGACATGCCTCATCCTGATATGTAAGAATCGAAAAAATCCACGCGTTGCAAGAGAGTTTGTCCGGTTCTTTTGTTCCAGCCGCTAGAAATTAGGTTTCTTGACCATTTGCTGAATTTTTCCACAAAGTACACTCGAAAAAGTCATGTTGCATGTCTCTATTTACATATCACGAGGTTTACCCTGACAAGCGTATAGATATTGCGCCTTTACTTGGGAGTAGTGGCGTGGTAGGAGCTCGTGGCGACGTTTAGCTTCAAGTTTGGAGGAGGTCCAAAGTTATTATGGACTAGCTTCTTCCCATTACTTAATGATTCAGATGTAGACCAATTCAAGTCCTCTTCTAATATTCCGTTGCATATCTGCAATTATGCTTCTCAAGGGTGGACCCAACTAGTCATTTATACCTGTGGTGTATGCAGTTGCTCAAATTACGTACAGGTTGCCCCCTCCTTTAATACAGAGCCAGCCGAAATAGCGAGTCTTGCAAGCTGTCCATTTCCCCGAATGGTGATAAAGTAGTCTGTCTGATCGCTGCAACTGCATCGAATCTCAATGAAATACAGCAGAAAAGAAAAGGCCATCTATATTTCTTCAAGCTGATAGTAAGAACTAATTGGTTGATACCCCTGTTTGCACGTCAAAATTTAGATGTTGTCGTCTGTAAGCGAAAACAGATGCTACGACGGGTACCAATGCTAATTCAAACCTATTTCGCGTGCCCTTTTACGACGATCTATTCGAGATTCCCTCAAGAACCTTCAATACGCTCTTGTTGCTTGTCTACATTTTCCTCTTACAATGCTAATCCCAACCAGTATCGATAGTGCATGTCACTACATTGCAACCATTCAAAGTGCCAACCAATTCAGCCGCCCTGCACTAAATCTAAATTAAACAATCAACATAGCCCGGTCCAGAATTTCCACCAAGTTTTGCTGCATGCCTACAAAGCGGAAATGCAAGGCTTATCCTGACAAGTGGAGAAGTCTCGATCCATAGCCCCTACTACTACTACTACTACAGACTTACAAATTAGCACCCCCGAATCGTCTTAAAGAACACCTAATCATATTCCCTAGATATCTTTGTTGCTCATCTACAATCTAGAATTACAAGGCCTATCCTAACAAGCGTTGAAGTGCTACGCATAGCTTCCATAGCCTCCATAGCCTCCATAGCTCCCGTGATCTCTATAATCATGCGGCCAGAAAGTATGCAACTCCAGCACTATCAACCGGGCAGATGAGGTAGTCAATCTTTCAAAGACGGTCACTATTTGACCAACAATACCCACTATATATTGTGAAGAGTTCCGGCATTCCAACATTAAGAGGGGGTAGGAGTTCAAGAATTAAAGCCTGCACAAGGCGGCAGAGTTGCCTATTTTCTGGCCACACGAGGAGCCCACATCACTACTTCGACGCCATCAATTGTTGGCTTCAACATCCTTCACGTCATAATTAAAGTTATCCCAGCAGCAAGAACTGCTGCGCATCTACAATTATCAACTGCAATACTCATCCCAGTAAGCCTCCAAATACTGTTACCAGCCGTGCTACAATTGTAAGATTAGAGAATTTTGATAAAGATGTGTGTCGTTGTTTTTAGGATAACAAATACTCTATAGCATATTCCTCACTGAACCCATGACTACAACAAGCGCTCTTTCCAAGGTCCACACCAATCTTACATACAAACTTGAATGCTGGTATCACTCCCTTATGATCTCCCGAGACCTCATTCACTTGCCTGCCATTGACAATGATCTTTAACCAATCCAGTCCACACTCGGCGAACTCATGTTAGCACACGCATCACAGTCGTGTAATAATTTCTGGCAATCCTTCAAGCATTCCACCTTGTCTTTCTTCTTAATTCCCGTGACCGAATCATAGATACCACTATGGTCAGGTTTCGGCGTAGGAGGAAACCTCTCATGAATTCTCAATAAGCTTTCGTAAGCAGTCGACTTTTGTGCTGATGAGCCTTTTCTTGATTTAGGAATATACAATTTTAGGTCTGTTTTCGAAAAAGAGGAATACTTATCCCGAATCATAAATAAGCTATCCCGAGCAGGTGACCTTGGTCCTGGTGCTGTTTCTGATATGCTTGGCGATATCAGAGGTTGGGTGATGTAGCTGTTTGATATACCGCTTCTCGTATTGTAATGGGGGTTTATGAAGAGCAATTGATTTGAAAGAGCGTCCCTAAAAATGCAATGGGGGCTTGTAGGGGGCGACGGAGTGGAACTTGCAGCAGGATCTTTGCTAGCGTGACGGGTGGCAAGCGTCGACCAGATGCCTGCTTCTTCTACTTCACCCTCTATGGTCATTCTAGGACGGGCGATATCTTGTATCGATTTAAACCATGATTTCCTTTCTTGAGAGTGATTTGATTCTACCAGTGGATTATCGAATATGGTGACTCTTCTCGGTTTGACCAAGGTCTGTGAGCTTGCACGTCTTCGAACTCCTGTACATGATCCAATTGCAGATCCAATTGCCGAAGCATTTCCAGAGCGGGCTGGCGCTTTGGGGTGTACTTTGATGACGCTTTTTTTTCGATGAAGATCGGTGTCGGATTTCTGGCGCTTTGGAGTAACGGCATTGGAGTTGCTCAACCATGAGCATACTTTCTCCGGAGGGCTGATGGCCTGTTCGCTTAGCCATGAATCCCGCATTATTGGGGTGGTAGTCATGCCGCTTAAAGTAGGTGAGCTCGGTGCAGTTCGAGCATCAATCCCCATACTGTAAAGAGAGTGGGAGTGGTGGTTTCGATTACTTTGAGGAAGGATACCACCCAAGAGATTAGGATCACGAATCGAGGTAGTTATATCTGGAAGTGGAGAACGCCACTCATTTGTCGATTTCCTTGGCAGTGGAGGAAACGAGATCACATGGCTGTTAGGTGGTTCTTGCTCTGTGATTGTCATGAAATTGGTATTATCCTCGTTTGCTTCCGATTCACATTGCCATGACCATTTGCTGATGGACATCCGTGCATTTTTGGGATCAAAAGCACCTTTCTCCTTGTTAGGACGATGGTCTTGATTGGAATTAGTAAGGAGTTGAAAGGATGGTCCTGCATCATCATGGTCGGGGATTATGGTAGCTGGAGTGTTGGGCTGGCTAGTACAATCCGAGGAATCATCTTCGGAATTAACATGATCTCCTCCCGTTAAATGAGAATTTTCCGGTGGGTTATGTTCCTCCCAGATTACTTCGTGCACACTTCGTGCAGGCCCTGTCTCTGAAGGTCGTCCAAGCTCCCCGAAATTTCTTTGAGAAATCTGCAAGAATGGTTCTGGATTCAGAATACATGTTGGAGAGCTGGACAGATTAGGAGAAATATTTCTGATAGGAGTATTACCGTTTACAGAATTCTCTGTTGAATTCTCTGATTGCACCGTATATTTGAGGATTCCGCAACCAGTAGGACGTGATACAGGTATCACACCTTTGTCTGTGAAAGACAATGAGGGTACTCTGGTACCCCGTGGAGATTGATCTTCCACGCTCGATTCATGCCCCGCATGGATGGGGGAGTAAGCTCCCCGTGTTCCAAGAACGTTTGCCTGGAGCAATTCCATTACAGCTTCAACATCGTCAAGGGTTATAATATATGACTCTGGGTCCTGTGCTTGATTTTCGAAGGACGTAGGCTGACGACCTGAAAAGGAAGGCATATCAGAGGCGGTCCCTGGTGTCGTTGAAACCACTGAAGCTGCCATTGTACTACTCATGTTAGATTTGTTTATTGCGCTAGGTCTTCTTAGAGTTATTGCAGAAGGCATCAGCATGTGGTTATTTGGCAATTTGCGAATCGTCAGCCTTTCGCGAAGAGAGCGTACTATATCGTTATATCCAGCACCAGCAGTGAATGATGAACTTCTGTTCCTTTCACCGAGAGGATTGGATTTGAAAATCTCATTTCGAAAGATTGGATCTCTCCTATACATATGGTCTGCGGTTTTCCTTTTCAGCAGTGGGGGAAGCTTCAATTGGCGCGTACCAATCTCAACAGAGCTCCATCTTCTTGAAACAAGTGGAGCGGCTGGTTCAGACATGAGTCTACTTTTGCTTCGTCTTTTCGGTAGATTGGTGCCTCTACGAGTGTTCGGGGGTTTTATGCCTTCTGGGGCTGTTGGGGTTATTTGAGTTGGAGAAAGACCCCAAAGTGAGTTTCGATTGCGTTCGTCCATACTCACTTTCCTAGTTGTTCTTTCTTTTCCTCGGGTGCAAGTACCTTTGCATCGACGCTTCCGTTGATATTTCGCCCCTTCAGTCAGTCTTCTATGTCTCTTGACCATCGTGAGACTGTCGGAGCTTGGTCTGCGAGCCTTGTACGGAGCACTAGATTCACCCAATATCGAAAGCAGACTATCCGTGGTACATGAATGCGGATCTGAAGCAATATAGGAGCCATGGGATGAAAGTGACACCGGGTATTCTGTTGTAGCCAATAAAGGCGATGCCACACTGGCTTCGCCAAGGCCGTTGCGTGACCGGGTTGATGCGCGGGGACGCTGGCCTTGAAAATAGTCTTGTTCTTCTTGATGAGGTATTGGTGCCGTATTTAAAGGGGGCGATTGCATGTATTGTGATGGAAGCCCTTGTGGAGGTGTGCGAAGTCCAGGAGTATCCAATACACACAACTGTCGTGAGCCTGAGCCTGGAGCAGAAGAACGGTCTCCGCCCAAGACTCTTGGCGTGGTGACCGAAACGAAGCTTGATAGAGGTGATGGAAACGAAGTTGGAGCATTGGGCCGTAGAGGAGGTTTTGGAAGGGGCTGGAAGTCGCTCAAACCCTGATTGCTAGTATTTGTATTTGGAGGAATGATGGCTTTAGAATCTGTAGAGTCCGTAGGGTGTTCTGAAGACATCTTGAGATAGGATATTGACTATAGTTCTATTTGACGCCGGGGAAAGTAAGAATGCTACCAGTAGAATTTAGGCCTTGATTTCCACGATTATACTGGAAGAACCGTGGAATTTGAAGAGTTGAGATAGGGATAGAAATTGATAATATGTTTACATTAGGATGGAGATCCTCTGAGTGAGCGATCTTCTAGTAACATTGTGAGGAAACTACAATGTTGGTGAAGCACCACCGTTCACTGTTCCTTCCCTAAAGTATAAGAGCTTCTCGAACATCACCATCGCCTTGCACCAACACTAGGAGCACCATCGCCAAGTTCCTTGAATATGGCAATCGCTTCACAACTGGCTCACTTAAAGCCAAGTGTGATTGATGGTCGTTGTTTGTTGCAACTTGACGACCTCAATATTCATAAGAAAGCTGGAAAAACCTAGGAACGGCGAGCACGTGATTTAGTGCCAACGCCAAGACCAACCCTCGAGTTTGCAGCCCATGCTAGAAATATTCCATTAATGCGCATGGCACTGCAACTGCAATGAGCCAACGACAAATGAATGCCAGCCCAATTCCTTCCTCGCAAATCAGGTCGCCACCGCATAGCCTGTAAGCGCAATCCTTCAACCTGTCAATTCGAGGCTAAATGATGATGCAAAGGTATTGCGCTATACAGGGCCCTACTCGAACAATGTTTACGAGTTCCTATTCCTGCCGAGCTACAACCAAAAGGACCTATCCATCCGCTCCAACATCTCGTCCGCAAGCAATTTCGACGAAATGTACGTGAGCATAGCCCGAGGATTGTTGTGGCTGCACTGAAAATGGGCTACGAGGTATATTTGCACCAATATTATTGTTATTTACTTATTCAATGGTTGCTGATGGAATCATTTCTCAGAATGAGAAGCTTATTCGTACCGCTGGCGATGGTGACCTAGACTCAAGAAGTCAAATCTATGAACTGCTACGGTTCCGTAAGAATGTAGCTGCCGCCTCCGCGCTTATTCCTCAGCCACCCAAACGTGAGATTCGCTATCCAGAAGCCATCCCCGGTGTTCCCAAACTTCTCGAGGCCCGCCCTTTGCCATTTGAAAAGCTCTCTGGGCGACGTCATGTCCCTAGGTTTGCGAGGGCAACGGTAGCGAATTTTCTGCGGATACAAAAACCACAAAGTCCATATCTAAGTCGGGTCTTAAGGGACAAACTTAAGACGAAACAGAAGCGAACAGACGCTGGCATTAGAATCGAGTATCTAGAGGAGATAGCGGTTGCAGAGAATATTTGGGAAGACATAGTTGAGGATCAGTTGGAAAAAGAGGGCCTGACTGTTGACGAATGGAATATGAAACAACCTGGGTTAGGTTGGGGGGTGGGACTTTGGGAGAAGGACTTGCAATTTGCCGACGCTTTTGTGGAGAATCTGATGGTGAAAGAGGCACTAAGGGTAGTTGAACTGTCTAAGATACAATTGGAGCTAGTGGATAAGGAGAAAGAACTCTGGAGGCAGGAGAGGGGTCAGAGGAGGCATGAGAAGAAACTGGCCAAATTAGAGAGGAAGTTCCTGGGCGACCGTGATATAACTTCTGAAATTAGGAATGTCTGATGGCAACTGAAACAGACTTCTTTGCCAACTTCCCCTGTGTTCTATTTTATCATGAATATTAGCATCGAGAGATGGCCCACAAAATTTTGATAAGGTCATTGCATTTTTGTGAGAATCACCACCGCTTGCTTCGTTCGTTCGTTTCTCAATAAACATCATAATCGAAATAGAAAAGCCAGTTTCGCCGCGCTGATGCATCCGTATCAACATAAAGAAAAGCAATATGCTTCAACTATCTCTCCTTGACCACAAGTTACGTTATGATCTCAAAATTTGCTTGTGTCGTAATTCGTCCAGTGATTATGTCGAGTACCTAATCGTAGGTAGAACCCTCTTGGGGTTGAGGAAGCTTCTTGTTGGCGGGATGAGCCATGTATCTGAATGAAGTAAGCCTCCGTGTTTGCGATACATATCTAGACCATGAAACTCACTTTCTTAACTCAATCAAGACAGTCTCCATCGTATAGTGGCGTTGCCAGTGCGCAAGGCATGCGATCTTTGAAGGGTCGACCTAAATCACCAGTCAGCGTTCATCCACTTCCTACAGTGATTTAGGTAGCATAACAACCTTGCCATCATCCTGTACCGCGGGGAGGTTGATTTTATTGGTGAATTTAATAGTTGGTGGAACATCAGGATAGTTCTCTCCGCAGTGCATGGTAAGAGAGTAGATGCGATTCTCGTGAACGCCCTATCAGCATCTATTATTAGCACCAAAACAATATGTCCCAATAGGTGCGAGAAGGAACATACGTGTGGGGGGCCAAGAATCGTGCCATTCCAGTTGGACATGTATAAGTCGTCGCCGTCCGTCAGACCGTAGGAACAAGCATCTTCACAAACCGTCATTAGAGCTTGCCAGGCTTTGCTGACTGTGGATATCCAACTCACCAGCTCCAAGGCCCTTCTCGCCCTTCTCTAGTTCCTCTAGTAATCTAAAGTTTCTTGGGACTTTCGCAGCTTGGGCCGACATCTTGCACGGTTAGATGTTTGCGCTGAGATGTGAAATGAGGTTGGGGTTGAGGTAGGTATTGATCAGAGGTTGTTGAATGGGTTGAGAGTTTTATTAGGGATCAGGGCTGATTTCATCGCGGGGCTCCCTCCTTCCAGAATCCCGGGCGCGGGCGGTCAATGGTGGCTAAACCTCGGCAATCTACCCAAGGGGTGCCAATGTTCAAAGGACAACCGAAGACCTCAATCGAAGCTCATCAAACAGTTATCAACAAGAATGGCAATGATCATATCGAAGGCTAATTAACATGACGGCGCAGATACTCGCCTCAGAGCTTGGAAATCTTATTCAAGAGAGCAAAAGAAAGCATACAGATCTCCGAAATGTAAGCTTATATTAACTCCACGCGTCCCTCCCCCTTCGCTGACTTGATGATATCGAGATAGGCCGCCGAAAAGAGTTTAGATGAGATCAAGAGCCTACGATCAACATCTGAAGCTCAAATAGCTGCAGGTAATTATAGGTTGAGGGATCAGTACGATCCTTCCATATGCCCAGACTACTGCTGATATACCCATTAGACCTCACTCAACGACCCAACTTCGTGACACCTTTCCTCATTGCCTGCGGAACTAAAAATGTCAAGTTTACTGGAATCGCGGTCGTTTGTCTTCAAAAATTAGTCGTATCACGTGCGCTTCCCAGATCAAGGCTAAGAGAGGTTTTGGAGGCACTCCGAGAAGCTACATCGGCGGGTCTTGATGTACAGCTGAAGATCCTCCAGGCGTTACCGTCGCTTTTGCAGAACTATGCAGATGAATTGAAGGGGGAGCTATTAGCTGCAGCCCTAAACATATGTACCATTCTTCAGGCAAGTAAGAATGGTATTGTTCTTAACACGGCCGCTGCGACCCTTCAGCAGTTGGTTGTTTCTGTATTCGACAAGGTTGTGACAGAGGACAGTGAGTCCATGCATCGATTTCTAAATGTAAGACCGCATCTAATCATAGGATAGAAATTGCCTTAGAAGTACCCACCATCGGTGAAGCTCCAATTGAGAATGGAGTTATTCAAATACGCACTGCGGCTCTCGATGCCTATCGAGTTTTCAACGACATATGCTTGCTGACGGAAGCCGAAAACCCCCAGTTTTTGATGTCTACAAGTCTCCCGCAAACTTTTGGGCTCGAGTTAATCGAATCTGTCCTGACCAATCATGCCGATATATTTTTGTCTCATCCAGAGCAAGCAAATATACTTCGAGTTCGAGTTATGCCATTCATCATCAATGCACTGTCAGAAAAGCTAAACTTTGCCGTGACTGTCAGAGTCACCAGAATTCTATACACACTTCTTAGGCGACACTTGAGTATTCTCTCATCTGAGGGTGAAATGGCGCTAGGTCTACTCACTCATATGCTTGATCACGATACTGCTTTATGGAAGCGATCACTCTGTATGGAGGTATTGAGAGGTATTTTTGCCGAGGCTGCTCTGATCAGGAAAATATTTGCTATGTATGATGCCCGAGAAGAGAAGAAAAATATCCTGCGCGACCTTGTTGCTGCTTTTGTTAGAGTAAGCACAGAAAAACCTGCTGTCATTGGTCTTAGCCATCAATCTACAATTCCAATGGCCAACCAAGGCAACACTTCAGATCAAGCAATGCTTGAGGCTAGTGGAGTTCCTGGTATCATCAGCAGTACTGTGAGTACCACCGAGCCAAGCGCAGGAGTCAGTGTGCAATGGAGTACGATGCGGGTACCGTGCATTGATCAGCTAGACAAGACGGACGCGCCATCGATACCCGAATCTTATATTTACAGCCTCACTCTTGCATGTATCAGTGGCTTTTCCGAAGGACTTGCTAAATTTATATTACCCCTGACGATACCCGAGCGGCCTCGAAAGAAGGGCCCAAGGCAGTCTGAAATTGAGTCAAGGGCTTCGGATTCTCGTCCTGGTACCCCTGATGTTAAATCAATCGAGAGGAGTTCGTCTTATAAGAAGAATCCCGTCCCTATTAATCCATTAGCTCTCGAAGATCATCATCTGTTCCAAGAGGTCAAGATTTGCGCCGGAATCGTCGACGAATGCTGGCCCGCAATCTTGGCAACATGCTCAACTTTTCTCTATGCATCACTGGACCAAGAATACTACCACGGCTTGGTCAGATCATTCCAGAAGTTTACTCATGTGGCAGGACTTCTACGGCTTGCCACACCTCGAGATGCCTTTCTGACTACTCTAGGGAAGGCGGCGGTACCATCCAATGTGTTGACAGCCACTGCAGCTCAAATCCAGGGTGCAACAACGCCTACGCTAGATGGGCCTTCTGGTTCGAGTATTTTTAACAATGCAAGAGGTCTGTTAAGTGTTGATAGCTTAGTGAGCAATCCGGAGCGAAACAAACATGTGTCTGGTGATACATCCAGTTCGTCCCTTAACACGCGCAATTTACTTTGTCTTCGTGCATTATTGAATTTAGGGATTGCTTTGGGACCTACCCTTGACTCGGCATGGGTAATTGTTCTTGGTACACTGCAACAGGCTGATCTGGTAATATTTTCAAGTGCCAAGCCTGTCAGAACACCCACCACACAAAGACCTGAAGGCCAGGACGTTAATAGTACCTCTGCATTGTTGGCGAATTTTGCAACCGAGATCAAAGCTGTTGAAACCGCTGCTACTAGATTACTAGAGAGTACTATTGATTTCCCTAATGAGCCGTTTGTGGCCGTCGTTTCAGCTCTCTGTGATTTGTTCAGCAGAGAAGAAATTCTCAAAGCACCAGAAAAGCCAGTTTCTTCTAACCCCCCATCGCCTGAAGCAAGGAGGCCGTCTTATCCTCATACCCGAGCCTATAGTATTGCTACCGCACCATTTACACAGAATCAAGAGGATCTGTTTGCATTGGCGAAGTTGGGTGATATCGCTAGCATTAACATTGATAGATTAACAACTCATGAGCCAGATGCCAGTGGATGGCAGATACTGACATCTGAATTGATTTCCGCTTCTTGTTCCCTCGTTGCGACACCTTCCGTCAGATTGAGAGCTGCAGAAATTCTTGTTAGGATTGTGATTGAAGCTGCAACTTCTACACTTGCAGACTCCGAGGCTCGACGCGGTGTCGTTCAAACCATGCTACTTCAAGCGTTGAGCCATGCCCTGCGCCCATTCCAAATGGAAGAGAGACAGGTCACTGTGGCTATGCATTCGACGGACGTTGAAGTTCACAAGACTATTCTTGAAGGCCTTAAAAGTATTCTCGAGCAATGTGGGGAAAAGTTAATCAGTGGTTGGGACATCGCGTTTGAGATCATCGGCAGTGTTTTTATGAAGTTTGACCCCGACGCAAAAACAACCACTACTCGATCTGCTAAATTGGTCCGCTCTGCTTTTAATTCCCTTCAGCTCATTTGTTCCGACTTCCTCCCTTCATTGCCAAATTCTTGTTTTTTGATACTCGTCGACACGCTTTACCACTTTTGCACACAAGATGATGATCTAAACATTTCACTAACGGTAGATGCATATCCGAATCTTCCTTTTCGCTATTTCTAATCGTTTTTAGACCGTTACCTTCTTCTGGGTACTGTCAGACTTCATTTCTGGCAGAACCAGCTCCTTTTCACTTAGTCCTGATCTTATCGAAGATTCAACCGAGGAAGCTCTGGTTGAAAAAGCATCTGGTAATGATCGTGCTGTGTCAGATGCAGCCCTATGGATGCTTCTCTTACTACGACTTACATCTGTTACGGCAGATGAAAGGCTGGAACTCAGAAATAGTGAGTTCGAGTTATTGTTGGCAAGTTCCTGGATCTAACATTGGTGCAGGCGCAATTCAGACGTTGCTAAGAATATTCGATGCATATGGTGATCAACTCAGCGCAGTAGGGTGGTCTATGTGCCTGAATTCAGTCATTTTCAGGCTTTTGTCTTCAATAGAGGCACACCTGCAGTCTATCACTGATCCTGAGCTCATTGTATCCGATAAAGACAAGACAGGATGGAATGAAACCACCGTCGTAGTTTTGAGCGGCATTACCAATCTACTAGCCGACTATTTAGATGTTCTCACTAACCATCCCACGTTCGAAAGCTCTTGGAAGACTCTTCTAGAGCACTTTAGAGCAATGCTTGCATTTAACATTCTCGAAATCAACACAGCTGTCTTCAAGGCTTTGCAACAAATACTTTCCCGGGGAAATATGAAAGAGGCCACACAAACTAACTTGACCCGGACTTCGATTGACATGGCATGGGGTCTTTGGTCTGATTCTTTGCCCTCGGTCAAGATTGATGCGTCGGGGAAACTGATCGACAACCAAGATTACCTCGTTGCCTACGTATCTGCCCTTCGTGAGATCTATCGTCTTGTGGAGAAGGATCTGGATGCAAATCGAGTCAAACGAATGCTTACCCTACTCCGGGAAGCTATCAAACAAGCGAATGCTTCTACATATTCTGCAGATATTGAGTATCTCACACCATTACAGTCTCAAGTATTAGAATCGCTTAGGATGATTCGAACTGATATTATGGGCGTCCCTGCTACCTTGATTAGCCAAGTTGCCGAGTTCGTCGCGTTAGCTTTCGTGCCTAAAGATGATACCTCGAACGTTCAGAGGCCCACATACGTGGCTTTGTCTAAAGCTTCAATGGTGTTATCCGAGAAACTCATTCTATCACATTCATTGGAGCCGGATATCTACAGCAGTGGCGCGGTGTCTTCTTCATTGGCCGCCCTTGCTAATCCAATTGTTATGAAGTACTCGTTCCCTATAATTTCGAAGAGTATATCACCTTGGCGCCAGGCAACAATATCCGCACTTGCAATTCTGGGTGCCATTCTACCAATAATGCCGACTATTGCTTTGAACGACGAAGCCGTCCGATCTATATGGACGTCCATAGTGAGCATAGCCATCGGAATCACCTCTGCAGATTGTGATATCGCAGCAGAAAAAGTCGACATCAAAGATGACCAGGAATTTGACATCACATCATTCCTGACCTTGCGCGAGCTCATCACCCCTGCTCTCGGCTCCCAAGTCATACCCGATCGAACTCGCCGCACCTACACCGAATCTCTCTTCCACATGTCTATCGTTCATCCCGCACATCCCAGCGAGTTTCCTCAGCACAACCAGGAACCACTAGCCACCTTATATCAAACCCGCAAAGGTCGCACCATCGATCCCACCCCCTCTCCTCGCACAAAAATGAGCTACGTCTGCTTTGATGAACTGATCTCCCTTGTCGCTCTGCACGATGGCTCTCCTCCACGCATCAAGCTCGCTCAAGCAGCCGCGCCATATCTCATCCTCAGATCGGGCCTCACTCTTCGCGCATACGTTGCTGACCAACCGCTACGTGGTCGTATGCCGCAGCCGTTATCCCAACGCAAGGAACTTTTGTATATTCTCAAGAAACTTGTAGGGTTGCAATGTGAAAGCGAGGCAATTCCAGATACACCGGGGGTTGAGAGCGAAGCGAAGAAACATCTACATGGATTGTATCCATTGCTTGTGAAAGCGATGAGGGCAGCGGCGAGGGACCAGGAGGTTTTGGAGTGGATTGGGAAAGCCTTGGAGGAGGTGGGAAATGAGTTTGGGCTTTGAGGGAGGGTATGCTCCGAAAATCATTTAGATAGAGGTGCGAATGCATATGAGAGCATAGATAATAGACACTGGCGTTGGCGAACTCTTTTATTGGTCACATTTCTCACTAGATCGAGTCGAGTTATTATTGTATGTAGCTTGAATTGGAGTTTTCTTTTTCGTTGCCTTGAATACACGCACAAAGTGGCGATTTAATAGTATTTTGAGGTTGTTCGAGTTGCAGAGACTACCCTCTCAATGCTTAGATAGGTAAAAGGTATTTTGTATCAGCAGCATCTGACCCGGCCATAATAAAACAATACATGGTTGTTCCCTCACGCAAGTCACCGATAGTCATACATCCAACTTCCCTCCCCTTTCTTCATTCCATCATTTCACGCCGCTCGCTAGAGCGTCACTTTATTTTATCGTAATTTTTTACTTTTTAGTGGCGTTTTCGAAGGACGCAAGCATGCTCCTCTTCATCTCCTCATTAGGGGACTCATTTTTATTGGTCGCCTCCTGACCTTTCAAGACCTTTGCGGCCATGGTTTTGGCTTGAGCATCACCGACTTTTCCATATACTGCCATGGCGCTGGCAATCATACTTCCAATGTCTCCAACATTTCCAGGGACCACGACTGCAGTGCCTTCTTTGGCAAGCTTGCCAAATGCCTCGACGTATTTTTCAGCTACACTGAGACTGACAGCCCCTTGCGCCGATTCCTCTCCCGAGGCAATTGCTTGGGCTACTGCCTCGATACCCGCAGCTGTGGCCTTTGCTTTTAACAAGATAGCTTCAGCCTCACCACTCGCCATGTTTATTTGCTCGCTTCTCAACGCCTCGGATGCCAAGATTACACTTTGCTTTCGTCCTTCTGCAATATTGATGGCACTCTGTCTCTGACCTTCGGAGTCAAGAATTTCTGCACGTTTGCTGCGCTCCGCAGTGACTTGTCGATGCATCGCCTCCATGACTCCTTCGGGTGTGTGAATATCTCTAATTTCGTAACGCAAACAAATAACGCCCCATTCTTGTGCGGCTTCGTTAATGGCAGCGGTAATGTTGGTGTTTAGGGCGGCGCGCTCTTTGAGGACTTGATCGAGGGTAAGTTGTCCGATTTCCGAGCGCATAGTGGTTTGTGCCAGTTGAGAAATGGCATACTCGGCGTCTTCCACTCCATAACTTGAGATAGATTAGCACATTTATTGGCCAAGAAATAAAGAGCAATTACCTAGCTTTATAGGCATCAAAGACTCGAGTATAGAGCACGCCATCAAGCTCCAAGGTAACATTGTCGGTGGTGATCGCGCTCTGGCTGGGAATCTCGATAGCACACTCTTTCAAGCTCTTCACATATGCGATCTTATCTACTATTGGCAACAAAATAGCGAGGCCAGGCTCCAATATTCGGTTGAACTTTCCCATACGTTCCACTATCCATGCTGTTTGTTGAGGAACAAATCGAATAATAGTGTTTGCGGGTAGTGAAGGTCGTTGGAAATATGAAGTCGGTACATTCGAGTTGCTAACTCCCATCAATCCACTATTCGGTGCTCTTAATCCAGAAGAGACATGGAGTTGTCGTTGTGTGTATCTTTGGGAGAGAATGGTTTGTGCTCTAGGCAATAGAACTCGAGAGGCGATTTTCGGTAGAGACGTCGAGATACTATGAGATAGTACTGGCGCCCTGATGGCCATGCGATAAGTTGCCTCTAAGGACATCGTTTCGATCCAAATATCTGTATGGGAATGATAGCTGTCATTCGTGGCGGCCTTTCAATGTTCAAAATCGTGAAGCTCATTATCGAGCTGGTCCGGAAGCCCCACAAACTAGCGGGCGGCCGCGTCGGTCCGTGACGGAGTGTGATAGGTTTCCCGCATACATGATCTACGTCCATATAACTTGACGATAAGTAATTACTCAGGAGCGCAATTTGGTTTTGTATCTTGAGGGTAACCAATCTATTGGGTTTCTCTTACAAGATGTCCGAATACTGGAAATCAACTGTAAGTTACAAAGCTCGTCTGGCATGTAGCATAGTACGTCATACTAACATATCTTACAGCCTAGTTATTGGTGCAAGAACTGCAAACAATACGTCAAAGATACCAAGCTCGAGAAATCAAACCATGAGGCCAGTCCACGACATCAAGGGAATCTCAAGCGCTTCCTGCGCGACTTACATCGTGGCCAAGAGAAAGACCAAAGGGAAAAGGACAGGGCGAAAGACGAAATCGCGCGACTGAATGGAATAGTTAGTGGCAGCAGCATAGCAGGTAGCTCTTCAAAATCCTCGAGACCCACATCATCGACTCCGATACCGCCAGCGACAACCGCGCAGCGAAAACAACAATTGGCGCAGTTGGCAGCGCTAGGTGTCAGTGTCCCAGACGAATTTAGATCCGATTTAGCTATGGCAGGAGAATGGCAGGTAACTTCTGAGCGTATTATTGATGACGGGAGTGGGGAGATGAAACCAGATGCACTTGCATTGGGTGTTCGGAAAAGAGAAGCCGACGATGAAGATGAGGAGGCGAAAGAGGCGAAAAAGAGAAGATGGGGCACAGCAATTCGCACATACCCTACGGCAAATGAAGATGATGAGCTAGAAGCTTTATTGAACAGTACGACTAAAGCAAAGGTTCCGGCTTTGAAATCTGAGACAGTGGACGCCGTCCAGATAGAGATAAAAAAGGAGAACGATGAGAACACAGAAACGCTATCGAGTTATAAAGGGAAGGAACCGGCCTTGAAATCCGAGACGGAGGACGATACCAAAACAGATATAAAACAGGTTCCAGAGGCCACAGATCATGGTAGCGAGCCAGCAGCAGCACCAGAGGTAGTCTTCAAGAAGAGAAAAGCCAAAAATATCCGGCAAAAATGACAAACCAACGATAAAAGTTTCATCAACCAAAATTTAAGCAACCAATTTCGGCCATGCCATGCCCAGCCTACTCTTCCAAATCCAGAGAAACGTGTTGAACGTGCAAGGTTCGAGCAAGGCTATAATTATAGTGGGCTGAGTGGGGAGATCCAAGTCTAGATCGAATTCGATCTCGCCGTGGCATCTAGAACTTCATACGGGAGTCTATAAATACAAATTGCTCAAGCCAATGCAAAATTGACGCCTTTACAAAGATGTCCTTACTCACATGTTCGCGAGCGGTTTAGGGGTTGATTGTGGTGGTGAATGAGAAGGTACTAGATAATTAGAAAAGCTTGAAGGATTCCTCTTCTATAGCATGCTACAACAGCAGATGATGAATGATTTGTACATTCAACGAAAAAAAAAGAGGAATATCAATATCAACATGATACAAGATATGAAATCCTTGAGTTCTATCTATCCTATCTTGGCCGATCATGAAGAGAGCAGCAAACGCTTGAGAACTCACGCACGGGATCCATATCAAACCTATATTTTGCGCTCGACATCTCATCCCATCTCATCGTACTGAAAACCCAATCAGAGATGAATAGTTTAACTGTATAATACTAGTACCATCTATCAACGATCCATGACAAAGTAACCCCTTATCCCGATCCCGCCCCTCCCGACCCTACACACCTGTACATCCCAAAAGGAGTCCCCATATACCATGAGCGAGTCCCATACCCATACCTACAGCCTGCTAAAGGCGGGGTGCACACTATCAAAGTATACTATGTAGGTCCCCCAGAAACAAATCCATCGCCAATTACGCCTATAAAGAGTTGTAGTATATCACCTATTGCATTTCAATCGCATTAATTTTCGCTTCAATCCATCCACGCTCTTCCTTCAGGGAAAAGAAAACGCTAGCCATGTGCACTGGGTTGGCATGCACAAAAAAAAATTTATCGCAGCATCACTCCGAATTCGCTAATTATTCATGCCTTGCATTGCATTGCATCTCATCATCTCATCATCAAGCTGTCTCTTCGCCTTATCAATTTCTCTTCTCCTTTCTTTATCGAGTCATCTCGGCATTCGATTTTTGTTCAAAGTTTGATCCTAGCTGTGTTCCACCATCCTCCTCTGCTGGGTTTATGATGGCTGGGGTATCTGGTGTAACTGTGAGTTGAGGTGTAACAACGTCGGTATTGATGTTTATATTCGTATTTGTATTTGGCATCTGGGGTCCGGTCGGGAGTGGGTGGGTGTGCTCTGCGTCCTCGAGTCGAGCGAGAGCATCTGGAGCTCGTATAGTTGCGATGCTTTCATCCATGGTTCCAGAGGCGTTTTCATCTCGGCTTCCATGTCTAGAACCGGAAAATCCATGTGAATTTTCAACATGATCCGTACTAGATCCTTTCTCGTTATCGACCTCACTTTCAATCCTAGCTGTGAGGCTGCGAAAATTGAACATCGGCTCCGTTCCTGCATCGCCTTCTTCGTTGCCCTCACAGCTTGTCTCGGTAGCACAAGGGATTTCAATACTTGCAGAGGATCCTTGAGTATTGGTTCCATTGCCAGACTCAACAAACGAAGATGTGGCACTAGACGCGGTACTCATTTGTCGTAGATGAGAAGGCCTGTCGGGGGCTGAAGGTGAGGGGATGGGCTGATGAGTCTCCAACAAGCTAGAACTAGTAGAAGGATCCGAATGCTGAGCACCAGGGAGCCAGTTATCCGCGACACTCCCTTGATTTCCAGAAGATGACCGATCTACACCTTTCCCTTTCCCCAGTACAGGCTCCTCAACTTCTTCAGGTGTCACCTCTGTAAACAAATGGCTTGCGTTACTATTACCTCTTCTTCTCCCTGTGAGCTTAGAGGCAAGGTTCAACGCACTCGAGCTGGCTGAACTTCCACCGGCGCCATATACTGATTTTCTCTCCAACTTCTCCTTCTTCTTATCTTCCTTGGCCTGCTTCTTCGCCTGCTTTGTAGCCTCCTTAGCAGCCGCCTTCTCGGCTTTCTTCTTCCGCTCCTCTTCAGTTGCAATACTAAGCCTGATGGCTTCGGCCATCATCATATCATCAAGCTCTTCTATTTTCGTTCTCCGACTATCAGCGGTATCTTGAGCTTCCCTACGCAAATGACTACCCTGCTCTGTGGCAGGCCTAGAACTGGTACCACGATTTGGAGGTGTGGCACTTCCGCTCGCTTCAGCACTGTTGACGTTACGATTTCTACTGGGGAATCGGAAACTATAGGGGCGGCTCTCTGTGGTTCCAGGAAGCACAAAGGCAGCTGCGTGTAATGCCGATGCGGCAGCGAATCTTTTAGCCCTTTGCAAGTTGGCAGCTTCGAGTTTTGCTGACCAGTCCGGTCTGATATGATCTGTCGTCGTCACACGAGGATTGTCAGCTGGAATTGGAACGAAACGACCTCTGTCGCCTGTGGGTGCCAGTCCCGGACTCTTCGTAGGCGGTGAGTTGATCGATGATGTTGATGACGACTTGGCCGAAGAGAAGTTGGCTAGTCCCGGAGAGGGCATTGCATAAGCGAGGCCACGACGAAAAGGCGGAGGCACGTATGTGACACCAAAATCAGCTTCTGTGCAATAAGGACAAGCTGCTGGTTTTGAAACCAGCCATTCTGCAGACTCGGCAGTATTCTGGTGAGCGTCGGGAGTGGGGGCGGATTGCAATGGGTCATGGTGTTCAGGCGGATGGGGTTCTGGCCGCTTTATTTGTACGAAGCATTCCGAGCAAATATTCTGATCACAACATCGAGTCTTGTTAAGATATGGAGGGTACCAAATCAAGCATATCGTGCATTCTACCGAATCCTTATACAAAAAAGCCTCAATAGCCTGGCCATTGACTTTGGTATCTCGGGGTAATTGGATTTCGCGCGGCGTGGCATCCGATGCAGATGGTTCTCTCGATTTCAAGCCTAACGTTTTAGATCTAGGTCGAAGCAAAGAGATTGAAGTCGCAGGCGCATTGAGGGGCGATGATGGAGAAAGGCCAACTGAACTATCGTAGGAAGCGGATTGAGCCCTTGAAGCTAGCGGCACCATCAAATTCTGTAGATTCGAACTTGACCCATTCGGGGAATTGGTAGAATGAGACCTAGGGATGTCCTGGGTAGGTACTTCATCCGCGGCAGGAATAGGTAGGCCTCGTCCAGCGGCGACCAACTGATTTTCTGTCCAGTCCTTCTCGTAATCTTCCAAGCCTCTCCAAAATGGTGCAACTCGTCGCTCAATCTCGTGCATGTCAGCATAATGCCTGGTCAAAGAATATCATCATTTGCCACATACCATCAACTGTCTTACTATCGCCTTGTTAAAATCTTCTGGGCCAATGTAGACGCCCATCGTCACCAAGTATCCGCCATCAACATGCTCCTCCCTAATGCTTCTCTCTCGCTCTTCTATCCTTGCAATCCTGTCCCTCTCCAATCTCCTCGCTTTGGCCTCGGCCCTTGTTTCCTTCCTCTCTGGTATCTCATGATTTGATCCGCCACCCACCAGAGATGCCACTAGATTGCGTCTGCTGCTTCTGCCATTGCGAGAAGGATATGGATCTTGATCGGATGGAGATGCTGGACCACTCGTAGTGCCGTCATGACGTCGATGCCTCTCACCATGCGAATCTCCCCGCGATGGGTTCATGGAACTTTGCGAATGACCCATTTTGCAGTCGCAATGTCTGCCGAACTAAGAATCAGCTGTTGTTCATCGAGAACCGGGATGGCCAAAACTATATCCAAGACCAACTCGGGCGAGACTGAGTCGATGTTGTGAATTTATGCAGGTTCTCGGCAAGCGCGGGGAACGGTGATTGTTAGGATTTCTTTCGCCTGAGCCACCGAGAAATTCCGGTCTCATCAATCTGGATCACACGAGCTGATTCGGATTCGGACGAGCACAGTACCTAGGTACCTTTTTGGTTAGTGAGAGAAGAGGGGAGAGGACGCAATCAGGTGTGAGCTTTTGTGATGAGGGAAAGTGATCTGGGCCGAAGATGATATGGTATGTATGGGAGTCCTCTATTCTCGTCTCGATGATGATGATGATGATGATGTGAGGGTGATGATGATGATGGAGGTGGTGGTGGTGGTGGTGGATGGATTGCTTGATATCCTTGGGATGGGGGAAGCCGTTGATCTCCTTAATTGTACTCTATGCAATTGATATGATTATGAGCATTATGACATGATGCCATGAACCTTATGACGGGACGGGAAGGATGAACAAGGTCAGCCTGATTGACGACTCGAAGAGGAAAAACAAAGATTACAATAAAGCCAAAAATGGAAGGGGGAGATGAGAGGAGGTAGGAAGGAGTTTAAGCAGAGAAGGTCATACCGTCCTTATATAATTGAATGCATCCATCCTAATATATGATGTAAAATATATAATACATCATATATAATATATATCTAAATATATCCATTCGACTATTCGTGCTTCTTCCTTCCCTTCCTTTCCCCTTTCTAGATCGTTTTGACTTTCCACTCGAGGCTCTATCTACTCCTCAAGTACGAGTACGTGTATAACCTCATTGATCACAATCCAAACACGCCTTGTAAAAATTGGCTAATTCAACATTATAGTTACCATCTTAATGCCAAAACAATCGAATCCGGAAATTATATATACTCTGTATATATATGCTGACTAATCCACAACACACCAACACAGCTAACCCACTCTCCGGATCCTTCAACTCGGACCGCCCCCTCCCCCACTCTTCCCTCCCCCCCATCTTCTCTCTCCCGTCTTCCTACAATCATTCTTTCCTCCGCATCTTTCTCTTTCAAGCAAACATAGTACGTACGGCTACAGACAGGCTAACTCGAATCCAACCATGGCTACTCGACCACCGCTTTCAACCGTCCTTCCGCCTCTCATCTGCGGGACCGCAACCTTCAATAACCAATACAACGCCGACCCCTTCTCCCTGCCAACTAATGCCATTGTACAAAAAGCATTAGAATCAGGCGTCAATGCCTTCGACACCTCTCCATACTATGGTCCCTCGGAAGAACTCCTCGGTACGTGCCCCCTTCCCCATTCCCACTGCCAAGCCCTCTCCCAAGCCACAAACTAACCCGCCCCCAGGCCGTGCCCTCCAGCAACCGCAAATCCTCGCCCACCACCCCCGCTCCACCTACCACCTCATAACAAAATGCGGACGCATCGGCCCCTCCGAATTCGACTACTCCCCCACCTGGATCCAACACTCCATCGCGCGCTCGCTCTCCCGTCTCCACACCACCTACCTCGACGTCGTCTACCTGCACGACGTGGAATTTGTGTCCCCTTCTGAAGTCCTCGCCGCCATCCAGTGTCTGCGCGAGCTCCAAGCCCAGGGCACCATCCACTACGTAGGGATCTCGGGGTATCCCATCCCGGTGCTCTGCGATCTCGCCGAGCGGATCCTGCAGGAGACGGGGCGACCGCTGGATTGCGTCATGAGCTACGCGAATTTCACCATCCAGAATCACGCGCTGCGTACGTCGGGGCTCGCGCGTCTGCGCCGCGCAGGTGTGGATTGTGTGCCCAATGCATCCGTGCTCGGGATGGGACTCTTGCGCAGCTCCGGAGTGCCGGATAATGGCAAGGGGGATTGGCATCCCGCGCCGAAGGAATTGCGGGGCAGAGTGCAGAAGGCGGCGCGCTGGGTCGAGGAGCGTGGGGAGCGATTGGAGGTGCTAGCCATCCGATGGGCACTTGAACGTTGGGCGCTCGACGGCAAGATAGGCGCGGGGCCCATCGGGGTATCTGTGATGGGCGTGAGTAATTTGGGAGAGCTGGAGGAAACATTGCGAGTGTGGAATAGTGTGTTGGATGGCATCTCCCTCCCCGGACGACAAGTCGAGGAACCCAAGAAAGAGTGGAGTTTAAAGAGGAGAGGAGAGGTGGAGGAGTTGGCCAATGGGATCCGGGAGATCTTGGGAGACTATTGCGATTATGCGTGGGCGAGTCCCGATGAGGGATTTGTGAATGTGAGAGTGGTCAAGGGGGTTGTGGATTAAGTTGCATCAAGGCTGTAGCACGAAGGCGGTGCTCTTGTGGAAGAGAAAGACTAAAGAAAGGTTGGCAGAATTTGGATTCATCTCTTCTTGGGCTTGATATGTTTGGGGATAAAAGCACGCACGCATAGAATCGTGAATGAATAAGCATTGCGTAGACTAGATTAGAGGAGCAAGGAGTAATTATTTATTTCTTTTCAATGATATTTCAAACTTTTTGACGATTTACTTGATGCAATCATCATATCTCTAGCTAAATCAAACCCCGCATCTCTATCTCTCTCTCTGATGCATAGTTGAATATCCAGGAGCTTTTTGAAAAGGCAACCCAAAAACGGCAAAACATGTAACTACCAGAACCAAGAAAAGCATGGTAAATTGGTAAAATAATTTTTTAAAAAGCGAGATCTTGTTTTCTCATTATCGAAGCTCTAGCAAGATCCGCAACATGTCCAGAAGAACCACTTCACAGATTGTGCCGGCAGAAAAAAACTCCGTTATACGCCATACTTTGCATATTTTCCCATAAACTTAACCGAGCACTTTTTGTTCGTCCACATGCAAAATGTCTAAGCAGGAGCATGCTTGCGGCGTTCCCGAACAGACTCAGCAAGTTGCTCGAGGACTTCGACGGTAGTTTCCCAGTTGATACAGGCATCAGTAATGCTGACACCTTTCTTGAGTCCTGAAGGTCCCTCTGCTGGTACCTTTTGGTTGCCTTCATTGATGTTGGATTCAATCATGACACCGATGATAGATCTTTCGCCAGCTCGGAGTTGATCACCGATAACTTGGGCGACCTTGGGTTGATTCCTGTGGTCCTTGTTTGAGTTTCCTAGGGTTTATTAGAGAGATGGTCATATGAAGACATCAGAGTAGACATACCGTGAGAGCAATCAATCATAATAGCTTGCTTTTGGCTCTTCTTGGTCAAGGTCTCCTTGGTGAGCTTAACACTCTCAGCATCGAAGTTTGTACCCTTGGTACCTCCACGTAAGATAACAAATCCGTGCTCGTTTCCACTGGTTCTAGTGATAGCAGCAATACCTTGTTTTGTAACACCCATGAAATGATGTTTAGCAGCCGCTGACCCAATCGCATCAATTGCGACAGTCAAGCTTCCATCGGTACCATTCTTGAATCCAACTGGGAAAGAAAGACCTGATGCAAGCTCACGATGTAATTGAGATTCGGTGGTTCTTGCACCAATAGCACCTAGGGAAATAAGATCTGCGAGGAATTGTGGGGAGATGGTATCAAGCATCTCAGTTGCAATGGGCATGCCAATGCTGGTGAGATTGCAGAAGAGCTGACGACTAATTCGTAGACCCTTGTTGATCTTGAACGACTCATCAATATCTGGGTCATTGATCAACCCTTTCCATCCCACGGTGGTACGGGGCTTCTCGAGGTAGGCACGCATAACGATGCAAATGTCGCCGGACAATCTATCGGAAAGGTCCTTTAATCTTCTGGCGTACTCGATGGCGGTGGCAGGGTCATGAAGTGAGCAAGGACCGACTACGGCCAAAAGACGGTCAGATTTGCCCATAATAATCTCGACGGCATCTTTACGGCCTTGGATGACGGTCTTGAGAGAAGCGTTTGTAATTGGGATTTCGGAAACAAGCAATTGAGGTGGGATCAAAGGATCTTGACCCAAAACTGCAAGATTGGACAGAAGATCAGTATTGTGATTTGAAGAAGGAGATGGGGATTTTGATATTTTGGCGGGGTCATACTTCGAGTATCGTCAGTGACAAGGGGTTCGAAGTCTAGTTGAGGCATCTTATGATAGATATTAAGAAGAAGACTTGACTTTTCAATCGACGGTAAGATAGATGTACGTTTTCTTGTGGCTTTGAGGATATCGAGTGCTTTGCTTTTTCTTGTGGTCCTGGGCAGTTGTTGTACAGAGGAAAGAGGCAGAGAGTTGCAGTGGAACAGAAAAAGGTCAGAAAGTAACCATCATGAGCTTGGACCAATAAGAATGGATATTATCCGAAAATGTCATGATATTTTATAATAATTATAAGGAAATACAGATAATATATATAACATAATATAGAATATAATATAATCATTTGTTGTCAATGATAAGAAAGTATCACTGACTAACCAATATGAGCTTAGTCTCAATTCATCGTTATATTATATCTTCATTCCGATGCATTGATTATCCTCTTAACCTTAACCTTATCATCCATCATCCAGACCAACTTCTTCGCCGCGGCTGAATCCTCTCTAGCCTAGTGGCGGCCTCGTCCCTTCCACTCCCCCTTCTACTTCTACTTCCCCTTCCTTCTACTTCCCTTCCCCTTCCCCTTCCCCTTCAACAGCTGAGACCCGTCGACGTCTATGTCTATGTCTATGCTGCACAAGAACTACATCAATAGCAATATCTTCATCTTTCACGCCAGTCGAGGATTCCAGATAACGACAATATGTTCGCACAACCGTGGCTAGGCAGGAAGCGTGAAAGAGAAGATGTAGATGAGGATGAAGATGGACGTGGTATATCGGGATTTGGTGCTCACAGAAATGTAAGCACGCACCAGATTGTAGCCACTTCAATATTAATTAATCTATGACTTTCAGAAACGACACATAGCAAATTTACCGCATCGAACTTCACCACATGCCAAGCCTCAGATTACACCCACCTTCACCCTAAACCCCTTCACCCGAGCACCACCCGCCGCCACCCCCGCAGACTCGGACTCTGAGGGAACTCCCACTACTGCGGAGCCGACGAGCTCTTATTACTCATGGTCCTCGTCGCCACCAAGGGCTATCAAACTAGCCCATGATGGTGAGTCAATGCACAGTCAGGGCGAAACTTCCTTTGCGAATCAAATGTCGGAGGGGCCAATTTATTCAGATGACTTCGACATGGCCGATAGTAGTATGCCTCTATCTCCTGGACCATTTCAGCCAGATCTTTCTTTGACTGTTGCCAACCGGGTTCCCACCCCAATCGATAGCTCCTTCTCCGCCTATACCCGATCAGATAAACCCCTCCATCCCACTATCTCCGAGCCCGATCTTATCGACGAAGCCTTCCTCGATCAATTCCGTCGCGGTCGACGCTTACCTAGTCCCATCAGTGAAGGTGAAATGAGCCCCAGTATCATTGCCGAAGGAATTCATGGTATGCAAATGGAAGTCGAATCCTCATGTCCCTCCCCCGAATTTGAAAAAGAAATTCCGATTCCCCACAAGAAAGGCCATACTCGTTCTAAACACAGCTTGCGGAATTGGAATGGATCCACCGGGGATCTTTCGGGCAATTTAAATGGAGTGGGAACGAAGAGGAGCTTTAGCATGGGGTATAGGGCGGATTGTGAGAAGTGTCGAAACAAAGTTCCGGGACATTTTAGTCACATAATTACGTATTGATTGAAGAAGTACTAATGGATGGGGATTAATTGGTGGTATTGGTATGGGTATGGGTATGGGTATGGATATCGGTGTTGGCTGGATTGGGTGAGGTGATCAAAATATAATTAGCTATGAGTGATCTGGCAAGATGTTTAAGGGGTTCGGATAAGAGCAAATTCCAAACAGCAATGAATATTGTTAGAAGTAATGAATATATAAACCCATCTGTTTGAATCCAGTTCCCTTTCGTCGATATTCCAAGTCAAACCAAACACTCAAACTTCTTCGGAGAGAGGAAAGGGAAGGGAAGGTGGAATAGCATAGCCGGATAAATTCTTTGCCGATGGTTTTGTTTTCCGAGCGCGGACTCGGCAAGGTTTATTATTAGAGTTAATACTTGATAAGCGAGGGGGTATCACTATGGGTAGTTTGGTTACTCCATCGATATCGATCCCGGTATCCAACGCAGGACACATGTACGCACCGTACGTATACGTAGCATCTTGCAAACGTACATGCAGCAACCGGAATGTAACGTAATGTATAGATAGACCTAGACATACAAATTCGACGCAGATATTAGGATATTACAATTGCAAACAAACCATGGCCATTGATGTAAATTCAAATTGAAATTGGAATTTCTATCCCATATGCATCGGACCCTGCATGCGCAGCTGGGAGTTTTTATATCATATTAATTTACCAGAGTCCCAATGGGCATGGGCATGGCAAATTAAAAGGGGACTCACCTAACAATCCAATATCATGTATACACTCCACTCACCACCGAAATCCTTCCTCTTTTTTTTTACTTCACCACAATCGCGTTGGTGTGGTGATGTGATGACGTCGTCAAGATAAAGAAAGGCCAAAGCTGTAAAACGTGAATGCAATGCAATGCAAGAAATACCCCAGCATATACATGCAGCAGCCATCATATCCGCAATGCCATGTGAGCTCAAGAGAAAGGCTCAGAAGCTATATAACAACAGGCTATATACACATAAGCAAGATGCAAAGACGAATGATTCCACCTCGAAAGAACCAACTTCAGCCAGCTAACTACTCGAGTAGCTACCTACCTACATGACTATATGAGCCGAAAAATATGGATTGATACTATCTATACGTGCTGTAGCGAGAGGAAGAACAATGAATGCTCGTAGCGAGCCGCCCCCCTTCAGGCTTGGCGTGTCTTTGGGGTCCATACATACATGAATTCACTATATTTGATCCTCGAGTTAAACGAGCTGTCATTTAACGACTTGGCCATCTTGAGATGCCGAGAGGAATGTGGAAAAGAAGCAAAACTTCTCACTCGAGAGAGAGGGGGGGGCGTATCAGCAAACCTTTCCAGTAACGAACAATGAACATTCCAGACTGCATGGACGAGATGCGAGAAGTGGATGGAGGAGAGGATGAAGATGAAGATAAAGTCTCATCAAATTACCATGCATTGAGGGTATCAAGCTATAACATTCACTTCAGTCCTAATCCGTCATGAAGACTCTGCCATAATAAGCCCTACCGTTGTCCTTAAAGCCCCGAGGGGCCCCTTTTCCTTGACCAGTTTCCCGAACATATCTTTGATCTTAGTCAGACTATTGCGATCATCTTGCCGATGCCCTATGTGTATGTTAGTCTTCCCGTATCCAGGGACGGGATATATGAAAATTAGCACTTACAAGTACTTGGTAAGTCGAGATCAATATCCAAACTACTCTCTACATCACCCATCCAGTCAAAGCCAATCCTCCACCCAACTCGAATCGCAACACCTTCTCCACTAATAATCATACTGCTTCTTCCCATCTGTTGCAACAGTTCTTTCCTCGTCCATTTTCTGCCTTCTTCCCTCTCCTCATCATCTTCCACATCATCTTCCATAACTTTCCTCTTCTTCTTTTTCTTCCCCTGTTTCTCCATACTTTTTCTCCTAGCTTCCGCCGTTCCAAATTGTCTCTCCGCATCACACCAAAACTTTGCTCGTGTGACGGAGACTTCGGTCCATCTCCCCATTGCCCAGCACACGGTGCCGATATCTTTTCCGAATGGCCCATCGTTGCTTGATCGTCGTCGGACAAAGGGCCCGAGTTCGTGCTCAGCGTTGAGATCTAACTTTTCCACGTTGAGTGAAGATATCGTGAGAGATGATGTATCAACGACCATAGAAAGGCGCGCGCTGAAAAGTCCAGAAGGGTGGCATGCAGATATTTGATGATGTTGAAGAGCTGGTGTAGAAATATCCATTGTAGATTCATTAGGTGAGATAGTTTCGGGTGGGAGGAGAGTAATGTTGGATGTGTATGTCAGATGACTGAAAAGTTGCAAGTGCGAAAGTGGATCATCATTATGTGCTATGGGTAAGCTAGATGGAAGAGGCTTCTTGATTGACGGCAGAATTGCTTGTTGGGCTTTGCGTCGTCCGGAGAATGGCAAGAAGAGATTAGTAGCTTTCAATGAACTTATGGATTCTGGCTTTCCCTCTTGTTTCTCGGGCGCAGTAGACCGTAAAAGTAGATTTAATATCTCTTCCGAATTCGATGCCATTGCTGGCTTCGCCCTTTTAGACTCGTGATGTAGACGTATCCTCTCGTTTTCTTTATTTGCTAAACTGACATCGGCCTGCAACTGTTGCAATTCTTTCATAAGATCATCTCGCACTTTTCTTTTTGCCGCATGCGGGTCATGCGGGATGGAAAACCTAGCCGATCTCCTTCTCTTAGCAGGTGGTTCTGGGATAGCATCTACTTCGGGTGAAATTTCTGCACGTGGCTTTAATGGAGATGACCTCAACTTTGCACCGAGTGCCTTGCTTCTTCTGGCAGGCTTGCTTGGGGAGCTGTGGATTCCAATCGGTGCAGTTGTAACGACGGGATCTGCATTTCCGCGTTGTGTAGATGCCGGCGGCAATTTGGGCTCTTCCAGTTCTGCGCGCTGCTGGAACCTTTGAGGTTGAGATCGGAGTGACTTTTCGGATTGTGGGATCAATGGCCGTTGTGTTGGCTTGGACATGGATAATTGCCGCGCTTTGCGTTGGATGGGCGAGTCATCGCTCATTAAAGGATTCATATCATCAACCCGTGAAAGCGCAGAAAGCAGAGGTTCGTCTTCTAACTCTTGGTGCTGAGGTACATCGATTACGAAGGGCTCATTTGTATGTAAGGCACGTGTTTGGGGTGGTATAGGATCGCCTGGGGTCGCAGAGGCAACTTCGTCTTCTGGTTGCAATTCAAAATTATCATCTGCCTCCTCTTCCTCTGAAGCTCGAGGCGGTTCGACAGGACTCGCAGGTTCTGTGGCTTGTGGGCCTGGAACATCAATAGACCCAAAAAGTTGAGAAGAACGAGCTTGACTTGAGCTTCTGCTTATAATGGCAACGGTTTCTGGTGCCCTGAGAAATGGCTCAAGAGCTTGAACAGGTACTGGTTCCTTTGGTGTGGTTGAAGCGTATACAGGTGTTGGTTCTTTCGGTGTAGTTGAAGGGTATGCAGGTACTGGGTCCTTTGGGGTAATAGAGGCGTGTAAAGGTATTGGATCTTTCGGCGTAGTAGAAACCGGTCCATCTATTTCCAATGCACTTTCAGGCACAGTTGTTTCTGGAGCAGGTATTGCAGCAGGTGGTGATCTTCTAAGCCCAGTCTTTCTGAAGGGATTATGATCATCATGCGGTTGTTCTTCTTGCGATGCTGCAGTAGCTTGACTGCTTTGTCCTGGCACGGGCGACCGTCTCAAGCCCGCTTTTTTGAAGGGATTCGCGATGCCCTGTACATTCTCAAATTCGGCAGCGGGTTTGAAATTGCTCCTTGGAGTTTCCGCTGCGATTGGCCGTTTAGCAGGAGATCTTGACATTCTCCTTGGCTTTGATGCCATCCCACCTCCCGCCGATCGCGCTCTCGTAGGTGTGCGAGTGAATGTATCATCTTTCCCCTCAAATGCCGATCCTGGAACCGGTCGCTCTGCATCACTGGCGACACTACGTCCCCTCTCTCCTTGCGGTGTACTCCCTAGGGCTCTATCGAAAATATCTTGTACTCTCCCTTTCCCTGGGGATCTGCGAGCCTCGGGTCCTGAAGAAGTAGCTCTCGCGAGTGATTTTGGATTATGGCGTGCCAGACTTGCTTTCGTTGGAGAGGCAAAAGATGGATAATGCGACGAGGATTGTGTAGGAACCGGGATGCGACTCGGTGTTGGAGGGACATTAGCGGCGGGTATTGGAGGCTTCGAACGACGCGAGGGGGTATTGTCTGCCATTGCCCGCGATTTTCTTGCACTATCTATCCCATTGCCGGCCGAATTGGTGGAAAACGTATGGGTGAAGGATGTTGTTTGATGTTGGGATCGCGTGTTGCAATTGGAGAACGCGACGAGAGGGACGTCGCGAAATAATCAGTTTTTCACTCCAGGGTTAATTGCTTACTTCACTATAAACATGACTGACTTTGATCAAAAAAAGTATTATTATATATTTATTATATGAAGTTTTATAATTCGTAAAAACCGCAATTCAATCTACAACTTACAGCAAATGCGATACAAGTAACCATTTCAAAATATTTTCAAATGCCCTCCTCCCTTTCTTCCAAATGCTGATCATTCCAAGTCACAGCGATGACGTTCCTCAAAACCTTTCCGACATCCCATGCCGAAAGTAAATAAACCTTGCGCAGGCCTCTCAGTCCGTCACATCAACTCAAACATTTTCAACAAAGATCGCTTTCAATGATTTCACGATATCGACAGCTTGTCTACCTCTTCCCAGAAAACCCCATATAACAAAATGAAGCAAAGAGCTCTCCTCCGACTATCTCGGCGCCTTAAACTCCCTCCATCAAGCCGCCACCTCCCCTCCTTCCCACGCCATGAATCCACATCCAACAAGCCCGTTCCTTCATACCACCAAGCGAACCCCATAGGCGACTACTACGCCATGCTCCTCTCAGAAACATCCTCCGCGCCCCCGCCCACCGTTCCCCCCTCACACCCACCTACAACCCTCTCTCCTCCTCCAGAAACCTCGTCAGAATCCGAACCCGACCCTTCCATCCTCTTCTCCTCTCGGCTGTCCTCCCCTCTAGAACGCCGTTCCGAGATCCTACGAAAAAGCCAGCGTATAGCAGGCATCCTTGTTCCGCCGCGCCCAGAAGAACCCGATAATTGCTGTATGAGCGGCTGTGTAAATTGTGTGTGGGATCGCTACCGGGAAGAGATCGAGGAATGGGCTGCTGCTAAAAAGGAAGCGGATAGGGCATTGAAGATGGAGAGGAGGGAGGAGAGTGCGGGGGTTTGGACCCATGCGGACACGAGCATGGATGATGACGGGGGCGGGAGTGAGGGGAATTGGGAGTTGGGAGAGGGCAAGGCGGATGATTTGTTTGAGGGTGTGCCAGTGGGTATACGGGCTTTTATGGCGCAGGAGAAAAGGTTAAAGGAGAAGCATCTTAGAGAAGGTACAGTGGGGTAATGGGGAATTGTAGAAAGATCTGAGAATATATCTGCAGAGGCGATAGATTTCCATGGCTTGGATGCCGACAGACAGAAGACCAAGAACAAGAGGTAACAGAAGGGTATTGATACAGTCAAAGCAGAAAGTGGTGCTTTACGAAAAGTAATGGGACAGGAACTGTAGTACGTAAGGCGTAGACGTATAAGGATCTAAGGGTATGTTGTAGATTCCATGGACATGGCACCTGTCATCATGAAACTGTAGATAGAGATGTAAAATGAAGGGTATGGTTTGTAGGATAGGCCCTTCACTCCTCCTTCAGCGCCAGAATAGACAACACACAGTTGTAAAGAATATCCTCTCAATTATTCGACAAATATGCTCCATCCATTCCACCCTCCGACTCCGACTCCGACCCACTGCCAATATAATAACCCTTAATAACCGGTTCGTTTTCCCCTCCCCGATTTTCGAAGTGTGTCGTCATCCTCCATCTAATCGACATCAACCCCTCTGGTCCTAAGATCCTTCCTCGCCAACTCAATCTCCTCCATCAACTCCGCATGTGCCTTTGGCACGTCGTTGAACGTGAAAACACCATATCCCAACTTTCCCAACAAATACGCTCCAAACGAAACCAACACCCAGAATGGCAACTATTTCCGTAGAAACAACACCCAGTCAGCGATAATGTTCTTGATATGAGTGACGATCGATATCGTGGTCATGGATTTGATCGAGCAATCACGACGGGCGAATAAAGTCGAGGAGGGAGAGGCGGGTGGAGGGAAGGGAAAGGATTCGTATGTCGAATCAACTATGGATGGAAAAAGAGGAGTTTTCTCCCAATTCTCGGAAGAGGGATCGACATCTTGAGCGGGGATAGATGTGATGGTTATGGTACAAGTAGCCATGTCCTTCTTTCCCTCGGTGTGTGATCGTCAAGGGAAAGAAGAAGGGAGGAGGAGTAGAAGGTGTTGAAGAAAAAAGATAAGCGTAACGTACCACAGGGACAAGCTCCTCAGAGACCTTTCCAGGAAGAGGAATCAACTCCAAGTAAAGCGCCAAGTACAACTAAGTAAAATCCCCGAATCAGCAGCATTCAAACATTCGTTCATTCGTTCGTTCATTTCCTGTTTCCAATTCCATCGTGCCCCGAAGCTCCCGTAACATCGTCGCACTATGTGTTTGCAAATTTGCACATCATGATCCCAACGCATAATGATCAGTTCACACAATCAGAAGTAGACAACATACTGAAGTGACGAGTAAGCCAATAGAGATAGTGTGCTGTGCTCGCGTCATCTTTGCGACTCCGTTTGCGATTGCTCAGGTTTGGGGTTGATGCGCTTTATAAGGTTTAGGGTTTCAGTGCGTGCGATGCGTGTATGAGTTGGCAGATTCTCAAGGGTGGGTAAAAGGAGCGTGGTTCGTAGGGAAAGTCGTGGTTTTGCTTTCTTTTGGGGATTGGGTGGGTAGATTTTGAAGACAGCTAGCTGGAGCTCATCAAGTCGCGATTGGACTGGACCCAAAATTTAACGAGTATCACGTGTCGCTTCTCGAGAGTTCTACTCCCGATTTCTTCTGTTTGACATTATTATGGGCAGGAAGATTGGGATGAAGAAAACACTGTATTGGAACAGCTTGAGATTATTACATATGGCCCGAGGACAATCTCTATTACAAAAATGTACGATATATGATGATTAACTCCCTCCCAATCAATCCCCAATTCCTCAAGGGAGTTTTACTCCTCCCACCCGGTATCATTCAGCGCCCACTCATCCACCCTGATGGTCAATACAATAAACAATTACCTTAATCGACATCCATAGGACTAGTTTCCTCTACAGGCAACTCTGCAGAGGGTATCCTATCTCTCAGCCATGCAAGCGTAGCTTCTGTACCTTTCTCCAGAATCGTGTGTTTTGGCACACGGAAACGATTTCCACTTACGTCTAGGGTATGTAGACCGTCTGGTCCACCCAAAAGTCCAATGCGCGAGTTCAGGCTGTTTATCTCATTGCTGCTACAATCCAAAAGTCTCAGGCCTCGAACTGCTTCCGGCATCAATTCACGGATTGTGTTGTTAGATGCCAGAAGGAATATCAAGCTTGGGAAGTGGGGCTTCAATATAGGTAGCGAAGTTAGACGATTGAAACTGATATCGAGCTTCTCCAACTTAGGGGCTTGTAAATGTTGTATTAATGGTTGCAGGGAATTGAAAGTGTTGGAGCTAAGGTTCAATTCCTTCAATGCAGGTAACTCCAAATCGTCCTTCAGGAATGTGTCGCTTGTCAACTCGTTGTGGGCAATGCTCAAGGAGGTGAGAGTGGACGCAAAGAAAGCAATAGAAGTAGGTATCTCCTTAAACTGATTATGTTGCAAGTGTAAAATTTTGATATTCTCATGTGCAGCGATTTCTGCAGCAATCACTGGATTGAGAGAGTGCGAAGATGTGCTGGATCGATCAAGAATTCCTCCAGCTTTGACGGGCCAATGAGAAGATGATGGTCGACTCGGAGTGCTTGGTGTGGTTGGCTCTGATAAGAACCCATCCTTCCCTAGCTCGGCTGGTGTGATTCGGGCTCGCAGGACATTCTTCAAATCTTCAGTGGACATTGCAGAGAATTTTTTTTCCCTCAATGGGTTGCCGCTTATTCGGAAAATGTCAAGGCTTTCCATTCTACCAAGTTTATCATCCAAGATTTTGATGTTGTTGCCGCTGAAGTTGACATTTTTAACCTTGGGAAGGTTGACGAAACCAACGGGTAGTTCAGAAAGATTATTGTCCTCGGCTGTGAGTGTACGTAGAGATACCCATGAAGTCAAATCGGGAAAACTTGCAATGCGGTTTGAGGAGCAGCTCAACTGATGAAGTGAAGGAAGTTCGAGTTCCGATTCGCATATAGAAGTAATAGCATTACTCGTGACATCCAGAACTTGAAGTTGTGATAATCTTTCCACGTCTCCGGTCACCAGGGTACCAGCGAGGTTGTTCTTGACAGCAATGAGCTCTATGAGGGGCAGGCGACCGAGAATTTCAAAAGGCAGTGATCGGAATCTGTTCTCAGTGATATTAAGAACTCTCAGTCGTTCTAACTGGGCAAAGCTTTCCGGAAAGGTATCGAGAGCGTTCCGTTGTATCTCTAGAACCTCGAGATTCTTCAAGTTTTCTATATCTGGACTCAGAGTTCCATAGAGTCCGTTGCTTGCTATTTTGAGATCCCGCAACGAAGTTATTTGTGTAACGATTTGGAGGCATTCATTACCTAACTTGTTGTTCGACTGTCCAGTATTAGCAATAGATCATTCAATATAAAGTTTGTTTGACTCATTAGCTTACCAGATTCAAAGATGTCAAGAGCTCAAGCCTACGTAAACCTAAAGGAATCTCTTTCAAAAAGTTACCATGCAAGTCCAGTGTCTCAAGGCCACCAAATTGGTTGCCCGTGAACTCGTCATCTTCCATGGCCTCACGTGGGTCGATATCCGGGAAGAGGGTATCATCAAGTCTTTCAAATTCATTGTCAGCTGCAATAAGCCTCGTTAGATCGACAGCTTCAGCCCAAGATCCTCCCTGATCGCCGAGTGTATCAAGGTTATACATGGTCATAACCTCCTCGGGCATTTCTTTAAGACCCATAGCGGCGATGTTAAGACGTCCATCGGCTCGTGCAGCCGCAATTCGTTTGCGCAAGAGGCCTTTACTAGCGTTTGGATCAACTCGTTGATTGAAAGGATCATCTGAAAGACCGAAATCAAATGCTGCTGTAGGAACTACAGGCACTTCTTCATAGTTGCTCGCGGCACTTGCGTTTGCCGCTGCTCGCTTTGCCGCTTTAGCCTTCGCAATTTGGTCCCTAAAAGATGAAGAAGATTTTGGTGCCGCCGTTTCTTCCGTCTTGTCGGGATTCCTCCCAGATTTACTAGCAGATCTATGAGGAATGCTTTTGAAGATTATTGACTTCTCCCTGTTAACAGAACCCATGCCCCCCTTGTCAATCGACTTTTCTGTAGCATCTTCACTAGGAGCTGATGTGAACGACTTGGAAGGAATATCCTTGAAGTTCAATGACTTCTTACTTTTGACAAAGTCCATGCTGTCTAGATCAAACGATTGGTCCATTGAAGGCATCGATGGCTTGCGAAATAGACCAGTCATTGAGGCGCGCTCCTTCACCGTCCGGGCACTGAATGTCTTGCTGCCAGATTTGATCGTGGGAAGCTTTTCTGGTTTTATTGGACTTGGAGACCTTTGTAAAGCATTGCCGGGTGATGGAAGCTGTGCTATACTTCCGGGACTGAAGCTGCTTCGAACCGTTGGCGTCTTGAGCGTCTTTTCAGGACTTGGCCGTTTCATTGGCGTGGTAGCGTGATAGCTTGTGGGTGGGGGTCGGAAGGTACCCGAAGATGATCGATATTCAGGGATGGATTGCGCAGAGTCTGCACTCGATGTCGGTCTTGAGCTGGTAGAACGGCGGGACGGTGGTCTCATAATAGAGCCATCATTTCGGTAACTGGACCCGGGTCTGGATGACGAACTTGCGCGAGACATGGAGCGAGGAGCCTGAGGAATAAAAAAGTTCGACTGCCTCCTTCGAGCTGCTGGCGACGGGGGAATATGCTGTAGCGTTTCCATTGTTCGTTCGGATAAGGAAGGCCTAGAAGCCGATCTCTGACTGAATTCCGCATCATCATCATCATCATCCTCATCATCATCATCATTATCATCATCATGTACAACTGGAGAGGATCGGTGCGCCTTCAAATTAGTCTGCGCACTCGAAGTTGGTCGAAATTGAACTTTGTCAACTGTTTGTGGCTTCCGAAAGGAAATACTGCTGGTTTTGGGCTGTATCGATCGCGGAGGTAGGCGACTCGCGGCGGTTGCTGTGAGACGTTGTCTCGAGGGTGTTGACGCGGGCAATTGGTCTCCCGATGGAGCGCTTCGAAGACGTGGGTTGACAATGGCATTTGCAGGTCGAAGAGAATGCTGCTGCTGCAGGTTTTCTTTCGAGGCCGAGGGCCTTGGAAGACGTGAAGGTCTGGGTAGGCCCGATGGTCTTGGTTGGTTGACTGTAGTGTTGTCCATGATTGATATGTTCAAGAATCAATCAATTGCATGCCCGGGCGAAGCTTCGTGGAGATGCCGAGAAATAGACAAAAGCTTTGCAGAGGGCAAGAGAAAAGAAAGGGGAAGCAAGCTTTAATTACCTGCTCATGATGCAAAAAGCCATCTCGAAAGCAAAAGATATAGCTAGGTACGTAATAATGATCTCTCATTTGACTCTCATTTCCCTTTCCCTGTTCGCCATACCAATATGGATGCTGTGCTCGTAAATCACCATTTATATACCCATCTACTATGCCGAAACAGGATCTACCTGTGATAATTATCGCGATATTTAGCATAAATATATGGCATCACCTTAGCAACCTAACTACGGTACCCCAGTCACGGTACTTTCCCCTCCAGCCATTTCTCGGTTGGTCGCAAATTAACATCCAGCCCTTCTCCATCGTCAACAGCGACATCAACACCAATGTATGTGTAAAGGAAGGTGTCTATCCCTTTCACACACACACACTGCAATCGCAGAAGCATATTCACTTGATCGCATTTGCTGCCATTTGCCACCATCACTATTTATCTATTCATTCATTCGCTCATTCATTCATTTTATCGGCATTTCGCAAACCGCACCGATCGCAACATCACTTACCTCCCTACCTCCCTACCCACCCACCTTCATCAACCCGGCGCGCCTGGTCCGCAGCATCTGGCCTGCGGGGAAGTCAATCGCAATTCTCCAGGGTCGCACTAGTTTTCCTAGGTCAAGCGTATTCTTCTTCGACTCATCTCAGGATTGGAATTTGGTAATACGTCAGTCGTCGTTGTGAAGCTACTTACATCTGCTAACATCTCATAAGAATTTCCTTCCCTCGCACCAATATCAGCATCAATATCAATATAAATGACTTCATCTAGCTTATGCGACGATGTTTCAACTCCAGTCCATCATTCTAGTGCCCCTCAATATCCTCAAAATCTTGCTCCTGCTCACCATGGAACCCCGCGTCGCTTGCCTTCACCATCCCTCATGCTAGCTCGAAACCCTCAAGGGGCTGTCAGAGAACCCACTTCCCATATGTCTTTAGGGGATATTGTAAGGCATCATCTCTTTGTGGGTGATCATATGTCGTCATCGATGACCCCTCCACCGTCCTCCCAACTGTCAAACGTTCGTCAGTCGCTTCCAAATCAAAGAACCACAGCAACAACCCCATCTCCTCTTGGCTCCCCTCCCGCCACAGACTCGAACGGGATCAAAACAGCTTCTTTTTCTGGCATCAGTCGCCCGCCAACTGCTCAGGAGATCACCGAGGCTTCTACAGAAGAGAAGATAGGAATGATACAGAGATTGATTGCCGATAATAGCAAGCTGGAAAACGCAGTTCGAGAATCTCGCATGGAACAGGCCCATTACAAGTTGCGAAACACACTTCTGACCTTGGAGTCGGAAGAAGCTATCAAGCATTTGGAAGCAGAAAATGAATTGACTCGACGGGAAGTACAAGTCTTGCAACTTGCATACCAGGGACGAGCTGATCCCCATGCACCAAGTCCAGAGTATGTGACAAAGCTCAAGGCTATCTGCAAGAGCCTGGAGGCGGAGAATATAACTATCAATCGTCGCCTTGAGAGAGCCAAGAAAGTAATAGAGGCAAAAGAAGATCAATTGGAGGCTCTTCAAGATGCAAATGACCGTCTCATGCAGCGTATCCGCGAGAATAGAGAGCACATCAACATTATGCGTAGTCCAGGTGGTATGTTCCATGTTTCTACACCGAAGCCATCACACAACAGTTACCCAGCCACACCACAACAATATCGCAGAACACCACAGCAGACTCCCGTAACCAGTCGCTCAATACATGAATGCCGGGAACATGGCCAGGAACCTGGGTTTGCTGCTCTATTGGCTGCCGCTCACCAGGAAAATAGTAGTGCTCCGGCCACTCCTCTCATCAGTCAACGTCATGGTCCACGCACCCCAATCAATAGGCACAGTCGTGGCGTCCATTCGCTATCTTCATTGCCTACTACACCTCCTTCGGCTCGCCCAGGCACTGCCAATTCAACACTTCTTCCGTCCGCGCAATTCATCCCACATAGTGCCGCTCGATCGGCTTACACTAACCGCACGTCGAATATCCAACCCCTTGAGCGGCGTAAAAGTCGCGATAGCACTATTTCAGCTGAGGATGTTGATGAGTACAATCGCGCTAGGTTCGAAGGACGTAGACGTGGAGAAAGCCAAGAAATCCAAGAGAGCCAAGCTGCCCAAAGTGCACATGAGATGCTACGCGCTGATCCTCGTGAATCATTCGACGTTGCAGCTTCTAGGACCAATACCCCGAATCCCGTTACAGCGAAGAGTGAACTTCTTCAGTCCAAGATCTGGGGAGCTGTAACTAAGCCAGCGGTTGAGAAGAGGAAACATGACGATTTCCAAGGCGTTCATCATTCTGATAAGAGACCGAGACCTTCTGGACATGTTGGCCTTGGTATTGGTTACAATGCAGCCGGAGTTCCAAGTTCCCTTCCTCAAGACTCTTCATTTCATGTGAGATGATCTGTTTGTTGGCAAGTTTATTCATGGCGGGAAGCTTATGCAGCTATTTTCATCGCCCCGTCATTTTCTGCTTCTCTATAGGCTATATCCAAGGAACCCTAATGTATCACCAACATTTCTAAATGTATACCTTATGAGCCTGCACCTTTCATTTATTGAGGAGTGTCAGCGTATTAAAAATGACGACGGAGGTGTCATCGGCTCTGAGAGGCAGTTTCGATCATCAGGAGGAGTGTTGATGCAGGCATACCTGTCGTTGTGCTGCAACAACTAGCATGCTTTGCGTAGTATTCGGCATTCGGTCCCAATTCTTGGGTAAAACAAAGAAGATTTAGGGGAGATGATTTAGGGAACATTTAGCAAGCCAGCAACAGATAGATCATCATTCATCAATGCCCTGAGATATCTTGTAACTTTTCATGTAACTCCAACTTATATATCCACTCGTATTATTCTCTCTTATGAATGCTAATTCGGTGATAAGTTTAAAACGACTGGATCCACCAATTAGATAGATGGAGCTAGTGAACGTTGATTAAGTAAGCAAATCATTCAACCCCCTTTTTCTCAAATCATACGGATCTGGAGTATCTAACCTCAATTTGAAGCCATACAAGTAATTATCAAGTTTTCGTGTCTAGTCGTTTAGATCCATCTTCCTTTTTAAAGCCACTCTTTTCTTGTTAGTATCCTTCGAAACATCGTCTATCATCCCGAGGCCTGTCTCGTCAAACTGACAAAAACAAGAGCAATACAAGGTATAAAATAGGCCTCTGCATCCAGAACCTTGCATCTTGTTCTCCTGTATTACTCGCTTTCTCTACCCCGTAGGCGAGCGAACGATTTTGTGGCGCAGTATTTCTTGGCTTAGTACCCAAGCTCCCCGAGCTGCATTCACGAGTCTGTAAGATTGCAATCATGGAGGACAGTGCAAATACTGGCGTGCTTTCTACAAATGAGACGGGCGTTGTTGATCCGACGAGTTTGTTGAAAGGAAACTCAAAAACCGAGGCACCTCTCGCGTCATTTGAGGATGAGAAGGAGAAGTATAAGCAGTTGACTGAGGAGGAGCAGAGAAATATGTCAACATCTATTGTGGACATTTTTAAGCTGGAGGAGGAAGCTCCACAGGGGGGAGAAGCTGATACAGATGATGATGATGATGATGATCATGCTGATGCTGAGGTGGCGGTAGACGTAGAGGATAGGGAGAGGAGAACGGAAAAGTTGAAGGGAGCATTGGGGATATTGGCGCACTTATGGTGGCAAGATTCAGTTTTCATCAATAAGGCTGCAGAGAAACTGGCGGACGGCAGTAGAGATCGTGAGTTACCTTTTAAGTTGCAGGAACATGGCGCCACGTGAAGGTGTCAGCCTCACGTGGCCAAGTGGCTACTCTGGGTGACCAGGCAACTCGGGAGAAGTGCCCTTGGTAGTCTAGATTCAGTCTAATTCTTACACAGCTAAATGGCGAGTTTCCCTTGGAGACTCCGGTATATTGAACTTCTTTCTCGAAATATTGAATGCACATACTTTGCGCCACGCCCTTAAACTTCAAATACTACGGTTGGTAGGAAACTCTTGTGCAGATACAGGTAAGCTAGTCTTCACTACATTGTTTCAAGATACTGATATTGAGATAGATGAGAATAGGGCCCGTGTTGTTGGATCAAATTACATACCCTTGATTGTTGCTCAGTTATCAGATACCAACTTACTCGCTTATGCAATACCCGTTCTTTATAATGTTTGCGTTGACTATGGTGAGTACATATACATGTTCGCATTAGTGGTCAACTACTGATATCATTTAGTTCCTGCTCAACAGCAGGCTTCTAGTTCGTATTTGAGCAGAGAACTCATTACACTAATTGCGAGCCCCCGATTCAGGGACAGCGTACATTTTCTTGGTTATATATGTAAACTACTTGATCTACTCACACAACAACGTAAGTATGTCATAAATCCGAGCTTAATACTGAGACTAATGAATATCAAGCTTCGGAGCCAGAGACGGCACTAGATAATACCCCAATTGTTCTGTTGAGGTTGGCCTCGGACCGTGAAAATCCAGTGGGTATGCAAGATTACATTGCTCTTGTCAACACTGCTGTGGCATATCTGGGACACGAGAAATTTCAGAAGAAATTGGTCCAAACACCTCAAGCGCTTGATACCGCTCTAGCTGTTCTCGTTGATTCGTATACACGATTCGATGCTCATCCCTCAATTGGCCCCGCGACAACAGACGACGACGATGCAAAATTGTTGTCGCGAATGCGTATCAACCTGAATTCAGCGCTATCCGACATCTCAGCTTTACCGGAGTTCAAAGAGGCATGTCCAGTTGTATCACCATTCTCTTCCTCGCTTCGTCGATGGTTATCGAGTGAGCAAACTCAATTGCAAGTCTGTGCTTGCATAATGCTAGGTAATCTTGCTCGTAATGACGAAGCTTGTGAACTGTTCGTACACACGGCTAGAGTTCATATGCCCCTCATCTCTATACTAAAAGACGTTAACGATTCACAATTACTCCATGCAGCCCTTGGATTCCTCAAGAATTTGGCGTTGCCCCTGAAGAATAAAGAGGTACTAGGAAGTTCCGGCATCTTTGAAGTCCTCCCTAGATTATGGCTCCTTGACATATTACAACCAATCCAATTATCATCCATATCTCTAACTCGCCAACTTGTCAATGGTTCCATGGAAAACGTCAACAGAGTCTGCGCACGTCTCTCAACAGATGAGGATTCACCAGCTCACGAGCGTTCAAACCTCTCTCTCTTAATTGCCTTGTTCGATCGAACTGATGTAGAACCAATAAAAATGGAAATTTCCCGTCTAATTACCGCTGTATGCCGCGTTTTCACAGCCTATAAAGGTCGACCAGCCGAAGACCTAAATGAAACTCGAAGAAAATTCTTACTCCACCATCCCGACCTCGGACGACCCCTAAGCTTTATGGTCTCTCAAACCAAATGGCCGATTGTCAGAAGCGAAGGATGGTTTGTTTTTGCACTCATGGCTCGATATCCAGATAGTGCGCAATGTATCAGCGATATGATGCAAGACGTTGCAGTCTTCCAACCTCTTGTTGAAATGCTCACCGGAAAGCCACTCCTAGATTATCAACCAGCCGCGGAAAATAACACTCCGTTACCAACCCCGCAAACCAATTCATCTGTTACCCATGACATTGAGCCCCAAACCCCCGAGCCGGAACCCGTACAACCCCACGCGCAGGCTGCCGAGATGGCACGCATTGATCGGGAAAATGCGCTCGTGCTCGTTAGTGAGTTGTTGAAAAATAGGGGGAGTGAGATGGCGGCCATGAGACGCGCAACTTTTGAGGATTTGTTGAAAGGGGGTGGGGAGTTGGTGATGAGCTCTAGGGAGGTAAAGGAAGAAAATGGACCAGCGGGGTGGAGGGAGCCGGATGGGAGAAGTGCGGGATCGAATCTACAGGAGGTGGCAACGGAGAGTATTATTGAGAGTTCGTAGGTTGGGAAAGGGGGGGGGGTAATATTTAGAAGGGGGCTCAAAATTCGGGGAGTTGTCCGGTGGGAGGGTAGGTTGACGTTATGCGGAGTATTTATCAAATACTCATCTCGTACATAATATAAGTTACAAGTCGGACAGCACTATTTTCTCGTGACAGATCATGAGATGCAATCGAATTATCTACGATTACAAGAACTGCATTTATTCTTCTCAACTACCCATCGAAGACAGGCAGAACATCATCCAAAAGCATTTCACATCAATCACTCTTTACCACATGATGCCACATGCCACACTCTCGAAAAAACTTCAACGATGATTCCGATATTTTGAAAACGACCCTTATAATCCATCCCACCGCTGGGGGGGCCGGGGGGCTTAAGATATGTCGCTTTTCGAGCATAATTGAGTATTAAAGGCTTTCCCAAATCCCAGATCAACAGGTAGGCAGGCAGGGGTCACCGATGAGAGAGATGCGAGCTCTGCCGGGCCGTCCAGCTGGGGCTGGGGCTGGACATCCCTGCCGTATCACCCACCCAATCCTATGACTAGTTCTACCGATACCCATACCGATACCGTAGCTAGCACCCACACCCGCACCCGCACCCGCACCATCAATTCGCCTGACTTGTACATGTACAGAGTATATACGCACTCCCTCCCTATATGATAGAAAAGCCCCCTCTCCCCCCCCGTTCTGACGACATATGCATGTATCAGTCGAGCGAGCGAGCGAGCGAGCATGCACCTGTAAATGTGTCGCGCTCGCTCGCTCTTCAGGTCGGAGCTCGAGGGAGGTAGGCCCGGTTCGCTCGCGATTATGGATGCTTATGGCAGGCACTCTTGCGTTGCGTTGCGCTGCGTTGCGAAGCGAAGCAGCAATGAATGGGCCAGCGATCCTCGAGTTTCCTCGCGCTGCGCTCATCATGGGTGCCGCTAGCAGTTCGCAGGTGGTAGTTCGCAGTTAGCGGTTATATACATGAATCTTCGCGGGCTGGGTAGGGTGGGGGGCGGGACCAGGCCGTCGATGGTGAGCGGGGTTCCAGAGGATCGGAAGTCCCTCCCTCCTATGCATGCCGGAAGCATTCGGATCACTTCACTTCGCTTCGCTTCGCTTCGGTCACAGCCCCCCCTGTCAGTTTCTGTCGCTATGCTATGCTATGCTATACTATTCAGACTCTGCATATGTTAGTTGTGCTTCTCCACGCATCCACAACACCTACCTTATCTTGGCCCTCGAAACTAGACAGACCCCTTTTCTCTCAACCATCGTTAACGTTAAATCAGAATTGACCCTGTGATCGTATTGACAACTTACGTATTGATTCGGTTGTTCCCTGCACACTTGAAAGGAAAGAAACTGCACCAAGAATCACAAGATCAGATTGATCAAAGGAAATTGAAATACAATGAGATAAAACATGACCATTTGATTTCATTTCACCCAAAAACAATAATCTCAATCTCCTGCCCTTCCTCGCCCACCATGCCTAATGGCACCTTGCACCGCTCCACAACTCCAAAGCCTTCCTTGTCCATAAGTTCAAAGAATATCATCTCACTATCATGTCTCACCTTCATTGCCAACAAAATTAACACTCCATTATTCCCTTCTCTCACTCTTCTTAATGTAAGGACCAAATCTGGCACTACATCTGGATTATACGTACAATCCGCTACCACTACCAAATCCCACCTTTCGCCTCGTATACCCTGGGGAAGTGGTTCAGACCAATCGAGAACTTGATGAGAATAAGAACACAGTGAGGTATCTGGCTTTGAGGCCATGGTAGTGATGTTCTTCTCCAGTATCTCCGAGGCTTCGGGGAGATCGGTGAGTAAGATCTTATTGATCTTATTCGAAAAGAGTGTCGCGAGTGTAATACCCACGATTCCACACCCGGCCCCCAACTCAAGAATGTTAAGATCCTGTTGCGTACTCAGGAACCTTTGTAGAGTAGCTAGAGAGCCTACTGGTTTCGAGGAACTTCGAAGAGATGAGAGATATGATGAGAGCACTAAACCCGCATCCCCTACATCATCAAACTATTAGTTTCCAAAAGAAAACAAACCACCCACCTACCTGCAAAGAAAAAACCTACAAATATGTCTCGCGATACTTTCCCCAGTTTCTTCCCAAATACGTATTTCCTCTCCGCTTCCAAAACCAGTATTGAAAACGCGTTCAGCAAAACCCTCCGACCTTGCCTCTCCGGTTTTAAGATCAATACCCCTGCTCCTCACTCTTGCAATCCCGCCCTGATTTCCATTCCTCTTTCCCAGAAAAACCTCAAGGGAATCTACTCTATGTATTTTTTCTGCAGGTTCCACAACCATTGTCATCCACCTACCCTCTCCACATGGTATACGTACCGGTATCTGAATCTCCAAACTCCTCATCCCATTTGTCCCCTTCCATATATATTCTTTCCCAGACTCGATAAGCGCCCCTTCAACTTCTATCACGGCACGTAATTTAACATCGGACATTAAAAACGATTCCCCCAAATCTGTTGTAATCGTGATTTTCGCCGATAAAACTCGGGGAGAAGAGGGGGACGCAGAGGATGAGAGGGGCAGCAGACGAGGCTGCTTGAATATCCGTATGTAATGCATCGTATTTGCTATTGGAAGGAAGGGTCAACCCGCAAATCGAAATATGACAGCCTCATAGGAGTCCAAGCAAGGCTATTCCCAAGGTCTCGGCCTTCGAGGCTAAATCCCTTGTTCCAACTCGTAAATTTCGTAATCGTTATCGCACAACTCCTGTTCCTGCGGCTCAGATACCGAATCGTATACAATGTGTGTGTCTTAGCCCAACACGGTAACTGCCCAATCCGAAACTCCCGCCGCGTATTCACAACATGTGCCTATCCGTTCCGGCAGGTCTTCCCAGAACTCTTTTAGTCGCCGTTTAACGTTTTCCCTTCTTGCATATACATATATCGTGATACGTCTGTGTGTATGTATGTGCTTCCTCCCGCACTCCTAGTAAGAGCAACCTTGACAGACCATCCAATCCAATCCAATGCACTCAATTCGATGCACGAAGAAAGCTCTGCTTGTGCCACCCTCAGCCACTCTCACACACCTTCCTTTCTCCTTTTGACCAAACGTTCCACGTTCCGCAGCCAACCTTTTCGTTCCGTTGCTTTGGTGCCTTGTTGCGTGCGTCGTGTCGTGTGGGATGCTTCAAAGGGGTCGGTATCACTGGGTATATAGAAATATTTTCTTTGCATGCGCTAGCAACATGCATATGGTAAATCTTCCCCCTTCGTTTCAATTTCTTCCTTTACGCTTTAGCGACGACGCACGGCTCCCTAGTTCTAGTTCTCGATTTTACACTAATCTAATCTAGTTTAGCTTCACACGGACCAGGCTGCTAGTGTAAGCTAGACCACACGTGACCCCTACAACATTCTTTGCTCGTGTCTCGTGTCTCGTTTCTTTCCCCTCCCCCCTAAAATTAGACCTCGTCTAACACTTTTGAAATCTGGTTATTGTTATCTTGAACCCATTGATATCATTTTGGTTAACCTATGTAGGGCTGACTTTTCTTCTTTCTTCTTCTCTTGCTGCGTCTTGCTGCAGGTCAGATTCTGCAACCCTTCCGTCGCTTAGTCTGTGCTATTGAAGCTATAAATGGTTCACCGTTATATATTCGTATGTGAACATTTGCCCCGTAGTCTTCACGGTGGTACGTTGTGCTACCATAAGCGCACATCTGTATGCGTGTTCTTGAGTTTTCCAATCAGCCAACCATCATCCGTCTTTCCCTCTACCACCCCATATCGTCTCCTTCAAGTCAGATACCTTACTAGCATGATGATGCTTGAGATCCCACATAACAGATGCCTAAACATACATATGATATTGACGGAGGTACTCCCCAAAACTTTCAAGTTACGCTGGCTAATTGAGGGGGGGCTTTCTGGCTCATCACCAACAGCGCTGAATGAATGATGGTAAACCGAAAACACCCCGGATACTCCAATCATACCGTTATCTAATCGCGACGGCTGGAATATCACCTAACGGTTTCCAGAGGTTTCCACGCCGGTCGGTATTTTGTTCAGCTCCCATCGATACCCACGAAGATACAAGCACCAACCCAACTCTTTGGGTATCGATACCCTCCTCCTTTGACTCTAAGCGCTGTATCAATATCACATTCTCAGGCACCATGCTTTATATCATATGGGATATAGAGTAGACATCAAAAATATGAGCACAGGTAGCCCTAACCTTAACACAAGGCACGGATAAGGTTCGTACTCGCTCTATAGCCGTGATTGATAGTAAGCCCAAGCATGGAAGGCCCGAAACGTACGGTTCACAACATTCACATTTACCATTTCCTGCATCCACATTCCAAAAATGCAGGCGGCGAGTCAGGGGGAGGCACACATTTCTGAGGGATACACTACATCTTTGGGGTGCATACTAGAAAGGGGAAGAGGATACCTAGCCCAGTCAAGTTGAAATGCCCTAGAGATTCAAAATCATCATCCAGATATCTTATGTGATATTGGTGATACATACATGCTCGAGTAGTACGAGTAGTACGCTTACAAGATGAGGTCGTCATTATCACATCTCCATTCAATTTCTTGCAACTTTCCACCCAACGTCGCTGACTGTAAGATGAGAGGGGTTCGAAACTACCAAAAACCCCAATTTTGGTTCCCCCTTCCCAAGAGACATTGATACAGGCGTGGAAGAAGAATATGGTGAGCTGATAAGCCTGGGGGGACATGGCATGGTGCACAACACACACACCCTTTTCCGAGAAGGTGGTCACAAATGGGCAGCCTCGCAGCTATATGCAATGGAACACTACATTCCCTGGGTAAAAACAGCGCAAAGGCAGGCAGGAAAGGCTAGTTCAAAGCACACTAGAGTAGGTCGATGATGATTTGTTCCATCCAACATGCTGTACTTCGTAGCGTCCTCGTGTTTTCGGAGGAAGCTGCAAGGTGCAAATCTACATGGTCAGATCGACTGAGTTGCTCGCGAGCTTGTTTGAGGGAGGTAGATGATGTGTTTGTTCTTGTATTGCACCCGTAAGAAAGTAGGTGAGTAGGCTGTTGAGGTACTTTAATCTATCCATATTTACATTTATATGTAAGTTTATCTCCCCTTTTTTCCATCCAATACGTAGCCACCCCTCCCTGTCCTGACATTTCCAATGGCGACTTACTGCATACACATACATAGATACATGCATATATATCGCATGGCCATGCGGCCGGCATACAAAACCCCATTCGGTCTTGCAGTCCAAGTACAGTACTAGTCGGTAAGTAAGGAAGCAAGTATATCAGCCACCCATATACATCCATATACACGATACTAACCAGCTACACTACTGTATAATTACCGCATCGCATCACCAATCCAAGATCTGAATATTTCACATCACCCACATACAAACTAAGCAACAAATACTCTAGATCCAATATTCATCATAGCATCCAGTTGAGCCATCACCATGACTATGACTATGACTTGCACCCAACCCCAAAAGCAGAACAACAACAATAAGGTAGGTAGGTAGGGTTATAGCCACCGCACCACCGCACCACCTCACCGTCTCAACAACAAGAACAACAACAACCACCATTTCGCAATCAGATCAAGATAAAGATCCAAGATCATCAAGATGGAATGAAAATCTCCCCTCCCCCCCTCCCCTCCCCTCCCATCCCACCTACACCTACACTAATCATGATCACCCGTGCGTGAATCGACGATGGGCTCAGCTCACCCGTACCCGCACCCGTACCTCACTAAATTATGACTTAATTGTACGTATCATATGTACATGGCAACTGCCAATTGCTGATTACAGTCAGTCAATCCGTAACTTGACCTGACCTGCCTACCCACAGCACACCGTAAGTACCCAGCAGCCAACCCAACCCAACCTAACTCACCTAACCTAACCTGCCCAAGAAGAACGAGTACGTACCTAACTTTAGCCAAGGGTTAAATCAGTCGAGCGAGCGAGTGAGTGTGGATCTAATGGTAATTGTAATTGCAATTATGATTATGATTATGATTAATGTTTCCATCCCTATACTACTTACTATAGCGCTGCTAAACGAGGCTAGCTAGCTAATCCATCCCCAAAGGGAAACATAAGAAAGATGAAAACCCCCCAAAAAACCACCCCTCTTCCCCTCCCCCTCCCCCCCCATTCATGAAGACATTAAAAGGATATACTTACTGTACATCCATACATACACATACACATACACATACACCCACCAGCCTAGCATCAACAAGTAACCAACTAAATAACTAGCTAACCAGCTAACCAAATAACCAACCAAATAAACCTAAAAAGGTGCAGGTGCATATATACTAACTAGCTATAGAAAGAAGTCTAGAGAAGTACTAATACAAATGCAAATACCATACACACACGAGTACATACATACATACATACCATATCTAAACCAGATGCGTAGAGACGTACATACATACAGTAAGTACTATACTATACCATACATATACGTGAGGAACTAACACTAGAAAATTGGATGGGACAGGATGGGATAACGATATCTTCGAAAAAAAGCCATACATGTATGTACAGATAGATAGATAGATATACGAAAGCAACCACGGAGAAGCCACCAACCGGAGAAGGACGAGCTGAGCTACCTACCCTACTGACGACGACAACAACATCACATTATCATTATCATCAAGCAAGCCCAGGAGCAGGAGGGAGAGGGACTACAGAAATTACAAATTCAGACATACACATATACAACAAAAAGATAATATAAAGAAGTGGAAAATCTTATTCTGTCTGTAATCGAAGAAGGCTGTCTGGCAGCCCAAAGAATGAAACACAAAAGCTAGAAACACCATTAAGCGTATGAAGGGTATATCCAGATGATCCGATCTCTCAACATCATCTCCATGCCATGCCATACCATGCCAAAGACAAGAGGCAGGCAAACGCCAAAGCAAAGCCCAAGCCCAAGCCCAAGCCAGCAAGCAACCAAAGCCCGTCGATACTACTAAAAACTACTATTATTACAAATGTGCTATTGTCATCGATCCCATCCCATTCCCATTCCCATAACATGCGTAGAAAGCCCGGCCGCATTTCTTTCTCTTGTGCCATGACAAAACAAACCTGCAAGGCAAAAAAGAGTAGAGTAGAAGAAAGAAAAAAAGACAAATCCTCTTCCATCCATACAACTTGCGAGTAACCCTTTAATTAACAATCTCCAATGCTTATGCAAAATGCACAAACTTTTGTTTCCGAATCCACCGTTGACAACCATGCCAACTATTGGACATGCAAATATTTATTCTTTTATAAAAAACCCGCCCAATGCCCGACTGAACCGGAAAAGTTTTGGCTCGCGCCTTCCCTTTGTAAACCATCCTTTTTTTTTATCTTACAATGACTATCCCAGTAAAGCAAATGAGAACGCATGCATAATGGTCTCATGGGTATCGTTTGGTTCGTAAGAAATCGAGATGGAAGAAATAAACAAACTCCCTCCGTCTAATCCGTGGTGTATGGATCCATAATATTTTTTTGTTTCTGGTTTAAATATGTTTTAAACATGTTGACCCGGCTTGCGTAGAATCTCTTCGCAGTTGGCATCGAATCGCATATTCCAGAGTCGAACTGATGCCATGAACTTCTCCGTCTGTTCAAGCTGTCTGTCGCGCCCGAAGATGGAATCGACGAATTCGGTACCGGCGTTCTTGCCAAGTTGTGTCGTAGCGGACTTGGTTCCATTTCTGCCGGCCTTCAACATGGGTGCTTCACATGCCTTGAGGAGCTTCTTTAGTTTATCTGTCAAGCGTTCTCCGGATTCTATAAAGTCATCAACCATCTCGCGGTTATCCTGTTGTCGAATGCGGGGCATGCATTCTTCTGCACGCTTCACCTTGCCTGCTAATTGAATGAGTAATAACCAGAGCTCACCAGCCATGTCGGATAGTGGTGTGGCGGGACCATGGTGGTAGACGGTCCAGTCGTAGATCCACTTGCCAAGGCTGTTGGCGTCGAAAACACTGCCGAGGAGCATGATGGGTTCCTCGGTGGGGTCCCAGTTCTTGAGAGAGTACCCGGCGGGGATGTGATGTCTGCGCGCATCCTCTTCCGTGGCTTTTTCCGGGGGTGGTTGAGGTTTACTCCTGGATGATGTCGTTGTAGGCCGAGTGGCGCCGGGTCGAGTGGTCGCTGGCCGTTGAGGTGTGGATGCAGCCGAACTTTGTCGACGCTGTCTGTATGCCGACTCAGGATCTTCAGCATACTTGGGGCTCTGGTTGCAATATCTATCAGTACCATGACTACTATATTTGTAAGTTGTGTGCGCCGCCGACCGACGAGGCACTCTGCACAAATATATTGTCCCGTCCTCATCCTCGAAATATTCATAAGATTCGTCGTCCTCGGCACCCCCATTAGGGGCTCGGTGGGAGTAAGAATATCGACGCTTCGTCTCATGACGCGGCGGCGGTGATGACCAAGAACTTTTGTTTCGACTCACATTTGGACCAGCACCAGTGGCGTAATATCCGCTTGAAGTAAACCTGGGAGAGAATGGCCTCGCCTCCGTAGCAGATGCTCTGTATGTCGTCGTATCTGCATAGCTTGTATGTCGAGAGTGGGCGCGGAAAGGGTGTCGTGAGGAGGTATATCCTGGAGATCCAGAAGGAGACGCAGCAGGAGAAGGAGAAGCGCTGGTCGAGAAGCCATAGTAAGCGGCGCCCGGGTGGCCCGGAGGTGTCGTGTATGAGAAGGACATGTTATTCGATTATGCGTGTGGTGATGGAGATCCTGAGAGATATGGAACGATGCCCCAAAGGAAAGGTTGGAAAGGAAATGGAGAAGAACGAAAAGAGGACTAGATGCTCGCGCCAACGAATCGAAGGCGGATAGAATGTGACAGTGACAAGCCCGTCACCGTGGTATGTAGTCGGTACGAGAAGGAGGAGATGCCTTGATCGTTGATCCACACATGTCAATAACTGATTGTTGATTCCTTCAAGGAGGAGGATATGGGGGTTGAAGGTGATTCGGAGTCGAAATGACAATCTCGACTTCGAATATTCTGGAAGAAGCCAGACGAAGAGAAATTCGACAGCTGTGCTCTTGCGTGATTGATTGGTAATGAATCGGGGATGAAGGATTTTGTTTCGTGAAGCTAGCTAGAACATCAATACCTTTGGTCGTCTTCCTCTTCTTCCTCTTCTTGCAGGTGCAGGACGAATGTCCGAATATAGATTCGAAGGGAAGGGGAGGGAAGGGGAGGGAAGGGAAGGGGAAAAGGTAGAGGTTGGGGGGGGGGCAGCGGAGGGACGGGGAGAAGGTTCGTATGTTTTAAAGAGTGACGGGCAGAGGTAGCGTGGTTGTAGTGTGGTGTGGAGGGGAGGGGAGAGGGATGAAAGATAGCAGAGCAGGGATAAAGAAGCGAGATGAAATTTTATTAATCTTTTTTATTCTTTTTTCTTCTTTTTCTTTCTTTTTCTCTCTTTTTCTTCTTTCCCCTTCTCGGACAGACAGTTGGGTTTGTGCGTTGGCTGCAGGACAAGAAGGAGAAGGATGGCCAGGATCTTACTCATCCATTAGTCTTCCGTCAGCCACACAGGGGCACCAGGGGGGCTTGTCAGAGGATAATTGCTGTAATTAAATACTCTCTAAGCTTAAATCAGTATGCCAGTATGTTATGTATCAACATGCGAGGGGCCACAGACAAGAACAAGACAAGAACAAGACACGGCGGCGCATTTATTCTCCGAAAGTATATATATACATATGATACGGCCATTTACAGAAAGAGTGCAGCATGCCTTTACGGCAGTCCTGGATCTCGTTCTTTTCGCATTGGGATGCGAGCGACTTCTCTTCAGGACCGGATCAGGAAGGCGGCTGGCGGGTTGGAGGGATGAAAGAGCCTCGCTCGCCTCCCTCCCTCGTTCTCTTTAGCTTTGGCGAAATTGCAGAGAGGCCGACAATCAGATCTGCGTCGCGCTCAACTGGCTCGACGATCAAGGTAGGCACAGACTTCTCCCGGCGATACAGTCTCGACAACAACAACAACGGTTCAACGGGGAAGGAGCCATGCAGTTGCCGCCGCTCGTCGCCTTGCCGTAAAGTGAATAGGTCTGGCGGAGAAACTTGACGATCGGGAATGGTGTGCGTGGGGCAATCAAGGATCGGGGAGATTAAAGGAAATTGCATAATATCATATAGAGCGAACCCCCTTTTGCAGATAAGATGCCGGATTTGTTGGGATTTCCTCGGTGTGATCTGATGGATCAGGAAAAGCAAAGCGAAGAAAACCCCTTGGGATTATGTTCTTTCGCCGTAGCCGTGCAACGCACTGTACATGGGGAGGTGCAGAATTAGATATACATTATCGTTCGAATGGTTGATTCTGGCAAGGAAGTGAGAAGAGGCGAAGGAGGGAAAGGATTTTGGGTGGGGTGGTGAATCCGTGGCTGATGGATGGATGGATGTGTTGGGTCGATCGAGAGCTTTTTAGGCCGTGTATTGGAACCTCATCCATTCGGACGAATGAGAATCGTGACAATCACTTTACCATGGCTACACCTGGGAACCCCTGGGACGTACGAGGAGTGAATCAATACAAGTGCAATCAATGTTACACCGATAGATATTTCCATTCCCCAGAGAGCCGGGTGTGATGGGTGCGGATGCACCATTTCGGGAAGAAAGGGCAGAAGTTCCCAAGTACATACATACAGTACAATCATATATACGAGACGAAGATGTATGATGGAGAGTTTATAGCGTGCTGATAAGCTGCACTTCTATGCATGTAGGTTCAATGATTTGAGGTTATTAGACAACCACCCACCCCCTTTCGGTTAAAGATTTGGTCATTTTAGGTCTAGATGGATAGAGGAACCATCTAATATTAAATATTAAACAAGGATTTATCTATTTATTATACCTTGTGGCTAAATATAATAAACCTTGAAGAGACGAAGGATTTACCCATGTCATCTCAATGAATCACACGCTGCTCATAATTTAAAAAGAATTTTCATTTTCGTATTATTCATTTGTAATGAAGGTTGAGTGAACTATAACCAACAGGTTCGTGGGAATCTAAAGTACTTCTGTGGAACTGCATATCAACATGCTTCTTTCGTGCGTTCTATTCTGCAGTCTGCAGAGCTACGGGACCTAATATCAAATAAGACTTGGGCGGACAATCACTAATTGAAAATTCCACTGCGGCGGGAATGAAACCCATGTATTGGAGGATTAGACCTAACCCTAATAAAATGGTGCGAATGCCACAACATCGCCTAAAGACGACAACACCACCTTGAGTAAGTAACTTGAGTACGTGGAACTTGGAACTTTGAGTCAAAGCCATCAAATCATATGATGGTGCTGGTACATTGCCACAATGCTCGACTCGACTCTCTCTACCTTTCTACCTAGCTCTCAAGTCTCGTGTCGTTTGAAAGCCCTGCTACGACGTGCTGACCGAATTATTGATTTTTTTACAGGCTTTTCACTCAAACTTTCGGTGTGCGAATCCTACTCTGGATCAATTTGATTTAAACTTCCTTCACCGTCTCTAGCATCTCATTCGTTTAAAGAATCCTTGTTTGCGGAACCACGTTATAGCTCTCCCCGTTGAAATATCTCTCTCTTGAAGTACTGTACTCATCATGTACGACCCAACTCCCAACATTGGCTGGGACTCTTAGCTGCCTGCACCCGGATCATCGACCAACTACTTGAAGTGAAAATTTCCTTCTCTCTTGCATCGATAGCATCAATTTTCAATCTTCCACACAGATAAGGCTCTTCCTATACCATCTACAAGGCGGTCTATGCACACATATCGTACAACGGAAGAGGCCCAATCACCCACCCTATTTATGTTGCATGACGTATGCTAAGTCGAAAGCGGCCCTGGGAAAGGAAAAACATCCATCTTCCCTTCCAGTTTCCCACGATACCAATTTTTGGTCCAATTTTTCTTTTCATTTCGGATTTGCCGCAAAGAGGGAAGATTCAATGGTGGGTATGGTATGACTAGATTGGGAAAATTCATTTCTGCCCAAAGAAGAGAATGAAGCTGTTGTAGCCGTTTAGGCAGTTTCTCCCTATAGGCGCCAGATCTGGGCCTGAAATGGGTCATCGGATTCAACAGGGCGGGCGCATTGAAAAGGCACAAAAACACAACCAATAAAAGTGATTGCGCAGCTTTGGATGCTTGAAGTGTCAGCCTCGTAAGACATCTCCCGCCACACAGACCATACTTTGGGTCAATTTCCTAGCTGCGTTGGGGGCCAAACAATACGATAGGTAACACGATAATAGGTGTGGATGCCCTCGGATTATAGGATACCCGCGTTTCATGTCTTTTTGGACTTTTTCGGAACGTGGTACTGGTCCAGCCTCAATCCGCGGATACAAATAAACGGGTAGCCAGGCGAGACAAGGCGAATGGTTGGCTTTTTGGAACTGGTGGAAGGAGGCCGGGAGTTCAAGGCAAAAGGTTTATAACTCCCAGGTTGTGATGGCCATCATATTGCCCAGCCATGATTACAACGGCTGAGTGTGGGTGGGTGGAAGAAGTCTTTCACGTGTTTTCGTACGTTGCTCTTTTCACAGTCACCATCACCATCACCATCACAATCTAGTCAGATGGATGTGTCTATCACCCCCCCATATCAATCGGTCGAAAGGCAAAAGCGTCAAACTTGATTTGTAGTAGGGGGGAAATGGGCGGCGGGTTCCACCGGCCCGATGAAGCGAGGTTCGGATTGCGGGGTGCCATCTTAAACGAGAATATCCCCCGTGCTAAAAGTGCTTCATCATGTCACGTTGTCGTTGAGTCAGTGCTCATTGTTGCCATCAGCTTCGTCATCGAACGGACGTGTTCGTCTTCATTTCGGCCATATTCAAGGTTTGCTTGGTACAATAATCGATTTTCATTGGGGATGAGGGATATCCCGCACCTTTCGTACACTACTTAGATACTTACCGATCCTGTGTCCTACCCACCGTCCATGGTGTTACTCTGGATACAAACAAAGTACCAAGAGGACTGCGATTTGGTCTGACCAAGAATGCGCTGTACTCGGTGTTTCGATGGGGGTTAAGATCAATGAGTCTTAAGGGCCAGTCATCGCAGTCATGACACTTTGCGTGGTACCTTTCATTCGATACAGAATCACAACATTCATGCCTTCCTTGGCTTGAAGAAAAACACGTGGCCCTTTGCCACCGACGCAATCTGAGGGCCAATACTGATTGTGTAAGCTTGCGTACTCAAGTTTGCCTGAACCTCGCCGTATTTGTGGAACACCAGGGCAGCGAATCTCTCAAATGCACCTTCCATCTCTCGTTTCCTGCATTTCATGGAACTCGTTTCAAGAACACCCTGAGCTCTGTGAGTTCCATGAAACTATGAATAGATGAACCTGATATTTTCAGTAGCTGTTTGCCATTTGCCTTGGGGTTGATGGTGGCCATATCTAGGCATATCTGCAGTACGGATGAGTTTGTGGCGATAACGAGTATGGATTGAATGAAAACTTCTTTTCGTCACTAGAGGCCTCAGCAATTGCTGGTGAGAACCTTGCCATTATCACGAGCCTAGTTGAATAGGTGGGTAAAGTATGTACCATCAAGATGGGAACTACAATCCAGAAATCTTTTCGGCTGGACTGAAAGGGAAGTCCCGAACCAAAAATGCAAAGCGCAATTACTACCCTTTAAGCAAAGCCTACTCAGCAACGTCCAAGGATCAGCTAAAGATCCTTCAATTTCACTTTACTATGTCCAAAAGTCTGTTCCTCTCGATATGAAAAGGATCACGGCTCTAACTCCAAAACATGGCTTCCCCACCCATTTGATATTGGGCAGTTGATGATGGGCAGTGTATTTATTACCTAGGACCGAAAACCTGCTCCAAAAATTGCATTTCGAATTTCAACCATTTCATATATGAACCCAACATACATTCATCAAAAGATCGTATTCGAAGATCATAACTAACAATAAAAACTACCCTAGACAGCTAGCGCCACATGATAAATAATGCATGCCACTCTTGTTTCTTCTCCTTCCATCGCTTTCTTCGCGCAGCGTGCTTAGTACTCACCTAAGATGAGAGCAGAAGTTAAGCGGTACACTCCTGACTTCCTATCTACGACCAGGAACAAACGGCAAAGATAGGATTTGCACGGAGTGGGAAGTTGAAGGGGCAATTTCTTCAGCTCCGTTTAAAGTTTGATGATGACGAAGCATGATTTCAGAGGCGGGGCGGAGGGTTGAGTCATAGTGGTGATGGGATGGCGATGAGTCATTTTTATGAATGGTGAGGTAAGTCCCGACGGGCTTGTACTACACTACACTACACGTACAGGCAGGTATGGAATGTGGTTTGTGCGGCCATCGCTACATACCCGTGTCTTGCGATGGTTGCTGGGGGTCCATAATGGATGGATGTGTGCTTGGTGCTAGGTACTCACTGGCGTGGATGAAGGGGAATACGATGGATGAGGCGAGCGCGTCGAGGACAATCTGACGGGATACGGGAGTGAATAATGGCCACAATGATAGAATAGACTCTTACGCCGCAGTTGGCTTGGGATGTGATGATTCATAGGAAATGGGTGATGTTGAAGAACGGCGTGGCAAGAAGTAGACGAAGGGGGGGGGTTATGTGATAGGTAGAATTGAATATCAGATTCAATTTTGCTGGGTAACTTCAACCTCGAATCGGATCATATCACATCAGATGGGTAGGTAAGTAAGCAGGGTGCAGGGTGGGTGATGTTTTTGACGACACTACGAGGTATGGATGAGAGATAGAGATGGTGTTTTGGGGAGAGGAGTAGGGTAGGGAAGGAAGGGGTTCCCGCCCCGTGACGTGTGTTGGTTCTCTAATACTTGCTTGCTCTCTGGTGAACGGGTTTTCCTGTATGTTGCTTGGACTGGCGTAGGTTCAGTTGCAGTTGTGAAGACGTGTCGATCAATCAGTACAATTAGTATCTTTGTGTTCGAAGAAGGGGGTGTTTGAATTTGATCAGATGGGCATGGGTTAGGGTTTGGGGGAGGGAGGTCTAATTGTTTGATCCATGCGAAGACAATGATGGGTATGCGGGGGTCTACTCGTATCCTCGTATGTGGTTTTGTATACGATAAATGTTAAATATTATTTATACGTAGTCAGCTCGATTCTTAATCTTGATTAACTGTATCTTCTGTGAAATCTCGGTGAATATAAATATAACCTTTCTATAAACCTAATCAGGAAATTAAGTCAGACGGCGGCCAGAGCAATGGAAAACCTTAACGAAGGATGATGATACGCTGTACTACTTGATCATTTCATAATATCAACTTCGTTCTTCGTCAAAAAGAGTGACCTGGCGTATGTCAGATTGAGATGTGACATATGAGTGGCAATATGGATAAGCAAGGGGTCAACATCGATAGCTCGCCGACGACGACACAGAGTGATGGGGACGCAGCGATGAGGGATAGTGAGGAAGATAAAGTTGCTGATCGATATTCGAGCAAGTCGCAGAACAGAACGTCATTTAAAGATTTCATGGTATGTGTCATCAAGTCCGTCGAGTCGCGTTCGATCGTTACGTTACACCGAATTGACAGGTTTGTTTGATAGAGAATATTTTCATACTCGACGTTGGGTGATAGATTGATACTGGCCATAGCCTGTATCGCACAGATTGGAACGGGAGTTGTATGTTTGCATCATGACAACGACGGCTTGCTTGACTAAACTTAATGTTGTGACAGACTCTACCGCTCATGATCGTCGTATTTGGTAACCTTATATCTTGACTCCTGCTGCCTCGGAGCAAGAACTACGAACTGATTGATGGTCACGATAGGCAAAGTAGTGGGAAACTTCTCAGACTACTTCGCAGTTGGTTCAACTACCACCAAGGCCGAGTTCACAAGCACCATCAATAGACTTACGTGAGTAGACTATGGTTTCGTTTGGCTTTCTCAAATACCCCCAGGACTTCTCAAGTTACCGCTCCAGTAAGGCATTGCTCTTAACCGGGATCATGATGTTCAGGCGTACCCAACAGTGTGAATTGCCATCCATATCTCCAGATCGAAAGATGTTGGTCAATGTGTGCATACATTTGACCTATTGGATACCCCGAATGCACTCGAAGCAGAGATACCTACGAAATACTGCGGCTCTGGGAGTCCAGGCGCCATGAGTAAATTCGTCAAACTGACTATTTGAAGGTTATATGTTCTCTGCTTATTCATTGCAAGATGGGCTTTGAGTTATATCTCGATGTTCACATTTCGCCTTGTTGGCCTTCGCATCTCAGCCAAGCTACGCCTGAATTATCTAAGGGCACTATTTAGCTTGCCCGTAGGCGTTCTCGATACTCTTCCGAGCGGACAAGCTTCGAATACCATTACCACCACTGCAAATGCGTTGCAAGTTGGTATTTCGGAAAAGCTTGGGTCCATCTTGCAGTATTTAGCCTTGCTCACAGCCGCAGTCATCATCTCATTCACCTACAGCTGGGCGTTAACCTTGGCAACCAGTTCCGTTCTTGTCTTTATTGCATTGATCTATGGTGAGTGATTTATCCCCTTATGCTTATACCCTTCTGTGTACTTCCTATTTCTCTTCGGTTCACAATGCTGATACAACGGTGATCATAGGGGGCGTTATTCCGGTTATCATGAAGATGACAAAGGACATTGAGCACGCCGATGAGAAAGCGTCTGGAATCGCTGGTGAAGTTCTCGGCTCAATAAGAATGATTGTAGCATGTGGGTCCGAGAATCGCATTGCGAAGAAGTATGCTGGATGGGTTGAAGAATCTCGAAGGCGAACATTGAAAAAGAGTCCCTGGGTTGGTTTTCAACTCGCGCCACGTATGTACTATCAATGATCATTGCCCTTGTTCATTCACTAATACCACCTCAGTCATGTTTTCAATCTATGCGTAAGTTTCTCATCTCCCAACCTTTTGCGGATGAATAGTAATTGACCAATACAGAGCCATGTCATTGTGTTTTTGGTTTGGCTGTAAGTATAATCAATCATTTCACATGCACCAAGCCCAGCTGCTGCTTTTCCACAGGCTTTCGGTAACAAGCAATTGCTAAGTCTCCAATGTTACAGCCAAATTATTTTCCGAAGGAAATCTGGACAATGTCGGAACGATTCTAATCGTATTGATGTCCGTGGTGATGATTGCAATGGCAGTGAGCCAAACAGCTGCGCCAATCATTGCAGCCAGTAGCGCCGCAAGTGCAGCCACGGACCTCTTCGCGATAATTGACACCCCCAAACCCAACACCCGTGGCTTGAAAGGGCCCGAGGTTTCAGCTCACGAGGACATCACACTAGATTCCGTCACTTTTGCCTATCCAAGCAGACCTCATGTCAAGGTTCTCGACGACTTGTCGATGACCTTTGAATCTGGTAAGATTACAGCTATTGTAGGTGCATCTGGCTCGGGCAAGAGTACTATTGTAGGTGAGTGACAGTATCTTGTCCGGATGTTTTTTTGATGGGCGATGACTAATTCTTGGTATCTCAATGATGCAGGTCTTTTGGAAAGATGGTACAGTCTCGACGAGCAACAAATAGTAATACCTCCGAGCGCCATGAAAGATAAAAAGGGCAAGAAGAAAGAAGAACAGCCAAAAACTCCTGAGGAATACGACGAGGAAAGAAATAAAATTGCTCTATCTGGCATTATATCATGTGGAAACCATCATTTAGGCTCTCTCGACCTCAAATGGTGGCGAACACAGATTGGCCTTGTACAACAAGAACCATTCATATTCAACGATACGATAGCCAAGAACGTTGAATATGGGCTGATTGGCTCAGAGTGGGAAGACGAAGACCCCGAAGTGAAAAGGAAGCTTGTTATAGAAGCTTGTAAAGAATCTTATGCTGATGAGTACATCACAAAGTTACCCATGGGATATGATACTAAAGTTGGCGATGCCGGTATCAAGCTAAGCGGTGGACAGAGACAAAGACTAGCGATCGCTAGAAGCATCATCAAGCGACCAAAGATTTTAATTTTGGACGAGGCCACAAGCGCGATCGACGTAAGAGGAGAACAGATCGTACAGGCAGCTTTGGATGAAGTTAGTGAGGGTAGAACGACTATTACGATAGCCCACAGACTTTCCACAATCAAAAAGGCCGACAAGATTGTGGTTTTGAGGAAGGGGAAACTCGTTGAGGAGGGAACGCATGAAGAATTGCTTTCTAATCCGGATGGCGCATACAGTGCTCTTGTCAATGCTCAGCAATTGTCTTTTGGAGAAGTGTATCAGGACGAGTCTGATCTGGTAGAAACAACAGATCCCTTGAAACGCGAAATGAGTGCAGCGGAAAAGGAGGGGGAAGAAAAGGAGGCAGTGGCATACAAACCTAAGGGTCTCTTCACAAGTTTCGGACTTTTTCTGTACGAGCAACGCTCCCGATGGCATTGGTACTTGATGCTTATGATCGGTGCTATGGCTGCCGGCGCCACCCATCCGATCCAAGCTTATATCTTTGCCCAGGTCATTTCAATATTCTCGTATACCGGGGCAAAACTCAAATCTGCCACGGAGCACTACGCATTGATGTTATTCATTCTCGGATGGGGGGCTGGGGCAGCCTGGTTTATCATGGGCTATTCCTCGACTATTATCTCTGGTCACATCACCTCAACATATCGCCAAGAGTATTTTGAAAGTATCTTGAAGAAGCCGATTGCCTTTTTTGATGCCGAGGAGAACTCTAGTGGCGAGCTCACGGGTCGTGTCGCTAATGATCCAACTCAACTCCAACAACTTCTTGGCATTAATATGGCCATGGTATTCTCGGCAGCCTGTCAGATTACTGGTTGCCTCATAATTGCGTTTGTTTTTGGCTGGAAGATGACATGTGTAGCGGCCTTTGTCACTCTGCCTATATTAATGTGTGGTAGCTTCTATCGCATACGGTATGAGATACAGTTTGAGAAGATGAACCAGGCAGTCTTTGCTGAGAGCTCTAAATTTGCAGCCGAGTCCATCTCCGCTTTTCGGACCGTCACCTCGTTGACTTTGGAGGATATGATATGCAACCGCTATGATGAACTGCTAAAGTGGCATGTGAAGGAGCATGTTAGGAAAAGCAGATATTCGTCAATCTTTTTTGCTGCCAGCGAGAGTTTGGGATTAGCGTGTATGGCTTTGGCATTCGTGAGTACCTCTTGTGCAGTTGAACAATGAAAATAAAACTGTGCTAATTGTTTTGTTAGTGGTATGGTGGAACCCTCCTCGCTTCGAGAGAATATGGGCCTGTAGACTTTTTTGTAGTCTATATTGCCATGTTAAACGGAGCCGAAAGCGCTGGAAGTCTCTTGAGTTTTGGACCTAGTTAGTGCCTCGAGGCAACCCATTCATGCCTTCTTTGTTACTGATATCGCAATAGACATGGCGCAAGCATCCGCAGCAGCGAACCGAATATTGAGCTTTAGAACACCTTCAAGAGTGACCGAGAAGTCAGAATCAAAGATTCAGAACACAGAGGGCGGAGTGAAAATCCAATTGAAAGACGTTTGGTTCCAATATCCTACTCGTAATGTTCCGATCTTTACTGGCCTGAATATTACAGTAAGTTCAAAGCTATGTCGTAGGTCGTCGATGAGAACGCTAACCATTATAAGATTGAGAAGGGGCAATTTGCAGCCTTGGTTGGACCATCGGGTTGCGGAAAAACTTCAATTGGTAATGCATTTTTCTTTTGCCCCTTGATGATTTAAGGGTAATGTACTAAAAAACAACAGCCAGTCTGCTTGAAAGATTTTACGATGTACAGAGGGGCAAGATACTGTGCAACGATATCGATATTTCTGAACTTGACATCCATGAATACCGGAAAATGATCTCGCTCGTGGCACAGGAGCCTACTCTTTTCGAAGGTACCATCAAGGAGAACATCTATTTGGGTGTCGATGAGTCCACCCCAGAAGAAACTCTCTACCAGGTCTGTCGTGATGCTGAGATACACGACTTTATCATGTCTCTCCCTGATGGCTATAGCACCAATGTCGGTACCAAAGGAGTTGCTCTGTCAGGAGGACAAAAACAACGAATATCGATCGCTCGTGCGCTCATTCGCAATCCCAAGATTCTGCTTCTTGATGAAGCAACATCGAGTCTAGACTCCGAGAGTGAGAAGCTTGTACAGGCCGCCTTTGAAAGAGCAGCCACAGGTAGAACAATGGTCGTTGTGGCCCACCGACTCGCCACTGTACAAAATGCTGATGTTATTTTCGTTTTGGGTGAAGGTAAAGTTTTAGAAGTAGGAGATCATACGGCATTATTGAGGAAGAGAGGCGTTTATTATCAGATGGTAAGCCACCAAATCTCTTCATCACATCCAATCCTAAGAAATGCTTGCAACTGTACTTACATCTCCCAGTGTCAATCTCAAGCACTCGACCGATAGACGAGCCAAAACAGGGGGCCAAAGGCCTCGAATTAATTATTTTGCATCCAAGGCACCCAATTCCATTGATACGATTGGGCAGAGGACGAATCAAGTCCACTTCAATACCGTCTGTACCCGTATTACGATGTGTAATCTAGAATCCTCTCACGTATTCCACTCACCTATGAGCTGGCACCTTGAGCTCGGCAATGTTCGCAGTGCATATCTTATGCATCCTGGGTGCATGAAATGACACGTAGATGTTGATCATACCTAATTTCCAGCTTTCCCATACGTCAAGTTTTTGAACGGCGTTTGTAGTTGATTTTTTAGGATTTTCAAATTTGAATGGCTTTTGAATCTTGACTTGATGGTATTGAAATTCTTGAGTAGGTCGGCACCGGCAAGGGTAATCGAGAAGGCTAATGGCAGAATTGAGGATAAACTTGATCGCAGACCGAGTTGTCCCTCTTGACCCACGCGATCCACTGGATACCATACATTATTATATGACTGCACGGGAGAGGGAGGTCTTTCGGTGGTTTGGCGTATTATGAAGCGGGTGAGGGGGATGCGAGAACGAGAACGAGAGAGCTGATTGCGAATTTTGGTTGGTTATGGATGGATGCATCGGGAAGGAAGGAACAGATGCCTCGTTGATAATACTGTAATAGGCAATCAAGGTTATTCACCGCTCTCATCACGTGCCACTTTACTTTAGCGTTTACTTTGTAACTTTGGACATCACCAGGGATTTTCCGAGGGTCCATAACGCAAGATCAACAGAATCCACCGACTGACAACGTTAACGCTCCTCCGCGCTGTACGGAGCAGCTCAAAGAGGATACCTACTCACTCTACTGTACTGTAGGAGTATGGAGAAGACTGAAACGACGAAGACTTCTCCTGTCCTCTCTCTCTTCTCCTCATGAACTTCTTCCACGATTCTCTTTTGTATTAGGACGGCAAGAATAACGATTTATGAATGAGGTTACTGCTGTACAACCAACCGATCCTTTTCTGTTTCTTCTTCTTCTTCTTCTTCTCAGATTACACGCACGTTGACTCGACAACCCCATCACCCAACCCATCAACCAAAACCATCAACCCAGCCAACATCAAATCCAATTTCACATCTCGTATCACCATCTAAATTTCAGCTGAAGGGGATAAGTCGTTTGAGATTTCAGAGATCAACATTCATCTCCTTGTGGCGCTTCATTCAAGGATTATCCAGTGGCACATGCACCGAAATCCTTCAAAAGATCTCTTCGGCTCAATTTCTCCAGCCTCTTTAATTAAATTTACACTCTTGGGCCCGACAACCCGCCTTACGGTCAACCCCATAACCAAAATTCACCAGAATCTCTACATTTCATTTAGAGGAGGCAGAGGCAGAGGCAGAGGCAGATCCTGAAGCTTACGCCCCGACCTCCTTATTTCAACTTATCTAAAGCATCAAAACAAACAAACAAACAAACAAACAAACCCAATGATTATTGAGGAATCACGAAACACAATAAATTGATTCATTGCATACGCACATACATTCACGCACGCATAAGATACAAAACGGCGGGCGATCTGGATCGAATTGGTTCTTTGCGCAATCTCATGATACCTATGATTTGATGTTGATATGATATGATATGATCACGAATAAATACGAAATTCGGAGCTGAAGTTGAAGTTGAGAAGAAGAAGTCCCTACCTAGGGGTACGGAATAATGGATGAGAACCGCGATCGATATGGTACGGGAGGAATTTCATCGGTTGCGCTGGGAGGAAATGGTAATGGTAATGGAGGTCGAGGTCGAGGATACAATGGACGCGCGCCTCCAAATCTAGGATTTGATGGTAGGGAGAGCTCAGTTTCTAGTCGCGGACAAAACCATGAGAGATATGGTTCTAGGCCCCCAAATACACCGATGACACCCTACACACCTTACACGCCAGTAACTGTGGGATATGATGGTGGAGAGAGCTCTATCTCAGCTGGAACACCGAGACATGATCGGTATTATGGCGAAGAGAATGCAATGGGCGCACGTTCAGCAATAACGCCGGGGACTGCACCATATCAAGGCGGAGATGGTTCTTCTAATATCGGCACACCAAGAGCCGGTCGATACGATGGCGGAGAAAGTTCTATCGAAGGGCGCACACTTGGGGGAGGAAGATACGATGCTGCTGAGAGTACCATGTCTGCTGGCACACCGCGAACTGGTCGGTTCGATCCGGGCATGGAAAGTTCTATCGCGCACCCGGATACGCCACGTACTGCTCATTATGATACCACCGCAACTACCATGTCGGTGGACCCATCACGAACAGGATCATATGATAAAGATAATACAATCACGGTAGCAGAGTATTATGACCCCGAACGAGCGCGAGAACATGAGCGACAAATGATGGAACGCGAGAAACTTGAACGGGAACGAGGAATGGCCCGATCCTCAGGGATGGAATACAGTCGACCACCGACGGAATATTTGAGTACATCTGGATCATCTACTTCTTCATATCTCGACATTTCCCGCCATTTTCCTACCAAAGGCTTTTCCATCAAAGCTTTCTTCTCAACTCCATCCGAAAAGTCCGATTCTAAGAGGAAGAAGAAGAAGAAGAAAAGTAAGAAGTTAACAAAACACGATACTTCGTCAAGCTCCTCTTTGAATGAAGATTTAGCTTTTGGAACAGGATTTTTGAGGTATAGAAGGAAGAGAAATGTGAGATCTAGAGATGGAAGAGACAGGCAATGGGAAACCGTAGGCTATAAGAGTAGCAAGGAAAACCTGAGGGAAAGTCGAACTGCCACCAATGAGAGGCCCACGAGCGCGAGACGACCAACCACTGATGCAGAAATTCTGGCTGTAGGTGCAGGACTCGTGAAGCTTGCAAGAGAACACAACAAAAAGGACAACAAGCATGGTAAGAACGGACGTGCTGTTCATGAAACCGCCATTTCCTCTAATCGAGGAGATAATCGTGGCGACCTACCTTCCAGAATCATTCCTTATACAGCCGATCCCAATGATGATGAAGCATGGGAATCTGCCTCTGATGACGAATCAGACTCAAGCGTTGATGATGGTTTGGCCTTTGGAGGTGGTAGTCATGCTGGCGAGAGCCAGGCGCATAAAAGTCAGGTGGGCTTTTTTGGTCGTAGAAAGACGCATGGACCAAAGAGTAAAAAGAGTAGCGTGGTCGATCCAAGACTTCTTGGGCCAGAGAATTCCCTCAATGGATTTCTATCAGATAGAGCCGTTGGCTTTGACGATGTGCAATGGGAGTCGGGTAGTGATTTTGGTCAACACACATACACACCTTACGATCACCCCGATAGTCACGTGACTGATGTATACCTATATGAGAGGGAAAGGGTAAGCAGGACCCAAAGTGTTGGAAGTGGTTCTCAGGCCCCTCTTCAACAAGTCTTCCCTGTTCCTACCAATGACCCTTCTCGATTTGACGTGGCTCGAGGGTCTCCATCCGAATCCAACACTCCTAGACCGGCGCCAGTTCCCATTCAACAACCCCAGCCCATCACTCCGGTTTCTAAGAGTGTTTACCATGAGTCTAAGTACGTCCGCTCCGAATCTGCCGGTATCTTGAAGAGCTCTCCCAGTAGATCCAAATCTTTGGCTGGCGCAGCGTTAGCTGGAGTAGCCGGTGCTGCTCTAGGAGCTGCTATTGCATCTAGTCGTAGAGATGAAAGGGAGAATGCTCGGGATGATGGCAGAAAGGATCATCGAAGCTACAGTGAAAGCGCTGTCAGCCGACGAGATGAAAGTCGAAAAGAAAGACTACGCGATGATGATCAATACTCTATTGCTGATCCTGGCATGTCCAAATCTCGAGATGATGATCACAAAGAACGCCGTCTTGATTATGAGCAATTTTCTGTTGCTGATAGTAGCCTCACGTGGGATGAGAAGCGAGAAAGACGTCGCGAGGAGCGTAGGAAAGATGACTCCAGGAGCTCAACATCTAATTCTGATCGCGATAAGAATAGAGATAGGAGTCGTGATGATCCTGATGCTGCCGCGGAGGAACGAGAGAGGAGGCGACGAGAAAGACGCGAAGAGCGACGTGCACCCGATCGCATTGAAGATAACTATGAAGAGAGACGAACTCACGTGCTATCAGAAATATCTGCAATTGCTCGCACACCTACAGACCCATTCCAATATCAGGTTGCAGACTCACCTCCTAACGAGGAGAGTTCTAGCCGCCCCCGAGAAGAATCTGCGCCTTCTATCGTTACCGTTGATCGCGAACTAGATTTTACTGTGGATCGAAGCTCGTCTGTTAAGGAGTCATCTTCTGTCTCCCGCTCTGAATCACGCACCGATGTTTCCGACAAATATGACCGGGAACAACGACACAGAGATGAGGTTAGAGCTCTTCGTGATGCCGAAAAGATTTATGAAGAATCCCAACACTCTACGGCCCCGATTGAAGCAGCAGCAATTGCCGCCGCGACTGCCGCTATCGTAAAAGATAGTTTCCGTGAATCAAGGTCAGCGAAGCGACGAGGTGAGAGACGATCTGACCCTGAAGACTCACCAAAAGATGGCGATTCGAACACCGATCCAGAAAAATCACACGAAGACGTCATGGCAGAAGCAGATAGAGCTTATCGTGAAATTGTCATGGCTAGAAAGGTTGCTGCAGAAGTCCGCCGTTCTCAAACCCCTTCGCCTGAACGTTCTGTCATCAATAAGTATGAAGAAGAGTTGGAGGAAGAGCCACCACGCATTGTCACTCCGCCTGGCATGCACGAATGCAAGAACGGTGCCTATGGCCCGCCAAATGCTGACTTCAAGCTGGATTATGTCATGACACCCAAGGACTTTAAAGTCTACAGCATCCCAGGCAAGCGATACAAGGTTGATCAAGCTGATTTAATGGGCCCATTCATGACAAAAGACCCAGATGCAAGATTACCTCGACCTCTCTTGAATTTGATTCGACCTACCCCTACTTCAACACCATCACCCGAAAAACGGCTTGCTGCCACTGCTCAGAAGGAAAATGAGAAGACTACCGACTCAAATCAGTCAGATGATCGCTCAACTGAGAGAAGCCGCTCTGAACCAGAACCTGAGCTTTATTCCGAAGCCGGAGATAGAGATGAAGTGCGTGAACAAAATTCTACACGAACACGAGTTGAGTCAAGCCAGGCCGATGATAGAAATCAGGGTTATGAACAAACATCATCATATCGATCACCAGACGCGCCAACTCAGCCAAGAGACAAGAACCAGAGTCGCGAAGAAACGTCATTGTACCGATCGCAAGATGAGCAAAGGGACAGAACTCAGGCCCGCGAGCAGACTTCATCATATCGATCTGAAGATGTACCACGTGACAAAGATCATCGCAAGCGCGACACCAGGGACATGCCTCCTCCTATCGCCATTGGTCCGAGAGGAGATCTTATTCGCTCATCTGATGCTTCCGCTCCATCTCCCACTCAATCGACTGTCTCAAAAGCTGTTACCTGGGGTCCAAACGAGACAAAGCACTTTGAAGTTGAAAGTCCAACTGAACATCATGATGAATTCATTTCCGATTCATCTCCAGAAACTCCTGAGAAGCCAAGGTTTTCCGAACCAAGGTTTTCTGAGCCAAGGTCGGAGATAAAGTCAGAACCAAAAAGTGGATGGGCAGCAATGGCAGCAGGTATCCTTGGTGCAGGTGTCGGAGCAGCAATAGCAGGCTCGAGTGAGTCTTCTAAGCGATCCGAAGTAAGCGAACCCCCTAGAAGCTCGAAATCGAAGGATATGGAGCGGGATGAGGGACCTTATGAGTACCGAGGTGTGGTGGTGGAGCCCGAGAGTTCATACGGAGAATCGAGACGAGAGAGTCCACCGAGGTTTGTAAGAAGAGACAGTCTGCCTCGAGACGCGGTTGTTGAGCTCGGAAAAGAAATTCTAGCTCGGGAGTCAAAAAGAAAGAGTCCGCCCCAAGACATTAGCACAGAAAATTTACCTCATGCTACAAGACGAGACAGCCCACCCCAAGAAGTGGTTTTCGAGCTTGGAAGGCAGATTCTAGCCCGAGAGTCAAAACGAAACAGCCCAACTCAAGACACCAGAAGTGAAAGCCTACCCCAAGTTACAAGACAGGAAAGCCCACCTAGTGTTGGCCCTAAGCCTTCTCCATTACAGCCTTCACATATGCCTGGCGCTTTTGACGATGATTTGGACTTCGCTGCAACAGTGGCAGCTGGCCTGCAAGATACTGGCTTTAATCCTGATCTTGTTATCGAGAACCCTGCATTCCGAAAACGTGACTCACCACCTGGTTCTAACGAATATGCATACAAATCACCATGGGCAGAGTCCATTGACGATGTTTCAAGGATTCCCGGTGAAGACCCCTCAAATCGCGGCTTTGCTATGGGCGAAGTATCAGAAACCCCGAAGGAACCAAAAAAGCGTGACAAAGAACGAAGACGAAGTGGTGGTGATGTTTCATCATCGATTACTGATGTCATCGTCGAAGAGCCAGAAAGCTATTTCGATTCTTCTGGGCAGAGCAGGAAGGAGCAGAAGAAACGCGATAAAGAGGAAGCAAGACGACAGTCGCTCCTGAGGGAGGAGTCGTCATTTGTTGACATCTCACCAGCTCGCGAATGGGTCGAAGAACCGGAGAGTTATATTGAGCCTACTGACACCCCTAAGAAGTCATCACGATTACCAGCATATGATGATAATATTGATTCGTTTGAAGCAACGCCGAAGAGGAAACTTATGAAGCGATCGTCGACTTTCGATGACAAGGTCGGATCTCTACTGCGTAAAACTCACAGGACCTATTCGTTGGATGACATTAAGAGTGGAGACGAATCAAAATTCCCCAGGAAACTAAAACGTGACAATGGTCGGTTTGATTCCCCATCAAATTCAGCCCCCCCTTCAGAGGTTGACTCTGACCCTGAAAGATCATCGAGGAAAAAGTTAAGGGAAAGATTAAACAGGAGTCAGAGTTATGATTCCCCCGATCCATCGCAAATATCATTGCCAGCTTCTGACAATAGTCGTGAAGACCTTGATCCGTCAAGGGAGCCCGAAAAACCATCACTTCGTGATGGTGATGATCCATTATGGGCTTCATCTCGTTCAATACTATCTGCTGGCAGCGGCTCAAAACAGGATGACGAAGACTTGCCGAAGCGAAACCGAAAAGATCGCAGCAGCACTAAAGAAAACAATGATGGTACAAGATCAACTGCTTCGGAACCTACTCGTGATGAAATTGAAGAGCCAAAGAAGAAGGCAAAAGACACACCGAAGAAGAGCGGTGGCTTGTTTGGTTTCTTCAGCGGTGCCAAAGCGGATGCAGCGAAAGAGGAGCTAGTGAAAGGAACTCGTGATGACATTGATGAGGTCAAGAAGAAAAAGAAGAAAAGGAGTTCAACATCGGACGGAATGACTGGAAGTCAACCTTCCAGTCATCTGTCCCAATTGGGCTCAAGTGAAACCAATAGTCAAAAATCACGCAATGAGGACGGTTCGAAAGATTCTAGGGATGATGTAGAGGGGAAGAGGAGTAAAAGCTCAGATTTGAAGAAGGATTCTTTTTTAGATAATGCCGGCATCCTTGGCGCGGGTGTCGGCCTTGCTGCTGGTGCCATTGCAGTTTCTGCTCAGCATCAACAGCAAAATGCCGCTGATTATAGTGATAGCGAGGGGACTACGGGGGAAAGGGGGGAACAGGAAACAGAGGAAATATTGGATCCAGAGATTATCGAACGACAAATCAATCCATCAATTGACCCTCAATATGGAGATCTTTTGCCATTACCGCCAAGTGGTCCAGTTTCACCTAATTTTGACCCAGTTGATGATCTGCCCAAACTTCCAGAAAGTCGACCTGCGACACCAGAATCTGAAAAACGCACTGTAGGTACGCCAAGAGAGAAGACGCCGCAAAATCGTAAGAGCTTGCAGGAGACTCCGGTAAAATCTCCAAGCCAAAGTGCCGTGCCATTGAAATTCGTCATGGGAAACAGATCCAATCCAGCATCGCCAATCATAACGAGATCAATTGGTAGTACACCTTTTTCAGCTTTCCAACCCTCCCTAAATGCAGAATCAACCATAGTTCCAAGATCCAGATCACGACCTATGTCATGGGATAATACCAAAGAATTCAAACCCCTGTATCTATTAGAGACTAATAATAGACGTGGGTCTTTCGTGCCAGCAGAGCTGATAGGGCCGCTCCCACATTTACCTCTGTCTCGCACCAATTCTGAGCTTGACGTGGCGGATCTACCCGAATCGGGCGTTTTAGAAACACTGGATCTTCACCGCCCTTCGCTGGACCCACTATTACCCAACCTCCCCTCCGATGATCTAGCCTCCGGAGAATCCACACCGACTGCAATCACTTTCAAGAGAAGCTTAGCGCCAGCAGTAGAGTTTCGTCAAGATTCTTTCCCCTCATTAGAATTATCGCCCGTTGTTCATTCTCTTGAGCCACCACCTTCATCGGATTCATTAGCTGAAGCCCTTGGAGTAGCTGCAGCTGGTCTTGCTATTGCAACCCATGAAACAACCAATGGCAAGAAATCAAAGCCTATTCAAGCATTCCAGGATAAGAGTGGAATCAGCAATTCAGAGTACTCGTCAGGGTCACATGACGTAGCCGTGGAACCAGAGAAGACCCCGCATACCGTAACTGGAACTTCAAAAAAACAAGCCATGAGTATGGAGGAGGAGGTTGAGTCGACTGAAGAATTTCCTTTGTCCAAATCTAAGAACAATAAGAAGGGCATGGGATTGGCGCTCGCATCAGATGATGGAATTGATCGAGTCGAGAATACCCCGGAACCCATTCAAGAACCTGAGCCAGTCTCCACTCCCACCAAGGCCGAGCATGTCGAGCCCGTAGACGAAGTCTCTACACCAAATTCCCAGGAAGAGAAAAAGGGTAAGAAGGGGAAGACTACATCTTTGGAACATGAACACGAGCCAGACCTCCAAACTGAAATTGCTAGCCAAGAGGATAAACAGGAACCAAAATCCGACGATGTTTCAAGTGAACAACACACCGTGACTCAGCCAAGCCGAGATGTTGTCGAGGAAATAATTACACCTATTGAGGCTGAAACAATTCAGTTTGCTACTCCAAAGTTTGAAGAGGATAAGAAGAACGAGACACCGGGTAATAGTGATCCATCTTTCGAGGCAGATTCTAAGACGGAAACTGTGGATAACATAGAGCCTTTCCAACCTATGGATGAATCTTCCTTGGTCGATAGATCAGTTGAGCAGGAGCAGGAGCAACAGCAAGTGCCGGGATCCAGCCAAGAAATCGAGGAAGAACCTCTACCTTCGGTCGAGATTGACCCAGTTGAGGAAATCTCTTCGCCAAAATCCGGGAATGGTAGGAAGGATCGAAAGAAGGCAAAAGCTGCTGCTTCTCAGGTCGGGGACCTTATTCTCGAGCCAGTTGGTGCACCTACGATTGAGATGCCCATACAAGAACAACCCCTCGAAGAACTGTCAGAACTTCCTCGCGAGACATCTGACCCATCTTCTTCTTTTTTCAACACCGAGGTCCAATCTGCCCAATATTCTCCAATTCTTGAAGCACCTGGTGATATTACGCCCACATTCGATGAATTTGCTAGCCCGAAATCAAAGAGAGACAAGAACCAGGTCAAGAAAGCGACGACAAATTCTCTTGGCTCTGAGCCGGAACAAGCTGTGACCGAACCCAATCCCGATAAGCCCGTCGTTTCTCAGCCCCAAGAAATCATGAGAGATACTTCTTTAGAGATTTCCCACGACCCTGTTCAAGAAATTATCCAAGAACCACCTACAGCTGCCAATGTCGAGCCAATTGAGAAACTCTCGACTCCAGGGTCTACAAAAGAGAAGAAGAAAGAGAAGAAAGAGGCAAAGAAGGAACAAGCTATGAATACTGACCAGGAACCAGTTGATGCTGCTCGGGAGCACGTATTTGAAGTGCAAGAAAAAGACCTTGTGGAGACTCCAACTGTGGAAGAGAAGTCGAAGCTCGATGATATCACTGAAGGTACTACCTCTCCTTCCTCCAACATGGGTAAGTTTACAGACATTGAGGAGGCTCTGGAGTCGTCAATTGATAGCCATATGCCAGAGAGTGTATCAGAAAAACTAACACCAATGGTTGGGCCTGGTGGTTGGCCGATAACTCCTGCCACGCCATGGACTGCCGGGGCACAAGAAGCCACTAAATCGACTGATAAGGACTACTTTACAGCAGCAGAAAATTTAATTCCAGCTGTTACTGTTGGAGCTGCCGTGCTTGGTGCCGAACAACTCAAATCCGACGAAAATTCTCAAGACAAAAATGAACCTGATGCAATCCCCAATGAACTATCAGGATCACAAGATGTGACTGACTATGTTTCCAAAGAGATCAGCCAGGGCATTGCTGGACCCGATGGACTTCCAAACGGCTCTCAAGAAAGCCAGCTATCACTCGCTCACCAATTAGCTGCGGAATTCGAACAAAAATTTGAAAAGGATGAAAACCACCGAAGTGCTTCTCAAACACCACAAGAAGAAAAAGGTCAATTATTAAACGATGCAGAGCAAATACCCGCAACTGAACCTCAAGATGAAGAGCAGTCTATCTCTGCTAAGAACGAAGCCTTGGATTTACTCGATGTTGGATACAAAGAGGATCAGTCGGCACTTGCTAAACACTCGAAGGAGGAATTCGAATCGGATGAGGAGCGTGTCAGTCAGAGCAAAGACGATGAACTGCCTTCCAACCCCATCACCTCTGATGGTGCTGCCAAAGATTTGATCGAGCAAACAGATGTACTTACCTCTCAGCCAGAGACTATCGAAGACCCAGCAAATGAAGCGACAATTGAGGGTTTTGAGGAGGTCCCGCAGACTAGCAAGAAACAGCAGACACTTGATGAAAGCGCCCCCGCCGATAATTTTATCTCCGAGCATACTCCCCTGGAAGAGACATCAGCAATCACGCATGAATCAGAAACGCTCCAAAATGTCACCGGCAATCCAAGTATTACAGGGCCCGAGATAATCGAAACTGAAACTAACGAACAAATTGTTACAGAGCCAGTACTTCAGGATTTGACACCAAGCAAGAAATCTGAGGAGCAGAAGACACTTGACGGCTTACTTGCACCCAATCCTTCCGAAGAAGTAGTAAAGCCTGATGTTTTGGAGGAAACGAAGGCTACAGATGTTAATGAGCCGCTTGAGCCTGAATCCCCACCAACTCTCAGCGAGCATCCTACCATCATCAATTCTAAAGCCGAATCTGGAACAACTGACAAGAAGGAAGACAGTGCAATCGAGCCAACGTCTATCTGGGATATTTCTCCGCCTAAGCATATAGATGATGCCAAGTCTGACTATGAGGAAGCAAAACCTGCTGATATTCAACAAGAAACTCTTACTACACCTCTGGAAGCCTCTAGTGTGCACCGTAAAATCGAGTTCTCATCGCCGAAGTCCAATAATGTCCAAAAGAAGCGAGGCGAGCAAGCACAAGATTCGATTGAAGATGACGCTGCGTCCAAGAACATGACATTTGCTAGCGAACCTACAAAGATCGATACTCTGGTTGAATCATCAAATTCTGATCCTGTCGAACAGATTATCATTATTCCGGCAAAAGATTCAACTCTTAACGATGCGCCATCTACACCAATGACAGCAGGGCTTTCCGGCCTTATGGGTCCTCTTACAGGGAGAAAGAAGGGTGTTTTAGAAATGGTTCAAGCCTTGGGATGGGGCAAAAAGGACAAGGCTACTATAGCTGCAGCTGAACAAGGCCTGCCCCCAAGACCATCTACCGCACGCCCCTCATTTGAATCTTCTATGTCTAGAGCACGCGCTGCATCCGAGTCTTTTATACCAAAGGCCATCGAGGCCGAACCTATCGTGCCACCGACACTCAATGAAGAGCTTGAGGAATGGACTTTACCAGACAAACAATCCAGGAAAAATTACAAGCACAAGAATATCGCAAGCGAAGAACATGAGCCAGTAAAAGATACATTCATGGAAAAAACTCCACCAATCGAGCCCAAGGAAGGTATCGCCCAACGAATTGTGCAATCGCCAACTTCAGAGCTAACCGAGGAAGCACAAAGTGACATATCACCTAAAAGACAAAAGGGCAAGAAACGCCACAGCTTACAATCTTTTATCTCCGAGGAAGCCTCCAAAGCATTTAGAGCTAGATACTCAGCTCTCGAAGAACCAGAAACTCCATCCTTGAGAACGGAACCAGCTTTCATCAAGCAATCTCGCGAACTTACATCGGAGCCAACCCTTGAACATCCAGTTGAAGAAAAGAAAGAACATGAACTGGAACTGAAATATGTACTTGATGCTACGACCGGGAAAGCAAAGAACAATAAGAAGAAGCGTCAAAGCTTGCAGTCCGCAGATTCTGAGGACACGCTTCAGGACGAACCGGGTATGCCTCGAGAAAACGATGCTACTGAGGAATCTAAGTCTCAAAAATCGGACAGTGATAAGCCAGTTGTTGAGAGCAGTGGTGAACCTTTGGAGATTCCACATGAGCAGTCTTTGGAAGACATTCAAGGCCCTGAAGCACCATTTGAGCACACTTCGGTGCCAATTGTTGAAAGATATGATGAGCCTGAACAACTTGATCGTGAGATCGTCCAGGAAGAACATTTTGAGCCACAGCCACATCCGGAGAAGATTTCAGAGCCAATTATTGAGAAGTCTCGTGGACCCGAAAAGATTCTTAGCGAGACTCTTCAAGAAGTTGTCCCTGCACCGCTGCCACAACCCGAAAAAATCCATGAGCCAATTATCGAGCAATCTAGCGAGCCTGAAGAGACTCCTCATCAGATCATCGGGGAGGCATCCCTTGAGCGTTTCCCTGAACCAATTGTTGAGCGACTTGGTGAACTCTCCGAACCTCGCGAGGTTGTCGAGGAGGCTGTTATTGTGCCACAAGCATCACTTGAACATGTTCCCAAGTCAAGTACGATTCCTGAAGAACCTTCTTTACCAAATGAGCCTATTTACGAGGGAACCACGAAGAATATTGAGAGCATCACACCAATCATGGTTGATGAGCCCTCCTTGGCAAAAGATGCAATTACTCAGGGTATTATGCTCTCTGTTAAATCTGTCGAGCCAAATTCAAGTCTTGAAGAAATCTCCTCAAGAGACTCTCTTCTAGAAGAGGCTCATAAGAGTATTGAAGCTGTCAAGCAAACTACTGTCGATGATCTTCCTTTACAACAAGACGCCACCCCAGAGGAAGACTCGAGAAAGGTTGGAATTGTTGACCCAAGTCACAGTGTCGAGGAGTCTTTCTTACCACGAGAACCACTTCCTGGGAAAACTAGCAAGGACGTCGACCAGCCTATACCAAAACAAGCTACGATACAAGGTGAGCCAAGCAATGTGGAAATCTTTGAATCAAGTTATACTGTTGAGGAGACATTCTTACCTACAGACCTCGCAGCAAATATTGACAAAGTGGAGCCATTGGCAAGTGAAATTCCCTTTGTCGAAGAAACGGATGCGCCAGGCGAGTCGATTACTAAGAAGTCCAAGAAGAGCAAAGATAAGCCCCAGGCGGAGTCGACAGCGTCAACAGAAGTAACCCAGGAGCCCGAAAAAACTCTTGTTACCCAAGAACCAATCTCTGAGAAACCTTTTGAGACGACAGAATTAAACAAGTGTGAAATATTGGAGGCGCCAATCGAAAAGTTCATTGAAACGGTCGAGCTAGAGAGCCACCACTTCTTGGACCCTGCTTCAGTTCCACTTCTGGAAGACCTTGCTAATGAGTCCATTGAACTTGACGAGCCTGCCAAAGCCGAAGTTATTGAGAAATCTCTTGAACATAGCACATCAACTCAAACCCTCGATAAATCTATCGCCAATCCAGAGATCGGAGAGCCTAAAAGTGATGAGAAGTTAGAGGAAATTGAATATGCCGCTTTGATTCCACTCCCAGAGGACACTATTGAGAAACCAATCGAGTATAGCGAGCCCGAAAACCGTGGATTTACGAAAGCCCCTGAGCCGATTTTAGGAAACGTGGAGCAAACAATTGAAAATCCTTCTGACGTTGAAGTTCCTTCAAACAGAGAATCATTGGAATTATCGGAACCGGTTTCGCCCATCGTGGAAAAATCAATCCAAGAAACCGCGCCTGTTTCACCGTTAGCCGAGGGGTCTCTTTTAACGGAATCAATTCCCGAGATTGGCACAAGAGCTGTTGGGCCCATATCGGAGGAAGTATCACACAGTCCAGACGTGCCAATGGCTGAACCATCGAAGGAAACAGTCTTCAATGAACCCCGAGCAAGTGGGGATATTCCGAGAGAGTCTGGGCTGGAGACGGTGCAAAGGGCTATCGAATCAATAGAAATCGTCACAACTCCAAGCAATGCAGAGGCAACTGAACCCATTTCTCAAGATAACTTTTCAGAGCCACCAGGTCCAGTTTCGCCCAAACCATCAAATACAGACAAGAAGCGCAAATCCCGACTTTCAATTTCGTTAGCTGAAGAAAGCCTTACTCAAGTTCCATTAGAATCCCCAGCAGCTCAATGGGCTGAAGACAACATATCTCAATCTGGAATCGATCCTGTCGATTCGATTATCGTGGCCAAGCAAACAACCTATGAAAGTATCGTGGATCATACACTGAACGACCTTGAAACTAACCATGATAATGCCCCCGAATTGGTCTTCCAGGACTCTCTTGGCAAGCAAGGCATCGAACCCCTTGTCAAAGATATAACTGACTCGCAAGAACCCAATCTTGCGGACCCTCCAACCCCATCAGATGATTTTCCAGCAGTTATCCAGTTAGAAATGACCGAGTCCTCTCAGCCAATCGTTCAACCTATTACGGTGGAACTCCTTGGTGATGCTTTACCCGAAGAGATCAAAAGAAAGATCGAGCCTGAGCCAATCACGCTCCAAGAACCCTTATTGGAGCCAGAAATCGCAAGGGAAGAAGTACTTTTACCGCAAAATACAAAAGTTGAACCAATCATCAATGATGAAGAGCCCTTTCTTCCACAGGAATCAATCACTGAGCCAGAAATCATGAAGGATCCGGAGGCATCAATAGTTGAGTCAACAACACTTCAATCACAGACAAACACCCCTCGAGATGCATCTGCGGAGCCAAAAACTTACGAAAAAGAAAGCTTTGTACCGCAAGAGTCAAGGATTGAGTCACGAATCAACGATGAAGAGCCAATTTTCCAACAGGAGGTAGAAACCACACCAAAAGCCTCCGATCCTGGAGTTACTTTTGCACAAGACTCGGCGATTGGGCCAATAATAAGGGAGGAGCAGCTGGATATCCAAAAGCCAACCATCAAGGTCAATATTCCAAAGCCAGAAAAGGTTGCTTTACCAGAATCGCCAATTGAGCCAAAACCATTGGAGCCAGAGGTTTCTTGCCCACAAGAGTCTGTCATGAAGCCAGAGATCATCAAAGAAGCCCCTATTCATCGAGAGCACGAAATTGGTTCGCCAAGCTTAGACCACAAATTACCTGTTCCACAAGAATTGCGACTTGAGAAAAAGATTGTTGATCTTAAACCTGAACAGATCAGTTTGCCAGAATCACCGATCGAGCAGGAAGCATCTGAACTAGAAATCCCGTTTCAAGAGGTTCCTGTTTCTGAGTCACAAAATGGTGAAGAGTATATCTTTCCTCGAGAGCGCCTAATCGCGACAGAAAGCTCGAATCTTGAGTCGGCTGTTCCTCTAGAAATGCCATTTGAATACAAGATGACCAAACCAGACCAAATAGCTTTGCCAGAATCACCTATTGAACAGAAGGAATTTGAGCCCGAGCTCTTCTTTCAACAGGAGCCTGTAGTCGAGTCAAGAGAGCGCCGAATCGATATTTCACTACCTAGCCAAGAGCCAAGAGATTCACGTGACTTGTCGCTGGAGAAGAAGGTTGCCGAGAGGGAAGTGTTCATTGCACAGGACCCCGTCGAGTTGGCGATGTCTGAAGAAACAACCGAAAATACAATTTCAGACACCGTGCGCGAAGAAGTAAGGAGTGACGTCGAACATGTCTCCCCCAAAAAATCTCAGAAGGACAAGGCGCAAAGGAAAATGAGCCTAGATCTTTTGGAGACCCCCAACGAGACCACTAACATCACTTCTACTTTTCAAGAACCAGAAATTCAAACTTCAGCGATTGTATCTGAGGCAGCATCATTTGACCCCATCATTGAGCCTATATCGAATTCGCAGCCAATCGATTTTGAACCGTTTCACCCAAGCGTGGAATCAACCATATCACATTCTGTTGACTCTGCACAAAGTACGGGACCATCCGCCGATGAAGAAGCCATTGACCTTGCCCTTAGGACAGATCCCACACATGGCCAGCCTCCAATTGAAAGTCTCCCCATTGAGGCCGAGCCAGCAACGCGAGATGAATGGGTATGGCTTGCCGAGGAATCGAAAGAGAACGAAAAGATGGGCGAGAGTAGCTCTACGCCAATAGATGAATCGTCTCATATTACCTCTCAAGTCGAAAAGTCTGTAAATTCATCATTGGAAATCACGCGGCCCCAATCAACTGACGGTGATATGAAACATGAGCAAACGGTTAACGAAGACTCTACTGAAGAGTTGTTTTTGGACGCTGCAGAATCTCCCCCCATGGAAGATTTTGCAACAGATACGAACTTTCAGGTTTTACGAGCGCCAATTGAGACCGTGGACCCTGATTTTGAAAAGATTCCTCAAAAGCCCGCAGAAAAATCTACTCCGGAAGTTTTTAGGCCGCTTCTAGAAGATACATTCCCGAAAAAGCCAATCCCTGAGACCGTACAACAAAAGATAGAGGATGTGGTCCCGGATTCTCATGATATCAGAATGGACGAGTTCAAAGCAATGCCAGTCAAGGAGCTACCGAAAGTCGATTTACCACGAGAAATGCTAAGTGAGGAGCACCCAAAAGAAGAGCAGAGACCAGAAGAGGATGATATGGCTGAGGTCGTAACCAAGAATTTTAAGGATACAAAAGATCGTGAGTCTGGATTTTCTTCACCGGTACAGTTTACCCCCAAAAATACCCAATTAAGAGCACCGGATATTGTAGAACCAGTACCTGCAGAGATAAAACTCGATGAATTCAAGGCCATGCCAATCGGAGAGATGCCAAAGGAAGTTCAACAACAAACCGAGGACGAATGGGGTTTGGTTTCCACTAAGAAATCGAGAAAGGATTTTATCCTGTCTACCCTATTAGAGCCCGAGGTTCTCAGTGTTGCTACTGAGCTTCCTAAGGATATCTCATCAAACTCTGGAAGGCCTGAAGAACTACCTCCAACTATTGACAACGACGTGCCTGATACTCATACATCTTTCCAGAATCCACAGGTTGAAACAATCGTTCGCGGAGATGATATTTTTCGTATATCAAATGATAAGAAAGGGAAGGGAGTATCGAGCAGAGAGCTTGACTCGGAGTCACAATCCCCCATCGAACCCAATGCCATCGCGGTATTCAAAACACAGGACGTCGAGCCTGGCGAGCGACTCCTTTCCTCTCTTCCAATAAGAAATATCTTTCAGGCGTCCAAATCTACCATGACACCAGACCCGATTTCGCCCAGCACGTCCTCTTCCCCCAAGCCTACCATCGACGAGTTAGACAACCCTCCCAGTGATTTATTACGAACAATCCCAAAGAAAGACAAGAGAAAACGCCAAGCAACAATAAACCTCGACACACCCAAAGATGATCGAAGAACTTTCTGGGCAGGTGAAGTTCCCGAGGCGGAAGTTATTAGAGCTCTACCAGTCATTGAAGACATAGGACGAGATGAGTCCTATTCTCACATTGCCAGTACTGTTGAGGAACCTCGAATGGACGAATATTCTCGACCACCAGCCAAGAAGGGCAAGAAGAATACGAGAAAACAATCGCCTAATATTGGAGATCTCCAACCATCAATCGAAAAAGATCTGCCAAATAATGAGCCAATGAAGGAACGCAAAGATATGCCTTCTGTGGTAGCTACAACTGCAGCGATTGTTAGCGCAGCATTCTTGGCTAGCAAAAGCAAGGGATCAGAGGAGCCTTTCAAGGGAGATGAAAGCCCGACAGTAGAGAAGTATTTGGAAAGAGTGGAGAAAAGACAAAGTATTGACCAGGGAGCGCCAAGTAACGATGAACTTGATGATTTAATATTATGGGAAGATAAAGATCCGAAGGTGCACGAAGAGACAAAGGATGAGTTGGGGGAAGATAAGAATGATGGATATGATAGTGATGGATTTCCAAAACGACATGCGATTTTGCGAGAACCGGAACAGGTGGAAAGTACTCAGGAGCCGCCGATAATCGAAGTCCTTAGCAAATATGAACCTTCTACACCTCATAGCCCTATTCTAGGCCATTCACAGTTTGTTCAAGAGTCAGAGCAGATGCAAAATATCCAGGAACCGACGATTGAAGCTCCTAGAGAATCTGAAATAACGGAAGCTCAAGAGACCCAAACACCTGCACCTCTCAGTCCCATACTCGACAATGCGGAATTCTTTCAAGAACCAGAGCAAATGGAAACCGAGCAGGATAAAGTGATCGCCCAAACTCTTGCCGAAAAACAAACAGCGGAACGTACCATGGTGCATGAACCAGAGCATATGGAAATTCCTCAAGAACCAATGGTACAAATATCTGCCAAGCCTTTGATAATGGAAGCTCGCGAAATTAGAACACCCTTAGCTCAAAATTTCATTTTCGATGATGACAAGAATTTAGAGATTGAAACGGTGCTGGCTGCTAAGCACTATTCCTCGAGCAACTCTCCAAGTCCGAGAAGGCCACCACCTGCAAGAGAAGCACGAGGAGATCTACCAGAAGACTATCTTTCTCGACCTTCGAGGAGAGAGATGGGGAACAAAAAGAAGAAGGGAGATGAAGTTGGCAATATTAAAGATCTTCTACCGGAGCCAATTCAAGAAGCCTTACGAAATATTATCGTTCAACCTCGAGCTAGGAGCATCAGTCCTTCACCGGTTTCGTCTCCAACAGCTGAACGAGCCAAACGAGCTAGATCCAGATCTCGACCCCCATCTCGCCCTGGAACCCCCAGATTGACAATGCTGCAAGAAGAGTCAGAGGAAGAACATGCTCCCATTGTCAAGAATAGAGATAGTGCTTTTGTCAGCGATTCGCCGATTCCTCCGCAAGAAAACTTTACTAAGAGTCATGAAGACATTCGTGACAGTGGCATTCACGTAAGAGAAAATTCGCCTTCCATGCGTATCAGGGCTCCAGTTTCATCAACAGATGCAGCCATTCAAAGCATGACATGGCCTTCCGTGGATGAAGATGCCGGTACTGTTGATCTCAAGGAACCGCAACGACCTAAGGTTGTGGAGAGCCTAGAACGTCACGACAATGGAACTGATCATCTGCCATCTCAAAAACACAGGGAAGAAAAGCACGCAGATCTACACGGAACACAGGCAATGCACGGAGTAAGCACACCTCGAGAAGAAAAGCATAGACTCACTCGCAAAACCTCCTTAAGTCGTGGAGAGCTAGCCGAAGCAAATCATGTGGACTTTGTCCGATCTCAAAGACTTAAGGCATTTCAAACGAAGTCCAAGGAAAAATTATGTGAGCCTAATCGAGCAGAACCGATCAACAAATCTGTAACTCCCGAGAAACAACATACAAGGCATCGTATACATCGTTCCGAAGTGACAGACCTCCAGTACCGTAAACCAAAGCAAAGCAAATACGGAGACCTTGAGCCTGTTAACACGCCAAATACTCCCAAAACAGACCAACGAAGTGTTTCTGAGAGTCCTCCATCATTATTTGGAAGTGCAGCTCTCGCAGCGGCAGGCTTGGGATTTGCAGCAGCAAGGAAATCAAGTCAAGAAAGTCGACCTTTAAGTGCTCAAAGTCATAAAAGACAAAGATCTGCTTCGAATATCAGTGTTACACGATTACGAACACTGGTTCCGGATCCATTATTAGATGCGCCTCAACCGCCACAGGTTGCACCGCCACTCCGCCGCACCCCCCGAAAAATTAGTGGGGATCTGAAATCGCTCCGTCAACAGAGTAATGTTGATCTCGGTAAGGAAATTGATCCAGCCTCTGTCATTACTGCTACATCGACAAGTTCAACAAATACTGCAAATCCAACTGCAAATGAGGGCCGAGTCAGGGCTCAAGAGATGGCCGACGTCTATGTAAGTTGTCATAGATTTCAAGATAAAATCCCCTCACCGCTAACAAATAAATTTAGGATGGCTACGGTGAAGGCCGCATTGGCTCACCACGATCTCCTACTCGACCCCATAGTATGCGACGGCGACAGAGTATGCAAGTCTTGGAACTCGAATCCAGACTTGATCAATTAACCGCGGAGAATCGCGCGCTCGCCGAATCGAAAGCTCATGCCGAACATATGCTGCGATCGAGCCAGGGCGCACCTGCTGCCTTGGTTGAAAGAGATGCACAGATCGATTTACTTAAACGAACACTGATATCGATGCAAGATGAGGTTAAACGGTTGTCGGAAGTAAATGCGGGTCTTTCGAGCGCGGCTGTTACACTGGGTCAACAACACAATGCACGATATGGTACACTCGAATCGCAACATGCACAGACGTCACGGGAACTTCAGCAAGCCCGCGAGGCTCACAATAACCTGAAAAGCGAGGTAGAGGGCATCATACATAATTCGATAAAAGAAAGGGACCAGGAAATCGCGTCACTGCGATCTCAATTGGATGATGCCAAAGAACAAATCCGGGCAATGCAGAGGGAGATTTTAGCTGCCAAAGCTGGTGACACTCAATTCTTAATCATCAGGGATGAAGACTATTTCGATAGTGCCTGTCAACAACTCTGCCAACATGTGCAGCAATGGGTGCTCCGATTTTCGAAGTTCTCCGATATGAGAGCTTGTAGACTCACGCGTGAGATAAACAACCATAAGACCATTGATCAACTCGATAATGCAATTTTGGATGGTTCAGACGTGGATAGTTATCTGGCAGATAGAGTAAGGAGAAGAGATGTCTTCATGTCAATGACAATGACAATGCTTTGGGAATTTATATTCACTCGCTACTTATTTGGCATGGACCGAGAGCAGAGACAAAAGCTCAAATCTTTGGAGAAGGTATTATCTGAAGTTGGACCACCATCAGCAGTTCATCAATGGCGCGCAACTACTTTGACCTTGTTGTCCAAGCGAGAGTCTTTTGCAAGACAGAAAGAACAAGATACTCTGGCTGTGGTGCATGCTGTCTTTGAGACGTTAACAGAGATCTTACCTCCACCTAGTCACCTGGAAGGTCAAATCGAGGAACAACTCAAGCGTGTCGTGAAAGCCGCCGTCGATCTCTCAATCGAAATGCGCACCCAACGCGCAGAATACATGATGTTGCCTCCACTTCAGCCTGAATACGATGCCAACGGCGACCTCGCCAGCAAGGTATCCTTCAATGCAGCACTCATGAATGAACGCAGCGGAGATACCATCTCCAACCAAGAACTCGAGGCACAAAAAGCAGTCGTAAGAGTTGTACTATTTCCACTTGTAGTCAAGAAGGGTGATGATTTTGGACAAGGCGATGAGGAAATCGTGGTTTGTCCTGCTCAGGTTTTGGTTGCTAAACCAAGGATTGGAAGGGGGCCATTGGGGAGGGTTTATAGTCCTGCGAGTGGAGCGGATATGGATAGGAGGAGTGATTTGAGTAGAACCCCGACTAGCATGCAGAGCAGTATGCCTGATGCTAATGTTATTTGAAAGCAATGAAAATAACGAAATGATGGATGAAGAAATGAATTGGGTGGCGGGGTTATTGGTTGGGATAGAAGGGATGACAATATAATTGATATTCTTTGGGTTTGGGTGGTGATGGTTGGATGAACGGGGTTGGATTATGTGTTTTTATACTTCTTCTCCTTTTTTTTACCATTTCTTCTTCGATGGCTTTTCTATTCACTCTAATGATATTCAATGATGCATCTGCGCATACCCGCTGCTTTTTTTCCGTTCTCGAGCCAAAAAAAGATATCCATATTTTAACGACGATCATGACGAAATTGTATGATTAGAATTAGATGAGTTTTAATATACTCCGCTTAGTTTATGAATCAAATGCAAAAAAGTCATTGGTTTTAGTTTTTATCTTGAATGGGAGTTTTTGGGAGTGCTTTTTGACTCTCAAGCTAGATGAAATGGATTGTTGCTGCTGGGGAAGGTTATGAGCAATGATGAATTGAATAATATATCTATCATTGGTGAGGGAGGGGGTCGGTCACCTTCTTGTAGCATTCTTTCTTCTACAGATTGACGATCCGAAGCAGATAAGTATCATGAATCAATCGGTGGACTTGGCCGCTCGATTTTCTTTGGTCTATCTACCTATCGGCTGTCTCAATTGAAAGTTAGGTAGGTAGAAGGGATTGGGGGGGGCAGTTGGGGGGTATTTCCTATACCGTACGTACGGATGGGCCTTGCGATGAATAAGGTAGGGTAAAGGAGAGGAGAGGAGAGTTTAGACTTTATTTCTTTACTAAAGGGTAAGGGGTAAGTACTCTTACTCGGTAAGATTTTAAAGGGTTGAACGTAACACAACACAACACGTCTTTGGGTTAGGAAATGCAATAAGATCGAGGAACTTGAAGGTGGTGGATGGGTGGATGGGTGACCCTTTGGGTCTTTTGAAGCATGTGCTGTACAAGTACAAGTACAGTAAGTCCCTCTGGGTGAGAGGAGGGAAGGGGGGGAGGGAGGGAGATTCAAGTTATTATGTATGTATGTATATATATATGTATGTATCATTGAAAAGTTCAGGCATTTATACTTCTTCTTCATGACGAGAACCGTTGGATTGATTATTAGTGGACCAAGACTAATGTACATAGCATAGCTCAAGAATGAAACTTCGTACTTTCTCTCATCTCATCCACCATCCCACGCACACTGTCTGCACCGCACCGGGAATCCAGCACTAAAGTAAAGTCATCATCATCACGGGTTCGTAAAAAGGGGTGGGAGAAGGGAGGTGGGGTTTCCACGCAACCCACCCCAATACGCTCGAGATGAGGTGACGCTGCAAAATCCCGCTTCGTCTGCGAAATGGGGGGGGGGGGAGATGTGGCGAGCGATGGAGGACGGAGAACGTAGCTAGCGCCATACCCATACATCCGGTCACGCATCGCGTACATCATCGTTATGATGCATCGCGACGGAGCAGATGTCGCATGGTTGGTGGATGCTGCATGCACCCGTGATTCTGAACTCTGAACTCTGGACTCCGCCATGGCTGGTTTCCGGAAATAGCACCAACCAAGCATCCCGATCTTCGCGGGTGGAATGATAATGACGGGATCCTTCCTCTAGGCCTGCCACCCGAACACCCTTGACGACGCACACTACCCACCTTTGCTGCTCTCATCGTCACCCAGAAGGAAGGATATATATTTATTATTGCTGGGTTTGACATCTGCTCGTTGTCCGCTCCAAACGAAGCTGTACGTACGCTTGGTTACAAGTCACCGGTGTGTTGAATTTTATCCTCACTTCGCTCAGCTCAGCTAATCCAGTCCAACTACTACTACTACCTACCTACTGTAGGGCGCTCTCGAGTATACAGACATACATACATACGTCTCCTCGCGTATCATCCGACACACAAACAAGCAGTCGTTATATTGAGCTAAACGGATGTTACACGGAGTACAACTAACTAACGACTCGTATATCGATTTCGTATGTGTAAAAGAAGATATGTAACATGATGAAGACTATATATTAACCATGCTTATTTATAGTAGATAGGTAAGATAGCACCGCTAGTGCGCTAGTCACTCGTCTCCTGTAAGTAAATGTAACAAACCCTAGAAAATGATAAAAAATAAAAAAGCAGCAGCATTTCGAATGCGGGAATGGGGGTGGTGATGCCCACCATATCGATCACGGCGGTACGCGCGCCAGTGGGAATGTGCAATGAACCGGGGGGGTGGTTTCGGTCGTTCTTGGCTGATGCTCAAACTCCATCCTTCGAGTACGTATAACTCTGTACATCTTGAATCTTGATGAGAAAGAAAACTTGTTCTTTTTTTCTTTTCGCGTCGTGTGGACTTGGCGTGGTTGGTTCGCCAGGCAGATAGATGCTAGGATGATGCTGCTTGGTGATGGACATGGAAAGGGAGGGGGGGGGAAGGTGGGATAGAACTCTTTTTTTATATTCTGTGGGAGCGTCTAGCAAGCATTATTACCTCGAATTACCTCTCTCTCTCTCTCCAAGGAAGAGGGCTTGGGTTGGGCCGTGGCGTGGCTTGCGAAGAAGAGGTTATTTTACGGTGGGCGGATGTGATGTCGCTTGCAGTTGAGACAGAACTCGGGACAATGAAGAGGACCAAAAAAATGGCTTTGGAAGATTTTTTGACCGCAGACATGTGGTTAGCTATGATTGCTGCAAGGTTGTTGTAGATATATGTTAGTTTTCGTTGAGTTTCCCCCCATCTTCATTGTACGTATATATGAACTGAGGAGAATTGTAAGGACGAAGGAAGGTTGTCTCCGCTCTCTTAACCCCTATCACTCCCCGAGCTTGGGAGCCCAAGCTCGCGGGCTCACAATAGGGCTAAGCGAGCCCATGAAGGCTAGCATAACATGTATTTGTTGGTCATAGAATAGCCAGAAGCTTCTCATTGCAAGAGTTGATCCAACACAGGTATCACGTACATATCGCCCCACCAAGCCAACCATCAAAGGCATCCCAACACGGCATCACAGTCTGAAACAGTGCAAGTACTTGGCTGTACTATGGTACTACCCAACTAGGCACACCACAGTAACCATACGAATACATGCATCCGTAGTCAACTTGACATTACCAATAATATTATTATTTTAAAAAGTAGAAAATAAACATTCATTTATATCTATAACTCAAATAAATCAAAGAGAAGAAGAAAAATTGATTGTTTGACATAAGAAGTTAAAAGAAGACTAAGAAAAGTCTTATCGGATTCTTCCTTGCTCATTAACTTTCACTTGATGTATCACTTGATGTCACTCCCCCTACACCTTTTTAAACCTTTTTCTATATTCAATAATCATCTCTCATGTATAAGTTAAAATAAAAAGTGTACAGAATACAGAATACAGACCCTTTATTCTTTTAAAATATAGCTAGCGTAGAAATAAACATGATAATTTATTAATTGAATATGATTCTCGTGACACTCGTGGTTCCCGTGATTCTCGTGATTCTCGTGATTCTCGTGATTCTCGTCATGAATAAGTGAAGTGGAGTTGAGCGGTTGCGTGGTTTGCGCGGTTGAGTGGTTTGCGCGTGCCGTGCAGCAAACAGCGTGGCGGATCAGCATCAGGATTCACCCAGACCCGAGAGAGAGCGCATGAGCGCATGAGCGCATGAGCACAAGAACTAGAGCATAAGCCTCGGAGAAAGCCAAGAAATACCGCACAAAAAACGCATCATGGAATCCCATCCTTGCTTTTAATTCGTTGTTTCCTTTGCCTATTACTAAACAGGTGAATGTAAGCGATCCCGAAAGTTCAAACCTTTTGTATACTTAAGAGACCAGACTTGTTCCTTCTAGTCATCTTTGCTTTCACAATCACCCACCAACACACAAGCTACCATATCAACGAATCAAACAAAACTTCCCTCACACACTCAAACCTTCCAACTACCTTTCCCTCAAATCTATCAAGATGCCTGGATGCAACTGCGGCGAGTCTTGTAAGTTTTTCTCTCCTCAGTTCCTTCCTATCTCTATCCCTATCCCTATCCCCAATATCCTTCGGAGGAAACCAACCGTTTTGAAATGAATGAAAGAAGCATGATACTAATGATCTTCAATAGGCCAATGCCCAAAAGATAACTGCACTTGCAGCAAATAAATCTCTCAACATGATCCTCAAATCCCTTCACTAAACACCTCGTCTTCTCCATCTCGAAATAACCTTGAATTACCTTTTTTCAACCTCTTCCTTTTCGATGCGAGCAAACACCTTGATCTTGTGGGCGACTCAACCGGCACACCATGGATACAAAACAATTGTCGTGGGGTTGGGCTTGATGAAGGGGATCTGGGGAAATGAAGAGCTTGTGGATATATGGTCTTCTTGCGGAATTGGGAGTTTTCGAACTTGCTTTGATACATCAATTCAATTGACATCTTGACTCCAAATTTGCTTTCGTGTCTTCCTCCTTCGTATGATGACCTTTGTAATCGTGATATGATAACCTCACTATGTAACCTTACCAATATTGCCCTGTAATGAGTGCACGGAAAGGATATGGACAACTCGTCACGGTATAACCTATCTCTTTTCTTCTTTTCCATATGTTAGCAATAAGCTGATGCAAATTCTGCCTCTCCTTCGATATCAGCGAGTGCATCACAAGTCTTCCTGCTACAAAGCTCCAGAGTGGTCAGCTCAAAACACTAGCCTTGTCCCATCACACCTACGTTGCAAGCATGGAACGCCTCCCCCCCACATCATCAAAGATCGAGAGTGATGCTTCCATAGAAGTGTTGCCACGTCTTCAAAGCCGTCTTATCTGGCGTCTTATCAATTCATCCATTCGTCCACAATGTCTCAGCCTTGCCGTCGCTGCCCAAAAATAGATATGTCACATTTACGTATAATGTTAAAACATTCTCGTTTGATCATCAGTACATCGGAGAGATTCACCTTGACTTTATCCATACTGCTGTTTTCCTGCGATAGATTGTCCTTTGAGAAAGTCTTATCATCCAATCTATGTAGGAATTTCCCGACTTCGTGCCACCTCGGTTGAGGTCATAATGCTCAAGATCAACGTAACGATCATGCAAAATATGGCAGCCTTCATCGCTCTCACGCACCCACTGTTGGTTGGTTCATGTTTAGGAGTGAAACAAAACAACAACCTGGAACCAAGACCACCGGCAGGGACTCCTACGCCGTCGATTAATCGCTGTCGAATGATATTTGATCACTTGCCTCATCTTTCTTGCCTCCTCTTTCATATGCTGTACAATCCGTAGTATCTAGCCATAAGTTTTGGGGATATCTCCCTCTCTATTTGTCAAGATAAAACTTTAAACCCTAGATCAGCCGCCAGCTGTCTTTTTTTGTGAAAAACTCCAGGGGTCTGGTCTGAGAGGATTGGATTTAAGCTTCAATTTGTGAGTATAAGTATCTGGTTTACTTCTTCTCTTTTTGGGATTCTTTCATTAGTAGAACAGCAACAGAACCATTGAATATCAATCCAGATCAAAACAACAAAACCAACACCTCACTTCACTTCACAAGAAACCATCCCAATAGTCACCATGTCTCCTTGCTCTTGCTGCACTCATGCTGCCGCTGAGGGATGCTCAAGCACTTGCTCCTGCTGCAAAGATAAGGTACATGCGTCTCTTCCTCGCATTTGAATGAGCCAGTATTGACAATTACCATTATAGCACTGATAACCTCATCACCCCCCACCCCCCCCCTTCTCCTCACATTGTGTCGCACACATCCAACTTCTCCACGTCCTCTCATCGTTAGCCATCTCGACTAAGACAGCGATGAACTGAAGACCACAAGAGATACGACTAGTATATTATGTGATGAGTCGGGAATGGTTTTCACACTTGCATAGAGAGGGGATTCTGCATGTTATGATTCTTTGGGGATGAGATAGTGGATGTTATCTTCTTGTTGAGCCAAAGGCGAGATACAAATTTGTTGCTTGCAAGGAAGGGGAATTTGAAAGGGGATACTTGATATGTTGATGAATTAAAGACTTTCTCTAACTCCATTAATATCATTTTGAATTGATCGTAACGAAATGAAGTGAAGTGATATGTAAGTGATACTTTGTTACCGTGAATGTAGAATGTCGAGATATTCTTGGGTGTTGGCTGTATAATATGAGGTCATGGCCCTGGTAGTAACATCTTCGAGATGATGCCAGAGCGGAGCCATATGACGGAAGAGTCAACAGAATGATAACTTGGAAAGTAAGGTAAGGTTAGGTACGGTCCAGCTGAGCATGACGAAGACTGGGCGTATCAATCACATACCTAGCATGATATCAATTCTTTTTACTTTGATAGGAACTTTTCAGTCAAACAAAGCAATGAAGGGGGGAGGAAGGGGGAGTTGAAATAAAATAAGGAAAGGAAGGAGGAGAGATAAAGATGGAGAGATAGAGAGAGAGAGAGACAGAAAGAGAAAGAGAAAAAGAAAAAGAAATCAAAAGAGAGATGTCTCCTTATATATTTAAATAAAGAAAGACCCATCAAGGTTGTTTGTGACACTACAAACACCTTGACGGTTACTTATAAGTTTCAACCTTCAAGCCTGTGCATGTGCAAATCATCACCCTAGATACGATTCATACATGGGAGGTGACACACCCAGACAGCAGACCAATCCAATATGGAAAGTTTACGGTTGGTTTAAATCAATACTCTAACCACAGGTTACTGTAAAATCCATCCATCTACTGTGACCATATCGTCTTCTATGATCTCCTGCCCATGATTGATTGTTTCTTTTCTGGAACATCTCCAAGCCTCTATCAATCTATCCTGAATGTGTTTTGTAGGCCATGCATATCGTTTCTCTGTATATTTCAGTACCTCGAGAATGCTCTCTTGTTCTTTGGCATCTGTAAATTGTTCACCACCTGTTTAGAAATATCGTTAAATGAAATTTCGATACTTGTATGCGAGAAGACCTACACATTGAAATAGCCATACATGCGGTATTCATGGCGGGTGGAGATGTATGATTTGATATTGCCACGCCGCAGAGGCGCTTGACCACCGTGCTGATTTGTGCCTTGCGAGCATTAGCATAACATATAGGAGCATGCATAAGAAAAGGTACCTCTATTCTTTGACTAGCTACTCGATGCCTGGGTCCTAGCCTGGGCACTCGCGGGTTGTAGGTTATGAGTAGGATCTGAGAGATATCCATATGCTGATGAGCCGTGACTATTTCCTTTAGTAACCATCGCATTGTCTCGTGTCATCAGAAGCAGCTCACCATGATGATCTGATAAATACCATAGTTCAGGTAAGGCCTGTCTTGAGTTTGAGGCAGCATCCCTTTCGTACAGCGCATCGAAGGACTGTGGGCGCAAGCTTTCCCAGCCTTCATGATACTGAACTAGCATGTCGTAATCGCTATTGGTCTTACTCTCGTGACCGTAACAGTACTGTAATACATCTGCACAATGAACGATAGTTCTATAGGCCCAGGTGAAATCGTCGGTAAATTCAAGGGATCGATATTCATGGCACTGCAAAGGCATATGAAAAGGCCTCTGTCTGACAAATGCCATATGAACTTCCTGTCTATAAGCCACGCGAAAAGCGGCTCTACGAAGGGTGCTATCAAGACCTCCTGATGCCTGAGCCGTGATAAATACCTGAGTTCCTCTTTGTGCTGTCTCCCAGTCTCCTCCGCTTAAAGGGGCTACAATGTATGATTAGTCAATGGTAATATTAATTTACTTGGATAGGAACACAACAGACCATCAACTTCTTCATAGAATCTTAATATCACCGAAGCCACCAATAGATTTTCATCATACAGGGCTTCAATATCATCTGATACCGATACAAGATGCTCGATACATTTGCTGTGATATTCAACAGCAGTCTCCATATGTAGGTTAGGCAACTGTTTTCCGTTGTATTCGACCACACCATTTTTCCTGTACTGTCCGAGTCGGCAGAGGTGCCTTGAGGATGCTGTATATATAGCATTAAGAAGTGCCGGACACTGTTTTGCTCGATGTGGCACTACTAAAGCAAAATGACGCTCTGGGTCACAGAGGTCAAACTGAAAAAAAAAATCATTGTAAGCAAGAGTGGCCTTTCGTCTAGGAATGTACATACCCAGCAAGCAAGCTCATTTACAAAATACCTCAAAAGGCAAGCTTCCTGTATTTCCGACTGGCATCGCACATCCACAGCTACAATTTGGGTATTCAAATCCCGAGGAAAGGGTGTAGATGGATCCCATCCAACTGGTAGCCAAGGCACAGCTTCACCAGAAGTTCTCGATGCAGTCAGGTCCCCGGAGACTTTTGCAGGCCTTCTGGGGTAGGACTTGACATTTGAATGCTTGCTTGAAACAAACGAACTTTCATCATCTGCCCTCCGTCTTTTCACTGGAGACTTCGCCTGATGCTTTGAGAGAGAATCCTTGGATGATTTGGAAGGGAAAGTAGTGACTGGTTCTATTAAGTCTGTCGAGACAACCGATTGAGGGGTTTTACTCCGCCGAGTAGTCGAATCTGACAAAGTAGTATTTTCACGTTTTGGTGTGACTGTATATATCTCATCCAATTCGGGGAGCTCGTCGACAAATTCAGAACAGACTATATCATCGTATACGTGAGTGGCGGCATTTGCACGGACAGTTCAATGCTACTTACTCTTTCCAGATGTCTTCACCCAGACTTGATCCTTAAAGTCGGAATCGTAACGGGCACTGGAGCCATGGCGAAAACGTAGGTTTCCAAGTGAGTTAGAAGAGCTCAGATCGGTACTTCCGTCTTCTGGGTAATCATGTCAGACATGGAATGGAGAAGTCGGGTGGAAGTGACTTGACAAGTCGTCAAGCAGTCGAATCCCAAGCTTCTCGACCAAATTTCGCCACGCTGATTGAAGCATGCTGCGGGATAGCGAGAAGAGGGCGCTATAAAGTGTCCAATTCACTTACTGGTGCGGTTCTGCTCAATTGCAGAACCCCTGATCACTACATGTTAGCCAATGTCGAATCAACATGCGGAGTTACCTGGTGCTGTATTCGGCGGTGAGATTACCTAGGACCTGACATTGAATATCTTCGTGTGACCAGTATCGTCACGATATGAAATCCTCGTAGTAAACAGCATTTGAAATGGCACCAAGCTCAAGCTCAATGGACAGGATCGTAGTGAAGCGTAGAAAGATTGGTTGGCTGGCAACGGGCCTTCAGGTTGCGGGTGAAAGCGGGGGAGGAAATCAATAAATATAAATAGCGTAAAATGATATAATAATTTTTAGCTTTTCTATATTTGTGGTGGCAATTCCGTTCTACCCGCCCATCCTTTGATATATATATCAGGTGACCCTCGTACGTAAATAAGATTTCCGTATGCAGTCTTAGTATCGTTGAGTATGAACAAGTGCAGCATTCATTGCAGTGCAGTGCAGCGCGGTGTGCACAGCGTGGTACGGAAATGAAGAAGAATGAAGGCATCGATGGGTCGGCATCGATATCCAAGATGTCCGCCCCTGATACTCATCATCTCTTACATATATATATCGTCATTGATCCATATGCGTCTCCTTGTCCATGTTCCCTCCCTCCCTCTTGACCCACCCTGCTTGCAATAGAACAATGTGCTATACAAATCTTAAATCTCATATCTCATTTCGCGCCTCATTAATTGCTGCTCCTCTCGCTGCCTTCATGACTAGACTGGTGGCATCGTGGGCCCCCTTGATGAACCTAACGGCTTTGCTTTGACGGTACCGGAAACCACCCAGAACCCCAGAACCCCAGAACCCAAAACCAGGGAGTGCTGTGATAATAAGACCTTACATTGCAAGAACCAGGTATCGATCGGTACAGTAATCCTTTTCCAACGGACACCTTGACATTTCTTACCATTTCTTCCCGTTTCCTCCCATTTCGTCCCATTTCGTCCCATTTCGTTCGATGTAATGAGATGAGATCGAGATAATATTACACCGTCGCTTTTGCGCTATTGAATGATCCCGATGAACTCTCCCAGATAGACAGGAAGATAACGAAACGAAATCCACTCCGATGACAGTGCTCAAAGACGCGCTTTCGCGATCCGATACATTTTTGCGACCCCGGTCGGAATACCTCTTGAGTCCCGGAAGGCAGACTGATGATTCAACACCTTCATCACCAGATAAAGATCAGGAACGAAAACCACGCGCCGTACGAAAACCGTCGCCCGGTCTTGCTGCTCGACTTGCAGCCTTAGGTTTTGGAAAAGATCCCGATCCAAATTCGTCAACAACAGCCTCGCCGCCGGATCGAATCGGTCGCATCCCTGAAGACCAAATTCGCCAGCTCGACCACCTCCACCGCGCCAATTCTACGAGTTCGCACATTCACAGACGAGGTCGAGCCTGGAGTGGCAGTGTCGGTCTTTTGACGCCTCAAGTCACTGGTGGGAGCTTGAAAGAGACCAACCTGAGAGAGGCCATCGCTGGTGGTGATACGCGAGTACTTGACGGTGTCGCAGATTTAACACCTTCGCTTGATCGCTTTGGTAATCAGGATATGACAACAAATGGTAAGCTTATAGGAATGGATTCGCAGAAGTATCGGTCACCAGAACACACGAATGGAAATGGCACGAAAACAATGGCAGATATCAAACCGGCGCATATCGAACGAGTTATATCTCCTGTAGGTGCCGTCGAAACACCTCCATCTCCTGTGCATGTTGACGACGTACCTCCACCTCCAATAGCCAAAGATACTCCACCAGATACGACATCACCCAGCGAGACTTCGAACGATGTCACATCCTATTTCAACCCGTTTGGCCGACAACGGGATGGCTCAATTTATACGTTATCGCGGGCGTCCTTTGCAAGTCAACTTGCCCAATTGACGTCCTTGCAATTACCAGATGCAGCCTCGTTATCAACAAAAATATCTGCAATTCCTAGCTCCAAATCAGCGTCAAAAGCATTAATGGGGGCCGCAGAACAAATCAGGAGCTGGATATCGAAAGCATCAGATGTTGTCTCTGGACTCGATGGGGAGGATGATGTAGAATGGGCAGCAGCTGGTGGTAGGGAAGGGTTAGAGGATGTTGATAACGCAATTACACGTTTCGAAAAATTAATTAATATTTACGTCTCCGCCATCGAATCTTTACAGGAACGCCCGGACATTACTACCGTGCCTGCAGACGAACTTCAAAAGGTTGTATTACAGGTGGAAAGCATTCTTGAGGAATGGGAAAAGATACGGAGAAATCTCAAAGCTGTAAAGAACTCGGTTGAGATTGCTATGGAATGGGAGGAGTTATGGAACACTGTATTGGGGGATATTGGCAACGAAGTGGATATTCTGGCACGACTCGTTTTCGAAATGGAGGAAAAGAGACATAAGTCCTTGGCCGCAGCCGATGGCGATGGGGTTGATATTAAAGAGCTTGAAACAATTGTGGAAGAAACGCCCCCAGCTAAGACGAGATTGCAGATCAATAGTCGATTTGGCATGTCTTCTTCAACCGCTTTCCCCTTGAGCCCAAATTCGCCAGTAACACCGATAATGGCACAGGACGATTCGAGTCTTCTGGCATTGTTTGCAAGAATGCAGCCGCTAAGAGCCTCGCTGGACTTCTTACCTATGAGACTATCTACGTTTCACGCTAGAGCTGAAACAATATTTCCTACGGCCTGCGAAGAGCTGGAAAGTCGACGAGCAGGTTTAGAAAAAAGTTGGAAGTCTCTTGAAAGAGATGCTGAATCATTGCGAAGGGAACTTGGTGAGGATCGTTGGGTCCTCGTCTTCCGTGGTGCAGGTCGACAGGCACAGAAAATGTATGAGTCAGTGGAAAGAAGTTGTGCCAAGCTAAAGGAGTCTCTTGACAATGGGGTTCATCTGAACAATCCGGCTACAATGGGCAAGAAGATCGAGAGCTACGAAGCGAAGAAGATGCATTATGGCCCAGCCATTGAACGAGTTCTATCGATCATTGAGAAAGGGGTGAAGGACCGCCTCACAGTTAATGGAGAGATATTGAGATTACACTCGGATATGCAGCGGAAGTGGGATTCATTGAAAGGCCAGATGAACGAATTAGATACAGCACTTGAAGAACTACAAGCAGATCACAGAAGCAAGCAGCTCAGAGATTCAATTTCAAGCATGGTCTCAAATGATCGGTCAACCATCGGAAGCTTTAGCAATGACACACCCGGAAGTTCTCCAGCATCCTCAGTAATAATGACGGGTCTAAGTACTAAGCTTGACTCTACGATACCTGCTAGAAATGGAAAGATACGATCGAATGGTAGAACCAGTCTGCCCCAAGCTGGCGCAAACAAAAACTTAAGTGCTGGGCAACCCCCTAGGTCATTTAGTCGAGCATCTCCGTCTCCCATTCCAACTCGACAAAGGTCAGCAACTCCAACAGCTCGACAGCCTCAACGGTCTAAGACTCCCATTGATAATCGTCCTCGATGGAACACCAGTACCAATGTCAATGATACACTCACACTCATCGGTCCTGGCTTCAAACCTCTCGCTATCACAACACCAAACTCTACCCATTCAAATCGCTCCACTAGATCCAGCACATCTGAGTGCAAAATACCACTTCGAAGCCCACTCGGTCGCGGAAATACCGCTTCTCCCATAATACAGGAACCCACAACTCCTGTAGGAAAGAGACCAGCCTCGCGAACGGTACGACGTGACCTATCCACCCCTGGGCCATATTCTCAACAAACACTATCCGTGAATTCGCCCTCCCATCCTCGTCTTCTTATTAGTAAATCATCCATGTCTAATCTCACAAGTGGTAACCGTCGCTCCTCCATGCATCCTTCATATTCATATTCATCTGAAGCCAGAGCTAGTAGCCCGGTAGTCCAAAGACCTGCTAGCTCATTGGCTACCGGTAGGAGAACTAGCCTTCTCCCAACGCCAAGGGGCAGAAACTCGGAAATGGCTGGTAGGGATAGCCCCGCACCGAACCGAGGTAGCAGCACTTCTACCACGGATAGCAAAGGGAATGCTAGGAAACCATGGAGGCCATAAAGCACTTCAGCAATCGACGTACATGAGTAACTGAGACACTTTTGATTTGGGGATGGCGTTCAATCGTTTGAGCTGCATTTACACAGCATCGTTTATCGGCGTTCCCTTACTTCTTCGTCACACCCATTTGAAATGCAATGCCTTTTAGAGAGTGATATTGTATGCGGTGGGTAATATACACTGTGGATGGAGCATTGAAGTAGTTCAAATGGTATGGTGGAAACGTGCCGGTACAACACTTTGTAATCCACATTCGAAGAGTAAAAGATTGCGATGGCACGAAATTGGGATTTGGAGATTGTAAAGGGGGGGAAGCGAGAGGCGAAGGATGGAGAACGATACCATTACTTACTTGTATGATAGCGGCGAATCGAGGATTAGTTGGCGAAATGAAGAAGACTCTGATACCCTTTTGCTCTTATTCATCAATTGGCAGAGTGAATTGATTGATTGACAGCTTGATCCGTTATGCCGCTGCCATCAAAGTTTCTATCAAAGTTTCCTTCTATCGGTGTACGAGGAAGTCTCCACTCTTAGTTCTGAACTAAAGTGGAGAAGTGGGGATGTCTCGTCATTCTTCTCCATTCAACCCCAGCTTTGGGCACGTGACAGGTGATCGATCCATTGATATATATACACCTTGGACCGTTGGACATCTTCACCGAATACATACATCCCTCTGCAGATCTCGCTTGCTTGGGTTGGTTGATTTCATCTGATCTCTTGTGAGCTTCCTCTAAACCTATTGTTCGATTGTTGGACGGCATCAGGAAGAATTGAGTGAAAGATGACGAAGACGTGGAAGGGTTCAGAAGGTGAGGTATCTTTCCTAAGCCTCATCGATACTCCTCTCTACTTCCCTCTCTCTCATGCTTCAATTACAGTCAACTAACACACAAAACCATAGTATCGTCCCACAACACCCCCGATTCCTGCTGGGTGTGCATCAATGAAACCATCTACGATGTAACCGAATTCCTGCCCAACCACCCAGGCGGATCCAAAATCGTCCTCAGTCTCGCTGGTAACATAGACGCTACCGAGGAATTCGAAATGATCCATCCTCCTGGGACACTAGAGGAGAATCTCGATGCTTCCAAAATTATCGGCAAGATTGATGCTTCGGAACTAAAACAACCAATTGAAGAGAAGACAAGCAAATCCAGTGTAGCAGATACGGGAAAGAAAGAAGAAGGCACGGTCGACGTCGATGCAGACGTAAAGACACTGTTGAATTTAGACGAGATTGAAGAATTGGCCACAAAGAAGATGTCGAGCAAATGCTGGGCGTATTATTATTCTGCGTCTGATGATCTCTGGTCCAAAACTTTCAATACTGCTGTGTATCGACAGATTCTCCTGCGTCCACGAGTTTTTGTCGATTGCACGAAATGCGATTCGTCAACCACAATTCTAGGAGAGAAAGTCGGATTGCCAATTTTTGTATCGCCCGCTGCGATGGCGAGATTGGCGCATCCGGCTGGAGAACGGGGGATTGGTCAGGGAATTGCAAGGTTTGGCGCGGTGCAGATTGTGTCGAATAATGCGAGTATGACGCCCGAACAAATTGTAGAGGGTTCCCTGCCAGGTCAGATTTTCGGATGGCAGTTGTATGTGCAGAATGATAGGAAGAAGAGTGAGGGGATGCTGCAGAGAATCAATGCGATGGGTGATAAGTATAAGTTCATCGTCTTGACATTGGATGCGCCAGTGCCTGGGAAGAGAGAACATGATGAGAGACAAAAGGATGTAGGATCAAGCCTACCCGTTTCATCGGGAGTCAAGGCTAAAGAGAAGGTGGAAGATAATAGTCCACCGGCTGGCGCGGGCGGCGTGGGGAAACAGTTGTTTATGGGAACGGCTGCGGATCTGACTTGGAAGACTACATTGCCGTGGTTGGCTAAACATACCAAATTACCCATAGTATTGAAGGGTATCCAAACTCATGAAGATGCATATCTGGCTTCTCAATATGCACCGCAGGTTAAGGGAATCATTCTTTCGAATCACGGTGGAAGAGCTTTAGATACAGCGCCACCGGCTATCCACACTCTTCTCGAGATTCGAAAATACTGCCCCGAGGTTTCGAGTCGCATTGAGGTCTGGGTCGATGGGGGTATTAAAAGGGGTACGGATGTGGTAAAGGCTTTATGTCTAGGTGCCAAGGCTGTGGGTGTTGGACGAGCTGCTCTTTTTGGTCTCGGGGCTGGCGGACCCGAGGGCGTAGAGAGAACGTTTGAGAGTACGTATATGGCCTTCCTGGTTATTCCTTGCAATCCTCCCTCCTTCAGAGTCTATCTCGATTAATAACTTGGGTGGGGATATTTACTAATTACACGAAATAGTTCTCAAAGCCGAAATGGAAACATGTATGAGACTTCTAGGTGTCCAGAAGATCAGTGAATTGGGCCCTAAACATGTTAATACTAGGGTGGTAGAAAGAGATTTGTATGATGGTAGTGCGGGCTTGGAAAAATTGGGATTGTGGGTAAAGGCAAATTTGTAGATCTGGGAGAAGATGAGGGGAGGTGGGGAGAGGGGCAAGTGGCAGGTTTGTAGATGAATGGTATGGTAATGTGTAGGTAGACAAGATAATATTTATATTAGAATATAATTTCCACACATTACTTATACTCCCATACTTGATCGAGTTTCAGACATCAAGGTAGGCAAGGTAGTTTTGCATTCCAAATCCCCTTCTCACCTTGCTACTTGTAAGATAATACGTACACATAATTAGTGTATTCCTCTACAATCCACCGTTCCCGTCCTGTTCCATGGTAAGATTCCGAGATGACATCTTCGCCATCCCCGCAACATGACTCGGCACATTTTTACATGACATTGTTGCATATTACTCGAGTACGTACGTACCACCAGACACAAGCCCAAATTCGTCGAACCCCTCCACCACATACCTCTATCGATCTGAAAAGCAAAGCACCATCCATGGCACCAGGCACGCGTGGTTCGTCGAAAAGCAGTAACCCCAAGCCAAAAAATGCACTGCGCTGCGCTCCATGACGGTATGACACGGCCGAGAGATAGATTTCGAGTCATCACATCAAAGACAATGAACATACCAGGCTACCTACCCTCCTCATATACATATTTCCAACGTCAGTGGGAGAGAGAACACGCACATAGGATCTACACGATGAAGAGGGAAGATAAAGCGTGAGCGGCAAGTTGCCAACCATCATGATCACGCCCTTTGATCGTTTTGACATGTACACACGACTTGTTTTCTTGCTATGTGGCATACATACATAGCACTGCGCATGTAAAAAGGGGGGGAAAAGCTTTGTACAAGGATTTTGGGCAGCGATTTCGAAACCCCAATTCATCATTTTCTGCGGGCTGGTATGTATGGAACTTGAGATGGGATGTGGGATGATTTCCACATTGAGATTGAAAAAATGAGTGGAACCGTTGCACCTCGGACTCAAGAAAGCTGGCATGAGAAGTTTAGATCTTTAATAGAAGGTAGTGGAGCAAGAAAGGCAAAGCACATTGTTAGTAGTGTGTACGGGGGTTCAGAGTAGAATTATGAGCAAGTGCTCACGGGTATCTATATATTTATTTATACATTCCCCCCACCCATTCATCACAAGCTGAAATCACAGAGTAGCCAAGGGAAATGCTGGACTAATCAATGAAGAATAATGATGGTGACTCGTCTTGTTATCAACTATAATCGTACCATCCCGAACACGTTCGCTGCTACATCGAATAGACCATTGATCTTCGAGTTCCATCATCACGCACCACAAGAATAAAGCCCGCGAAATGAAGTTTTGAAAACAGCGCACGGCGTGGAGTTCCACCTTGTATCTGGGTTTCAGTCGTCGAGTTCAATAATGACCGGATGGCGGGGTCGTGTATAAATATACTGGAATATTCCTGATGAGTTTCACTGCAGAATCTTCTATAGCACCGCACCCGCCGTTGATCCTGCAGGCTGCCGTCGAATCTTCCGAAACGATCCATTCTGTTGGAACCCGTTGCTCGAGCCTCGAATCATCGCCATGTTTCCAAAACTCGCACTCGCGTCTCTCGGCATACTCGTGATCTCGACATACTGCATCGATATTACTATAAATTCGATCCTAGATGCCGAGGTCAAAGTTGCTTCTACTCAACTTGACAAAATGAATTACCTGTTGAATAACAACCTGACTTGGTTCTTTGATTTCACAACTCAACCACATTACACCTATGCGCCGGGATCTGTGGTCAACGGCGATGCCGCCACATTTCCCGCATCAACCAACTACGGTATGACGGTGGCTTTAATAAACTTAGGGCCATGTGGAATGTTACCTCCTCATTACCATCCACGTGGGACAAATTTTGTGGTCGCAGTTGAGGGTGTGACGCAGACGTGGATGATTGAGGAGAATGGAGCGAAGATCGTTAATCAGACGTTGAGGCCGTGGCAGATGACAATTTTCCCAAAAGGGAGCATTCACAGTATGCAAAATATAGGTACTGTATGTCCTCATGTAGCGAGACAATCAGTGCTGAACGAAATAAAGGTTGTACCAAGGCTACTCTTGTGTCGGCGCTGAATTCGGAGGACGCAGGAACACAGAATATTCTCAATGGATTTGCACAATTACCTCCGGACATAATAGCTGCAGCTTTTGGTAATCCGATGGGAGCGTTCAATCTTCCCCCTATACCAGACGTCGGCACTGGGAGCATACTTGGATCTGCGGCATGCCTGGAAGCTTGTAAAGGCAAGATGTGATGCTCGATTCAGAGTTGTTCAACTGTGAGTGATCAACCCCAAGTCTCATCGCACTTAGTAGTGACATCGTAGCAGATCTCTTATTCAATATTATCTTGTAATAACGTTGGCTGATTGAGGAATACACAAATCTGGCGCTGTGCATTTCTTTTTGGCTGGGTTCATGGAGCGATTTGACGTTTACAAAGCTTGGGTGACTGTGTAAGGTGTTTTGGGCGTTTTCCTTGCCTGGCTTAGAACAATGTATGTATACGTAGTAGCCGCAATATTAGCCGTAAGGGTCTGAGACTGGCCGTCAAGGTTGGTCAGACGAGTATGTCATGCTTGAAATTGTGCATTGAAAAGGTATCATAGATCCACAGTGCTCTTCATTTGCCCCCAAACTTTTTGGCGACCCAAGCACTTCCATGTTCGTCATACTCTTGTTTCGTTGCCGATAGCTTCTTCAGGAGATCAGGATGTTTCGCCAACTCTGCTCCACCATTCCAAGTGCTGATAATCGGATGTTCTGGTCTCGCACAACGGACATAACACTCGGCTGGCGCAAGAGCTTTGATCTCAAGCTGAAGCCTCAAAATGAATCCTTCTATCTTTGAGCTACCCCCTACAACAATAATATTTGCGAGAAGAGCTGGCCATAGACCCATTGGTAGAGATGAAAGACTTTCCATGACTAATTGAGCTACACCCGATTGTCGCATGCCGATATCTGAAGGATTGAATAGTAATTCTGGGACCGTAAACCGTTCGTTTCTTAGGGTCAAAATATCTTCCGCGACCTCCGCCAGTTTCCCCTTGGTCAACTGCTTTAATTTGCTCGCCTGCAAGGGATCATGATCTCGCACGAAGCCTTGAGATCGATTATGATAATCAGGGAGAACATAATCTTTCGCTATTCCACCACCTGTTTCGAAGATTTCTCTTCGGTCTCCCCTGGCCCCTTTCCACGTCTTTTCCATGTCGCCATTAAAATCCCTTGATACATAACAGCATGCCTCCTTGATCTCGTTTACTAAATAGGTGTCATTACGCATATCGTATTGTCGTAGAGATATTAAGCGTGTTAAGTAATTTGTCATAAGCTTGCCTCCCACTTCTAACCTCCGAATCGCTGATTGTAGAGGGCGTCCCTGTAGGATAGGTGTGATCGTCGTGTGAGAATAGCCGGCGTCTATGAGGAGGATTATTTCGGCAGGAAGAAGAGGTTGCGATGGATCTCGAGCTGGCCCTTTGAAGATTCCTTGAATGTCATTATACGCATTAAGAATTGGACCTAAATATTCATTAACAAGAAGTTCGCAGACATGGCATACCATCACATACCAGGACATCGATAATAGCTGGCAAACCCAAATTCTTCAAACACCATTTGATCACAATTTGTTTGCAGGACCGGCAGCGCATTAGGTGCTTCTGTCAATATCAATCCTGTTTCTCGTGGATCGCAATGCAGCGGCGCTTTCTTGTCGAAGAATTCGTGCTCCCATATCTCCCTTTCTGCTTCCCAGTTTACCAAGTATCCCTTTTCGACGGGCCTACGAAAGACGATATCGCCAAAATCCTTACAACTTTCGAGCTGCGATCCAATGTAAACCTTCTTTTCGCGATCGCGGGCCATGCAGTTGGGTATAATTCGCGGTGAAGCCGTGGATTCTGGAGAGGAGAACCCGGCCTTGATGGTATAAGCTCCATTGTCAATGACTAGAGTTCTAGCAAGGGGTGCCTGAGCAGCCGATGCAGCTTTTCTGTTTGCAGACATTTATTTTGTTGCGTCCAGATTTGGAGCGGCAGCATAGTCATAGCGATAGTAAGTGGAGCGGGTCAGGGTGTGAGTGTGGGTGTACAACAAGTAGCGCAAAACCCAAAAACCAAAACACCAAAAACCCCAACCAAGAAAATCGAATTTCGGATTTCAGATTTGATTTCAGCGTCGACAATATGACCAGCACCGAAAATAAAGCTGGCGATGATTTGGCCACCCTCAAATCTACAGTCGAAACTACCATAAGCTTAATTCAACAGCTGCAAGCCTTCGCGAATGCGCCGGAAGATACGAAGGAGGGGTCAGCTGAAGAAGAGCCCAAGCCCAAGCATGCCGATGTCAACGCCATCGACCTTGCTCATGATTCTGCGAGTCTCATCAGGGCACACTCGACCAAGCTGTCCCTTTTAATTGTCAACAAGCCTTTTACGGCCTCGGCTATCAATCAAGTTTTGCGAGAAATTATAGCTGGACCTTTACCAGGCTTGGCTTCTGCCGTCGAAATTTGCAATGCAGAAAGATATACGAAGACCATGAGTGAAGAGTTACAATGGAGAGTGACGAAGGTTTTGACGGAGCTGTCAACCCTCATCAACGCGATCCCCCTAGATGGGAAAACCCTGAGCGATGACAAGAAGAATGGCACGGGGAAATCCAATGGGAAGGGCAGTTTAGCTTCCACAGGCATTGTGTGGGATGCCTGTGATTCTGTAATAGCACTGAAGACTTTGGGGGTAGCAGGATTGGCTATGAAGAAAGCAGAGGAATATCGAGATCTGGTGAAAGACGCGCTCGAAGAATTGCAAGCATGGGCAGAGGAGGAATCAGATGATGAAGACGATGATGAGGATAGTGGCGACGAAGGCGACGAGAAGAAAGACGCTCAAGATATTGTGGATGACTTCTTTGGGTCGCAGCGACATATACCCAAAGATGACCCAGAAAAGATCCGCGAAAAGCTCGAGTCGTCGATGAAAAGACTAAGACTCATAGTTTTGATGTACCAGGCGGTTGTGAAGAGAAGATTCAACACACTTCCCTATCTACCCCATCCGGAGTTGCCCGCACAGTTGAAGGAGAAATCCTCCGAAGATCCAGGTATCGTCGAGTGCTTGGATGAGGTACTTGTGAGGATGAAGAAGATTACAGATCTCACGGATGATTTAGCAAGTGCCTTTTATGAGCTCGATAGTGCTACAATTGATAAACTCATGGATGAGACTTGGTTTACAGGTTTTGCTACAATTGAATTGCTGATCAAAAATTGGGAAGGGCAGAAGGATGATTTTACTACCTGGGTGAGTATATTCATCTTGAAGACTTGAATCTCTTACTAATGGTCCTAGGCATACAAATTTCAGCTTGCTATGAAAAAAGGGTGGTGATGTGGTGAGAGCAGAGAAGTCTAAGTGTACTCTCTACGATTACATTGGCCTATGATGTCCTGCCACCAGTACCTTTATTTTGGTATCGGAACAATCATAAGATGTCAGCCAACAAGTGCATATGAGGACTAGGTTGTCCTTCACTTGCTTTCAACCCATGAATGGCACCAAGACAAAAATGCTTTTTGTAATTTAGAATAGGAAAAGTATATGATACCCTGATGCAATACAAGACCAATACCGACTCTTCACTTCTTTCAATATTAGTATGTTTATGCACCCCCTCCACAATCAACGTCTCCTGCATTCGATCTTCCTTGTGGTGTTACAATTGTCGACGCACTCATGTACCCCATCTCGGTTACCAAAAAGCGAGATACCCCGAGGTCTGATGCCGAGGTGAAGATCATATGTACCCCAATTCCCCCCTCACAGCTAGCTATCTGCTTCCCCATAGGATGGAAAAATTCCCTCAGGCTTATGGTGATGTACGCATGTATACTGGTAGACGGGCGAGGTGGAGTGGGATGTGCAATATATTTATATATCAGCTCTCCTGACCTCTGCAGAAAGTTGGAAGTAGTTTGTCCAGCCCAATGTTCTGTCTCAACATCCCTTTCCTCATGGATCACTGAAACCACCACCTGGTATCAAAGATGAACATGACCGGCGCAACCGAGGATCCTGAACCTGACAAGCCAAATCACATGGACTATGGGCGTGTTGATTGTGAAGTGGCCAAATATACTAGCGAGATCCTCATTCATATAAGCGAAGATGAAAATAAACGACTGAAAAAACTCATCGATGGACGAGTGTTGATTATAATGGTCATCACATATTTCATACAAGCGCTCGATAAAGGAACTTTAGCATTCACATCGATTATGGGCATTCAAAAAGAGACCCACCTGGAAGGAAACCAGGTATCTAGTTGATCTTCCGTTCTGGGTTGAGGATTCGCTGATGTGCGTGTAGTATTCATGGCTCACAACATGTATATACCTCGCCATTCTAGTGATAGAATATCCCACCAATTGGCTCATTCAGCGCGCACCAATTGCCAAATATCTAGGACTAAATATCTGTATTTGGAGTGTAGTACTCTCGATGCACGCTCTCTGCCATAATTTCGAAGGTCTAGTCATCGCTCGCACACTCCTTGGAATCTTCGAAGCCGCATGTCAGCCCATATTCGTAGTCTTGTCTAGCATGTGGTACAAGAGAGACGAACAAGCAGGAGTGGTGATATATTGGTACATGATGAACGTGGGTTCATACTTCAACCCTCGACGTTCCAACCCCGGAAAGAGTGAATCATAATGACCAATACAGGGCGCTCAACAAATCGCGGGCGGACTCCTAGCCTACTGCTTCACCCTCCTCAAATCCGGCCCCCTCAAATCCTGGCAAGCCATCTTCGTCGCGTACGCCTGTTTCTCCTTCCTCTGGGGTGTGTTCATCTTGCTCTGGATGCCCGACTCCCCTATGCGCGCCAAATGTTTCAGCGAGGCAGACAAAAAGCTGATGGTCGAACGTGTACGCTCCAATCAAACCGGCATGCAAAACCGCAAATTCCGCATCGAGCATGTGAAAGACGCATTTACAGATGTGCAAATGTACTGTTATTGCTTGATTGCCATATGCACCACGTTGCCAACGAGTGGCCTGGGTGCATTTGCGAATATCATCATCACGGGATTCGATTTCACGGTCTTGCAAACTCAGCTGTTGGCGATGATTTTGGGCTTCTATATCATCGTGGTGTTGTTGTCGAGCCATTACTTGGTGAAGAAGTATAATCAGAATATCCTCGTTATGACCTGTTTCCTATTGCCGCAAGTGCCGACCATTCGATACCACCACGATTATGCTAACCTCAACCCTAGATCGTTCGTTGGCACAATAATCCTCATGACAGTCCGCAATACCAGTCTCAGCACCAAAATCGGCCTCCTAATCTCCTATTACATAACCCTTTCTTTTTGGTCCACCGCCACCCTCTCCCTTACTCTTATATCGCGTAACGTCGCGGGCCAAACCAAAAAAACCATCGTCGTAGCTGCGAACTTCATATGTTGGGCGGCAGGGAATGCGTCAGGCCCTCAAGTTTTCCTGAAAACTGATGAACCGCGCTTTTTCATCGCGTTCGCTACCCATCTCGGCTGTTACTCCTTACTTCTTCTAGTTTTGCTCTTTTTGCGTTGGCACTTGATGAGGGAAAATAGAAAGAGAGATGAACTGGCCGAGGCGGGAGTGAGAGAGGCCAGTGATCGGAATATGGTACATGCATTTGACGATTTGACAGATAGGGAGAATCCTAACTTCCGGTATGTTTATTGAGATTAAGGGATGAAGGGTGTTAAAATGGAGTAGATAGCTTGGCGGTATATTAGTCTTTAGTCAATGATAATCTCGATGATGCTTGCATATTTTGCTCTCTAAACACGTGTAAAAACCACTTTCATGTATCTATAGAAGAAGTAGTAGAAGAGAATGACAGTATCAAGACAGGCCTTTAGATCTCAAAAAAAAAAAGGCAACTCCCCGACCATTAAGCTAGCTAAGGTATATTTATCCAGCATTCAAGGAGACAAAAGAAACGAAACGTCGAAGACTTCATCACAGACCGATCATGATGCCAATAAGGATACTATTGTACACGCTGTCCTATATATTAAGACCAGGCGACAGCATAATGTCTTCACGCGCAGTAAGGCTGCATCCGATTTAGTGAAAGGATGCGAGTCCTTGAGCATCACCAGGCAGTTGTTGCCTGCGCTGCTGGAAGTATGTGTTGAATCTAACTTCGCCCTTTAGTAACGAAGCTGCATCGACAGCACCTGGATTCGCTCCGTTCTCCGTGGCTTTTCCTGATTCGGAAGCTTGAACGTAATCAGGTTGAACTGATATAGGACTACGATCCCGTTAGCGTGGCGGTCTATAAATCCAAAAATATAGGCTTACCCATTTAATTCACGATCAATCTGCAAGAATTCCTTCATAGCCTCCCTAGTACCTCTTTCTTGCAAGTATATCAAATATAGATTGCTGATGCCCTTCTTAGTATCCAATCTCATAGATGTTTTAATCATATCGCTATGAATCTGCTTGAGCCTCTCATAATGTTCAGGTTCTGAGCCTGAGTCAGTTGGCTGTGCCAACTCAAATTCTACGTACTTAGTCCAGAAATGACGGCTTTCGGGGTACCATTGCTTGTTCTTCTGGAAGACTTGACGAGCTTCGTCAACAGATCCTTTAATCTTCCACAACAAAGCGGCCCACTCGGCAACAAAAGCAGCCTTTGAATAGATGTCGACGGCTGGTGAATCAATCTGTGCTTTGTAGACTTCAATCGCGGCTTCAAGGCCTTTCTGGCGGCGTTCAAGGTTGGCCCAGGAAATTATTGTCTCTACGTGACCAGGCATGCGATCCAGAATAGCCTGATGTATATCCTTCGCGACATCAGAACGGCCGGACATCTCCTCGAAGTAGGCGTATTGCAGCCTAATACCAGGCCTGCTAATTGGCACATAGAGAGTACTTGCTCGCTGGTATATATTTCTGACCTCTTCTTCCTTGCGCTCTTTCGATGACATCCATCTAGCATAGCGAAACCAGAACTCATCATAGAATGCGCAGGTCACTAAACATCTTTCGTATAAGAAAACAGCACGAGTATAATCACCCTCGGCCTCTTCAAAATCCAAGTACTTGCGCCAGTTGACAAGCTGTTGGTTATCAAGCTCAGTGACATGGAAGTAAGGGCGCTTGATCTCGGACTCGTACGTCCAACGTTTGGTGGTCTCTGCTTGTGTACGAGCAAAAATTTCGAGGTGGAAATTATCCACCTTGGTTCTGATGTCACGTTCAATCTCTAATTCACCCTTTGGTCCAGCCTGGAAACCGGCACTTTCGGAAACAACATCCGCGCGGAATTGTTCCAGAGTTTCGGCAGGAAGAAGCTCTGATAATGGACGTGCGTGAGCCAGCTGGCGAAAACGCTCGAAGTATCTGGCATATTGGTGCATAGGGATCTTTACGACACGGCTCAGAATAGCGAATATCTTGTCTTGGGCCTCGACCCGATCTTCAAATTCCAGGTACTTATCCCAGAAAGGATGCGCAAGGAAGTCTAATCCTACTGCGACAGCTCCGCGCTCGAAAAGCCTAATTAGACAGGTTAGATGAAGTTCATAGCTTAACAGGGGAGGGAATGGAATGGTGGCAAGGAGTGCAAATACGGGAAGGGCAGTGTGCTCAAATGCAATGATCTTTATATCCTCCCTCGTGCCGACAATATGTGCAGAGTGATACGGGGTAAAAGCGAACGTGTGATAGCAGAAATAGAGATCCTGGTCATGTTGGTGAGAATAGTCAAACATGAGCAGCTTTGGTTGGCATTTCTCACCGTTTGTGAGCCATGATAACTCCGAACGTAGCCCATATGGCCGCCTGACCATGCTGCAGATACTGTGTTAAGGGAAGGAAAGCATCTAATATACTTACTCTCTGATCACATCAGGATCATGACTCGTCTCAACCTTGAAGGAACAATAATCCGTCCATAAATCCACAGATGTTGCTATGCTGGCAATGCCTCTCTCGAAAACCTATAATTCGTCAGCATATAGCTTATTGCGACGAAAAAGTATATTTCGATTACCATCTCAGCAGCTTCTGTGCCAGCTATGGAGAATTCCAGATCTGCATACTTCTTCCAATATCCGAATAAGAGGGGAAATTTTGCGAGAAATCTATCATAAGAATCTCGAGTTGTTGCAATCGCTTGTGGACTTGAATTGCGATTTAAGCCTCCTTCCAGCGTCTCTGCTGCGCGAACCAGTTTCTCCCAGTTCTCAAAATTATCCGTATCTTCGAGCTAAGTGAGGAGCATTGATTAGCAAACGCGCAATGCATGAGGATAACGCAATACACCTACAATTTCAGCATTCAGCTTCTTGATCTCGGCAGATTCCTCGTCGGTCCCTCCGTAGTGAAAATCCGACATCGTGGTCGCGTTATTGTTGATGATATCTTTGATTGGTAGAAAATGAATTCGAGAGGAAGGGATGCAAAGAGAAGTTTTAATCTTGATTGCTTGGATTCTGAGACTTGATGTGCACTATGTCCTCTATCAGTGAAAACAAGGGATATTATTGTAGAGTAGTAAAAGATAGATGGAGTGAATCTGTTGAATGAATGCGTGACGCTGAAATTTGAACTTGCTGGATGCATCAAGCAATAGGTTCGGAACAGTCAGCAAGCATCATTTGTGCCTGATATTGTAGGCAACTATTCACGTTATCAAACTCCGTATGTATAGATTGTCATGATGTCGATTCCGGCTGTGGCTTACGTAAGTAAAGACCTACCCACAATGGGCTTAGCTTCTTCTGCCTCTATCTTGTAAAAATTTCCTCCATCCGAATTTCAATAATTATCAAGGCTGGTGATGAACGATACAAAGTATCAAACAAATAGGAAGAGAATGAACGCTTCAATGAAGCATGATCTCACTTGACAACTTCTGAAGCCTCTATGATCATACCTCTAGGATCATATCACACATGTCATATATCTATTATCAATGTACCTTTGCGATCTGGGGGTTCCCCTTCCTCTGCCTTCTTTCTAACCCTGTTGGAAATCTTCCAGTGCGCATGGCAGGTCACCATGTTCTACCGCTGCTATTCCAGCAGTCTACTGGATAAGTACTTGTGTTTATGCTCGAGTCTATCGTCATGGAAGCAGCCAGGCAAAGGACCTGGAGGCCAGAGTCTTAAAAGGCCTTGAGCTTAAGAAGGCTCAACACTGGGGATCCGCGGAATCGGAACCTGCTGATGAGAGCTCCTAGTATCTTCGCAAGTGTTGGCATAGAGAGCCTTCAAGATAACCTAGGTCAGATGTTTGATACCTTGCATCCACATGATCGTAGGTGCCATTTTGATTGTAAGGAGAATGGTATTCCCTGATTGCCTGCCAAGACTTCATCTCTTCTACAACCAGCTACAGCCAAATAGGTGTCTACCCTGTAGCAGCAGCTCATGCATAGCACGATCACCCACTACCAACTTGCACGTTTGAAGCAGTGCTGGTATCGATAAGTTGTTCCCTATTTTTCACAGTATACCGCAAAAATATCTTCGCAGTCTAAATCACCGTCTAAATGTTGTGCTACCCACCTTTCGTAAATAGACACGACTACAACCATGCCACCCTGCCGACCAACAATCTCTCATGGAGGATGCCTTTGCATACCTGCAAATGAGCACTCCCCTTCACCATTCCTTCATGCTTCCCTCAATAATCCCCAAACGGCAAATGCAGATTGAATTAAGATTCCAGTCCTTCAAATACTACACACCACGCCCCGGACACACGCAGCAGCCAGACAGAAGCTCCTCAATCCACGTCTTACACGTTCCGTATCCAGGTGATAGATACCCTAACGATATCACAGTATACATACAGTAACAGTATATCATAACTACTATATATATAAAGGACCTACCACCGTGAATATGTCCCTCCCTGCGTGCTGTGAGGAATCGAGAGTACGTACGTGCCTGCATGCCATGGGATGCCATCTTTTGAATACTTCAAATGGAACGTGCGATGAGCTTTTGGCTCTTCCACCAACATACATACATACACCAAGGTATACTCATCCCTCCGCTGTACAAAGTCAAAAACGAAATGATGGGGATGGGACTTGTACTGTGCGATAGTCATGTCTCATTCATGCACACTCTATATGCCACATAGCTAATTTGGGGGGGACTTAGTACATGATAGACAGACACCAAGGATCAATCAATCACCAAATGCAGCGAGCGACTGCTCGTACAGAAATATGCAAATGAGTATATTTCATGAATTCTATATGATGAACCGTCTTCAACAAACATCCCCTCTAAACCAAAAAGAATCATTTTTATCTAAATAACACAAAGGCATCCTCAATGTGCATGATGGGTATAAATTTATCATGACATTGTATACCCAATAATTCCTATGTTAACAGAGAAGCTTTAAATCCGCACCAAAAATGTAACTCGAACCCAGCAAAAGTGCTCAAACGTGTATCTCCAATCTTAGGGGTATTAAGAGAAATGATTTACAACACCAAAGCGACAATGAGGCCACCCAACAAAGCGAGGGAGCCAGTAGCAACGTTGGCGACGGCAGCACCAGTGGGGAGGTTAACAGAGCCGCCAGTAGTCTTGGCGCCGTTGCCGCTGCCACCACTAGCAGTGTAGGTTCCGTTGGTGGTTCCGTTGGTTCCGTTGGGGCTGATGTAACCGGTTGGGGCTGGGGCATTTGTTTGGGTGTATGTGTGGAAGTAGGCGCTTGGGCAAGATCCTGGGTGAGCTGGATTGCATCCTCCTGGAATACCAGGGATGCTAGTGAATGGCTCAGTGGGAGGTTGAGTGGAGGAGCTTCCTGGAGCACCAGTGACGGTAGGGGTTTGTCCGGGGGGGTTGGTGGTTGGAGTCATGGTAGGGGGGGGTGCAGTGGTAGTTGGGTTACCACCATAGTTGCCACCATATTGGCCATTGTTGGATTTGGGATCGGCATCAGCGGCTTGGATCTTGAATGGGAAGGACCATTGGAAGGTGTTGGGATCCGACTCGAGGATGATGGCAATTCCGTAGGTTGCGAAGCTGCCAACGGAGGCTGGGATCTGCCACTTGTACAATCCATCCAAGTTGTTAACGGAACCTGAGTAGATTTGTCAATATAATTATTCATTTTTGAGGAGGCGGAGGGAGTAGAACTCACTGGCGATGATGACAGGGTCGTAGGCCAAAGATTTTGGGTCGGCACCCTCCAAGAGCTTGATGGTGACGGTTCCGTTAACCTTGTTAGGCTCCCACTTGATGTCCAAATAACCTCCAACTTTGACGATTTGACCCTCGGTTGGTACGGAGATAGCGTCGAAGCCAGGAGTTTGGGCAAGGACGGAGGCGATGGAGGCCAAGATGGCAGCAGAGATGGTTTGGTAACGCATTTTGGTATTAAAGATGTGTTTGTGAAGTGAAGTGAAATTCAAAGAATGGACAGTATCAGAGATACAAAAATTATTCCTGATGCCGGAGAACGAGTGGCTTTGCTTGTATTATTTATCAGGTCTTGTGGATGAAGGAATGAAGAGGGAGAAGAGGGAGAGAGGTTCATACTTAAATCACGCCCATCTCCTAAACTTGCAAGAGCATGTGCCATTGGCCTTGGCAGTACAACCTTTCTTTCGCTGTGGAGATCCAGGTTGGTCCTAGGGATCACAATCATACTTTTTGGGGAGGATTAGACGCCATGCAATCAGTGAGCAAGTCTACCAGGTCTATACTCCTGCAGGAAAGAACAAGTGCTGCGTGCATAGGGCAACAGGGCACAGGGCACAGGGCACAGGGCAACGGGCATCGAGGATCCGGCACAGGGCACACCTATCCAAGTTTCAACCAGGACCGGTGCGGTACGGGTAGGTACAGACAGACTTGGACACAGTATGGGTATGGATTATGGATAGAGATTAGACGCATCTTGCATAACGAATTTGGATTTTAGATTTTAGATCTGAGATATCGAATTTTAGAATTTTAGGCGAGGTTCAGCTAGGTGCACTCAGCCTAGCGACGCTTCTGCGCGGTGATTCGTGGGAAAAGAGATGAGCCTGACCAGGTTTCCCACTCTCAGCTCTCCCAAACTCTATAGACGCCGAGTTGCTGTGTTCTTCTATATAAAAGGGTTTGACTTTTTTCACCCTTTTTGATGATGACATGACATATGAAATTAAAAGGCTGATGTGGCCAATCAGGGACGGATGTGGATATCCAATTCCGTTGTCCACACCCCCTTTTGACCTTTTGAGTAACAGACAGGATTGAAATGGGGGAAATGGGGCATGGAAATTGGAAATTCCAAGTCTGATGATGGGTCTAGTGCTCATGCAGTCCTCAACTCACTCTGTAACTATTGGAACTGGAACGCATGAGCCGCGGGGGATCTTGGGTCCCTTTCCGGACCAAATTATCAAGTCCTTGTCTTGTCATGAACCTTAATTGATGAGAAGCAGAAGGAGAGAAGGCGATGAGGTGGGCATCTAGAACACTGCCATATCTCTATCTATATTTATATTTCCATCCCAGGAGTTTCCCTCATTATCATGATAACATCAATGAAGACGCGTGATTTCTCTTCTCCTCATCTCTCTTTCCCCCCTTCCCCCCTTCGCTCCTTCTCCTCTGATCAAATCGATCAAATAAGGTTAAACTCCAATTGCTTCCTCACAGATATCCAACTCTGCGTGCGCCACCTTGCATAAGACATCTTTTAGGTTTATCTCGCTTACCACATATCATCATTGCTTGTCTTGCTGCTGCTATTTTAGGTCATCTTGAAGATTATTCATTGTATTGATTATATTAATTACTATTCATTAATTTGAGATTGCATTTCAATCAAAGAAAGATTAGCAATTCTACTGGTTTTTTATGTTTTTGGGTAATCATTCTGATGACCTTTTATTAATAGATGTAATGGATTTTCGATTAGTGGCGTTGCGATGTAGGGTATTAGCCTGCTTCATCTCGATACTTTTACAATTTCGGTCTTTCGTCCAACAGGTCTGCCACTCCGAGTCATCTTGTCTCACTCACCCGCTGTTGGTACTCTGTACAGATACAGTTTTCGAGATAGAGTTGTCAATCTCTTGTTCGATGAGATTCTGTGGATGTACCTTTGTACGGCTCGGTGCGAAGTATGCAGAGCCCAGTGCAGAAGGGGTCGATTCTGCTGGCAACGGCAAGATACGCCTCAGCTCATGTTTGCATCCCTCAATATGCTAGTCATACTCGCCCTGTCCACTAGAATTCTGAAGTTCCGCCACCCCTTTGATTCGTTCGTACGTAGGTAATATCCGGTTTGACTTTTACTCGGCGTTCCACTCAAAGAGGAAACAAGACCGTTGACTTCTTCCATATGAGCTCAGGGACAGCTTTGAGATAAATCTAACACTTAAGGGGTGACGAGCTGGATCTGCCGCAGCCATGACACCTTCTGGATCTCGTCATCAAGACCACTGTGACTTGACCGCGTATTTCTCTGATATCTGGGAATCCGACCGCTTCTTTGTTTTTAGGTCTGCCTCGATTTTCTTCCTTCAGTGGGTGGACCCATTCCCTCATCTTGCTGTGACAGGGTTTAACGCCGCCCGAGTTGCTATGCTTGCGCTTTCGTCCGCTATTGATGAGAGAGTTGTATGACGGCTAAATTTGGAAGGCATCATCGGCAGTGGGACAATTCTTGGGTTGATGGTGGCCAAGATGCAGGATGAAGATTTGACTGGCAGTCAAGCTACTTACCCCTGTGTTTGCTAGCAGTCTTGATTCCACCTTGTGCTGTCGCGAAATCGCTATATACTAGGAAGGGTTTGAGATTGAGACAGCAGGCAGCACCACTCAGGAGATTTCTATGGTTTAGGTCGAGTCTTCTTTACTACAACCCCCCATTCTATCCAGAATGGCTCTTCATCCGCCTTCGTGCTGTCAAAAGGAGGCTGGCTATTGTTTGCGACTAGGGCCTGTACTTCTTGGATCTACCACTGCACGACCCTAGATCTCCAAAAGAAGATACCGGAAAACAATATGATCAATAATCCGATAGATCTCGCTGGAACACCCCAACCGCAAAAAATTGCCACGCAGCCCTGAAGTGACAGACAGGTGTTGCTTTCATCGGCTTTCTTCGAGAATTCGTCGAAAAGTCGAATCATAAGTGTTCGATAGTCATTATACGAGAAACATGCGTCTATTGCCTTGTATGGCTCTCCGCAGCAGCAAGCAAGACCTGCCTCACGACAACCACGAACAAGAGTATCGCTGGCACATCTGGCAGGAATGAGCCAACTTGATGAAACTGTCAATTATACATCTACAGTCCCCAGAATAACAAGGTCATATCGCCTATGGGCGATTTCTCTCACTTCTTCATTCTCAGATACATTTACTACGTTAACTTTCCTTAACACCACACATATAAATCGTCAAAATTCACTGCAGCCCGAAGAGGCCTTACCTGATTTCAATCCATCGATATTTTTACCATCGTCCGCAGCGGACCGAGCGAACGGCCTCCCTTTTAGTGCCTTGCGTCTTGTATAACCTGACGGCTGACAACGATACATAGCTGTCGTGTGCTCATATCTGTGTCTAAAGATATTCGGTGTTCTTTCCCCTTATGAAAACTGATGTTTTGTACAAGATACTATGGCAAATGTGTTTGGGAAGGGTATAGAAATGAGAACGGACGGGCATCACAAATTTGTACCCGCTTACCCAGCGGTAGTCCGCGGGCACAATATCTATATTAGAGGCCCCTGGGTGCCCTCGTAGATTGCTATCATCCAAAACCACACTTTTAACACGATTTGTTACTTGCAATTGCTACCTCGATCGTCTTGCGCCAGCGACTGGATCAACACTGCCAAGATCAAGGCGATCAACCGCCGATTCCGTATGATTTCGCCCAGAATAGGAGACGACTACTAAGCTAGGCCTGTTCTGTTCCCCATGGGGAATTCTGACTCCGAGTCATCAGCCGGTTCACCAAGGAAGAATCGTGAATACGTCAGTCATATTGATGATGCACTTTTTTGATGCCGACATATTTCACACACGGTCATCCGGGTGATCCTACTGCTGCAACGATTTTGATCGTTTGTATGTATCGATCAAGTGCTTCATGATACATACCTATGTGACATATGACATACAGTAACGCAAGTTTATACACCATTCATTTCATTTAAGCACGAGGGTAATTATTCTCTGAGGCTGGGGGTACTTGGTGATAGAATGGAGGGAGGGAGGTATCTGCACAGCTGAGAGGAGGGATCTACTGTAATGGTAGTACGGACGGACTCGTGGAGTGCGAGACTTGCACGATGGATGTGTTTCTGTAAGTTGGTAGGAGGTTGGGAATGAAAGAGGGGAATGAGATTATCATTAATTACTGTTCATCAAACTGATGTCATATTCAAACTCTTTGAAGATTCATGTTATTGATGAGGTCGAAGCCAGGCCGTGAATGAATGAAATACATTAATTACGTAGTTAAACGTGTAATAGACTAAACTGATCGTGAAATGGTATGAAAATCCATCCAAACCGACCACCCAGCACCAAACTAAAATACAAATTTGACCAATCATCAGGAACCCAAATAAATGCTCATTTTCATTTCCACGCTCATATGCTCTCAAAAAGTACACTCCCTGAAATATTCATTGCTCACACTTTTTTCCTCACCTCATTATCAGGTTTTCTGCTCCATGATTTCAAAGTCCGCAGCCCCTTGAACCAATTCCTTCAACCTCTTCTCAATGGTGTTTCGTCCCTCAAGCGTCCTCCACACCTCTGAAGGAGCCTTATTAACCACATCCCAACTCTTCAGATTGTTCGTCAAATGGTTTAGATCTTCTTGTTTCCTCTTCCACTCCTCATTTCTCCTAACCTCGATACCGGAACTAATCAGTGCAAGGGGCGTCGTCTCAAATTGTATATTCCTCGCGCTGCTAACCTCGTTCTTCGTCAAGGAATTGGCGACGAGAGATTCTTGAAGTTTGGCTTTGATGTTCTTTCCGCCCTGATAAGCTGAACGCCCGAATACTCGATCTTCACGTGTGCGCCCCTTGAAGATGGCGCCAAGCGTACGATCTAAACCCAGTGGCGAGATAATACCGCGACCCCAGAGGACAAAGCCTCTTTGGGGTCTACCCAGACGGTAAAGGAGATCTTCATGGAGAGGATCAATAAGTAGAAGACCTGCGATTTCGCGACCATGTCGGGAGGAGAATATGCGGCTATAGATACTACCAACTCCTGCACTGGCAAGTATCCATGGACCTTGTTCACCTGCACGAGCCAGAGCCTCTGAGAGCACGTCTGCTGCCATACCAGCAGAGAATGGGGATGGCGCATTATCGGACCATGCGATCCCAGGTCGGTCAGAATAACAGTATCTGCTGATGCTTCCATTGGCGAACGCATTCGTTGCGATCTGGAGCATGCCATCTTCAAAGGGTCCATCGCCAGCTTCGAAGAGAACTGTTGGGTTCTTATTGCCTTTCGCATCAGTGAGATTACCTTCGCAAAAGAGGTGTATTTGGTATTTGTCACCGTCGACATAGTACCGTTCTCCAGGTGGTGCAAGAGAAGCATCGCGAGACCTCAAGATCAATGTTGCTGTTAGGAGAATGGTGACGATTGCTAGTACTACTAGAATGATTGTAGACGTTAAGACAGAACACCATTCTCTAAGTGTTCGGCGATTCTCTGCGCGACCAGTTAGACGCTCCTCCTCTTCCACCTTGCCAGCTGCCACTACACGATCAGTGATAATCGTCCACACAGCCATAAGCAAAGCCCAGACAACACTGGCGATTCCAACCCATCCCTCCTCTACACGAAGGCGTGGGACAGCGACAATAATTACCATATCGACCAGTAGAATCACGGCGATGACAAGACATGTTACTTGTGCCGCTTTGGATGGTGTTGAGAAGAAGAGAAGTACGATGAGTAGTAAGCCGAGGGTCAGGGTAGTATAGGAGAAGTCGAAGAAGCCCGAACCTCTCGAGTGCATTCCCGGTGGGGAAACAAAAATCGATACCAGTAGCAAAACCCACCACAAGAAGGTGACGATAGCGAATAAAACTGTGAAGTATCGCAGGAACCGTACGCTCCAGAGGTTATACGGAGATACCTATGCGCACATATTATCAGCATAAGATGATGGTAAAACCTCTCTGACCAAGAAACTTGGTGGTGCGAATTAGATAGGCTGGGGAGAAGAGCTTACGGCTGGATCGTCGGGGCTCAAGAAACCATCATGGCTTGGTGGGAGCAGATGAGTACGTTCGTCGGCTTCATAGGAAGAGCGCGGTTGAGGGGGTGTTTGGTGGTGAGAAGCTACATGTTCATTTGAATCTCCATTTTGAGAATGAGCACGCGAATGAGCACTTCCGCGAGCTGAATCATGGTCGGCATCCTTCTTGGAGCCCCATAAGGAAACCATGCTAACTTTGTCGACGTTCCCTTGGTTGCGGAGATACTTCTACGACAATAATGGACGATATGCTATATCGTCGTGGGTGAAGAGTAGAAAAGCTGAGAGAGACGAGACGATAAGAGATGGGATGTCCTCGGTTGAAATATGAAATATAGGATCAAGCAGGGAAATGAATCTTCTCTTGTTGATCCTGATCCAAACCAAAACGGCGTTTTATCCATTTATTTGATGTTCCTATTTCTCGACCGACGTCATCAAGTGCTTTGTACAATGTTCGATGATCTAACGATGACTAAGCCATTATCGTTACCATGTTGCTATCTTTTTCCTCTTCTGTGGTCTGTGGCTGATGACATACATGACAAAAGACACCTCAAACCTTCTTTGAGTTCCATGCACACGTTCGAGGTCTTTTGAGATCGGCCTGTCCCTCTTGAACATCAATGAATACTACAGAAGCAACTCACGACAACAATATTCGAGATGAGCGACTTGCAACGATCCTTCGTCAAACCGAGACTACCAAAGTTCGCTCCTCCAGAGTTCAACGAGGCCGACGAGGAGGAGGAAGAGATTGAGAGTCCCAGTGAACTGCCAGATCTCCCAATGGACGATGACTCTTCCTCGGCATCTTCAGCTTCATCGACTGGCACTATCATACCATCCTCAAATCAGAAATTGTTTGCTCGACCGCAAGGGTTTGTTCTGGCTTATAGCTATACTTCTGTGTCAAGCTAATATCTTTGATACGATCAGTGTTTCTAATAAACGATCAATGGAACAAATACCATGGACAACATATTTTGAGCGAGAACTTTTCCTCGAACACAAGACGGAGGCGGAGACCATGATGCACCATGCCTATCTTACGTCTCCTGTTGGTTCTGCGCCTTTATTTGTTACGCATCATGGGGCAGGATCATCTGGCCTTTCTTTTGCAGTTTTGACGTCGGAGATCCGAAAAAAGTTACCTTCTGCCGGTGTGCTTTCTCTTGACGCTCGAGGCCATGGCTGTACAAACATATCCCCAGAGCCAGAACTCCTAGATCTTAGTCTACAAACATTAACTTCAGACCTGTTATATATCATTGAGGCCACGAAGGATAGAATGAATTGGTGGGAACTTCCACCTCTTGTACTTATCGGCCATTCTCTTGGCGGCGCAGTTGTGACAGATGTTGCAAAGAATGGAAAATTAGGCAACTCAGTCCTTGGCTATGCAGTTCTTGATGTTGTTGAGGGCTCTGCTATGGATGCCCTGCAGAGCATGCAGACTTACCTATCGACTCGACCACTAGGTTTCCCTTCTCTGCAATCCGGCATTGAATGGCACATAAGATCGAGAACAATCCGAAACTCACTGTCAGCGCGTACAAGTGTGCCTGCTTTACTGGAACACAATGAAGAAGCCAGCGGATCACGACCGTGGACATGGCGCACAAATCTGGCGGCCACCCAACCATTCTGGGAAGATTGGTTTGTTGGGCTTAGCAAAAAGTTCCTCGAGGCCAGGGGCGGAAAACTGTTGCTACTCGCGGGGACCGACAGACTTGACAAAGAGTTAATAATCGGGCAAATGCAAGGTAAGAACTGTCAACTATCTATCATATATCTAAAGGTGATGTGTGCTTAAGCTGATAACCAACAGGGAAGTATGCACTGCAAGTTTTCCCTGAAGCTGGCCATTTTGTTCACGAAGACCTTCCTGAGAAGACAGCTATGGTACTAGTGGATTTTTATAAAAGAAATGACAGGAGTACATTGGTCCTGCCACCGAAAGTGTCAGATCTCCTTAAGGCTGGTAAGAAAGTATGAAGTCGGTTAATGAGTTTGACCAAACAAAGCAAGGGGGGCACGCCGTCTCCATTTAGATGGTACACCACCAAAACTGCAACTAATATTTCGAACCAACGAATGGTTCAAACAATACCATACTATCGCAGTATCTAAAGCTAAGCCTCAGTGTCAGCAAGCGATACAATTAGAAAATATCATATTGTTGATTTCAAATCTAATCGAGGAGTGTTGAAATATTAGGAGAGCAAAACTATCACATTACTTAATACCAGAGAATCGAGAATGGGATTGCGGCTGAGTTTAACTAGCCCCCTGGAGACATCTCATCATTGCTTTTGATCGAATGGGATCTCTTGGATTGCTTACTATGCGACAAAATGTCCAATTCTATACCATATGACCAACTAACTGTTGGATCTAAGGATATCTCATATGGTAACATCAGCTTTGCCGCCCCCTGAGCTGACAAGAATTATAGATTGGCTGCTAGGCATCCGTCCATGGATATAGACAGTTATAAGTCCTTGTACTTCATAGAGGTTAGACAGGCTATAGCAATTCACTTTCGTTGATATTTTAAGCTTATTCCTCCCTCATCTTCTTGAATCTTTCCCTCCCTTGTCGTATCGCAACTCAACAATAGTCTTTTGTTTCAATCTCACGTGTAATTGAATTCGTACCATTCTTTTTGTATTGACAAGATGCAATTCTCAAACTCTCTTCTCGTCGCTGGGCTCATTGCCTTTGCCTCAGCATCTCCAGCTCCAGAGCCAACGACACCAACTGCAGCGTATGTCTTGACCTATTCACATTTCCCCTCGCATAGACCTCCCCATACTTTTGTATTTTCCTAATTGCCTTTACTATTTCCACTTATGCATGTCCGCTTCACTTAAACTAACACTTCCTTCCCAAGTCAATCTCAAGCTCTGATTGATGATCTTCAATCCTACCTCTCCGCCCTAGCCACCCAACCTGCTCTGCTTTCATTAGCTTCAAGCCTTGCCACCGATACAGCTGCTCTCAATACTCTCCAGGATATCCAACAGTCCCTTCAAGCCGACATATTGAACGGCCAAACTCCAAATACCGCCTTCGTAACTGCTTTGCCCTCCCCTATCGCCAGCGTTATCGGGTCAGTCTATAGCGCTGAGATTAGCATCCTCACCCAAGATGGATTTGGCGATGTGCTAGCAAGCGCAACTGCGTCGAGTATGAGTGCCGCAAAGACGACGACTGCAACTGCAAGTGGTAGTGGAAGTGCAAAAACTGGAGATCTGAGTACGAGCTCAACTAGATCTGCCAGCGGAAGTGGAAGCGCAACAGCTGGAAGTGTGAGCACGAGCTCAACTGGTTCTGCAGCAATCGAGAAGGGTGCTGCCGGTGCATTGGGTGTCGATATGTTGAGAATCTGTGGAGGTTTGGCGGTTGGTATTCTCAGCGTTGTGATGGCTTTGTAATAAATTCGTCGATGTTTTTTTTATGACCTTGACGATATATCATTTCGCACGGCTTCTCTGGGTTCCGAAAGTGTAATTCTTTAATTAATAATGGTTGCAATAGTAAGAGACCTACGGGCTCTAGCCATATTTGCATGCGAGTTGAAGATATATAATAGATAAAATCAATTGTTTCGGTCGTTTCTCTATATTATCTTCAGATGCTGTGCAGTATTGATTAATATTTCACTATGCGTCTCATATATGAATTATAAAGTCTCTCAGATCGAACCACCAAACGATGGGTTGATAACGGCGTCTTCAATGAAAGTTTCATTCTCTTGAGAAACCTACATCTTGCTAGTTCGTGATTTTGATACCCAGGTGGAGAATTTGAACAACTGAAGAAAAGAGTCGATCATCAAGCAAATGACATTCTGTCTCAACACTTATCAATGTCATATATTTACAGAAACAAACCAAATTGTCATTAGAATTTCCTTAGCTTCCCAAGTTTCAAGGTTTCAAATATGGACAGCAGCCCCAGAATGCTGAACGTCTCATCTCAACCTCACCGCTGCGTACCAGCATTGCCCATTGTGAAATTCGCATCCACCGCTGATCATCTTCGGGTATTAGAGAGGACCTTTGCATGTAGAAGTTGGAATTTGTGTTGCGATGGTATGAAGTAGTGGGATTGAGAGTGAAAAAAAGGGACTTTTGTTATTAGTTCATCCCTTGACCTTGACTGTCCGGACAATTGAAGACCAACCAGTATGAAGGCCTAGTAAGTACCTCGTCGAGAGCTATTCTCAAAAGGAACATACGTTAGTTAATAACGACAAGAGATTCGGCTCTTTTTATTACCATCTCTTTTAAGGATCAAAAAATGTATAATTAATTCACTATCTAGATGTTATTGGCAATATTTTAATATTAAAGTTATTATAAGAAGAATTTGAAGTTTCCTTCGCTAACCCTGAATGAACCCGTTTAGTGAAAGTATATTCTCATTGATTAACTAAGCACAACCAGTCCTTTTAAATAACAAAGGTTCAATTGCGCGAAAGACATATGACACAATCGGAGATATTGTGATAATTATATTGCAGTATCTATTCAACAGCATTAGAGTAATGATGCACGTTGCACGCTTATATTAATCTTTATGCATTCATATAGTCTGAGGTATGAAGAGGTAGGTCATGATACATACTACAGCTACAACAGCCTGCCTGACGTCGTTTCCCTTTTTGCATTTCATAGCAACCTTAACGCCAATACCTTGCTATGCATATACCATCCCAATCCATCTTCCTGCCCACGACAGCATGTTAGATACCCTATCAAGATCCGCCTAGAATGTTTGATATTCTTAAAGACAAGTCGAGGATAGTGAGGTGCTCGTCTGCACCATCTACAAGTCGCTTATCTGCTTCTGAAAAGAGAGCTACGATCTTGTTCTTGTGAGAGTCGGCGATTGATTCAGAGCTGATGATGGTTTGGTAAAGCTGTTATTTTTGTTAGCTTCTGGTGTCCTGTGAGAACGTGAAAGGGGATAAGACATACCTGTGAGACGACCTGTGTGCCACTCCATCCATCTGCAACAATATCGACAACTACTTTCGACACAGCATCATATACAGCCCCCCTCGATTTCGGTTGCATGGCTTGCACCAACTTCTCAATCGTCTTATCCGGTATAACTCCCGCAATATCCTCCACGCTGCTCACCGTAACCATCCTCTTGTCCACATCCATTATATCCCCATCATCTCCTTCTTTATCCCTCTGACTGACAGCTCCCACCAACCTCGCCGCACTCTGCAAGTACGTGATCGCCTTTCTCAAATCTCCCTCACTGCACTTGATCAACGCTTCCACCGCACCATCCTCCAACCTAACCCCCTCCTTATCCGCAATCTCCCTCACTCTGACTACCGCATTCCCTTTATCCAAACTCTTGAACCGAAACTTACTACACCTACTCGCTAATGGATCAATGATCCTCGTCACATAGTTGCAAATTAAACAGAATCTCGTAATCCTACTGTACGTCTCCATCGTTCGTCTCAGCGCACTCTGCGCATCCTGTGTCATGCTATCTGCCTCATCCAGTATAATAATTTTATAAGGAGGACATGGATATTTCTGACGATATGCAGGAGAGGGATTGGAAAGTTGCATGCGGGCGAAATCCTTCACTTTTTCGCGGACGATGGATATACCTCGCTCGTCAGAGGCGTTGAGTTCCAGAACGCGGGATTTGATGAGTTCGGGGCCGTAAAGTTCTTTGGCGAGGGCGAGAACGGTAGAGGTTTTGCCCGTGCCTGGTGGGCCATAGAAGAGCATATGCGGGAGCTGGAAGAGAGGATGTTAGAGGTGGTTTTCGGAGGGAGGGGGAGAGCTCACATTGGAGGATTGAAGTGTGCGTTGCAGAACAGTAATGGTATGATCTTGGGCAGTGACATCTCCCAAACCCTTTGGTCGACTGCAAAAATATCAATAAAGCCATCGAGCACGAGGTTAGATACAAGGCAAAATAACTGACTATTTTTCAACCCATGGCTGCATCCGAGTATTGTCCTTGGGCTTCTCTTTGGTATTCGCGGCGCCATTTGAAGCAGCTTCGGCCTTACGAGCTTTGATATCAAAGAAACTAGCCATCGAGAAGAAAAACCAGAGCCTTTCCTAAAATTTACAAATGGCAGAGAAGTTTGGACTTCAAATGGCGGATATTGTATGCAAGAAATAATTAACGAGGGAGACGCGTCGTGATTTTCCACTCTACGCGAAATGTTTAGCGCGAGGCTGAAATAAAATTAAAACATGTAGAAATGTTCAGTTTACCTTATCTCAATTTATGATCATTAATATTGCCTATATATATATAGCTATATTATATACATTGAAAATACAATTCTGTTATTTTGGAATTATATACGCATGTGATTGAACATAGATTAAGGAAATGATATATTTTAGTTCAATATTTGATTCAAACGAATACTATTGGCGGTCAAATCTCAAGAGTTCCCAACCGCTAGACCTGCTATGATTGTAACTAATCCGAGATCGAATCTTCGGTTCTTATGAAACCAAGATTTCCATCCAAAGTAGACCAGACTCCCCCAATATTTGAAATGCCCAACTTTTGCCTGCCGCTCACCACATCTCCGTCTACGCCTTGTCCCTCGGGAAGACACCCCAGAAGAATTTGAAGGTCGTTTAGAGTCTGATAGGCCTCTGCAAGAGCCGATTCTCCATCCTCCAATCTTTCCAAAACTGCTTCCTTGGTCGAAATGCTACTTGATTCGGCCGCGAAGACCCAAGCTTTGGCTCGACTAGATAAACTTGGCTTATCGCTATTCGAAATATTCACTTCAAATGATATCGGCTCTCCTAGTCGTTTTCGTTGAGAGGTAACAGCCGGCATGGGGTAAGCAGGCAAGAGATGGCTTTCGTCGACCAGCTTGTCGAGGTCTTTACCAGCTTCTTTGTGTTGCCTCGTGAGACTGCCAGTGAGATAAGATCTCTGCTGTGTGATAGACTTCTGCTCATTTGAGATGAGAACCAAATCTTCAAGGTAAGGATATGTCGATACGTTTGTGGTGTTGGGGAAGTCATTCAGAGGTTCATCTACGAGCGTCCCAGAAGAATCTTCTGCCTCGACTGCTGTAGAGAATGGTGTAGCAAGATCCTCAGTAGCAGCGATGATTAATCTTTTCCGAATTTCAAGGTATTGCGCATAAATTTGCTTTATGGATGGCAGTTGAGAATCAATGTATTCTTTTCCCTTATGCTTAGGTATGCTTGAGTCTTGTCCCTCAGGTGCTGCTGATGAATCTCCAGCTTTTCCTAATTCCATCTCGATCCAGTTAATCAGTTCATTGCGGGTTATTTCCAGAGCTAGTTGTCGACAACTATCCTGCTGTCGCTGATCTTTTGACGTGGTGGCGCTAGCTCTGACCTTTGCCAGCAACTTCTGTTCTTTTTTAAGAAGTAGTTGTGCTCGTAGAACCGATTTCTCCAGTCGATCGACAAGCGATTTCAAATCAATTCTCTCGGATTCTTGATGATGTTCTAAAGGGGCTAAAACAATAGGTGGTACTGGCGGTAAAGATCCAGCCTCTCTCAGCACTTCTAGGCTCTTGGGCTCTAGATAATCTGGTGTCGCAGCGGGCTTTTGCGCAAGCTGATCCACGAGATCTTGGATAATGCGAAATCGTTCCTGCCTCTTACGTTGCTTCTCTAGATCCAAGAAAGCACGTAAAGATACCTCCTTAGCTTGATCATGAGTCCTTGCTCGAATCTCGCTATGAGATTCTACTTCATCTTGTTGTGTACTGATTGTTGCAAAGTCTTTTTGGGCCTTCAGATTGGCTTGAAGGCTGCGTAGGTATTCATTTTGAACACCCGGAAATCCCAATCCTTGTGTCGCTTCCGAGGTAGGTTCTGCGAGAGACAAATTTGTCGATGTCAGGATACTTTCCCCAGCGTTCACATTGGAACTGAGGTGAGCAGCGAGAACACGTCGAACAAGCAGAGTATCCTGTCTTTGTTTGATGTAAGGACTTAAGGTAAGATGTATCTTTTTGATGCCCTCGGGAAGATGCTCTACATCATCCATTTTGACGGTTCGGGAGTGAGAGTTTATTAAGGTTGCTACAGGCAAAAGTTTGTTTACTTTTAGTATTGACAAGCGGAAAGTACGGAGTACAAGTAGCGCAAGGACCACTAGCGCCTATTACAGAGTAAGTGAATTTGGTGGCCTCGCGTTAAACCTTAATTTTGCGAATTTTGGAAACTTGAGACCTCTTGAACTGATATCAAAATACCCTTTGTCGCGGCGTCCATTAATTTCCTTTGAATATCTTGTTTGATTTCTAAGGTTTTCAATGTATTGGAGATTGCCTTCATCATTCATGTGTTAGAAGAATCACTTCAGATGACTTGAAAACTCTCCTCCAGCCATCTTATACCGATTTCCTCTCAATATTTGCCATACAGCCTCCAACCTTCCTCACACCATAAATTCGACAAATCACCACAATGACGGACCAGCAGCGCGATGTATCGCAGTACAAATATGCGGCAATGTCCAACCTGGTCCTCCAGGCGGACCGTCGATTCGTCACTCGTCGTAATGATGAGGTGACGGGAGATCCAGAATCACTGGCGGGGCAAATTAGTATTCGAGATATGGGTTCGAGAAACGCTCGTGAGGACGCGCCGAAACAGAAAAAGAAAGCTTCGGGCCTTCCAGATGTTGAGAGAGGAGGTTACCGCGAAGGCGAAGATGTTTTAGAAAGAGAACAGCGCAAACGCAAGCGTGGAGAGCCAGCACAGCTCCGGGGAACTGGAATATTGTCAGCAGCGGATGCATTGGTTGAGGGAATTCGATACAGACCTAGGACTTCGGCGACGCGAGCAACCTATGATCTTCTTCTAACTACAGTCGCCAACAATCTTGGAGATGTCCCACATGAAGTTGTTCGAAGTGCCACGGATGCTGTGTTGGAATACTTAAAGGATGACGATATGAAAGATTTCGATAAGAAGAAGGAGATCGATGATCTGCTAGGCGCCAGTATGAATCCGAAGCAATTCAACGAGCTTGTGAACCTAGGGAAAAAAATCACAGATTACGACGCGCAGGATGATGACGAAGAGATGGCAGATGGAGACAACGGTGGCGAAAATGGCGCAGAAATAGATGACCGGCAGGGAGTAGCGGTCGTATTCGATGATAATTCGGATGAAGAGGGTGATGAGATGCTTAATGAAATTAGGGATGAGTCGTCCGAAGACGAGGATGATGCTCAAGATCGTCCTGGCGATGAGGAAGTTGCTACGGCTGGTGGTGCTGGAAACGACAGAGACGAAGAATCCCGTCAACTGTCCGAAGAAGAAGCAATAATTATGGACTCTGGTTCCATGAATAATGCCGAATCAACTAAAGACAAGAAAGACTTCATACCCGCACGCGAAATTGATGCATATTGGCTGCAACGACAAATAGGCTCGGTATACACTGATGCACATGTACAACAGCTTAAGACACAGGAAGTTCTGCACACGCTCTCTGGCGCACCTGCGGAAGAAGGTGGGGATGAAAAGCCTCTAAGAGAAATCGAAAATGATCTTGCTGAACTGTTTGATTATGAGCATCACGAGCTAGTACATAAGCTCATCGCAAACCGGGACAAGGTAGTCTGGCTTACTCGTTTAGCTCGAGCTGAAGATGCTGAAGCTCGAGGTGTTGTCGAACGTGAAATAGCTTCGGAGGGACTACGTTGGATCTTGGATGAGCTTCGTGGTGGCGTGCCAAGCGATGGATCAAAGAAGCGGAAACTGGAAATGAAGATGGAAATTGATGTTCCAGCAGAATACATCAACGGCGGTACGAAGAATGAGCAAAAAGACGGAGATGGTTTAGTTGGTGGACTACAACCGCGAAAGATTATCAACCTTGAAAACCTCGTCTTTGATCAAGGCAATCATTTGATGACGAACCCCAAGGTCAAATTGCCGGAGGGATCTACCAAGCGAACATTCAAAGGATACGAAGAGATTCACGTGCCGCCTCCTAAGAAGCGCAACGATCCTTCTGATCGTGATATCCCAGTTACGGAAATGCCTGAATGGGCACGAGTTCCATTCTCGTCTACAGTCAAGCTCAACAAGATACAATCGCAGTGCTTTCCGACAGCTTTCGAAGACGACGGCAATATGCTTATTTGCGCGCCTACAGGAAGTGGCAAGACCAATGTTGGCATGTTAACTATATTACGAGAAATAGGCAAAAATCGCAACCCAGAGACTGGAGAAATCAACTTGGATGCTTTCAAAATTGTTTATATCGCGCCTCTCAAAGCCTTGGTTCAAGAACAGGTTGGAAATTTCGGCGCTAGACTCAAGGCATATGGTATCAAGGTTTCTGAATTGACTGGTGATCGTCAACTCACAAAGCAACAGATTGCTGACACCCAGATCATTGTGACAACCCCCGAAAAATGGGATGTTATCACTAGGAAAGCCACTGACTTGAGTTATACCAACTTGGTCCGTCTCATCATTATTGACGAGATTCATCTTTTGCACGATGATCGTGGACCAGTCTTAGAAAGTATTGTGAGTAGGACGATTAGAAAGATGGAACAGACCGGCGATCCTGTCCGTTTGATTGGTCTTTCTGCCACATTGCCAAATTACCGTGATGTCGCAAGTTTTCTACGCGTTGATCCTCTCAAAGGCATGTTTCACTTTGATGGTTCATACCGTCCTTGTCCACTTCGGCAGGAATTCGTTGGCATCACAGAGAAGAAGGCTATCAAGCAACTGAAGACCATGAATGACGTGACTTATACAAAGGTTTTGGAGCATGTAGGAACGAATCGAAATCAGATGATTATTTTTGTGCACTCCCGCAAGGAGACTGCCAAAACAGCTAGATATATTCGAGATAAAGCCTTGGAGATGGAGACAATCGGACAAATTCTACGGAGTGATGTGTCTGGTACTAGAGAGACTCTCGCTTCTGAGGCAGAGGAGGTCAGTGATCGAGAGCTCAAGGATTTGCTACCCTATGGCTTCGGAATACATCATGCTGGTATGAACAGACCAGATCGAACATCTGTCGAGGAACTTTTTCATGAAGGTTTAATTCAAGTTCTTGTATGTACTGCTACATTGGCATGGGGTGTCAATCTACCCGCGCATACTGTCATCATCAAAGGAACTCAAGTTTATTCTCCGGAGAAAGGTAGTTGGGTGGAATTGAGTCCTCAAGATGTGCTTCAAATGCTTGGGCGTGCTGGTCGACCGCAGTATGACACGTATGGAGAAGGTATCATCATCACAACCCAGAACGAAATGCAGTATTATCTGTCACTCCTGAATCAACAATTACCGATTGAGAGTCAGTTTGTTAGCAGATTGGTAGACAACCTAAACGCAGAGGTTGTTCTTGGCAATGTCCGTAGTCGTGATGAAGGTGTTGATTGGTTAGGATATACCTACCTATTTGTTCGAATGCTTCGAGCTCCTGGATTGTACAGCGTGGGAGCCGATTATGAAGATGACAGTGTCCTTGAGCAAAAACGAGTCGATTTGATTCATTCTGCAGCTATGGTTCTTGAGAAGTCAAACCTTATAAAATATGACAAGAAGACAGGTAAACTACAAGCAACCGAGCTCGGCAGAATTGCGTCTCATTATTACATTACACATAACTCCATGTTGACTTACAACCACCATCTCCAACCATCAATCACGCCAATCGAGCTTTTCCGTGTATTTGCGTTGAGCGACGAATTCAAGTACATCCCAGTTCGCCAAGAGGAAAAGTTGGAGCTGGCCAAACTTCTTGGACGTGTGCCGATACCCGTTAAAGAAAGTGTTGAGGAACCTCATGCCAAGATAAATGTACTTCTGCAGGCTTACGTTTCAAGATTAAAATTGGATGGACTTGCATTAATGGCCGATCTGGTTTATGTTACTCAGTCAGCTGGAAGAATCCTGCGTGCTATCTTCGAGATCACTCTCAAAAAGGGGTGGTCATCGGTAGCCAAGACAGCTTTGGAACTTTGCAAAATGGCAGAAAAACGAATGTGGCCAACCATGTCACCACTTCGACAATTTGCCGGTTGTCCTAGAGACATCATACAGAAAGCCGAAAGGATTGACGTTTCATGGGCCAACTACTTTGATCTAGATCCACCACGTATGGGCGAATTACTAGGCCTTCCGAAAGCCGGCCGAACTGTCTGTAATCTTGTTTCCAAATTTCCACGACTGGAAGTTCAGGCACAAGTACAACCAATGACGAGGTCAATGTTGAGAGTAGAGTTGACTATCACGCCAAAATTTGAGTGGGATGAAGAAATCCACGGCACTGCCGAAAGCTTTTGGATCATAGCTGAAGATTGTGACGGCGAAGACATACTTTTCCATGACCAATTCATCCTTCGTAAAGATTTTGCTCAAGCCGAGATGGATGAGCATCTTGTCGAATTTACGGTCCCCATCACAGAGCCTATGCCTCCACATTATTTCATAACTGTAGTCTCAGACCGATGGATGAATTGTGAAACCAAGCTTGCAGTCTCTTTCCAGAAACTCATTTTGCCCGAGAAATTTCCACCCCATACGCCGCTGTTGGACCTGCAGCCTTTACCCGTTGCAGCATTGAAGACCGATGAATTCAAGTTACTATACCCGGATTGGGATCGCTTCAATAAGATTCAAACACAAACATTCAAATCGCTCTTTGACACAGACGATAATGTGTTTGTTGGAGCGCCCACAGGAAGCGGCAAGACTGTTTGTGCCGAGTTTACGTTGCTTCATCACTGGACCAAAAATGCCCCAGGACGTGCTGTATATATTGCTCCATTCCAGGAACTTGTTGATCTTCGACTTCAAGATTGGCAGAAACGTCTTTCGACCATTCGTGGAGGCAAAGAAATTTTGAAGCTCACAGGTGAAACCACCGCCGACCTCAAACTTTTGGAGAGGGGTGATTTGATCCTCGCAACACCTGCTCAATGGGATGTCTTATCGCGACAATGGCAACGTCGGAAGAACATTCAGAATGTTCAGCTGTTTATTGCGGATGAACTGCATATGCTTGGTGGACAGGCTGGTTTCGTTTATGAAACTATTGTCTCTCGCATGCATTATATCCGATCTGAAACCGAATTACCACTCCGAATAGTAGGATTAAGCGTTTCCCTCGCAAATGCTCGCGATATTGGAGAGTGGATTGATGCGAAGAAGCACAATATCTACAATTTTAGCCCTCATGTCCGTTCAGTACCCCTGGAGCTTCATATTCAGTCATTCACCATCCCCCATTTCCCCTCTCTAATGCTTGCTATGGCAAAGCCAACGTATCTTGCCATAAATCAAATGTCGCCAGACAAGCCTGCTCTTGTATTTGTTCCCAGTAGAAAGCAAGCTCGCGCAACGACTCGTGACTTACTCCTGGCATGCGTAGCTAGCGACGACGAAGATCGTTTCCTGCACGCTGATGTGGAGGCTATGAAGCCTTTATTGGAACGTATCCAAGAAGAAGCGCTTGCAGAGGCCATCTCGCATGGCATAGGTTACTACCATGAGGCTCTTAGTACGGGTGATAAACGTATTGTGAAACATCTCTACGACAATGGTGCCATACAAGTCGTGGTTGCGTCTCGTGATGTTTGCTGGGAACTTGATTGCAAAGCACACCTGGTTATCGTGATGGGCACGCAGTTTTATGAAGGCAGGGAGCATCGCTATGTTGATTATCCTCTTAGCGAAATCCTACAGATGTTCGGTAAGGCAACACGGCCCATGGAAGACAAAATCAGTAGGGGTGTTTTGATGGTACCAGCGGTGAAGAGGGAGTACTACAAGAAGTTCTTGAATGAGGCTCTTCCAATCGAGAGTCATCTTCACGTGTATTTACATGATGCTTTCGTATCGGAGATCAGTACAAAAATGATCGAATCGGCAAGCGATGCCATCAACTGGACCACTTTTACTTACTTCTATAGGAGATTACTTGCAAACCCCAGCTATTACAGTCTTAAGGATACATCCCATGAAGGCCTCAGTGCACACCTGTCGGAGCTTGTAGAAACGACTTTGAGAGATTTGGCTGAGTTCAAGATCATTGATTTGGATGAAGAGGATGATTCCGTTACTCCACTAAACGCAGCAATGATTGCTGCTTACTACAACATCTCATATATCACCATGCAGACCTTTTTGCTGTCATTGACTGGCCGTACCAAGCTTAAGGGTATTCTGGAAATTGTCACTTCGGCAACTGAGTTCGAGTCAATTCAGATTAGAAGACACGAAGACAGTCTACTACGCAGAGTATATGATAGACTTCCCGTCAAAATGGCTCAACCAAGCTTCGATTCTCCGCACTTCAAGGCATTTGTACTCCTTCAAGCCCATTTCTCAAGAATGCAACTACCGATTGACCTTGCTAAAGATCAGGAGATTATCCTGACGAAAGTCCTCGGTCTCTTAAGTGCTACTGTCGATGTCCTATCCTCAGACGGTCATCTAAACGCCATGAATGCTATGGAAATGTCTCAAATGGTTGTACAGGGCATGTGGGATCGTGACAGCCCTTTAAAACAGATTCCTCATTTCAAACCCGAGGTCGTCAAAGCTGCAAATGAATCTGGGTATGTTTTATATTGTGACACTGATCTAGTACCTCCGCTAACAAGACTTGTCTACAGCATCAAGGACATCTTCGAGTTTATGGATGCGATGGACCCTTCCGAAAATCCAGACTACGAAGCTCTCATCAAACGACTCGGTCTCTCGCAAACACAACTAGCGCAGGCAGCAAATTTTACGAACTCTAAATATCCTAACATTGAGCTTGACTTTGAAGTTGAGGACCCGGACGAAATTGTAGCTGGATCGCCAGCTTACATTAAAATCAAGATTGTACGTGACGTCGACGAGGATGATGATGCGGCAGAGGTGGACATGTCTGTACATGCTCCCTTCTATCCTGCGAAGAAAATGGAGAATTGGTGGCTGGTTGTGGGTGATGAGAGTTCGAAAACTTTACTAGCGATCAAACGGGTTACAATCGGGAAAGCATTGAATCTTCGACTGGAATATACCGTGCCGACACCTGGAGAACACGACCTGAAGCTGTTCCTCATGAGCGACAGTTATGTAGGTGTCGATCAGGATCCCAGTTTCCATGTCTCGGTGGCAGAAGGAATGGACGAAGATGATGAAGAAGAAGACGAAGACGAAGAATGAGCCACTTCCGCATTTTCTCCTGACGAAGCATTGCTGTATAATAGATAGGTTTAGTTGGTCAAAAGCATATCTCGAGTTTTCATTGATTTGCTAGGGGGCTACCTGGGGTCCCTCATCCTTATTGGGCTCTCATTCGATGTTTGTGACTGTGCTGCCTGTGCCACGGACGCCGCTCGCAAAGTGATTGGCTACGCCAGAAGGTGGCCCAACAGTGGGCGGGTTCTCACTTGTGTGTTGATCATGACACGACAGAAGGTTTTGTCAATGGGTGTCTGATATTTTTCTCATCTTTTCTTTTATCATCCCAAACAATCTCTCCACTCTCTCTTTGTCTTCAAGATCACTCTCCATCATCGATATTGAATGCCGCATTCTATATTACGTTAGTGCTGAGCTTTGCTTTACGATTTACGGTAGTTGTCTGGAGTTCACTTTGCGGTCACCCTCTCCGACTAATATCCGAGAGGCTGGGGCAGTCGAGCTTGGGAGTTCTACAGAAATCCACCACCACGTGATTTTCACTAGCGTAACTTCTTTTCAGGCGAACTATTTTGGTTTACAGAATTCCATCTTCACTAAGCATCTTCCTCAACAACAAGTTATCGTCCCCATCAGATTATTCATTCGCGACCATCTTAATCATCTCGTACATTCCTTACGCGTCAACATCTATCCTACCAATACGTCTTACTTCTAACATCGAACCTGTCAAAGCTGTGTCGCGACAATGGCCGATGAGGCAAGCACGCGAGATGAGGTGGTGCCTCCTCAGTCCATAGAGTCTTCGGCTTCCGATGCTGCTGTAGAGCCCCCCGTCGAGGTGTCGGAAGGCGCCAACAGTACCAATGGTGTTCAGGATGGAGCTGCTTCCGAGGACCCAGTCGCGACTTCCGGGACAAGCGCGACGGAAGAAAGTATGATTGCTCTTCCTGTATCTCAATTCGCATTGCTTTATTCTTGCTAATTTCAGCCCTTGTTTGTTTAGTTAAAGATAGCGAAGCCGAAGCTAAGACTGAGAAAATGGGCGAACAAGCAATCCCCGACCGTTCAGTGCAAGAGCAGCTATCTGCGTCCACTACCGCCCCCGAAGGCGATGACGCAGAATTGAAGGATGACGAACAATTGGAGGGTGTAGCGCCAGCAAATGATGAATCTGCAGAGCCGGCAGATGCCGCTGCTGGCACTCCGTCCTCGGCCAGCAAATCCAAGGGTCGACGCAAGTCTGGTGTGCCGGAACACAAGAAGAAATTAAACAAAAAACAATCCAAGGCAAAGTTGACACATACGGACGCGAAGCCTGGCGATTACTTTTATGTGAGATTGAAGGGCTATCCTTTATGGCCTGCAATTGTCTGCGATGAGGACATGCTTCCCAGCACCCTCATCAAATCTCGACCAGTTACGGCAATGAGAGCAGATGGCACATACAGGAGTGATTACGAGGATGGTGGCTCTAAAGCCAAAGACAGAACATTTCCTGTTATGTATCTATTTACAAACGAGTTGTGAGTAGACCAATCCATTATCAATTCCTTTGATAAACTTTACTGATCAATTTAGTGGCTGGATACCTAACTACGATCTGGTTGACCTAGATCTAGACACAGTTGGGGATGTCCCCAACAATATGCGAAAAGATCTGTATGCCGCTCATCAGCTTGCTGCCGAGAAAAACGATTTGGATTTTTTTAAGACTGTCTTGACAGACTTTATGGAGCAGAAGAGGGCTGAGGAGGAAGCCAAAGAGGCAGCAAAGGCCGCAAAGAAGGCCAAGAAAGAAAAGAAAGAAAAGACTCCGAAAGTTGTCCCAGCCTTAGATGACAATGAAGACTCGGAGATGATGGATGTCAGTGCTATCCCTGATGATGATTCGGCTGAAACGCCGAAATCAAATAAGAAGAAGCGCAAGAATCCCCCACAGAATCCTGAAGAAGCTGTATGTTACCTTTTTATCGAGAGCCTCTTAATTGAGATTAACATGATATTCTAGCAACAGCCTGACTCTGCCCCAAAGAAGCCTCGCATCAAGTTGAATAACACTCCAAAGGCTGCGAATGGAACATCTACCCCGAAGGCCGCTAAAGAGCCAAAGGAGCCAAAGTCTGCGAAGGAGAAAAGTAAGTCAAAGAAGGCTGCTGTGAAGCATAAAGACGCCGCCCCAGTTGCTCCACCCGAACCAGAACTTACCCCCGAGGAAAAGAGGGTCAAGAAAGAGGTACGTTGACACTCTCTAATACATCTAGTAGTTGTATCTAACAATTCCTATAGAAAGAAATCTTATTTTTGAGACACAAGCTTCAAAAGGGTCTCCTAACCAAAGACCAGGAGCCCAAGGCGGATGAGATGCAACAGATGTCTGAGTACGTTAACAAACTCGAGGGTTATGCCGATCTCGAGGTCAGCATCATCAGAGTAACCAAAATCAACAAAGTTCTTAAGGCCATTTTGAAGCTGCCTGTCATCCCAAAGGAAGATGAATTTCAATTCAAATTGAGGTCCCAGACTTTGCTTGATAAATGGAACAGGCTTCTTGCCAGCGAACAAGTTGCGCCACATATCACTGAGGCGCCTGCCAACGGTTCCAGGGATGAGAGCAAGGAGAAAGATGAGCCAAAAGCAGACAGCGTGGCAGCAAATGGCGTCGCTGGGCACGATGAGACAAAGGCAGAGGAGAAATCACCGGCCCATGAGACACCACTTACTGCGCCACCCAAAGAAGAGGTGCCCAGCAATGACGACCCCACTCCTACAGCTGAAGAATCTCCAAAGGTATACTACCACAAGTCAAGTTGGCATTTGCACAGAAGTTAACGAGATATTAGGAAGCCGAACCAACCGCTGTTGAATCAGAAGCATAAACCATACCCCTTAAGCGGAAGAAACAGATACACCAGCTCAGGCCGAACAGCTTACGGCCAAGGGGTTTGGTTGGCATTCAAGATCGATTAATGAGCAGAATTGGTCCCCTTTAGGTCGTCAGTCGTTGTCAGTCATGGTTTCGTCGTCGCGACTTAAGGTTGATAGTTTTGCATCTGCTTTTGCGAGTTCCCCCCCTGTAACAATAAGAGCTACCGGATTGTTATTTCTCTTAACTAGTGGCTTCTCAGGATGCCACAAAGCACACCTTGTACAAATTTCCTTTTCTGAAAAAGCACGTTATGGTGGTTGCGTGGGAGTTAACTCGGATTTTCAAGTTGGCCCGGATGAACGCTCGCTTTTCTCGTCTGACATTAAGGGTTTCTTTAATTTATGTTGGCCAATTGGGCGAATGCCATAAGACATGAAAACGTTAATGGCGATCCCATTTCCAGTGGTTCGACCCTTCTCTGCCTCGAACTTAATGGACCAAAGCCAGTGGGATGATTGTCAAGTGATACTGTACCGTGAAATTGTGCCTTAGCTACCTTGATTGAACTCGATTTTTTGCCATCAATGCAAGTAACATGCCGTTTTCCTCTTCAGAATGTGCTAGTATTTTGAAATGCAGTAGAAGAGTATCGACGCCAAAGTACAATTGAATGAATGTAGGCAGGCAGGTAGGTATAGATAGATATGTAGTGATACTGTTCACGGGTGGTGCTCCCCACACCGCCCCCTTATCAGGCGCCATAATTGGCAGAATTATTTATCGTAAAAATAAATTTCGTCGATCCAAATTGATCGAAAACCTCATATACAAAATAAAATGTCCGCCCCTACCCCCGAAATTCTTCGATTCACAACCCATAAGTCCCTAAGCCACCGCCTAGTTCTCTCTGCCCTAACAGGTCGTCCAATTCATATCTCCCAAATTCGAAGCTCCTCACCTACCAACCCGGGTCTTGCTCCTCACGAAGTATCTTTCTTGCGACTTATCGAATCTATCAGCAATGGATCCTCTGTACAAATATCCTATACTGGTACAACATTGGTATACAATCCAGGTGTTATAGCTGGATCGATTGATGGACTGGGTGCGGATGTGGACGGGGTGATAAAATGCCATCTACCGGCTAATAATACTCGGGGTGTTAGTTATTTCTTACTACCCTTATGTATGCTTGCGCCTTTTGCAAAGAAGGCTGTCAATGTAAGATTTGAGGGAGAAGGGGTCATCACAAGTTCAACGGAAGCAGGAGACATATCAGTGGACAGTGTCAGAACGGCCATTCTACCACTTTACGAACCATTCGGGATCATGGCCAGCAAGTTGGAAATCAGAGTTCTGCAAAGAAGTTGTCCGGGGGCGGGAGGCAAAGGTGGTGGAGGTATAGTAGAGTTACGATTTGGGAGTCAAATCAAGGCGCTGCCGAAGACTCTGCATTTGAATAGGAGCCCGGGGAGAGTGAGGAGGATAAGAGGAGTGGCATATGCAACGGGTGTGAGCAACAGTCATAATGCGCGGATGATACATGAGGCTAGGGGAATCCTGAACCCATTGGTGGGTGATATCCACATTGCGACACAGTATGATCAGGCGCCCCTGGTATCAGCGAAAGACAAGACAAACCCGAGTGCCAGAAAGAGGACGGGAGTGGGTTTTGGTTTAGCGTTGATTGCGGAGACCAGTTTGGCGGGTGTAATATATTCGGCGGATGTGGTATCTCCAAGTGCGGGAGGGGTTGCACCTGAAGATATTGGAAAGCAGTGTGCATATCAGTTGCTGGAAATTATATCACAGGGAGGGTGTGTGACGAAGGCTGGGGCACCCACGGTACTAACTATGATGGCAATGGGCTCAGAGGATATTGGAAGGTTGAGATTGGGACGAGAAGTAATAGCCACAGAGGATTTAATAGGGTTAGGTCGAGATCTGAAAAAGTTTGGAGCAAGTCGTTGGGGCTTACGAGATGTAGGAGAAGATGAAAGCGAGGATATTATAGTAAGCGTCAAGGGCACGGGAGTGGGAAATGTTGGCAGAGGCATACAGTAGCATAATAAAGCCAATCTCATCCCTTCACCTATTTTGGATACATTATAGCATAGTATGTGCAAGTTATATCCAATTCTTAACACTATGGTCAGGACCTTTGTATGTCTTATACCACACTGCGCTGAAACCTTCGAGCTAGAGCGCCTAGCCTCGGATTCCTCGCAGTAAGCCGGTCGACATCAGCAGACAGAGTGTGTGCTCGTAAAGAGCTAGAAGCAGACCCTGAAACTCTCAATTGACTGCGAAGGGTATCCATAACACTGAATTCTCCAATAACGGCAGTCCCCGACCAGAATATATCTAATGGCCCATCATCCGACTCTGTATTTATCGGCTCAGTTAGCAGTTCTTCTCTTTGATTGCCTTCGTCCGCGTCCGTGTGGTTTTCTTGGTCAGGTGGATGAGAGGCAGCTCCTGCAGAATCCAACTGCTGCATTTCAATGCCCTCCAAGCTAGCAATACGATCCCTCAATACTCCTCGTTCCTCGGCATCATAATCTTGTGTAGAAGGTTGTATTTGCACATCGGTGGTGGTCTTCTGACCATAGACTGACAGGAATTTATCAAGCTTCTCTCTGTCGACGTGAATCGTGAATAGTATGACTTGCAAAGTCAATACAAGGAAATCGAAAACTATCAGCTTCAGTTTCGATGAAGGGCCCTTTTGGCCAATAAGGTCGATAATGATTCCTCCATGTAGATAGCCCCTCATCTCCTCACTGGATCTCGATGGCGCAAAAAAAAGGTGTAGAAATATACAAAGAATATTTGTGCCCAATAACATTATAACCAGAGATGAGGTTTGAGGAGGTTGCCTAACGTTCTTCGGCTTTGGTGTGAGAATAACAAATTGTGTGAGGGCACGCATGCATAGCTGGAAGGACGAGCAGCTTCAGGAAGGTTAGCATAAGTAAATATGGGATCAGGGTGAGCTTCATACTCCATATAGTACAACACGCAGAGTTGGCAATAAATCGCGAAGTCTATGTTCGTCATCAACGAGCTTGCCAGCTCATATTTCTTTCTCATCTGATCATAGGCTCTTTTCTGGGCTGGGGTCCTGGAATCATGTCGATGTCGCTGACTCGAGCTCCCACTTCTGCCATTGGGGGTTGCCGACGGGCCCGATACTGAGGTAGGATCATTGTTCATTGCTTTCAGGAGTCATCGGTGATGTATGATGTTTAGATATTGAGATTTGAAAGTTCACATCTTTCGAGTGTGAATAGGAGAGGGCAAGTGAGACTTGCAGCTCAAGTAATTCACTGGGCGATTGTTTTGAAGCAGTTGATGCGCGACAGGATGGAATAGGCGACGGTAGATTAGACTTTGCAGGGGTATGTCTAGAATTGTAGGTTGAATGCCTTAAAATAAGGTAAGGCAGCAACCCCCACCTGAACTTCAAAATTATTGACATTGAGATTGAGTCATCTTCTACCTAGGTTTAGGTATTGGAACACCACAGATCTGGCTGGATTTTCATCACAACCAAGTGCGCGAGATGTCGATCACAGCTGCATCACAGGGCGATCTCCCGTCTGAGATTCTTCAGGCGCTCTCTCAACAAGATGATATCCTTTCCTCAGAGGCATTTCCTACCCAAAAGTTCACCGACATCAAAAGTGCTTTGGACAGGCTTGGCTCAAGGTCCATGATCACATATGAGACAATTGATCGAGAAGAGGCTCTTCTGGAGGCAGAGGCAGAAGAAATTGCTGCCAATGGCAGTCATGAAGCACGAGTTTTTGAAGCTCTACGAAAGGCAGTTGATGGACTCACAATTTCGGAATTAGAAGCTGCTGTAGGGGACAAGAACGTTGTCAAAGTTGGGCAAGGCAAAGCATTCAAATCGAAATGGATCGCGAAAGGTAAAGAGGGCAAGCTGGTAGCATCATCAGTGAGTCGCTCCCAAACCAAAATTCTGTAGAGTGCGTCCTGACTTTTGCAGACCGATCCTATCGAAGACACAACTCGAGAACAGCTTCTGATTATCCAAAAAACACGCGCACATCCAGATAATAATGTAATCAAGGATCTCAAGAAACGCAAGCTTGTGAAGACGCAGAAGGTTATTAGCTATAAGATCTCGAAGGGTCCCAAATTCGCTTTAGAAATGATCAAGGAAGAGACAGATTTAACAGCAGATATGCTTGCATCGTGGGTTTCAATGACTTCTTTTGGTATGAAAGTGCTTACACATTCATATTTAGGGGTGCCTGGAAAACCGCCGCTTTCAAACCATATAACTTCAAATCTCTTGGAGCAGTCCAAAACTCAGGTGCATTACATCCTCTCAATAAAGTACGGCATGAGTTCCGCCAAATTTTCTTCGAAATGGGCTTCGAGGAAATGCCTACAAACCACTTCGTCGAGACCGGTTTCTGGAATTTCGATGCTCTTTTTGTGCCGCAACAACATCCTGCTCGAGATTTACAAGATACATTTTACATCTCGGATCCTAAAACTGCAGATAAACCCCGCGCAGGTTCTGAAAAGGATAAAGCTGACTACGAGGCATACTGGAAGAACGTACAGGAAGTTCATCAAGAGGGAAAATACGGATCAATTGGTTATAGATATCCATGGGCCGAGGACGAATCATTAAGGTTGGTTCTCAGAACACATACGACCGCGACCTCGACAGCAATGCTACACAAGTTAGCTCAGCAAAAGGGACCTGATGGACGACCACCGCCAGCAAGATACTTCTCTATTGATCGTGTATTCCGTAATGAAACTGTTGACGCCACCCATCTTGCCGAGTTTCATCAAGTTGAGGGTGTTATTGCAGATTATGGATTGTCTCTAGGAGGCCTAATGGAATTCATGGAGATCTTCTTCAACAAAATGGGTCTTGAAGACTTGCGCTTCAAGCCGGCCTATAATCCGTACACTGAGCCAAGTATGGAAATTTTCAGTTACCACAAGGGTCTTGGCAAACTGGTGGAGATAGGTAATAGTGGAATGTTCAGACCAGAGATGTTGGAGGCCATGGGTTTACCAAGAGATATGAAAGTCTTTGGTTGGGGATTGAGTTTGGAGCGTCCTACCATGATTAAGTATAAGGTAATATTCCCTCCCAAATCTGTGATGTACAAAGCTAATTCATCTCTTAGGTAAACAACATTCGAGAGTTATTAGGTCACAAGGTAGATTTAGGTTTCATCGAGAGGAATCCAGCCGTTAGACTAGACAAGACATAAGGGTTTAGACAGGTTTATAAAATGAATTATTGCACAATTTAGAGGCAATTGATACCCCTAAATTCCTTTTGCCATTAGGGATGTGCATATATTTGGAGTACGATGATTTCGAGGGTAGATATCAGATCAAGGTAGTATTGGGTATATTACAGTATATTTTATACAAACGCTATAATGCATACTAATGCTCATCAATCGTGATCTTCCTCTGTTAGGCCTGGGCAGCCATCCATAGAATCGTCAGGATACTTGTATTTGCAGAAGAAGCAATAATTGTACTGCGACCTCAAATGCTCAACAAGCTTTTGCAATCTCTCGGCCGGTTCCAGCAAATTGAAAGCATCTAGCTCAGGGTCCTCTTCTTCCAAATCCTCCACGGTGGTATGCTGTATCGTGTCCTTTCCGAGTGCTCTTTTATCATCCTTGTCTTCATCCGCATCATCGTAGGTCGGTAATCGCGAGAGACTCTGTTGGAGATCATATCTCATCCTCCTATCCCTCTCCTTTTCTTCGCGTTTCCGAACTAATCCCCTCCATAAAATATTGATCTGCTTTAATGGCTTTGTTGAAATTTTGCGTTTTACTTTATCTTGAGTCGCCCCAGATCCTCCACATTCATTCTCAATTGCATTGTCCTCCTCTTCTTCTTCCTCCCTCTCCCCATCCATCCTCTCCGCAACCCTCATCGCCGCCCCCACCATTCCCTCCAGCCTCCTCTCCTCCCTCTCCTCCCTAACCCTCTCTCTATACTCACCCTCCTCAGCCTTGACCCTCTTTCCCTCCCTCTCCACCTCCTCCCTAAACTTCCTCTTCCTCTCCTCCTCCAACCCAATCCCCCCCTTCCCCTCCTTAACACTCACAACCACCGGCTCCAACCTCGCTCCCACATTATCCTTCGCCCCCAGCGCCAGCCCCGGTTTGAATCCCATCTTGGCCATCATCTTCAACCCCTTACTATTTGCGCTCTCGGGGGCCGCCAGCATGGATTTCGATAGTGCATCTTCACGCGCAGCAGCTTCTTCCGCAGCGAGTTCGGCTTTGGATTTCGTGCGCGAACGAGCTTCGGACTCGCGTTGGATGCGTTGCCGTCGTTGAGTATATGTTTCTTTTTCGCGCGGTTTCGTGGGTTCTGCAATTATCATATTCATATAATCCTCCTCCTCCTCCTCATCCTGCTGCCGCTGCTGCTGCTGCCCATCATTTGAAGCATCTGCGATCTTAATATCATCTTCGGTCATGGTGAAGGGTAAATTTGTTGTTGTTGTGTCTCGTAGAAAAGTGAATCAATGGGAAAGGAAGCTTGTTACAATAGCTTAAAAGTTTTGTTGCACATTTACTGGAAACCTTTGATTGTTAAAGAAAGTAGAAATCATCATATTGCAGAGATGGAAAGCTCTTGATTGAATGAGAGGCGTTTTGGGATATTTTTGACCGGGCTGTGTGGTTTGCCTCGAGGCTACCAGCTGGAGCCAATTGGTCCTCTCAAGGTTCTTTGAGATTCACTAGAGTTATTGGTGAGGCTGAAATGATAATTCGTAACTTTCCTCTGTTAACGTTCATCCTCCTATGGTGATGCAGATTTGTCCTTTTTATATGTTATGCTACATCCATTTGGGGCAACTATTCTGATTTACACATCTATAAATTCCTCGTCTTTAACATTATACACAACCCAAGGGAGGCAATCTGGGACACCCATCTCGTTAGCCGCGGTTTTGGATAATCCGACGATATCTGGACGTCCATGTTGACTATCATTCCTCTGTAGTGCAATGATACGTAGGAGGTCTGATATCAAGCTCAAGGCTTCCTCTGATTTTGCTTGCCCATGCAAGTCATCATACACTATCCCTACATTTTCCAAAGCCGCAACTCTCTCTGATTGAAGCAGATGTAAAACTCGCGTGACTTGTTGAATCCTCTCCCTGGAACTCTGATTAAGATTGAGACGTCTTACCCTAGCGCTGGTCATAACACCAATAGCTGTTATTTGTAAGACAATGGTGCGAGCCGTCTCATCCGTAGGATAATTTCCAAAGAATCTTTGCAAGGCACGCAAGGCAACTGCAGTTCCAGCTTGATCGTCCGCCAAGCCGAAGCTCAGTATGATCAAGTTGTAAATCTTCTCGGGGAGATTGTCCTTTCCAAGCTCTGCCCTCAACGTGGGTAGCCATCTCATCATTTCTGCAAACAATTCTCTGGCGTTAAAAGAGCGATGGCGAATATGTCTTTCCATGCTTCGTTGCTTTAAGTTGTGCCAAAGAAGGAAGAAGGTCTCGACGTCAGGCTTCACTCCATCGTTGAGGAAGGTATGATACGCCTCTCTCTGGTTTATGGAGAACTTAGGCTCAACGCGGAAAACTGTGTTCATGAAGCAAGTATTTGGCTTAATTTTCGCTTTACTCAAAGTCCTATAAAGAGCCAAAAGCTGTTCATGTTTTTGTCCTTTAACATAATCGGCCATAAGTATGGAAAATGTTTCGATTGTAGCAGGAGGAAGGAGGTTGAATGTAGCAGATTTATGGAGAGGCTTATGCGCAACCTTCACAGCCCTTAAGGGGGTTAACAATGCCTTAACCCCTTGTTCTCGAGCCTCGACGAATTCAAGTCTCTTTGCAATCATAGACCATCCCATATCCTCAGCCAGCTGCCGGTTCCTGATTGTGCCTGAACGCAGCCAAGCGCCAATAAGTCCATTCGTGAATTTGGCATCCGGGCAGATCCCAGTGTCTCGCATTAGGTCGATTACTCTCATGGCCTCGTCAAGGTCGCCATTACCAATCAACTTTTTGATCCACTTTCCAAAGAAAAATTTGTTTTTGAATCTTGATGGCAGATTTTTATAATCTCGAGTTACTAAAGAGTCATTCTGCAAAGCAGCTGGATCATTTGTGAGCATCATATCTTTAAAAATTGCTAATGCTTCATGTCGTTTCCCAGCTCGCATGAAAAGTCCAGTGATGGCATCGTAGTCATCCATCTCCATACGCGATTCCATATGCTTCCGAAATTCAAGATAAATATCCCAGGCTTCGAGATTATGGCGTGGGATTGCTGAGGCCAAACAGCCTTGTATTACGTGTATAAGAATCCGAGCCTTGTTGGGATCTTTTGATACGTTGATGGCAATAGATGCCGTCTTTCGGGCTTCATCAATGTCGCCATTCTCGGCAAACATTCGAGTTCCAAGCTCCAGGTATTGACTCAAAAGATCTTCATGATGCTGAAGACAGGACTGCCAGGCGGGTCTCCAAAGATCAATCGCAGTCTGCGGTTCTCCTTCTACAAAGACGGCTTCAATGTATAACAACAACGTAGATCGTCCTAGGCGTAATCCCGCTTTCTGCATATCTGACCCTAGTCGCCTCACATGTGCCATACGGTCTATATTTGTCGGATCTGGCAATGAAAGATAACCCCAGAGAATTTTCCAGGTTGCTGGAGAAATTCCACCAGGGTCTGATAGCAGAGCTTTTCGGGACAAAACATAGTATTTCCACAATTTAAGCATGATAGCTTCGACCATTCGGAAGTTCTTGCGGCCATAATCACGAACAACTTTGTTCAATACACCATTCAAAAGTCTGATATTGGCTCGGGTTGAACGAGGGTACCGTGCTTCCTGGATTTCGATAGAATCTGGATCTGGTGGTAGTTGTGGTTTTAAAAACTGTTCTGCTGTGGGGGACATTGGAGGTGGAGATAGCTCTTTGGATGTATTGGTTTCATCTACTAGAATTAGCAGACGTACTATAAGCCAATATATAGAGACTTGCCTTCCTCGACAGATTTCAAGAAGTAGTTCCGTATATCTTGCCGGTCCTCTTCAGACATCGGGCCGGGCTTGTTTGTAATGCTTTCCAGCCTTTCCACCTCCGCCTGTAAACGTTCTATCTTTGCATCCATTGCATCTTCCCATTCCTCCATGTGAAGGCTTGGTTCTTCATCTTCGTCAAGCTCCTCAAGTTCCTCGGCAGAAACTTCCCCAACATCATCTTTTATTTCTCGAACTGCCTCTTGAAGACCCTCAAGTAGTTCATCCTCTTCTGGATCGCTCTTTGCTTCCGTTCGAACACCATCTGGAGTTTCGTCAAAATATCTATAGAAGGGCTCCTCAGTCTGCTCAAGTGGTTGTGCCTTGGTCTTCGAAGGTGGTGGACCTTTCCTCACTCTATCTATCGACCTTGGAAGGGGTTTTTGTGCCGTGAAATTTCGTGAAAGCCATGATGCTCGTGGTGGGATCTGTAGTTTTATCCGGCATGACTTGCATACGAACCCACGGATACTAGGAGTAAGATTGGTGGGTGGCGGCGGCATAAGTGTTGATGTTAATGGTTTGATTGAAAAAAAGCTTGGGGACCTTTTTCTTGATAAGGCATAAGTTCAACCTTATCATTGCGCAGCATGACTTCGCTTCCTATTCGTGACAGCAAATCACGACTTTTCTTTTTCCTTCCCTTTTCTTTATATCTGGAGGAGCGCATGCTTTTTGAACAAAAGACTCTATGTAAGCATACGGCAGGTAGGTATTTTTACGGCTTCTGACTCTCTCGCTCCTCTTCAAGTCTTGCAATCACAAATTTGGAAAGATGTCTATCAACGAAGATTCCAATGGTCTTGCTGGGTTTGATGGAACAGAGCATCAGGTAACTTTTTTCTTGCATATATACTCTGCTCTGTACTGTACTAAGTAAACTCTAATAGGCCGTCTATATATTTACTCCCACATCTGCGCATTCAGCAGACCTACTTCAGCGCCCTAAGAAGCGTAGGAAGGTAGGGAAAACGCCATCAAAAGTCCCCAGGCTTAATGGACATGCAGAGTCTTTCAAACTTTCGCCATTGTTGGATGAACAAGAGCCGCCCGAACTTTCAAAGCTACGTTTAAGTCTGTTTGATGAATATTGGATGGAAACGGAAGCCCAAATCAAGGTGCACAATTCAATTCTCATCTAAATACCAGACCTCGCTAATGTCACTGTAGTCAATCCTGAATGAAGCAAATGAGGGTACTTTGGCGGAGGTCACATCATTTGTACAGAATGAGAAGTATGTACGACCCGGTAACGTTAGTTAGAGGGGTCTAATAGATGTTTAAAGGGGCACAGACAAAGTGCCAGCCGGGTTCATTGTGACTGGGCCAAATATCGCGTCTCAGGGCTTGCTCTTCGAGCAGCTTTCTACGAGACTTTCCAATGAGATCAATGGCCCCGTTGTCACCCTCAGATCCGGAGAATCATCGAATCTGAAAGTATTGCTCAAAAAGCTTATTAGAGATGTTACTCATCAAAAATCAAGCGGCGAACACGAGGACGATAATTTCCTTGAGCAAGATGTGAGAATGACATCCCCCGCAACTGTATCAAATCGATTGTTGCTAACCAATAAGGGGCGTAAACTTGTGAACTATGATTTGGACATCGTTCATGGTTATGTTAAGGCTCACGGGTGTGACAGAGTGATTGTATCATTTCAGGATAGTGAAGCGTTTGACTCCATTCTACTTGGGGAGGTAATATCACTACTTGGGTAAGCCAATAGACCTACCTCTCTTCTGACTCCTTTTTGTAACACCTTGAAACTTCAGCTCCTGGCGGGACCGTATTCCCTTTATCCTGTTATTTGGAATCGCCACATCCGTCGACTTATTTCAAGAAAGACTTTCTCGTGCTGCTACTCGATCTTTGCGTGGAGAACAATTCTATGTGGAGCAAACTGGCTCCACCCTTGAAGCTATATTCCTAAAAGTCATCGCTGGGTCAGATGCAGCGATAAGACTGGGACCCGGCATTCTATCAAGTCTCATGGAGCGTCAAAATGATCATGTCCAAAGTGTACAAGCTTTCATTGGAGCATTAAAGGTATTCCATCTTTCGGCTTTGTGCACAGCTCAAGGTTAACATTGTTAGTATGCATATATGTGTCATTTTTACGCCAACCCTCTGAGCATACTTCTGTGCCTTCAAGAAAATTCTAATTTGGCGACATTCTTGCAGCCAGAGCATTTCGAAGCTCTCAGGATACTGCCATCATTCCAAAACTATATTGAACTTCTTGTAGAGCAAGGTGAATTAGAGCGTTCCAGGGGGTTAATTACAGATGATGAGCTTCTCCTGCAAGAGGTGCAAGTTTCGGTCCAGGACAAAGATCATGCTGTGCAGAAAGTTCTCCGAGTTATGCATGTTATACTCACCTTAGCAGTTGAAACACCAGACAAGATCGATCTTTATATGAAAGCATCGACTGGTTCTCTGAAGAACTCGGAAGTCGTACGTTCAATTGTTGATTCATTCAAACGTGCCAGTCTCGATGGTTTTCTAAAAGCTGTAACATCGCTCAAAGAAGCTACCGAACATGGGAACACTGAGCTAGATCTTGAACCATGGCCAGATATGGAACCAGAGTTCTACCCAGAAATAGTGGGTATTTGGCAAGACGCTTCATCACTTTCAGACTCCAAAGGCGGAAAATCCATCCGCAGCAGTTACAACAAAGCACTCTGTACTGCGGTTGTTTCTCAGAAGGTACAAATCAGCAAAGAGAAATCAGCACTTACTAAACAAGACAAAGAATACACAGGCCTTGTTGATCGCTTGATTCGAGCCATACAAGACTTCGTGGATCTGGACAAACTACAAGACCAATTTCTCTCCGAGATTTGGCTCTATGATCACAATCACCCTTATCAAGATGCATTTACACCCAAGCCCCGTTTTGTAATCGAGCGCGCCCTTTATTCTCCCCACGAATACCTTTCCTGTGCTTGCTGCGACCCTACAAAAGAAGGAGCACTCATGTCGCACCCACCCACCGCCATTCTATATAAACTTTTTCTTGAAGCAGGGAACTTGATCAACATATTCGATCTCTGGACTGCCTTTGTTGCTAACTTAGGACCGGAATATGAAGAGAGCGAGGACAGCGAAAGGCAAGCTTTGATGTTGTTTTATAGAGGACTTTCAGATTTGAAGTTTTTGGGTATGATTAAGCAAAGTAGGAAAAAGACGGATCACTTGACAAAATTAGCATGGCATGGGCTGTAAACTTTGCGGGCAATGGGTGTTGCGAGTCGGGGCAGTGAAATGAATAGATGATACATGTACAATATAATTATTTTAATCTTCAAATGTGCACGCTCAAGCATCCACAAAACGTATTTAGCTGTCAAACAGCAGTCCAACCTAATACCACCTACTCTTCTTCTTCCACATCTCCTCTTCATCCCTTCGAACCCTCTCCCTTTGAACCATCCTCTCAATCTCCTCAATACTCTCGACCAGCTCCGGGCTCTCACAGCCTTTCAACCCAATAAATCTTCCCAATCTCCTCCGCTTAACTTCCAGATCCGCATCGACATTCCATCGCACCGGACACGGGTAATGCATCGTCCATTCACAAGGCGTGCGCTGATGATAGAAATGAGCTAGGTCGTCCAATTCCGCAGACGTAAGAAGCCAGAAATTGAGAAGTTGTTTGGGGAACGATGGATGGACCTGGCCATTTGTGAGACGCACGAGAGGTGCGAGCGGAAGTGCCATTTGTGTGATTTTCGCGGCAAGCGCGGGGTTGGTTTTCCTGATGCGGTCCATATATGACATGCTTGCGTCTGTTGTTTCTCGTTTGAGGGTTTTGGTTGGTGGTGCTGGGTTGATGTGCTTGAGTTTGAACCCCGCGCAGCGTCAGTAGTTTCGACTGGGTTGCGTGATGGCCTTTTTAGTGGTAGTGTGAAGCTGTGAATGTATATGAAGATCGTCCGTGATGAATCAGATGAAGGAAGGAGAATAATTCTATGGTTGTATTTACGCAAGGGCGGTAAAGGATATACGCAAAGCTGCCAGCAGCGTGAAGATAAAAGTCTTGGACGAAAGTCAAAGTATAGAAAAATAAGATGCAGGAAATATTGGGGATACCAAAAACCAATGGAAGTCTGGATGGAAGAACGGGGGAATGGAAGGTTCTTGTAGATTTTGTCATGTATGAAACTCCATTGCCGGAACAGTTCTTTGTTCACAAGATCAATATATATCTTTGATGCTATTGTGCGTTGAAATCTATTTTGAGGGTTCAAGAGAAAGGATCTTTATGAGGTTCTTTGTGAGAAGTTCTAACAAGGCTTTTGTGGTCATCGGTCCCAAAGCGTCTTTCTTCGCACTGGACTAGAACAGCGCCGGTCTATCCAAAGTTCTTTAGGCAAAATTCTTTCTCAAAATTTTCAATAACAAGTTGTGAATGAATCAACTGATTTGAGAGATCCAATTTGTAGAAGAACGCCTAGGTTCAACTTGGATTATTTCCATTTCAAAGAATCTCTAGGTGTTGGCGCAAGGCTCATTTCCTCGTGTAGCTAGAGGCAAAGGTAAAATAAACTCAGGGTCTGCTTGTCCTCTAGGATTCCAATTCCACACAGTATCTAAGCAGCGACATGCACTGATTACTATAAGTCTTGATACACCTCTCCGCCTGTGCATGCATCATCATACCGCCGCAAAAACGCCAGATACCATAACGCCTCATGTGCAAGCTTCATGCCAATATACATTGCTCAGGAGCCAGGAAAGCACCCTCTAATTCTTGCCCTTCCTCTTCCTCTTGGGGCTTCCTTGTTCACTAGTTGCAGGCCCGCCCCCTTGAACTAGGATGGCATCCTCATCGCTGACGACGCTGGTGGACTTGGTTGGCGAGGTGACTTTGGATGCCTTGGCTTGTGCTTCTTCGTCTAACTCTTTCATAAATTCTGACTGGATCGATGCTCGACGTTTTTCCCACCATTGCTTCTCAGATTCGGTCTTAGCCTGGACATCATCAAGCTTTTTTCTGAACATGGTATTCGCGGCTATTTCGTTTGCAGATTGGAATATTGTTTGTCCCCAATTTGGTGCCAGCGCATTTGCCTATTCATGGTTAGCTAAATTCGACTGATTGTTGTGTGAATATTGAACTCACCTCCATGACCACATCTCTGAGCTCCTCTTCCATTTCCTTCTCTGCTCTCAGGAATCTTTGCCATAAATCATCACCCACACTTCCCCTCTGTAGTAAGGTGCTGCATGCTTGCTTTGCTGTTCTGATTTGAATAATTCGGTGGATATCTTCAACCGCTCTTCTCAAAAGAGCCGCTCGGATCACACCTTCTGGAATTGGTGTCGCCTTCTCGTTTCCCTCTTCGGGCTCAATGTGAAGCAGCGATAAGTAAACGTTCCTTTGTAAGTGTGGCGGGAACCAAGGCGCAAGAGTCGCAGATCTGGCTGCAGTTACCTGTTAGTTTTGCGCACAATCAAGGAGACGAGATTTCACTAACCTGCTATCCTCTTTCTATATAATGATGCAAAGGTGCCCAGAGAACCAACTAGGACAACAATGTATGCGAGAGGGAGAATTAAGCCACGAAGAGTGGCCGCGTAATCGAAGTTGAACATCGTGGCTGTCTAGAACAGGAACTAATATCTAGAAACTGTGGTTTAGGTTGTTTTGACAATAAAAGCTATTTATCCTCTTATGTGTTGTGTTGTCCTTTTTATCTTGCTTCGTATTTCGCATCCCATCTCATTCTGCCACTTCAGGACAAATAACCTTTCCTTTTTATTGGCGCCGGGGCCAACCGAACTAAAAATTTATAAGCAATCGTACTAAGGTGTTCACGTGACTTAACTCCAGATAAGGTGATAGGTTATTCAGTGCAAAGGCGGTGAAGAAAGCCGCATGGCAGTTTGTATCTACCTGATTCTGACGTCTTCTGGAGGGTGGTGGTGGGATCAATGAATCAACGACAACAACAACAACAACAACAAGAGAAGAATCTAAAACACTTCTACTTCAATCCTTTATCTTGACCTCTCTTCTCCCATCATCACAATAATTCGAACCCATCTTACACATTCAAATTTGGATAAAGAACCAACTGTGAAGGAGTCAAGATGCTTCTAAGATTTCGTGGTCCTGATGGAACAGTTCGTATCTCTGTTGAAGCAGATGAAACCTTTGCTCAACTTGGCGATAAGGTTGGTCTACGATGGGTTGCATATATGTCTATGGACTCCTACTAACATGCTATAGCTTGTCAAGCTCCTACCTGAGAACCTTGATCAGAAGACTTTAACACTTTCGAATGCGCCGAGCGGTGGACAGGAAAAACTTCTTATGGAAATTACGAGAGCCAAAGTTTCGCAGATTGGTCTCAAGTGAGTTCGTCGTGTGTGGAATTTATGGGTGCTTCTACTGACAGATTGAAGAAATGGCGATATGGTATTTATTAATTATAAGCTGTTGGATAGGATTTCAAATGGGAATTCTACCTCCTCTACCTTGACTTCCCCTCCATCGCACCTAACCTCCTCAACAAATCGTTTGAACGGAAATGCCGTTCTACCGGAGTCAATACCTATCAATGTTCCAACGCAAGTAACGTCACCGTCCGAAAAGATAAAGAATCCGTGGGAAGTCGTTCGACAATCCGATCTCGATAATAGATTAGACAAGAAGGATGGAAAAATTCCTAGGAAGAAGGATCAAAAGATGTGTCGACATGGCGAAAAGGGAATGTGCGATTACTGCATGCCATTGGAGCCATTCAATGCAGAGTACCTGGCCGAAAGAAAAATCAAGAATCTATCATTCCACTCGTACTTGCGAAAGATCAACTCGGCGACCAATAAGCCAGAGCTAGGGAGCTCTTTCATGCCACCATTGACGGAGCCATACTACCGTGTGAAGAAGAACTGCCCATCAGGACATCCTCAGTGGCCAGAAGGTATCTGTACAAAGTGCCAACCTAGCGCAATCACTTTGCAACCACAGGCATTCCGTATGGTGGATCATGTTGAATTTGCGCAGGCAAGCTTGATCGAAAACCTACTCAACTTCTGGAGATCTACAGGCGCACAACGGTTGGGATATCTATACGGTCGCTACGAGGAGTATACGGAGGTACCGTTAGGGGTTAAGGCTGTTGTGGAGGCCATCTACGAACCCCCACAGGTCGACGAACTCGATGGCATTACATTGAACGAATGGGAATCTGAAAAAGATATTGACGAGATAGCGAGATTATGCGGCATGGAAAGAGTTGGTGTCATCTGGACTGATCTAATCGACGCAGGCGCATCGGATGGCAGTGTCATTTGCAAGAGACATATTGATTCATATTATTTATCATCACTAGAAATCGCATTTGCGGCGCGTTTACAAGCAAAGCACCCCAAGCCGACAAAATGGAGTGATACCGGCAAGTTTGGTTCGAATTTTGTTACCTGTGTGATAACAGCAGATGAGAACGGGGGAATTGCCATATCTGCCTATCAAGTCTCAAACTCGGCCGTGGAAATGGTTCGAGCAGATATTGTCGAACCCTCCGCCGACCCAGCTGTGATGATCGTTCGCAGTGAAGGGGATGACGATTCTGACACGAGCGCACGATATATTCCGGAAGTTTTCTTCCGAAAGATCAACGAGTATGGTAGAAGCGTTCAAGAAAATGCTAAGCCATCTTTCCCAGTTGAATACTTACTCGTCACATTAACCCATGGATTTCCTAGCGACCCCAAACCAGCATTCATGGCTAAGAATTCTTTCACAGTCGAGAATCGTTTGGTTATTGGCCAGGAACAAGATATCAAGGACGTTGGCAAGCAATTGGGGCTTGATAAAATGGGACAGCTCACCCAATCTAGCGATGGCGTCCTCGCTGTATCCGACTTCCATCTCCTTTGCTTCATATATAGTATGGGCATTTTAAGCAAAGTCCGTACTTATATTTCCTTCTTCCACACCCATGAGCTCATTGCTAATATATTTATTTGTAGGAGGAAATGGCACTTCTCTGTCGCGTGGCCACACAGCACGATTTAGCAGATGGGTTTCAATTGATAGCAACGCCTGGATGGGCAACTTTCCTTGCAATTTTGCAATCGTCTGGTGAGCGACCCCCAAAACGTCAGTCGCCATTCGATGATGATGGCCCTACAGAGCGTCTTGCTAAAAGAGTTAGAGGGGTAAGGCTAGATTGAGTAAATAGTCAGCTGCCAGACTATTTTATTCTTTTGTGGCTTATGCTCCGATTGTGTTAGGTTCCTGATCGCCAAAAAATCGATTATTACCCCGGTGTCGTTGAAAACGCGAGTGTATGGGACAGGACGGGAGGTTGGGGAATCGATGGAGAACTCCACCGTATGAAATCATTGGGGCCTGTGAATGGGATCCCAAATTAGGCATAGAATACGGGATGATGGGGAATTTTTGGTGCTTGATGAATAGAGCGGTGGCTCTGGTGTTAACACAGGGATGCACAAACGGCACAGGATCCTCCAAAATGAGGGGAGGCAAAATATCACACCTATTCGCCTGGAGATATATGACAGATTTTCGTTTTCCTCGAGAACGTCAAAAGTATATCAATGTTCTCCTCCTCTTTGCCCTTTTTCGGCCCCCCCCCCCCCGCTTTCCTTTTCGTCCAAACATGAAACCGTTGGGATATTTCTTTTATTATCAAAACCGGACTTAAATTGTCGGCGTATATGTCAAAATTGATCATCGTAGTACTCAGAAATCCTGTAAATGCTCACTCGCTTATTTGGATATAAGGGTGTGTGTCATGGCGATTATCATAAGTTACAGTTGGCTGGCTGATATTCGTTCAACCTAGTGATATATGATCCTAAGTGTTCAACTTGGAATATGTATTTTGATATTGCCGTTGAAGTCACTGGCTTATTTTATTGTTATTGTTATTGCTGTGTTCAGTGGTTTGAGTGGGAGTACAGTAGGCGGCAGCGTGCTCACCTGTATGATTTCATCATTTAAACATATTCCAGTGCCTGGTGTGAGAATAGACAGACTGGTTTTAGACAGTATATCTAGGTGAAGAGTGAGGGTTAGGATGATAATGGTTTAAGTTGGTAACAGTGCTGATATCTTTTGGGAGGGGAGGATACAATTTGCCATTGTTGTTTTCAAGGAGATACTTTAGGGTACAATAGATGATATCAATCATGATCTTTTCGGATGATAAAGATCGAGCACTTGTTGTAACGTTGGGCTTTGGAAATGGTGGCTCTACTTGTAATTTCCCCAAATATATATATACCAATAGTACGGTGGTTATACTCGTAGACCTGATACTACCGAACGATAGGGATGGACGATCCAATCCTGTATTTCGAATCAACCTTTGTGATTTCTAAGTTTCAATGGTGCTTCTTCTAAGGAGCATTGCATTGCCTGGACACCGCTTGCCCTTAGCTTCTGAGGTTGGGCAGGGAAGGTAGGATCGACATCATCAAGCAAGCAGTAGAAAACAAGAACGATAGGGACAGCCCTCAGAATTTTCCTATGGCTTTCAAAATTGCTTACCGTTCTAGTTCATACCCATCATCATTGTAATAATCACCATAATTATCTTGGTAGCCGCTCGTTTTCCCATTTATTCCTCAACATCAATAACCTTGAAATATCTCCACAAGTCACTGGTCTTTCTTCTACCAGAAAAAGGTATATGACAACTATTAGCCTCCAACTCTACCTACCTGTCACGACACTCATCCCTAGAAGACGAATTCAGGATCGATGCCTAGCCTTGAAACAGCTTCCTCGCCATCAAGTGGAGCGGAAAGTCCCCCTCCATGTTGTGGAACTTCTTCTGGGAGCTCTAGTCCTGAGATCAATACATCAAATTCTCCACTCCTATCTGCTCCTTTCGTTAGATCTTTCAAGGGTCGTGCTGTACCACCCACGCTAGTTGGCATCTCAGAGGAGGCGATGATTCAAAGATTTGTTAAAATGACACCAACTATGAAGGTGATGAGCAAGGGCAAAGACGTGGAAGTTACGACCTTCACCCACTATGAAGCTTGCCCTGAATTGGTTGATACTTCGATTCCAACGAAAGAAGTAGAAATTGGTACCTATTTCCCTTCAAGATCTTCGTGTTTCAGCTAGCTAACATGCTCTTCTTTAGATACTGCTCAAACTGATAAATCGACTATAATCAAGCGCTCTCCCAGTTTAGCATCGTTTCCGACCACACAAGGACAAAAGCCGAATGCCAAGGCGTATAAACCATGCAAATCTTTGGGGCATAAAGAGGGACGCAAGTTGAAGCAGATGATCGAAAAAGAGAATGATGGCATCTTTGAGGACACAGCGGTCGAGTCAGAAATTGGTGGCGAAGCTTACGCGGAATTCAATACGGCACCATCATCACCAGTGAGATGTCTATCGGTGGCTGGCAGACGCGATCTGGATGGTCCATATGATGATAGGCCTAAATTCCCTTCTGGCGCAACTATTCAAGACTTTGGTGTGTTGCCCGATCATCTTCGAGGACCTTGTTTCGAAGTGAGTCCGCGAACTAGTGTTTTGGATGGTCCACATGCCATCCCAAACATGGACAAATTTTTGGCTATGAACAAGGACGATGTCTCTGTGGGACCCTCACTCGTGAGACCCCTTGAATCAGTGCAAGAATCATCATCAGAATCGTCGTCTAAAGTAGCGGGAAACTGTGCGGGAAATTGTATGGGACAATCAGACGGGGCCGCTCCTGCTCGAGCCATGTTACCAGACGTTGGTGGCGACTCTCCAGTTCCGGACCTACCCACCAAACCACTCGAAAAGGAAAAAAAGAGCGGAAAGCGTACACATAATGCTATAAATAAGTTTCGATCGGGCGTACGAAAAAGCAGATCTCGTTGTTTAAGAACACCAGTACTTGTGGTGCTGGTAGGAAAGGAGCTTTCAAAGCCAACCAGAACGGCCATTGAGAATATTGCCAGCGGACTTCCTTCAGGGATTGGTGATGTAAAGCCCCTTCCTGCATAACAGCGCAAGATGTCTCTGCGTTTGAGAGCTAAATTTGTCAAGTTGGAACTCTCTCGCGCGTCTCCGGCTCCACGCCCGCAACTTGAACGACTTACGCCTATGCCTGTCTCAGAGGTCAATTGTTGTCATGATTTGGAAGGTTAAGCGTAAGAGCCTGGCAATACTCGAGTTGGTTTGCATGGAATGATGACCTGTTGGAATGGATAGATAGCATTGTAGACCCTAATACAAAGAATGTGTGAAATTGGGACAATAACGTGAACCTAGCTGATGATTTGTGAAAATACTCGACAGCGACAGCGACAGCGACAGTGACATGCAAAAGTAAGTGTAGGTTAAGAGACTCGATGAGGTTTCAATCCAATACTTGTTCATATATATCTGTAACCTTACCCCACCAATCCTCATCCTTCCCCATCCTTCCTTATCCCTCCTACTCCACTCGACCCCTGCAAAAAGGCCACACGCACGCGGAAACCCTCGATATATAATTAAAATTCCACGCTTCGTCAAACAAACATGCCAAACTCCAGTGACGCGTAAGTTACTGCCTCCATTCACAAATGAAGGTTCCTCCAGGCTAATATTCACCATGTGCAGAGTGGTTAGCGTGTCGTTCTTATACCGTTCCCCTTGTGGACCGATATGAAGTTATGCGAAAGTCGTGGGTTCGACACCCACCTGGAGTATCAACTCCAGTTGACACCGGGACGTTGTCTCTTTACCTTTTGCTCATCTTGTTCTTGGCCAACTTTTGGAACTTCTGGTGATCCTTTTTGACATGTTTCACTGCGAGGATTTAGGACCGTTGAAGTGGTCAGAAATACCGTGAAACGTGTGAATCCTCTTTCTACATACGAACGAACAGCTTTGCGCAAATGCAGTCGGTAAGTTTCACCTCAAGTCGCCCGAAACAATTCAACCAGAGTTTATTGGCATCACTCTGGCCCCCCGCACATAGATCCCCATCTCCTATCTATTAACTCCATGGCTTAATGGCATGCCCCCTCCTTCACAGCCGAAGTATCCTTTCCAAAAATCAAGAACCCTACAAATGCACCCACGCCTACTGCAATCATAACCCATCCATTATATGTCATGAAAAGTAACCTATGGATTTATGAGTAGACGCACATACAGAGGCTAGAGGCCATAGACTTACATCAACATAAACGCATAGAAATACTGAAAGGCATACAGCGCAGCCTTGATAACATGTGCTCTCTGGCCCACTTCGTTTTGATTGCGTCCTGCCCAGAGAAAAGGCGTGTTTTCAGTATCATCCACTTAGTTTGCGCATTGAGTCTCAGCTTTTCATTCCACGGCTCAGGCATGAGAGTCGAGGGGGGTGGGGGGTGTAAAATGTAAGTAAGAGCACTTACGTGTTATCGGGCCTTGTTGTTTTGCGACCCAGGTTTCATAGCGACGAGTGAGCGAACGGATAGCTTCGTAGCCGGCCGTGATGGCGATGACGCCGAGGAGGGAGATGATGAGGGAGAAGGTTGAGCGGATGTGCCACCAGCGATAGATGATGCAGAGGTTGGTTGTGTCCCAGGTGAAGAGCATCTGCGAGCCGAAGGTTAGTTAGAGGTTGAAGAGTAAGATAAGAGGAGGATGGAAGGGAATGGGAGACGGACGTTCATGTTGCATCTATCTCCTCCCATGCCCATCCCCGTACTGTGGTGCATGCTGTGATCCATATGCGAATGATCCATTGCGAAGTTGAGTGTTATGCTGTTGTTGTTGTTATGTGAAGAAGTTCTTGAATAAGGATTCGGATATATAAGAAGGGATCAAGATAAATACATCTACGACAATATGATATCAATCACTGCGAGAACCGCATTGATTATTAATAATAATCAATTGCACCAATGACCGAAAGTTACAAGTCGATGGATTGGTCCTATCTTACCTTCTCAAATGCGCGCAGATAAAGCTGAAACATTAAATCACAGAAACGTAACGTTATATCTGCTGTCTGTGGCCGCCTTTATTCTGCCGCAGTCGGTTTTATCCATTTGAAGCTCTTCCGTTATATATACAAAGCAGGCGTTAGTCTTGATTAGAGTAATTTAAACGAGTTTTAGTCGATTTAGGCCATTTTATTTACAACTAACCTCATTTCCACGCGAGCTATGTCTTGAGTTTACGAAGCTCAGTTCTTTATCCGACATTATTATTGAGGGGTTGGCGGAAGAAAAAGAAAGCCGGCTAGCTTAGCATAACACTAGCCGTAACCTGATTGATAGCTTTTATGACGCAAGTGCTATATAAGAGCTATATATATCCTTATATAACCACAATTTAACCACTTTATAGATATATATACTTTTGCATTACTCGCTTCCTTGGCTTATTAACAATATTAGCAAAAGTGGAATTAGGCCTTTGGTAGATATTCCTATCTATCTACACCAAAATAATCTTCCGGAATGCTCACCAGTCCTTTAAACCTGCCCAAGTGGTAAGAGGCTATGGCTCCCATCGCAGGCGTCCATTCTAACGATCCTGCAGGCTGGAAGAAAACTCTCATCTCTTGAAGCCTCCCGTTAATAATTACTGCGTTTACAACAAAGATGTGACGGTTATGGTAGGATCTTCTTCGCCCATCACCACGCCAAAATCATTTCTAAGCTTCTACAGATCGTGGGAGGCCCAAATGCACGAACCGATTATCACATCAACGAAACCGCAGAATGGTTTTATCAATACAAGGGAGCTATGATTCTAAAGGTGGTGGATGAAGGCGAATTCAAGGATGTAGTTATTGGCGAAGGTGACATGTTCCTATTGCCACCCAATACTCCGCACAACCCCGTCCGATTTGCAAACACGGTGGGCATTGTCCTGGAGCAACCAAGGCCAGAAGGTTCTTTAGACAGGTTGAGATGGTATTGTACCAGCTGTCGTGAGGTGGTATATGAAGCCGCTTTCCATTGCACGGATTTAGGCACGCAGATCAAGGACGCTGTAAATAGCTTCAAGGATAGTGAGGAGAGAAGGAAATGCAAGAAGTGTGGGGCGCTTGCTGAATCTGCACCTCCCGCTGGATCTATCAAGGATCCAAATCTTTCTTGATCAATGAGGAATGGAATCTTTTGAATGCAGCCCACACTCACACTCCTCGTGCGTATTGTCGTGTATCCTGATGTGAATTATATACCCAATTTCCTCAAGTCTCCCTGAATTCATATGTACTTGTCGATTCCTCGACTACAACTTCGATCTTTCCTTCCTCCAACTCCTTACCCCCAACGGTGATGCCGGCCCTCATGACATCTCCAGGCTTCACAGGCCCAACACCCTTTGGTGTACCAGTTAAGACAATATCTCCTTTTTCTAAAGTCATGACCTTCGAGATATCACTCAATATTCTAGGGATTCGGAACAGCATTAATTCTGTAGAGTCCTTTTGCCTGAGCTCATTGTTGACCGTGAGCCACACGGTGGCATTGTGAGGATCTGGAATTTGAGACTTGGAAATGATGTTACTCATTGGTAGGAAGGTATCGAATCCCTTTGCAATATCCCACGGTAGCCCCTTCTTCTTTGCTTCGTTTTGGGCGTTACGAGCGGTCATATCAATGCTCATTGCATAGCCTATGCCATTCGATCGTTAGAAATAGAATCGGGTCATCCGGTCGGGGATACGCACTTTCGATGGAATCATAAGCTTCCCTTTCGTTCTCTGCCTCGAGGTTTTTGACCTGCTTCCCCATGATCAAAGCCAGTTCCACTTCATAATGTAAATCTACACCCTTTGGTCGAATGACGGCTCCGGCATTGGGAGGTAGAATTGAAGAGGTTGGTTTGAGGAAAAAGAACGGTTGTTTGGGCTTGGAGTTGTTCAACTCTGCGACATGATCTCTGTTCTCAATTAGTCAAGCATCTAGATACTTTGCAGATGGTCAATTGAAGAACATGGGGTAAACATACGCGTAGTTCCTCCCAATACATACAACTTTTGAAGCACGCTTGAATGGAGAGATAGTAGTGGCAAGCCCACGACGGAAGATTAATGACATGCTGAAAAGTTGTATGCCAAAAATGCAACTTCCAAACTGTCTATGAGCAAAACCAATAAGGATATTTTTGTATGACGATTGTTCTATATAAGCTATTCTCACACCAAAGTATTGATAGAGCCGCAACTGATGTCCTTTCGAACCCAACAATGATAAATCCTGCTCGTTGGATTTATATGGGCCGACCCATAATTCGACCACAAGACCTACCTAGTTGGACCCCGCAGTGGACCCAGGGTTTATGCAATGACCTCAAGTTACTCAACTCCAACAGCTCCGCAGTCAGTGTTGTGACATAGGATTCAGGCACCAAATTCTTCAACACCCATGCCATGGAGCTTTGAATACCCGTACGATTAAACATTATATTTGAAATTGAACTCGTACATCAAAAGTAACTCCCTGCAGGTAAATTTCCAGGCCTTCCACCAGATCTTTCCCCCTCCTTCAATCTCCTCTCCGCCTGCTCGGTCAGAGCTTGATCAACCCTCTCTTGTGATAAATGCAACCCTCTCATACTCTTTTCCTGCAGCTTGTCTCGATTGTGGTAATAACCCAGTACCATCTTCGCGCGCACAAATTCGGCATCTTGCTGTAATATGGTCCGTTAGCTATATCCAGGACGGATGGAATAACACCTAGAATGTACCCCGCTACTTTGGCTTCTGAGAAGAAGAAGTTCTCGGCTAATCTTCTTGGACTCCTCGGTTTCTGGGAGATCAATTGAGGTCATCGATGAGTGTGTCCTCAAGATAGGAGGCGTAGAGGGTGATTCGAAGGACAATTGGCGACCAGAGCAAGATCTTGAGTGTGGTGATATACGGCGGCCGAGGCGATCGAATTTTTGCGGTGGCTGTGGATGAATGGAGGTGTTGCTCTCGTGATTATTGTTTGAAATGGCGGAGAGGGTACGTAAGAAGGAGAGGGCGGCTTGGGGGGACTAAGGGTGAGAGGAGTTAATATCGCAGGTGGTGCTCCATGCGGAGATCTGAAGTGCCATGCGAGAAAAGAAAGCAAGACATTGGCGTGCAGATGTGGGGTATGTAAGATGGGGGAGGGGGAGGGGGAGGGGGAGGGGAGAGAGAGATGGAGTTTGGGAGACGAACTGTTTGCTTGAGGGCATTTAGATCAGCGAGAACTTGAGCCGTCTGTAGTTTCGACGGTGGTGGGAGTGATGATGGATTCATGTGAAATATGAAATCAATTGCAATGATATGATATCGATATAATAGTTGAACTCCCCTTTTGGAGGCAATTTACTGCTGCTGTCAGGTGCCATCGGTCGTCAAAGTCAGAAGTTTGAACCCCGCCTCGATGAAAACCTATGACTAATAATAATACCGGATAAGTAAGGAGTACGCGAACTAATAGCTAGCGTAGAGCTAGCGTAGAGCTAGCTCCCCCGCCTTTACATTACAGAGCACGCTTGGCGGTTGTTTTCTTTTTTTCTTTTTCATCATCACTATATTAATTTACTTAAACGAGATCTCTTGATTGGTCCCGCGCGACATTAAACTCTCGATCCGTACTGTAATTCTTATTCTTTGTTGCTTGGTTGGTGGGAATTGTCAATAATAGATCAAAAAGCGGGGCCAGGAAAACTTTGGTTCCAACCATTTGGGCACACAAAATTAAAGACCCACCTCAGATATAAAGATTCAAGAGAGAAAAATCGACACAGCTACACATTGGAACGATTCACGCGATACCATTTTGATTTCACTACTTAATCGACAATGCTGAGAGATTTCGAACCTTCCAAACTTCAGGAATAACTTCAATCTGCAACGACAGAGAGGTTTTATTATTCCTTTCTTACCCTATACCAACCAGCACACGCTAAAAGCTTATCCAAAGGCTACCTTGGTAGACTTTCAACAAAACTCCGTTGTCTATAAACCCCTCCCCCCCATTCATCTTCCCACGAAAAGCCATTTCAACCTTGAAGTCACTGGCGGGGCAAAGCATAGACCCTCGAGTGGATAAATCTTTCTCTTGAAGTTCAATTGAAGCATCAAGTCGAAATCATGGCGCTCGCGAACCGCTTCGCATATCGATCCTCATCCCTCCTCCGTCAATGCAAGGCTCCCGTTTTGCCTGCGAGAGCATTCACTACGAGAGCTTCAATCAGCGGTCTTGCACATCGTCAACCAGCTCAGGTCTGGAAAAATAGCAAATATGCTCGTCTTTTCTCCAGTTCGACACGCCGTGGGGATCAGCCGCAAACTGCACCAAGTGCGGAAGCATACTTGAACAGCGGGGTTGTGAAAGGAGCTGCCAATCCAGTGAACGTGAAGAAGGTTTTAGTCATTGGAAGTGGTGGTTTGAGTATTGGTCAGGCAGGAGAGTTTGATTATTCAGGTTGGTGCTCCAAATACCAGCCTCTGGTAGAATGAGTCATTTTGTTGGTGCAGAATTTCTCCTCAACTTTGATTTTAATGTCACTTGGCCTTGGGGGAGAATGTTACAGCATGCTAATTGTCTGTTCACTTTAGGTTCTCAAGCATTGAAGGCCTTGAAAGAAGCCGGTGTAGCTTCTGTACTCATCAACCCCAATATTGCTACGATTCAAACTGCTCACGTTCTTACCGACGAGGTCTATTATCTCCCAGTCACACCTGAATATGTTACATATGTTATCGAGCGGGAGAGACCTGATGGCATCTTCCTTACTTTCGGTGGTCAAACTGCTCTCAACCTCGGTGTTCAAATGGAGCGTATGGGTATCTTTGAAAGATATGGAGTAAAGGTTTTGGGTACTAGCATCAAGACTCTTGAGACCAGTGAGGACAGAGATCTCTTCGCCAAGGCTCTTGGTGAGATCAATATTCCGATTGCTCAATCGGTCGCCGTGTCAACTGTTGACGAGGCATTGGAAGCTGCAAAGGTTATTGGCTACCCAATCATTGTCCGTGCTGCATATGCTCTTGGTGGTCTCGGCTCTGGTTTTGCAAACAATGAGGAAGAACTCCGCAATATGGCTTCTAGGTCTTTGACTCTTTCACCCCAAATTCTGGTTGAGAAATCATTGAAGGGATGGAAGGAAGTTGAATATGAGGTTGTCAGAGATGCCAGCAACAACTGTATCACCGTCTGCAACATGGAAAACTTCGACCCTCTTGGCATCCATACTGGTGATTCTATTGTCGTCGCACCTAGTCAGACCTTGAGTGATGAGGAATATCACATGCTTCGTTCAGCTGCTATCAAGATTGTCCGACATCTGGGTGTTGTTGGAGAGTGTAACGTCCAATACGCTTTACAACCCGATGGCTTGGACTACAGAGTTATCGAAGTCAACGCTCGTCTTTCTCGATCATCTGCTCTTGCCTCCAAAGCTACCGGCTATCCCCTTGCGTATACTGCTGCCAAGATTGGACTCGGTCACACACTTCCCGAGCTTCCAAACGCTGTTACCAAAACTACTACTGCAAATTTTGAGCCTTCCCTTGATTATATCGTCTCTAAGATCCCTAGATGGGATCTGTCAAAGTTCCAACATGTCAAGCGTGACATCGGCAGTGCTATGAAGTCTGTTGGTGAAGTCATGGCTATTGGTAGAACATTTGAAGAATCTATCCAAAAGGCTATTCGTCAAGTTGACCCAAGATTTGTTGGTTTCCAAGGAGACAAATTCGATGATCTTGATTATGAACTCCAAAACCCTACTGATCGCCGTTGGTTAGCAGTTGGGCAAGCCATGCTTCACGAGAACTACTCCGTTGACCGTGTTCATGACCTTACCAAGATTGACAAATGGTTCTTGTACAAGCTCCAGAAAATTGTCGATTGTACCCGCGAACTCGAGGATATTGGAAGTCTTCAAGGACTGAAGAAAGAAATCATCCAGAAGGCAAAGAAGTTGGGTTTCTCTGACAGACAAATTGCTAACGCTGTTAAATCTACGGAGGATGAAGTCCGAGCCCGCAGAAAGAGCTTTGGTATCACTCCTTTTGTCAAGAGAATCGATACTCTTGCTGCTGAGTTTCCCGCGTCCACGAACTATCTTGTAAGTTCATTCCTTTCCCCTCCTTTATCATTCCTAGGTTCCCCTGATTTTCTTGGTTCGATCAAGTTTGGATGTCCATTCTATTTGGAAGTTCAACTCTATTTGGAAGTCCAGATTGTTTGAATGTCCAAGTCTGTTAGAATGTCAAACTTCTTTCTGGATACTTCTCGCTGTTTGGAATTCCAACTTTGTTTAAATATCCAACTTGGCTTGGCTATTTGACTTTGTTTTAAGACCCCTACTTTATCTAAATGGTCAATTCAACCCCTTCATCTCCAATTTTCTTCAGATGTTCCAACTGGACAACTTCCTCAAGAACTATCTCTTATCTCCTCTATATCCCATTTCATTCACATGGTTGAATCAGGCAATTTTTTTGAAGACATTTTCTGCCCATCTCAATGTCCAATTCTGTTTGCACATTTGAATAGGGCAATTTCGTTGGAAGTCATTTGCTAACTCGAAAATGTTCTAGTACACAACATACAACGCAACAACTCATGATGTTACTTTTGATGACCATGGAACCATTATCTTGGGAAGTGGTGTATACAGAATCGGTAGCTCTGTGGAATTCGATTGGTGTGCTGTCAGCGCCACTCTTGCTTTGAGAGAAATGGGCAGGAAAACTGTCATGATCAACGTAAGCTATATTCGTCAGCAATGTGTCTCCATTACTAACATTTCTATAGTATAATCCAGAGACCTATAGCACAGATTTCGACACTGCTGACAAACTCTACTTCGAAGAGTTGTCCTATGAACGTGTTATGGACATCTATGAACTTGAGAAAGCTACTGGAGTTGTTGTTTCTGTAGGTGGTCAGTTGCCACAAAACATTGCTCTTCGTTTGCAGGAGACAGGCGGAGCCAAGATTTTGGGTACGGATCCTAAGGATATCGACAAGGCAGAAGACAGACAAAAGTTCTCTGCCATCTTGGACAGCATCGGAGTTGATCAACCAGCCTGGAAGGAACTTACTTCAGTTGCAGATGCGGAGGCTTTTGCAGAGGTTCGTAATAATTTCATACCCCTCAATGTCCAAATACTGACTATACAACAGGAAGTCAGTTACCCAGTCCTCGTTAGACCCTCCTACGTTTTGTCGGGTGCTGCCATGACTGTCATTCGAAGCAAGGACGAGCTCAAGGAGAAACTTGAGGCTGCTAGCAATGTCTCCCCTGACCACCCAGTTGTTATAACCAAATTCATTGAAGGCGCCGAAGAAATCGATGTCGATGGTGTCGCATCTAACGGCAAGCTCATTCTCCACGCTGTCAGTGAGCACGTTGAGCAAGCCGGTGTTCACTCGGGTGATGCTACTCTTGTTCTCCCCCCTGCTTCTCTCGATCAAACCACAATGGACCGTGTTAAGGAGATTGCTGAAAAGGTTGCCAAGGCCTGGAGCATTACCGGTCCTTTCAATATGCAAATCATCAAGGCTGAGGACCCCGAGGGTGGTCTTCCACAGTTGAAGGTTATCGAATGTAACTTGCGTGCATCTCGTTCATTCCCCTTCGTCAGCAAGGTCCTTGGTGTTAACTTCATTGATGTTGCCACAAAGGCTCTTGTTGGCCAGAACGTTCCTGAGCCCACCGATCTCATGGCCATCAAACGCAATTACCTTGCCACAAAGGTTCCTCAATTCTCATGGACTCGTCTTGCTGGTGCTGATCCGTTCTTGGGTGTCGAGATGTCCAGTACCGGTGAGATTGCTTGCTTCGGTAAGGATCTCGTTGAGGCTTATTGGGCTTCTCTTCAATCAACCATGAACTTCCGTATGCCAGAACCAGGAGAGGGTCTTCTTTTTGGCGGTGATGTCTCTAAAACTTCTCTCACCAAGATAGTCGATTATCTATCCCCATTGGGATACAAGCTTTACGCTGCCGAACCTGAGGTCAAGGAATTCTTGGAGTCGACTGCTAAGGGCGATGTCAGTGTTGAGGTTATTGAGTTCCCCAAGGAGGACAAGAGGGCTTTGAGAGAAGTTTTCCAGAAGTATGATATCCGTGGTGTTTTCAATCTTGCACTCGCTAGAGGCAAGACTGTCCAGGATACCGACTACGTCATGCGCCGAAACGCTGTTGACTTTGGTGTTCCTCTCTTCATGGAACCAAAGGTAAGGATCATTTATCCATTTACAATAGACCCTATGCTAATCATGCACTAGACTGCTGAGCTCTTTGCCCAATGTATGAACGAGAAGCTTCCTCGTAAGGAAGGTATTCCAGGGGAGGTTCGCAGGTGGTCTGATTTCATTGGTGGCAAGCCATTGTAAAGCGATTTCTAATGAAAAGCCAATGTCTTTAGCGTGAAGATTAAAATCAACAAATAGTAATTAGGACTTGTATTCAAGACGTTATGTGTCCGTGTAGTACGCACTTGTGGTCTTATGTCGGAATAGAGATTCAAGGGAATCAGCTTACAGCGTAGTAGATACTCAAGATTAGTTTGAAGCAAAATACTCTGTATATTCAAATCATGTGTGGCTGATGATGTGGCTGATGATGTGGCTGCGGCTTCAAATTTACTCAGCCTCGCATCAAAGGGGTCCTTGTCCCTTTGAATTTGAAGAGACACCTCCAACCTCTCTGCACACCAACAATTCAACAGTCAATTTCGAATTGTCGATCAAGCATTGCAAGGAATTGCATGATAAAGCTTTGCCATCCATCGCGGTTGTTGTGTTGTGTGCGCAATTCTCTCTTGAATACATCTTTACGGATACGAAAAGTACGACCTTGCGCCCAAGAGCTCCCTCCCTCCTCAAGCTTGAACCCCTCGGACATCAAAGACAATTTCTATAGCTCACCAAACCTTCCAATTCGCAATTCAAGATGGCTCAATACTTTCTTGACTTGTTGTATACACTCACAAATTGCATGAGCTGCTTTCCGGGCTCTCCGCAGCTGAAAGTTAACAACCGCAGCTTCAAAATCCTGCGACTATTGGGTGAGGGCGGCTTTTCATATGTCTACCTCGTTCAAGACACCAGCAATGACAACATGTATGCGGTCAAAAAAATTCGTTGCCCGTTTGGACAAGAATCCGTAGCGCAAGCTATGAAGGAAGTCGAGGCATATGCGCTTTTCTCACCACATCCAAATATCATCCACTGTATCGATTTCTGCGTCTCAGCAGATCGATCGGATCCAGGGGCGAAGACTGTGTACATTCTACTTCCATATTACCGACGGGGGAATTTGCAGGATATAATCAATGCGAACCTGGTGAATCATACCAAGTTCCCGGAGAAGAGATTGATGGTTTTGTTTCTGGGGGTTTGTTCAGCCCTTAAGGCAATGCATAATTACAAGGTGAAGGGAGGCCCGGGAGGCGCGAATAGTCAGAATACTGCGAAGAAAGTAAGGGCGGATGCAGCGAGGGAGGATCAAGAGGCAGAAGAGGAAGTGGAATCAAGGAGGGGGAGACAAAGAGGGAGAGAAACCGATCCGGAAAGTGAGCAGCAGGAACCACTTATGGATGGCGAAGTTACAATAAGTCAGGAGGGTATTGCTCCAGGCGGAGCTAGAGCGTATGCGCACAGGGATATCAAACCAGGTAGGTTCAATGAAAAATGAATTGTACGAATTCATCTAATGCAAGAGCAGGAAACATCATGATCGATGACGACGGCGTTCAGCCCATCCTAATGGATCTTGGGTCCCTAGCTCCCTCACCTACACCGATTACCTATAGGTCACTCGCCCTGGCAGTACAAGACCAAGCAGCCGAACATTCTACCATGCCCTACCGAGCGCCCGAACTTTTCGACGTGAAAACCGGCAGTACCATCGATACCAAAGTCGACATCTGGTCACTAGGCTGTACATTATACGCCTGCCTGGTCGGCAAATCGCCCTTCGAGATGCGCAGCGATGAAACGGGAGGAAGCCTAAGCATCTGTGTACTCGGCGGCGATTGGCGTTTCCCCGATGAAGGTGCAGGAGGAAAAAAGAAGACTACAAATCAGCCGGGACAGACTGAAGATAGTGGCATTAGTGAAAGTATCCGCGAGGTGGTACGGAAATGCTTGAAGGTGGAACCTAGCGAAAGACCGGATGTGGATGAATTGATAGCGATTGTAGAGGGCGTAATAGATGAATTGCCTGAGGATGGTCCTTCATGATTATGAATGGGATAATGTGGGATATCATGGGGGGAGGGGCTTGGTTCGGTTCGGCTCGGTCATGTACGATTTTTCGGGATCGGGATGAGGACCAAGGAAGGGAGGGTCAAATGAGGCGTTATAAAGGTACACCCATCGATGATGATTAATGAAGATTTGCGGAGGCTTTGAAGCCATGAGCCCAGCAATCCAAGTGTTTTTTTTTTATATTATGTTTCCAATAGATATCATGTGTGTTCCAGTGCTCAACATACGTCTTCTATGATGGACAAATTATATTTTCTCACATGTACCTTTTGATGTCTGAAGTATTATGGATCTTTCAAACTATTTTGAATATCTCAAGTGAATTGAATCTTTTAACAAGTATTGGTCATTGGAGATTCAGGGGGAAAAATAGTTGCTTTCAAACCCCCTGATGGAGACTTTCAGGTCTGGGTCAAGTATCAAAAATTGTTTGCAAGTAAGCATTGATCTTCAAAGAGGTAGAACACAATCAGCGGAGAGTTGTATATTCTAGTATATTTGTGTGTTTATTCAGGGGCCAGGCTCTATTTGAGCAACACATTGAACTTGATAGTAATAGTTCCCCTAGATGAGATCCAGGCAGATTTTGTCCAAGGACATCTATCTTTGCCTTGCCGACGTCTTTCAAAGCTAGACTAGCAAGTATACAAGCAAGCATCTTATAATTCGTCGTCATATTCCTCGGACAGTTGGGACTCCAAAGCCTTTCTCTTTTTTTGTACTGAACTCATTCCAGCATCGTCACCATCTCTTTTCCCACTTCTGCTTCTTCCGAGCAACCCAACAGCCTCCATTGCGTCTCCGACATCAGCAAATCCACACATAACTTCAACTAGTCCATTCTTGGTTGTTCGAGATGAGAACTTTTTCTGCAGCTGCCTGAGCAAGGTGTCGCGATCTTCCTCATCCAACAATCCTCTAATGAATCTCGCGATGAACTCAAATTGGTCCTTTCGTTGTTTTATACCCCCAATGTATTCTGCTGCATAGGTCAAATAGGTTTCATTGTCTTGATCTGGAGCTTGTGATATATTCACCCAAGGGGGCAAACTGTCAAATTTACGCGAGGTAGCTTTTCGTGATGGCTTGCCTGATAGAGGTGGGCGTCTCTCAATCGCTCTTGGGGCTGAGAGTGGTGATGGAGGGGGTAGAACTGCTTGTTTATTATGTGCAGTTGATGGCATTGCTTGGTTTGATTCATGTCTATCCAGAGGGTGATTATGGCGGTTCTGAAGTGTTGTGTTAGATACCGATGACAACAAGGTTGAGTCAGATCGCAAAACTGGGCTGGGCTCCTCGGCAATGGGTTTTGAAGGTTGTTGTCTGACAGCTGGCATATCGAGACCTACCTGAGAAGATATGATGTTGAGTTTCAAGTGATCTTGTAAATCTGCGACATCCCTACGATAATGATCAGGTGAAGCAGTGAGGAGTGGTAGCTGAGATTGTTGTTGTTGATCTTTATCATGCAGGAGGCCGTGAGAAGAGACATTGATGCGTGGTAACTGAGGCCGTTGAAGACCCGTAGCGCAGGTACCTATCTCTCGTCAGAATCCTCCACACTTCCACAATTATTATCCACAAACCTGCTCTCATTAATTCTCCCAACTTCTTCATCTTTCTCTTTAAATCCTTCAGCTCATCCTCCCACGCCTTATTCTTCTGTGCCAAGTCTCGGTACTCATCCTCAAGTTTCTTTAATCGATTTTCGGTTTCTTCCAATTGCTTTTGCGATTCCTCAACTCTACGCTCTGCGTCGGCAGACGACTTCTCGACTTTAGTCTTCAAATCTCCGAAGAGGTCCAATAAAGCACAATGCTCCTTTCGGAATTGTAGATTGACTATCGTCTGAACACCATTTGCAGCTCCTGGGCTCAAGCCGACGAGCTTGAGAGGTGAGTGCGAAACCACCATCATAACAATTTAGGATTGACCCATTAAAGTGACGATGAGGCGGGACTAACATATGATAGATATATGATGATATATGCAAAAGATTGATTTGTAGGATGATGTTGTGTTTTGCTGAAAAGGAAAAGGAAAAGGAAAATGAAAATGAAGTGTCAAGGTGAGGAAGGTCCGACTTCGAATCCTCCGCCCTATCTGAAATAAGCGAGCCCTCCTGCCATCGTGATATGACGGCAAAGGGAAAAACTGGGAAAGGGAGCAATCACTTAAACATTTGACTATTTTTATTTTATTTTTGTTCTTATTTTTTGCCTTGATCTATGGAAAATAATCTCAGCATCTATCATCAATCGTACTACATTGCATGGTCCAATCGTGAGCCAAATGTAGGCAGACGGACGAGTAGCTCGTAAACCAGCCAAAGAGGATTCCCTAAATACAGAGACAGGAAAGCGAAGAAGTATCCCCCAGACCTCTAATGCCATAAAATACGCAAGAAATAATCGAGCTGCACGAACCAATGCAGCAACTTTTATGCTACCCGGTGACCTAATCCTCACGCGCCGGGCGAACCAGCTACGCTCACTATCACTGCCCTTATAAAGGGGGTTCCGTAGCTGTGGTCTGTGTATAGACATGCACGCCCGAGAACTCGTGATTTACCAAATTTGAAATTAGAAAAAAAAAAAAGAATGACCTTAGATAAGATCAGCAACGTTCATTGGCATCTCCTCGATTTGAGTGCTGTAGAATTGTTCAATTTCTCTCATCATGCGGACATCCTCGGCGGTGACGAAGTTGATGGCAACACCCTTACGTCCGAAACGTCCACCACGACCGATACGATGAATGTAGTTCTCACGATTGGCTGGGAGATCGTAGTTGATGACCAAGGAAACTTGTTGAACATCGATACCACGGGCCAAAAGATCAGTGGCGATCAAGACACGGGAAGAACCAGAACGGAACTCCTTCATAATCAAGTCACGTTGACCTTGGTCCATGTCACCGTGCATGGCGGAGACAGTGAAATCACGGGCGGTGAGTTTGTCGGTAAGCCAGTCAACCTTTCTTCTGGTGTTGCAGAAGATGACTGCTTGTGTGATGGTGACGGTCTCGTAAAGATCAGAAAGGGTGTCCAACTTCCAGTCTTCCTTCTCAACGGCGATGTAGAATTGCTTAATACCTTCGAGAGTAAGTTCGGCCTTCTTAACCAAGATACGGACAGGATCACGCATGAACTTGGTGGTAACCTCGAGGACGTCTTGAGGCATGGTAGCAGAAAGGAGGACAACTTGGGTGGATTGAGGAAGGAGTTGGAAGATGTCGTAGATTTGCTCGGTGAAACCACGCTCAAGGAACTGTTAGTGAAATTGTTGCGGGTAAAACTCAATATTCTTGGACTTACAGAAAGCATCTCATCGGCCTCGTCAAGAACGAACATCTTCATGGAGTCGGTCTTCAAGAATCGTCTTTGGATCATGTCGTGAACACGACCTGGGGTACCCACAACGACTTGGGGACCATCCTGGAGAGCCTTCATGTCATCACGAACGCTGGTTCCACCAATACATGCGTGGCACTCAACGTTCATGAAGTCACCAATGGCGACAACGACCTTTTGGATTTGTTGAGCCAACTCACGGGTTGGTGCAAGGATCAAAGCCTGGCATTGCTTGACGTTGGGGTCAAGCTTTTGGAGGACGGAAATGGAGAAAGTGGCGGTCTTTCCGGTACCAGATTGAGCTTGGGCAATAACGTCGTGGCCTATTATGAGATATTAGAGAGGCTGAAGAATGTCGCAGATTTAGTAAACTCGCCCTTGATAACTGGCATGATAGCACGCTGCTGGATAGCAGAAGGACGCTCGAAACCATAAGCGTAGACACCTGGATCTCCACGTTAGATTTTGCCCCTCCAAATTTGGTTGCAGTTCATCATACCTCTGAGAAGCTCTGGCTTCAAGTTCATGGTATCAAAAGAATCGACGGTCTCGTCATAGTTGGACTCGATTTGTCCTGCAAACAAAAAAGTGGTCAGTCTTTTGTCGCTGTTGGGTTTTACCCCTCTCAAAGCGCGACCGGGCTGAAATGCTCTCCCAAGAACAACAAGAACAACAACTCACCCTCTTGGATCTCCTCGAGACCCTTATCAGCGGAAGCCATATTTGCGGATTGTTTGACTTGGAGCTAGATTGCAAGCAGCGCTTGAAATCCAGGAAAGGATAAGAAGTTGGACGGGTTTAGGTGGGGGTGAAAATGCGCAGAGATCTCTGAGAGACTGCGACGAGAAGCTCTGAATGATTTGGGGGGGGGATCAAAACTAGATAACAACTCCCGAGAACGAGAGTTAGATGTATATCTAGAGATTTGGATGTGAAGTTGTATTGGAAAGGTTGTAGATGGAAGGGGAAAGGGAAAAAAAGAGGAAGGAAGGGCTTTGATATTCTAAAAAGTTTTTTTGGGGGAATCCTCGCTTAGATGATGTTTTGTCCGGCTACTTTACTTTTTGGGCTTTGACCCCACGTAGCATTTGTACGTGGTTGAGCCAATGAAAGCCCTTCAGTACTACTCGGCAAGCGAGCGCCATTAAAGAGGCGGCCCTCTCTTTTCTCCCTCTCACACGGACCACCCAGTGCACTGTGCGAAGAATAAAAGAATCCAAAAAGAATCACGTGCTTAGTGCTTGGCTGGTAACTATGTTGTATCTTTGTGTGTAGATACATCATATTATATTGTATTGCGTTGTATTTTCTCTTCTTATAATACTTACCTTTTGATATCGTGAACATGACCTCAGCCTCATCATGTCGCCCAACTTCATCCACTCCGCTGCAGCCTAGTGGCTTTAGTGGGACACCTGAATCAGTAGACATCGAAGAGTCATGTGTTTCAATCCCATCTCATCCTTCAGGCGTGAGGCCGTCAGGAAACCAATATACCGCCGTCAGTAATGCACGTCACGCCACGGGGCCTTTTCAGATATTGCCGGATGAAGTTCTAGCCATATTACTAGAATCCCTAGATCCTGAATCGTTAGGCTCACTTGGCTCAGCGTGCAAATTTCTATATGCATTCTGTCGATCCGAAGAGTTCTGGAAACCGCTATTCGTCGAGTGAGTCAGTTGCGAATATCCCTTTCTGCTTTCCTTTGAGTCGTTGTTGGGAAAGGCAACAGGTCGTCATTCTTTTCAGGCAGGGAGTGTTTTGATGTTTCCAATCGTTCGGTCTGGCTTTTTGTCATGATCTCAGAAGGGAAGATGATCTTGAACGGGTGGAAGAGAAAACTCTCTATACATTCAAGGGTATGGGCCAGTTTTGTAAACCCTGGGGAGATCATTTTCGGGGGGGAGGATTTCCAGTGTCTGTCTGCATTATTGGCAAATGAAACCTGATTTGGGACGAGAGGTTCGGAAGGAAACTCAAGTGATCTTCTTCAAAAGCCCAACACCTTCAATAGGGAAAACTATACAGAGCACCTCGAATGGATATCAATCACCTCTAAACTCACAATTACATGCACATGTACCATGAATCACTATGCTATACATACGATCTGACTGCTAACCAAGACGCCAGGTCACCAAAATCCAAGTCGGGTTCATTTGAATGGCGAGGCTCCTGGCGTGCTACATTCCTCAATATAGAGGATAGCAACCTTTCAAAAATCCAATGCGATAATGTCTTCTCAGACGTGTTATACCGACCATTCCTTTGCACCCACACACCACTCACACCCTACACAACAAACATTCCCCGCAAGAACGAAATCACCCGGCTGGAAAACCTCACGCCAGAAGAATTCACAAAATCCTGGAGCGAAAAACCTTTCATTCTAACCGCACCCGTGCGAGAATGGCCCGCGTACCGTTCCTGGGACACAGAAGCTCTCCTTCAACAATACAGTGAAACCAAATTCCGCGCCGAAGCCGTCGACTGGTCCCTCAAAACCTACATCCAATACATGAACAACAGCAATGACGAATCTCCCCTCTACCTGTTCGACCGCGACTTCATCTCAAAAATGAACCTCCACACCACCAAAGATACATCAACCCCTCCCTACCAAATCCCATCCTGTTTCGGCGAAGACCTCTTCACCGTCCTCGGTCCCAACCGTCCCGACGACAAATGGCTCATTATTGGTCCCGCCCGTTCAGGTTCCACTTACCACAAAGATCCCAACGCAACATCCGCCTGGAACGCCGTCCTCCGCGGTTCAAAATACTGGATCATGTTTCCTTCCAGCCCCTCTTCGCCCCCTCCCCCAGGAGTCTACGTCAGCGAAGATCAATCCGAAGTGACCTCCCCCCTCTCCATCGCCGAATGGCTCCTCGGTTTTCACGCCGAAGCGCGTCGCACCCCAGGCTGCGTAGAAGGAGTTTGTGCTGCCGGAGAAGTCCTGCATGTGCCTAGTGGCTGGTGGCATCTAGTAGTTAATTTAGATGCTAGCATAGCTATTACCCAGAATTTTGTACCGCGCGCGCATTTAGCGGGGGTGCTCTCATTCTTGAAAGATAAAGCGGATCAGGTGTCGGGGTTTAAAAAGGATGTGGTGGATCCATATGCCATGTTCGTGGAAGGAATGAAGAGGGAATATCCCGAGTTGTTGGAGGAGGCTATGGGGGAGCTGGAGAGGAAAGCCGAAGGGAGGAAAAGAAAGTGGGATGTGGCTGTTGCGAAAGGGGATGGAGGTGGTGAGGCCGGGGGCTTTAGCTTTGGATTTGGGGGGGACAGTGATGAGGAGGTGCCTTAGACTGGTGAATAGGGGCGAAGTAATTCAAGCCTGTCTTGAGATATAGAAATGTAAACGATTGTATACGGCCAGAATGCTTCTCGTTAATAAACGATCATTTCGATAGAGCTAGTGTGCAAGGTTCTCTGTGCAGCCGATTGTCAATGTTGTGAAATTCTTTAAAGGCTTTCGTTCTTGATGAAACCCGAGATACAGTCCATCCAGCTCTTAAAATCCATATGCAAACCCATACCCCCGGATTCTGAAACTAATTATTGCCCATTTGGCTTGAACTCCATAGATATCTCGTCTTAGCCCAAGTCCTCCTCTTGCTAAGTTCTAGAAACGCCAATCAGACCAGCTATTCTTACTCCCAGTTTTCTCCATTTTGCAAACCCGATTGAAACACCAATCCCCATTAATCTCAACCCCTTTTATCTCCATTGATAGATATCGAAATCATAATCATAACCCTCCCAACTCTCATCCACCCACTTATTTCCTCACAGCCCCAAAATGAGTCCTCGCCTTCTTATTTCCAGTAGTTTCCCTCGAGTCCGTCTCACTATCATCGCCTCCAGCTGTCTTCTTGTTCTTTTTCCCCTTCCCCGAAGTAGCTGATGTAGGCGTCGCATGGTTCGACGCGCTTTCCCCGTTTCCCTTCTGAAAGCTCGTCGACAGGGGCGTGGGCGCCATAGCCGCAACTGGTGTCGAAGCCCCCGATGGGACCGGAGAATCCTATTTCAGATATACCATTAGTCTTCACCCAGCTTCCAGCCCAATTGTACCCGGATCCCCAGCATACGCATTCATTTGGCTTCTCGTATCACTAATCCCTCGCTTTCTTCCCGGCACAACAAAGAACCTTTCAAATAAGACTCAACTCACAACATTCAATTTCCAACTATGCGAACTCCCACTAAACGGTCTATCCGTCCCCCCCACCGCCGCATTTTTCCTGCCTGTTCCGGCACCCCTTCCCACCCCTCCCACACCCGCACCTTTCGCATACCCATCGAACCCATTAATGATATTTCCCTGCGGCGTATCCTCCAGATATTCCGTTTCTTTCCTAAAAATTGCATCTTCACTTAGCGCCAAAACCCGGTCGAGATTCCTCTTCTGCTCCAATAATTGTTTGAGTCTTCGACGCGTTTCTTCGTAATAAGGAAGGCCCGCCGTTGGGTCCGCAGTGTGGTTTTCCTTTGAGCTGCTGGCAGTCGAGGTAGCTAGTTTACCGGACTCGGACATAATGTGTGGTAATTGAATGAGGTAAAGGATTTGGGTTCAAAGTCGAGATTCAATGATAACTAAAGGAACAGGAAGCTTGGTCGAAGAATACAGAATGGAAAAACTCGTCTTATCCGCTTATCGATAAACACTGGGTATATGAATGAGCCTTTGTCACCGCTTCTTTCTGCGGGCATTATAAAGGCGGTGACAGGAATTAGAGCATAAACCTCCATATAGAAGTCTGGTAGGTTTAAGTAGGGCTGAGGGCTGAGGGCTGAGGAAGGCAATGAATTATTGCAAGTAAGGTTAGTTAGTTCACAGGTTCAAGGTCAGAGAAAATTACAATGTGGCATCACGTTTCGCATGTGGGAATCCAATCTTGTAAATGTGTTTCCTTCTACGTATGTGCCATTTGCTGCTTCCTAGTGCGTGTCTGGCCCTGAATATGCCTGAATCGGTAGATATGTTCCTCAGTGAGCGTTAGCATGGAATTTTGAATGTTCAGTGGTGCTTGAAGCTCTCATCTTCTTAATCTTTTCCCTCAACAATTCTTCTCGTAATTGAGTGGCCAACTTCTGCGGATCTTTTCTCGGATTCTGATGTCAAGAAGACGGGTCAGCGAGATGATGAACGTAAATTTAGTCGAGTTTTCTTCCGATACAAAAGAAATTCTTCCCTTGCCTTATGAATCACTACCTACCTCTGCAGGTTCGGCAGATCCAGCTAATTTGGTGGCTTCGACGTCTCGAGTTGGTGATCCCCTATCGCTTTTTTCTTCAGTATCAGCCCTTTTGTCTCTTCCATCCTCTGCATCTGGAGAACTAGTTCTTCCTCTTCGGGTTGCGGGTTCATATCTTTGCATCGAACGACGTCTCTTCCCCTTATCACTCTTTCCATCACGACTTTCTTCCTTATAGGAATCCCTACGACGTCTAGCAGGGGGAGAAGCACTTCGGCTAATGCTTCTCGTTAGTCGTCTCTCATCACGACTACCTCGCCTATCATTTCTGCCAGGATTTGGGGACAAAGCGACTCTCTTGCGTGGAGCTGGACTACGGCTTAATGAGGCAGAAGTGGATCTAGATCTAGATCTAGATCTAGAACTCGTGTTGCGACGACGATATCTGCGAGATTTCGGCGGTGGAGAACGACTTAAAGATTCAGTTGTAGCTCTTCTCCGCTTTCGAGGTGGGGACCGAGATACCGAAGGCGAAGGGGATCTACGGCGAGGTCTTCTTTCTGGGCTTCTCGCGCGTCCCCTGCCACCTCTCCCACGGTTGCGCCTATCTGGCGATCTGGACCTCCGTCTACGAGGTGATGGTGACCGAGATCCTGAAGCTGATCGACTGCGTCGTCTTTGTGGAGATCGTGACAAGGAATCGGATCTTGAAGGTGACCTAGAACGTGATAAAGATGATCTTCGTCTTTCATCCCGTCTACCACGCGCTGCAGGGACATAAGTGTCAGATTCTCTTCGAGGTGGCGGTCCGTAATCTCTATTGTCTCGTCCTCCACGTGGCGACCTCGAATATCTTGGACCTCTTCGATCAAACCCTCTGCCACCACTTCGATCGAAACCTCGGTCCCCACGACCACCGCGCCAGCTATCTCCTCCTCGCCCACGTCCACTGCGATCGCCGCGTTCGCGGTTTCTAATTGCGTGCATTTCGCGGTCTCGCCGCTCGCCATCTTCGCGGCGTCGACGTGCTTCATCTGCAGCCTGCTCAGCCTGTATCTAGCTGCATGTTAGTCGGTAGTACATTCCAAGTCTTGAACCATCTGTACCTTTTCTTGTATAAGCTCCAACTTCTTCGCCTCAAGAAGTTCCTTGGGAACGCCTTGAGGATTGGTCTGCGCACTCAGGCAAAGTTTCCATAACTCTTTGCAGAACCCTGGCGTGTCTTTATCGAGGAAACCGGCAAGTTGTATTTGTAGTTTTTTGATATCCGGCTGCGTTCAAAATTAGCTTGGCATATTTTATATTCAAGACGACACCTACATATCGAGAACCCTCAATTAGATTAAAGCACAGCTCAATCACAACATCATCTTCAGCGCCCAGTATATCTGATATTTTCCCGGCGATCCATCTGCGTTGCACAACAAAGTCAGCCTGTCGTCCACTTGGTCTGGTATCTGAAGGCTCCTTGGGACGTACTTTTTCATCACCTCCAAATTAACCTTCTGGAAGTCGACTTTCTGATTAAATTCAGGTGGAAACTTGGTCGACTTTAGAAGTTTCGCATCAACGGAAGTCATCGTGACAGCTGTTGGGGGCTGTTGGGGGCTATTGATATTAAAGTAAGATGTGGTAGAGAGTATGTAGATGAGGTTACTAAGCTCGGCTCAATAATTCAAGCGCGTCCAACACGTGCTCTTCTCTAGGCTTACTAATCAAAGTCACTTGTGTTAAAAACATCCTCGCCTAACTTAAATATTTTCCTTCGCTGCCCCCATGTTCTCCCTCGTTGCTATTCACATTTTCTTTGGTTTCCATCATCTTCAAGACATTTGCACTGTAAAGGACCGTCTAGTAAACACAGATTCTTAACTTCCAATGTAATGAATGGAGGGTCGAATGTATACCTGCTCTATCTTACTATGGGGTTTTGCAAAAATTACTACAAACTTGGCTATGGCTCGAAGCAAGTGTCGAATTTCTCAGATGGTCAACGGACTTGGGAAGAGCCATCTAGCCAGCGCTGAAGACTCGAGCCAAGAATGCTCTGTTCAATTTGGGCTCGGCAACTCTTTCGAGATCATCCTAATCTCCTTGGAGGCGGAGAAGGGATGGGCGAGTCTTTTCTGGCCTTGGGATGCCATCCTCACTGCACTTACTTGGACACATGCTGCTGAATATTTTGCGTCATCCCGACAACTTGTACAATCTCGCTTGCTTTTTGCCTGCATCAGCCATCTTATTTACCTTCATCCCATTGAGCAGCCCTCTCAGATAGATTGCAATGAAACTTAGTTTACATATTGAATGATGTAAGAAGAGAAGTCATTAAGGTCGATGGGGAACGATAAGATCCCCCCTATACAGGCTCGGAATAGCATCTCAATGTCAAAGCTACTGTCCAATTATGCGACCCCAGAACTCACAACAAAAAGGGCTATACGAGATCATGTTACAAATTCTTCATGTTTTTTAAAAGAAGAAATAGACTTTGATGAACCTGAATATACTACAATATAACCTCCTCCTAGGTATTAATTAACGACTCTAATCTTGACACACTTTCCAAAAAGCAACTCGACTCTCGTAGTGATCTTTGAAAATGGGTCTCTATCGGGATCCAGGAACACAGTAACGCAGTGGTTTGTATGCCCCATTCCTATTCCTTCATTTGTGACAAGATGTCCACTCATTGCCTAATTTCATTGTCAGTACCTCAGCCACTTTGAGAGCAGAGGGGGACCTACAGCAATATGCAAAAGCTTCATAATATATGCACAATGGGCCGTGTGATAATGCTCCTATATTTGTAATTCTGCTGTTAGGTCTCTGCTGAATTCTTGAAAGGAGTTTGGGGAGGGGGGATTTAGGGAATGAAAATGTGTGGCCTGGGTATATGACGATGAAAATGAAAATGAATGTTGGACATACCTCAGCCCAAACCATGGGAACTTTAGTCTCCGGAGTAACCGATCTAATGTATGGCAACTCTTCTTGTGTAAGCTTGTAGCCTGGCTTTTTGTTGATGTTCGCATGGAATGTGAAGGGCCCATATTTTTCGAGGAACTCATCCGAGATGTTCTTGTTGTAGCATGCGGGATGTGTCCAGGAGAAAGACATGAGATCCCATACACAGCCCTTTGCTTGCGCCTCAGCTGGAGTGCTCCCACAGTCTACGATAGTTTCTGTGCCACCTTCTATCATAGGCCACGCTCCAGGCTGGAGGTCGGGCGTGATGGCTGGGATATAGTTGATGGTGGACTTGCGGTCATAGAGTGAGGCCACGGTAAAGAGGAGAACTGCTGCTAAGATACTCGAAACTACAGCGATGATTGTAGAGCAATTCCAAAAGCGTCGCGAGGCATGGCCCATGTACTCTTCCCCATTGGAGAGCTTTTCCGAGTCATAGTTCCTGCGACCAGATTGACCACTCGTGGAAAGGAACTGTTCATCTTCTTCATTGGAAGTTTCAGAATAGCTGTGCGAGTCACGATTCAAGGCTATGTGTGATTATTAGATTGGTGAGTATAGAGTTCTATCATTGATACTAACCTGTCTTCACCTTCCCAACAACCGATGTTCCAAGCGCTTGTAGTGGCATTGTCATAATTGGAATCGATGAGAAGAGATAAAAGAGACAGGATAAGTCAATGAAAGAATATAAATCAAAGAATCCATTTACTACCGGAACTGAAAATAGTTTCTGAAAGGCTCTCAAAAGTCCTGACACTCTACCTTAACTGTTGGACTCGGTTCCTGGAGTAGAGACTTTGTACCAGCCCGGTCCCGAAAGCTATCGGGGCGGGGCACTTATGCGCTCATTTAGTGGAGGCAAGTTTGCCAAGGATGATCGGTAAAGTCACTCGGACCCCAGTATTGAATACATCGCCAAAGGAAAATAGCAAGCAGTTCGATTTTCACACCCAGTCAAGATATATCGTACCTGAAATCCATTTTGGTTTTTGGCTTGCAGCACAGGTCTCTGAGCCGAGCTCTGAGGAGCAAGCAGAATGAGGGGAGACTTCATGAAGTGACAGATGATAGAAGCATAAGGGGGATGGATCATGACTTTGTGTCAGAGTTTGGGAATCCTCTGGAAGAGGCGGAAGGGGAGATTCAGAAGGATATTGGTCCGTGTTCCGGTCTGTTCGATTCAATTCCCCGTCAAAAAAAGAGAAGAGAGCTACCTGAAGTTCAAAAACGGTGGATGATATAACTTCTCACCCTGCCCACAAAGGTCATGGAGTGGCGTCAATGATGCTAAAAGAAGCGCTTAAACTTGTGGATGAAGCTGCTTTGACATCAATTGCAATGGCTTGCCCAGCTGGACAAAAAGTGTATGAGAAACGGGGGTTCAAATTTGTGCGCAGTGCAGTCTTGTCCAGGATGGTTCCAGATACGGTACTCCTCATGTTCATTCTTGGCTTGTTCGACAACCCACCACCCCATAGATAAAATATTTAGAATGAAAATAAGTAATCACAGATTAAACATTAGTAGTGAAAGCCCCATAGAAGACTTTTCAATACAGTAGCTGCCGGCTCTGATGAAAGACTAGAGGCTCACCCGTATAGCTATTAGGTGTAGGACCACCTGCATTCCAGACCGCGAAGACAATAAGAAAGACACTCATCACCAATGTGTTCCCAATTTACTGAATTGCTCAAGCACACGATGCGTTGTATCTCCCTTGGCTTACAAGCCAGTATTAGAATACTGTCATGTATATGATCCGGCAGTCCAGGATTGTGCCGACCATTTTCGGACATTGCCCGATTTTCACACTTCGCGACGGGTATTGAGATCTATCGGTCAAGCTAATGGTGAAAAGCAATGCTGTTCAATCCTCTTGCACGATAGTAGGCTTCTCATGCGTGCCTATTTTGTGATAATATTCTCTTTTGGCATTCGCGATTTGTTTACATCATTCTAGTGCTGTGCTCGATCTTTCGAGTTTTGTTCATCGGTATTTTTTTGATGCAGATTTCTTTCTGAAAAGATTCATAGAATGCCTCATCATTATGAACAAGTGGGAACATCAACTGAGGGGGTACCAAGCTGGCGAGAAGATGAGGTGGAACTTCCAAGTCGTAGCAAGCTATACTTGTTCTGCCTCACGATAAGTATAGGAGGGTCAGTGCCTAATTCAATCACCGAGTCACCTGGATACAGTCAGCTAATCGGGGTCTAGACTCCAGGTTGTGTGGGCAACAGTCATGGCCCAAGGATCAGTATAGCAATCCTGAATTTGTTCCAACGGTGCTAAATTCTAACTGTAATAGAGCTACCTCATATCCCTAGACTTGAAGCCAGCGATAGTCTCTCTGGTTTGGCTAGCAGGGCCGGTTTGCGGCACCGTTCTCCAACCATACATCGGATATAAAAGCGATTTCTGCACTCATAGATGGGGCCGAAGAAGACCATTTATGATTTGCGGCACTATTTTTACAATAGCTTTTATTAACGCGCTGGCCTGGACAAGTGAGATTGTTCGATTGATCTGGAAGATCCTAGAAGTGTCGGATCATGTGGTGGGTGAAAATCTTGTAATTCAGGTGCTTGCGATTGCAGAGATATGGGCAATGAATATCGCCATCCAGCCCGTCCAGGCGAGTATCAGAGCGTTGATTGTGGACTCCTGCCCAGGGGCTCAAGCAGCCATAGCAAACTCCTATGCAAGCATCGCAGTCATCATTGGAAGTGGGATCGGGTATAGTTGCGCCTTCATCAAGTTGCCCGAAGGGCCAGCTTGGTTGACCAACCCTCAATTCAAGAGTCTCTGCTTTATTGCCTCAGTTTCCCTTGGAGCCACTGTCGCTATTACATCTCTAATGATCGAGGAGAAGGCGCTGGATATTGACAACTTTGGAAAATCAGGTATCCAAAAAATTTGGACGGATATATTCAAAGCGATTAGAACGCTGCCCCCAAAAATCAAAAGGATTATGGCAGTCCAGTTCTGTGCTTGGTTAGCATGGTTCCCATTCCTTTTCAATATTGTGTTGTAAGTTTTCTCCATTTATTCTTGGCAAACCCATTTAACTGACATGTGCACGAAAGATATCTCAGTAAGATCTGTAAGCTAAACATCCACACCATGATCGGATTTGGTTACTGACTTGGCCAATCTAGATGACTTCCAAATCCTTTCTGAAAAGATTGGACCAGTCTCAGTCAAGTTCTATAAAGGCCTTCGGCAAGAGTCAATTCGACACGCCACTCTAGCAATGCTGGTGTTTTCCATGGTGGCACTTGCCACAAATCTCTGTTTACCATATCTCGTCACCGATGCGGACTTTTCTACCACGGAACCTGACTGGCAGAAGGCCGAGCGATCCACAGATGCGAAGTCTGGCATCTTCGTGGTATTGAAACAGAAGATTGGGAGTTGCCGAAAACTTGGCCGAGTATGGATGATCTCACATATTATCACAGCTATCGCGTTATTTGGAATGACAATTGGAGGTGGCTTTATGACGAGTGTCTGTTTTGTTTCACTCCTTGGCATATCTTGGACCCTTACCCAATGGGCCCCATTTGCCATGATCAGCGCTGAGATCGCGGCATCATCGATACCAGATTCGAAGGAAATAGAAAATGATACGGAAGATCAATATGATATCTCAGAGGGTGGAAACGACCTCAAACCCAGGGCTGGCATAACGATGGCTATACACAACATCGCCATTGCAATGCCACAAATGTTATCAGCGGTGACTGGAGCTGTAATCTACTCGATTTGCAGACAATCAAATCTTGGGGATACAGAAGCCATGAGGTGGGTATTAAGAATGGGAATTGTAGCGGGAGGTTTCGCTGCTTGGTTTGCGAGGAAATTATGATCAGGTGGGGTAACCTTAAGATTGGCTAAAGCTAGTTAGTGGGGAGTCCGTATATATCCTTCCGAGCCCTAATTCAGTCAACCCTAAGACCTTTCTCCATGCCCTGCCACCTCTCGTCTCGTGATGTATCCGCACATCCTTCGAGCAAGTGTAATATACTCGACTGCTTCACCAGTAATCACGTGTACACGTGTAGATTAGAGATTAGGTAACCACAGATTGAGGCTGGAAGTAGGTCCAAGACACGTGACTTTTGACTAACCTTATCAAAATTCGGCTACGGGATCCGAAAGCTAGCTATAATTAGGGCTCAACGTCAACATCTTTCACGATCACCCAGCCAAGTCCGAAACTTAAATCTGAGCCCGGTCAGAGGATCGGATCTGGAACTGATAGGAATGGGATCTCAGTATCCAAATAAATATTTACACGCATTTTGATTCGTTCAAGCATTCAGGAATTATAGCAGGTAAAGTTACATTATACTGTGCCTCTGACACAGCACGTACTCCCTTTTTCCCAATTAGGCCTTTAGTTACTTTCTATATATCCCCTTCCCCTTCATACGAAGGGAAAGGGACACACAATTTTATACTTCCAAAACAAACCTTATATTCATTGAATATTGCAATCCTAAGTGGCACCAACATTAATCGATACAAGTTTACACGTCGCAACATCGCTGTTGTTGTTATCTTTTTCAATATACTCAAGAACTGCGATTTCCCCCCATAGTTCTTGGTCACCCGCGCGGCCATCTGTTATTTCACAATGGCAGGTTTTGAAGGTATGGTGTCAAGACTCAGAAACTGTATGTAAACTTCTACCTACGCACAAGCTCATGCCATCTATCTCTTACTTACCATTGACGCCAGGGGCCTTTCCTTCCACAGAGGGCAGCGGGAGCAATGAAAAACTCCTCCCTAGCGCAACATCATCATCTTTGGCGTCCATAGATGAAGAGGAATATTCCCCTTCGCCGCAAGTAAAATCAAAACCTCGAAGTTATCACAAACTATTCTTCATGCCCGGCCTTACTTCCATCGTTATTCTTGGTGCCGTTACTCTCACAATACTCACCAGAGATAGCCACAGTGGCGTTGTACCCAACACTCCCCCACCACCTGCTCTGGGAGGCAACAAAGTGGTTGCCCACTGTGGTATCTCACCAGAGGAAGCCATTGAACGCGGCTGCGTATGGGACATTATGACTTACGGCTGGATTCACCCTCTATGCTTTAATAAAGAAGAATCAGATCAATTCTTTGCGCAATACGGGCCATTTGAATGGTTCGCAGATGATAAACCGGCTGTAGACAAGTATGGGTTCCCTCTCAACGGGACTTTAACACGACCGTTGACCTTGGAGGAACTCCCCTTTACCCCTTCTATATATACTACCCAGGGCTATCATATCAGTCACTGCATGTATATACTGAAGCTGGTTCACTTGGCAGCATTACACAACATCCCAGTCACCAATGAGGGTGCGAATATTGGCCATACGGATCATTGTGCGAGCCTTGTTGGGAACAGCGACCTGGTTCCGTATGGTAAAATCACATCGAAGGTAAATTTGCTTTACGTCCAGTGTGTTACACTCAGATGAGGACAGCTGTAGCATCTATCTTCTTTCACTAGAAATGTGGGAGATGTGTATTTAATTGAGTTTCATCCACAGCTGGAGCCAGCAAATACAATGATATTATGCCAATTTTCTCCATGCTCAGAAATATTCCATTGATCTTCTCGCCCCCAGATAATTTCAGAGTCTAAGTTTGAGCAAAATTCCCACAGAGCCCAGATTTTAGTGCCGTTGTAATGAATTTTGGAGCTCGCTTAATATCCTGAGATGATTCTCATGCTCTGAGTCTATGTAGTACATAATATATCTTCGTGTTCATTTGAAATACTAAGCATATCTGAATCTCAAGTCCTCTCAACGGTTAAGTTGCGCTCAAAGATTGATGAATTTCAGAACACTGATCTAGACTACAGCCCGGATTGACGGGAAATCCAAACTTGGGGATGCATTGAGAACACTAGTACTTTTACTATTGGCCCGAAGACGACAGACAACTACGTTGATCCAAATACAGGGGAGATCCTGCGGCATTCACTTTTCCCTTGACCAAAGGTCTACGCTTCTGATGAGATACCCAGTCGGGAATATCTTAGAGTATATTATGTAATCTATAGTAGCTCTGGTCCGAAAGTGCTCGGGCATACTGCGTCGGAAAGTTACCCCTTCGCACAACCGAGGAACTTTCCATCTTATGACACTATGGTTTGCTCGTATGGTCCTCTCGTAAGTCGAAGAAGAAACTCGGCGGTCCTTCTTCTTCAAGTGGCCATCTCCTCCTTTGTTCATCTTTTCCTGGCCACAAGCTCACACCGTACTAGATACTACTAACTCATTCATATTTTCGAACTTTTTGTCAGGGTTGATTTTGAACCATGGCATACCCAGAAGAGACAAAATACGAACAATCCAGTGGTAATTACGGAGACCGTGATGCAGATAGAGGGGAAGAAGACGGCCCCTTCCTCTCAGCGAGCAATGGTAGCCAAAAAAGACGGACGTTCCGAGCGCCCCGTGTCGAATTGAGCCTTCAAATCGGCACCTTCATGTTCACTACAATCATTCTTGTTCTCTATATAATCAATGGCTCGACAAAATTTTACAATGGTCACTCACAGACTGGAGATGGATCTATCCTTAAAGGCATGTCCCGTATAAATCCTATTGGACATAGACGACAGCCCTGTGGCCTCGACTCCGATACTGCCAAAGCAAATGGCTGTGTTTTCGACCTACTGACTATGGCATGGCTCCACCCCGAATGCTATGATGAGGAGTTGAGCAGAGAATTCCTCGAAGTCGCGTCAGAGCCATTTTTCTACGACAAGGAGGCAACAAAGCCGCTTAAGGACTACAAAGAGCTGTCAGAAGTCAAAGTACTGGTCTGGACCTCGAGGAAATATCATATTTATCATTGCAGCTATGGATGGAGGTATCAGCACGTAAGTGTATACGCAAGAAAATTTATCACTAAATGCTAATTTTTGAATGTAGAGAGCCCTTTTGAGAGGAGGGGTTATAGAGAGTGGTTTGGCTGGGTATCATCATACGGAGCATTGTACGGATCAATTAATGAACCAGACTGCAGCCTTCGAAACCATCATGACTCGGATCACTATCGACTTTCCAGACTGTTGAATATGCATTATTTGGACTGGGCCAAAAAGGGTAGGGGTGGGTGGTTGAGGCAAGAGTCAAATCAGAATCTTATAACCAAGTGCCGTGAAGCGTGGGTTCTATCAACGGCTCTCGGATGGATCTATACCTATGTATTCTACATTTCATTGCTAAAATTCCTTTCGATGTTCAAATGTAATGTGATTCTTGAATCTATTCCGACGTTCGAATCTGATAAGATTAAGATGTAGTAGATGTCTTGAGACAACGTTAATGATGGTTAATGAAAGTTGATATGAATAGTATCAATAAGTATAAACTAATTTATTAGCTAATATATCAATCTGTTATAATCTTGTATTTCTCTATAAATAAACTAAGTAATCATCTCGAGCAGCGTTGATTGTGTAATTGTTGTAGTTGATTTTAAGTATTCTATTCTATTTTCTAAACAGCGATCCACATTATTAAAATTTTAATAAATCCTTTACATAAGAGATTTTGAAATTCTCAAATTCGCATGAATACTTTTTAATAATTTATTTGAATAGTTTCAAATTTTTAATCAAGTAAAAAGTTATAGAGCTTTAAAAAATTCGTATTTTGATATTTCGCTAAATTAAGCGAACGTGTCTGTTGCTAATCGGTAGACAAACAAAATTTCCTTATTCCACACATGTAAATACTAAAATCGGTAACATGAAAATCGGAATATTCAGATTCGGAACCACAATCCACGCAACATTCCTTTCGCAGATAGCTAAGAAAACCATCTTCGGAGGTCTGATGGCTTTGAACACTACATCGAAATGCCGAAAGTAACAGCGGAGTTGTGTCAGGTTCAGTTTGAAGCCTTCAAACAAGATACCGAGAGTAATAGCGAAGAATCTACTTTGCTTTTGGAAGGCAGAAACAGACTAGAAAGGTCCTTCGTAAACCATGATTGAATATGGTTGTCAAAAATCGGGCAAAGAGAGAGCCTTTGAGTTGAGAACAACATACTCAAACGCAATCATTTCTGTATATATATATCGAGTGATTAAGTCTCAAAATATTCTTTCTCATCATCAGCATCTCCTCCACATCATCTTCAGACAATTTCAATAACTATATCACATACTCAATCAACAATTTCTAGGGTTTACAACTCCCATTATCATCATGAAGCTTTCTCAAGTTCTCGCCATCATGGCCTTTGTTGGTGCCAGCAGTGTCAACGCTGCCCCAATGTCAGGCAAGTATCTTCTTCATAGTTTTGTAAGCTATCGAACTAACAATTCATTAGTTGAGGCAAGAAATGCCGCCATCGAGCCAACGAAAGAAAAGGTGGACCGGGATATTCAGCCATCCAAGGAAAAGGTGGATCGGGATATTCAACCTACCAAGGAAAAGGTGGACCGTTACATCGAAATTGTGCCATCTAAAGAGAAGGTAGACCGAGCTGTTCCCACCAAGGAGAAGGTAGACCGAGCTGTTCCCACCAAAGAGAAGGTTGATCGGGCTGTTCCCACCAAAGAGAAGGTTGACCGGGCTGTTCCTACCAAGGAGAAGGTTGATCGGGCTGTCCCCACCAAAGAGAAGGTAGACAGAGCTGTTCCCACCAAGGAGAAGGTTGATCGGGCTGTCCCCACCAAAGAGAAGGTAGACAGGGCTGTTCCCACCAAGGAGAAGGTTGATCGGGCTGTCCCTACCAAAGAGAAGGTAGACAGAGCTGTTCCCACCAAGGAGAAGGTAGACAGAGCTGTCCCCACCAAAGAGAAGGTAGACAGAGCTGTTCCCACCAAGGAGAAGGTTGATCGGGCTGTCCCCACCAAAGAGAAGGTAGACAGAGCTGTTCCCACCAAGGAGAAGGTTGATCGGGCTGTCCCTACCAAAGAGAAGGTAGACAGAGCTGTTCCCACCAAGGAGAAGGTAGACAGAGCTGTCCCTACCAAAGAGAAGGTAGACAGAGCTGTTCCCACCAAGGAGAAGGTAGACAGAGCTGTCCCTACCAAAGAGAAGGTTGATCGGGATATCCAGCCTACCAAGGAGAAGGTTGACCGGGCTGTCCCTACAAAAGAAAAGGTTGATCGGGATATCCAACCTACCAAGGAAAAGGTTGACCGGGCTGTTCCTACCAAAGAGAAGGTAGATCGGGCTGTTCCGACGAAAGAAAAGGTTGATCGGGATATTCAACCTACCAAGGAGAAGGTTGATCGGGCTGTGCCTACCAAGGAGAAGGTTGATCGGGATATTCAGCCAACAAAGGAAAAGGTAGATCGCATCTAAAGAGAAGATGACTCGTTCTACGAGTACAAGGCTATTCAAGGTTTGTCTACTCCATTCTTTTTATTACTATTTGATACACAATTATTAACCTTTTTCTTTAGTTAAAGTTAATCGCTTTGTTTAGATTCAGTTAATATTAAAATTAACTTGAGAATAAACGTACTTGTGAAGCTTGGCTTAAACTTATTCTTTCAAAAACTCGAATACTCGAGTATACTTCATAGCTTTGTCCTAAACCAATCTTGTTTTCTTTTGTATTTTCGAAGGAGTTGTTAGTTGTTAGTTTTTATGATTTGATGAATGAAATTGCTTTTTACATTATACTTTTTGAATTTTTTGAATACATGAAGATGGTGATCTTTCAATTGCAAGTCACTACTATAGTATTTACGAATAGTTTTCAAACTAGCATTACATGAAAGTACAAAATCATACAGCATTGTTCTTTTAGCGTTCAAGTTTGATCTCTAAAGTTGGATGGATTGTCAAACTAATCGAGTCTACAACATCATATAATGCTTGGAGAGTAATCGCCAGGATAACTCAAGTCACACATACAAGCAGTCATAGATTCTGTTCTTTGTTAGAACATCAAAAGTTGCATATAAGATTACAATTTCTCCCAAAACTTCCCCAACAACTTCACTCTTCCTCTTCCTCTCCCTCTCCCTCTCCCTCAAATAACACCAACCCAACAAAAGACTTCACCACTACAACAATTCGATCTCAACATGATGAGAAAGAACTCAGCGATTTAAAAATGTAATTGCAATTGTGGGTTGGTCCCACTTTCGCCGTTGTTTCTCTTCGCTCTACTCCGTACGCCTCAGTGGGGCCACCCAAAATTAATCTAATTTATATCTTCTTGTTTCTCTTCGCTTGTTTGGTTTTGCTTTCTTGGGCCAGATGACTTACGAGTACGGAGTTGATGATCGTATACTCCTTAATAAGAATCATAAGGTACTTTTGGGTTAAGGTTCAAAAGATCGGACGGATAACAAATATGTAAAGCGATGCGTATTCGTATAAACTTCATAAAGTCATGATATGAAGTCATAAAGTTTATTTGTTTATGCATATTCTACTGTACTCTGTACATGGAGCAATACAATAATACATTTCAAAGTGTCTATTCCATTGCCTCTCCATCTACATTACTGTACTTCACTTACAAACCGCACCCGGGAAGCCTCAATGAGGCGAACCAAGCTGTCTTGCACCATGACTTCGTGCTTCCCTGTTCCAGTAAAGTTCCCAAATTGGCTACTACTTGTCGCCATCTTCTCTAGCTCGACGCAAATTCGTTCCGCCTTGAATTTTTCCATCCTAAGAATCGCTTTCATGATACTCGGGCTATTGCCGATATCGGTAAACTCCACGTCTCCCATCTTGATGCTTAGTGTTATTTTCTTATTATCCCCGTCCACAGTCCCCGTGAAGAACTCGTGAGGGGGGTTGGCAAGTAGCTCGTAAGCATTGTATACTTGCTGTAAAATCGCCACGCAGAGCATTAGCAATGTTGGAGTGGAGCTGGGATGACAGGCACACCGTGTCAGGGTGAGAGATTCGCAGGTGAAGAGGCCGTTCCGCGCTGCAGCGAATATGCTGTCGAATGATGAAATAGAATGGTTGTCAACGACAGCGTGCAAATTCAAGAGACTCAGGAGTACAGACTGGAGGCAGCCACAGGTGTTAAGAGAAGTATTTTCAAAAAACGGGACAGTGTTACTGAGTTGAATGGGCGCTTCGCTGCCGTGTGATCGCTCCAGCACTTCATGGTCACCCATACCAAATTCAACATTGTGTGGAGGATCATCATTGCCGAAAAAAGAGTCAAGCGGAGGTATACTGAGAAGGATATCGGTGTAACAGTGAGAGGGATCGGAAAATGACATGTCGCCCTCGTCCATAACATGAGTTTGTTCTTGTGGAAGTTTGAATACCTCATGTGAAAGCAAACTCTCTGGGGTGGGGATGGATCCCTGATGACTTTCGTGTAGCGATTGTGGTTGCGGAGCCATTGAATCTTTCGAGACTTAATAAGTTAGTCTCGAGCTCACTTAGGAAGATTAGGTATACAAACAGAAATCTTCATTCCCCTTGCTATGCAAGTCTGTTGGCGTAGGATTTGCCCCGAAGTCTGATTGTTGTTAGTTTAAACCTTTGTTGGTGATAGTTCACTTACCACCTGCGTCCGGAGCATGATCCGCTTTTGATGGGAGAGTAATTTTCTTTTTGGGTGACTCTATCGATGGTTGAGCTGATCTTTTTCGTGATCGCTCCAGATCCGCGGATGCACTATAGGTGCAAGCATTGCCATTTAGACTACATCGCTGGCAGCAATCCGGCTCTCTGGTACACTTGACTTTAAAACGGTAACATTGATCACATGCAGATGTCTTGGTCAAACCCGTGGCTTTCTTGGATACTTGTTGTTGAGACTTGTCTCCCTTCGTAGAATTATTTTCGAGCACCTCTGTATTAAAACGATAATTAACCGTTTCTTTTTCGACTCCGGAATACTGCCACCAATCTGAAGATTTATTTTCTCCTCGTGTTAGCTTTGAATTCCATGGCATAAGGGGAGTGAACTTACCACCATCCGATGTCATTGGAGTCGGCAAAAGGGTCGAATTTTGGACTTCATCAGGCCCTAAACACTCTTGCGTGAGTAGAGCCCACAGCAATGATGTGTGGGACAAACCTTCTAATGGGGAAATTGGAGGCTCCTGCTGCTTCGGTGGAATGCTTTTCGCGTCGTTGTGGAATGGTCGGCGGTTCTTGAGACTTCTCTTTGGTCTTCCCATGAATTTTCCGAAGCTGTAAGTGCAAGAACTCCCCAGTTCGGCACATCTTTCACACTGCACTGGGTGTTTGGAACAGCTCTGCTTGGTGCGGAAACATTGATCGCAGGCATTGGAAGTACTTCCGCTCGTGGACTTATAATTTCCAGGCATGATGCGTCGAATAAGTGGTTTGACGGGTATTGATGGATACTGGTAAGAAAACAATGAATGATGATCAAACTACAACTACGTAGCAGTGGCCCTTCATACTTGTTATACAGGCCGCGGTGACTTCCTCACCGCCATTGAAAAGCTAGGCCATGACCATAATGTCAATAGAGATTCATTCAACGTTGTCATCATGCTGGTGACATTGCCTTATCAAGAGGTGCAGTCACTTTTAAAGTTAGACTTCCGCACATCATACATGCATCTCTCATACAAGAGGCGGCAAGAGACTTCCAAGGCACCAACTTTAATGCGTATAACCGTTGCTTTCTCTCCGGTATTCGACCGGCATCGATGCGAGGGTGCAGACTGATATTATTCCCAAGCTTGCCAATTAGCAAATGATGGAATAATATCATAAAGGGCAATTGTATGTCTTTGTCTAAGCTTCTAAACTGCGAGTCCGAGTCATTAACGCGTTTATCGCGGTTTAAGGCTAAGATAAATCTGTTATATATGGGTCAGGTAGAACTTCGGCGATGAAGAGTTGTATGTAGAATCTTTCGATATTTCGCTTAGAATTCCTAATACGGAAAGAAACTCACAATAACACATATGTATATAACAAAGACTTTGCGTCGGTATTATAGAATTAGCGACAACAAGCTAAGAACAGCAAGATACCTAAAGTGGTCCAAGCTTTGTAACGGTCAATAATCCTGTCTAGTCACTTTGATATCAATAATATTATTATAACTATTAAACTATTTGTCATACCTGTAGAACGGTCTAGATATATGAACTAACATGTATATATCTAATCTCTAACTAATTGTATTATAATGTTGTATGTTATAATTAAAGCCATTAGACTTATAATTGACTAATTAGAATCAGAGCATTTTTACGTCAATTACTATAATTGTTGACTCAGTTCTACTATATCATCAATTATATAGACCTAGAATATAGCATATATAAGCGTGGATTAACTACAAATAAGGAAAGTGTTTAGTATCAAGAGATTCAAGGCCTATAACGATCGTAGATTAGCTAATAAAGTGTATTAATCAGAGTGATCTGATTAATATGCCCCCGGCAATAGACCAATAGAACGTGATATGTTGCTAGTGTCAATAACACATTAGAATAACGTAGTTCTATAAAACAACGTAATGTTTTATATTGTCATTTTATATAGCTACGTTCAACCCTTAATCTGCACTAGGAATAGTCTGTGGCCTACTTTAAAAGCTCTCTCCGCGATTAGTTTGGAAAGGCGCCGCCCTATCGTAACAACCAGCGAGTATTATACCTTCCCTTCTAATGGACACCGCCCCCCGTTTCAACTGACTCAAACAGCCGCTGAGCCCATCGACAAGCGGGAGTAGCTCTCTCGAGGGCCGCAGGGATTGCGACGTTCGGACGGAACTCGAAGGGGAGTTTCGCTCCGATCGGGTCGGAGCACCTTGCATGCTAATGCATACCTGATTGGCAGGCGATAAATCTACGAGGAGGAAATTTTTCGTATTTAAAAAACCCTTAGCCTAGCCCGTCCACAATACCCCACGGGATGTAGGGCTCCTTGAACGTTGAACATAATAATGATAATTATATAGCTACATTGTTAACGCTTGTCACCAATCGGAGCCGTGCATTTTGAAGCGGCATAAATCGGCATGACGATCGGTCCCACTGACAATCGTTATTTATATACTTTATTGTATACAACAGTTTTTATATAATAATTTGTCGGAACTTAAATATGGATCATGTGGCATGTACAGCGGCTACTAGCACATGCGGCGCCAACGGACATATACGGCGCCAGCAAGCATATACACATAACAACCTGAATTCAGACCCTATATTAGACTTGCTATTGATCTCCATTTCCCCGAAGTTCATTTCAACAGAATTATTTCCTTATTTTTTTAAAGCGCGATATATAATGCACATATTATTAGAAAGATGGCTTACCGCGCTTGAAGGGATATGTATCTGATCTCGATCTTCGGTATTAGTAATCAAATTCTGATAATAAATCTACGTATATATCCTCGTTATAAGAGTGTTATAAAATAACCCGATTATTATTACTATTGAAACATCGAAATAAACTTTGAGCAAGTTGAAGATCAATCACATACTTTGAAATTCAGGTTCTTATTATGGTTGAAGGAGCTAGTACGGAGTAGAATCTAAAACTACAGACGAAGTTATTGGAGCATGCCGAGCGACTAGCGCATACGCTAGTAGTCGCTGTATATAATAATTACTTAATAACTCGAGTTGTATCTACTCTGTATTACGATTGTGATCGATCGACACACCAATTGTTGCGATGTGAGTGAACAGGTCACGTGACCATGCTACTGGACCCCAGGCTCAGAATCATCGTAAACAGAAGCCATAGACCGGGTACCAAAGTGATGCCAACACTAATTCAAAGTTTCAAACATCATGTAGCGCAAATACTATATGAAGGTTAAATAAACAGGGTCCAAAATATCCTTGGAAGTTACTACTAAAGACTCACAGAGTAGAGAACGAAATGTCTTTCGCTAGACACCCGGCACGTGGTCGCGTGGCGCATGTGCCCGGAGATGTAGAGAGGTCTAACTAAGCACATGGCTCGAACACATGGTGGGTATGTCGTCTGATCAATGACTAATAGCACTATAACGACTTGCGCCATCATCTAAAGCAATCTAGTTATAATTATCAAGACTGTTGAAGTCATGATCTATATTAATATTATTAATTCGAGTATTATAACTCCTATCTCTACTATTGCATTATGTAACATCGACTATAATAGCGTAGCTTATATAAGGGGGCTACGGTTTGTATGTAAATGCAAAACGTACGGAGTAGGTTCAGATGAAACTATAAACGATTCCATGACAAGAAAAGAGAAATCTCAAAGGCTTTCTCCGATATAGCTAGCTTTCTTAGCCTTGCATGCTGTAATCCAACAATCTTATCTCTTTAATTATCATATACACGAGTAATTTTAGATGTTGATACTTGGTGCAACCTTATATAATTAATCAATATCATATATAAATTACCACCTTTTCCACCGTGACACTAAAGACATTACCTACCAACATCGACTCCTTTTTATAAAAAACTCAATTTTAATTAGCGCGAAAACCGCAATTATTTACCTTGGAAAGAAAGGGCAAAAAATGCTAAAGTTTAAAAGAATATTTCGACTGTTGAATCTTATATATACTTTGCATGCGTAATCTTAGACAAAAACCCCCTACGGAGTAAAGTGCATTCTATCGGAGGATTCTCCTTGTCTAGCTGAGCCGAATCTAAGCTTGCCCCCATGTGACGCACGGACCACCATATCACGTGTAGGACCCTGGGGGTACCTGAGTCGGAACTTATCCGGGCATATACTAAGGCGATCACATGATCCGGTTAACCTTATTCATGGAGTAAGTATATAAGAAGGATACTGATCATCAAGCATCGGAAAGAATGAAATCATAGTGTCACGAATCCGGAGTGCAGATAGAATCTAGGGATCGAGTGGAAGTAGACCGACCACCTTGTCTAGCTATAGTTGGGCCTGGCGTGGTGCGCGGACGAGAAGCTCACGTGTCAGCCACTGACCTCCGACAAGTTGTGATGGGGGATTAGTAATCAAGGGTGTTGTATCATATAGCTAGGATTAAAGTGACGATCATCGCCAAGTAGAGCGTGGTGGCTTAATGGTAACGAATAGCGTTCCATTATAAGTCATATTTCTCCGACATGTAGCATATATCTATCTTCTTATATAGTTTGCAAGAATTAAAGCGGCTAAAATTGGTTATTGGATATTTTATAATTGATAAAAATGAATCCAATAGTATTATAGATGCATTTATTGAAGTAGAATAGTGGTTGACTTGTTGAAGTTTAAAAGTACCCGCAGTACGTAGAGTTTCTTTGAAGTGACCGGAATGAGGGGCCGGGACTTGCGCACATGAGACATGGCGCCCAAGCTTGCAGCTACTTGTACCTTAGCAAACTATACCATTACAAGTTCTACAATCATCGCCGATGAGGTGGGAACCCCGCAGCACAGAAACGACCGAGCCTCTCCACGACAAGGAAAGTGGATAGGGCTACCGCCGGAAGACGTGGCGTTTGCTCCCTCACTCGCTCCCAGAGTGCGCGCATCCGAATCGCTCCACCCGAGATTATCAAACGGTTCGCAAAAAAAAAAGACGACCCTTGTACGCCAGGTCTCAGTATGAATAAACCATGTGAATGGCCATGAGTCGATGCTGAAGGAGTTAGTTTGTGTGTGGTTGCCACTTCAGATCGTGAGAGGCATGGAGCGGCTCACCTTGCGGGTTTCCTTTGGGCATCGGGGGGTCGGGAGTTCGATCGAGGTGATCTTCATCGAGTGCTGGGATTGCCATGGCAAGAGGAAGTGGACGCCATGATGGGAATTCGATATAGCTTCATGGATATGGGGGATGTCGCGGAGGGCGAAAGAGTTGAATGGGTTCAAGGTCGACGGATATTTATTCCTTTGAAGTGTGTGTCATGGGCGAATCCTTCATCCGGAAATCCCTTTGCCGACGCATAGGAGCTGGATACCACGCAAGTTGGCTATGAAGTTTGAGAGTTTGGATGCAGACGAGTAAGATTTCGATGATCAGTCCGAAGAAGAATCCTCCCTCGTACGACTCGGGACAATAGAGCATCGAGAGAGGATACGATGTTAAGGTACCAAATGCATTCGATGCCGAAGGGCCAGAACACGTTCTTCAAATGCCCAAAGAAGGGGCTATCTTACTATACCGTAATGATACACAGCAGCAACATTTCTCTTGTACACACATGAAAGCTTGTGGGATCGTTGATGCAAATGTTGTACACCGAGTTCATCATCAATCAACCGCATCTTTAGCCAAAATTAACCTCGTCGCTTTCGATATCGATCATGCCGTTTCTGCCAAACAAGCGACTTACCCAGGTTTTTCCAACCAAGAAACGGGTAGAACGGCTACATATCAGACGAACCGCAGGAAGTCGGCGTACAAATTACTGGCTGAGAATTACTTGCCTCGATTGCTGTGGTAGAAGCTAAAGTTGTCATTCAAGAAACCCAAATTGATTTTGGAGGTCACGGCTCTTGGGACTCACCACCACCAAGCAGGCGGGATTATCACCTCTACACACGAAGGAGCAGATAAGCTACGGAAATGGCCATTAAATCTTCCAAGTGATATTTTCTGACGGAGCTATCGCTGTGTAAGTTCGTGATTCAAGTAGAGACCTCGTACGGCCGTCATGGGCTTCGTGACCATACCCCGAGCCATGGGACAAATGCAAGTTTAGAAGGTCTTAGCTTCTAATGTTTCTTTGTCGAAGCTGATCGGCGGTTGCCCGAATGGGTTGATCGTATAAGAAGTACAGTTTTGAGTAGGGGGATCCTCAACAATGTAGGATTTAGATACCTGCATCTTGGCTGCCGCTGTTTGATATCTTGTCTGCTGCGCAGAGTCGACCTTCATTTAGTTGGCTCTCAATTGGTCGTCTGATGCTCGCGGTTCGAGGTAGTCCAATGGTTAGTGACTATCGTCACGACAGTTATACCATCCAATATAGTGACCACCGAGTTAAGGCTTGCTCAGCGGATTCCAATAGTATCTGTTTGTGCAAGGTAGAGAAGGAAATCCTGGGTCAACATGCCCGATGTATGTATTTGTTGGACCAACTCTAACATGTGCAGGTTGATTTTGTTTTGAAAAATCTTTCGCTCCGAGTCAAATTTATTTTCTTCGAAATTCGTGAAAGGACTCACTTTCCAGATCAGCATCGTGGCCTTCACCAAAGGCTTCTCGAACGCCTTCGATGGTATCTCCCTTAACAAATCGACCGAAATCGCCAAGCTTATTCTTCATTATCAAATTTTGCTGGACTCGGTATTGCAAGTCCTCACTTGAGGCCGCCTGAAGCCCGTCGAACTATTTAGTTGTGGAGGGATTTGAGGCATCTTTCACGAAATATATTCAATCTTTTTGATGTATTGAACATGCGTTTCTGCTTTCTTCTGTCTGATGCTGTAAATTTCCTACTGTACATAATTGAAAGATCTTGTCGAAATCAATCTCTTCGAAAATTGAACCTAGCTACTTACTGTCCCTATCATTTACGAATCTTATCGATAAAAATGTTGTTTTAAGTATTTGTCTCGTCTCTGTATTCTTGACGTATCTGTCACTGACCACTCGAGTATATTATCCTGTATGTAGATGCTACTCAGAGGAGACTTATTTGCTACCAATATCAATACCCCTCGTAACGGGAACACCTCTCAGATCCCCCACAAGTGGCCATTGGCAATGTTTATAGTCCAGGGGATCCTTGAGTCTCTAATGAGAGGCTCATGGCCGAGAACACCGTACTCGGATAACCTGTCCATCGATCGAAGGAAAGTACAACAACACGTTTGTTTAATTTTATAAAAAGTATCGTGTACAACAGAAACCTTCACCGATTAGGGGCGGGAAGGTATGACAACAACTTATCTCTAAGATTGGCACATGCATGAATAAATTACTTGATGGGCGTACTGGGTAAAGATGCATAAACAACGTGACGCCAAGATCAGCTTGAGAGTGGCACGTACATTAAAAATGTCAATGGGTCATACTTATGGCCATGATCTGTGGAAAACAACATGGAGTAAGCTTGTAGAATAAGAATGATAATGTCAAAAGACGATTTTGAGTGGATGCCAGGCAAGGGCAAGACAATGAGGTCTCCATTCCACGTGATGAATTTAACGCTTCCATATGAGCGAGCGTCAAATTGATGAAGGGCTGTAATCTTACAATAATTATCGAAAGCTCAGAGCCAATGCCAGCCATGCTCATTGGCCGCGCGCTTCCAGAAAAGGGATGCCAATTGGAGTTTGTGATGATGAAAGCGCTTACACGAAGATCACTTTGTTCCATTTGTATTCCGATTTGAACTTTGACTGGAGCACAACGGGTTGAACGAAAGATGAAGGGGCAAGGGAGAAGGAAAGACTGACTCGAGAAACGGGAAACTCCTGTACAACGCGTCAAGTAGTAGTCAAGACTCAAGTAGTGCTGTGATGCTGTGATGCTGTGATGCACTGTGCAGAAATTGCAACTGCAACTGCAACTGCAACCACTTTATCCGCAGCACACCTTCATATTCGAATCTTCTCTCTTCTCTTTGTATGGTATAAGCCTTCATGGTTGGAACGAGTTGTTCTCATGTTGCTGCCAGGCGAACAGGAGGAGTAGGAAACAATCAACGGGGATGAGGATCAAAAGGGAAAGAAGAGGAAATGAAAGCTTAAGGGCGCGGGAGAAGAAGATGGATTTATTAATTTATGATTACCTAGTACCAAACTAACCACATGCAGTATAAAGTTCACAGTGGATCCCCATTTGTTCATGCAGGATGGCATCTCAAACGGTGTGAAGCAGAAGACTAGCGAGTTAACGATATCGAGGGAGAGGGAAGGAAAGGGAAAGAAAGGGAAAGAAAGGCACTATCATTGTATCATTTACCACGCTTACCCTTCCAACTCGTGACTTGTGACACGTGAAGTCCCCATCTTCTCTCTCGTCCTTCTCTCCTTCACATTCACATTCACATTCACATACCCATATATGGTTTTGGATGAATAACGACAGCGACATCATCACTTCTCAAGGATATACAGAGTATATCTATTATTATCATCATCCTCCTATACCAGAAACCTACTACGCCTGCTTGCGGCCCATACTCCGTATCCCATTTCCTCACCCCCATACCCATCCTTATATGTTACCGTGCCCAGCATTTCCCCAAAGAGAATCCCCGTCGCTGACAACCATTTCACCCTTTTCCTCATCCAAGGGGTCAATGGAATCGTTCATTTCGTCTGCTTGTTGGGAATTCTAGGAAACAAGTTCAATGGCCATTATTTACTGGATATTATGAAAGACATCTTAAATCCTCCCAGGTACGATACCTCAGGTGTATTATTACGACTACTTATTGTTATAAGGTTCCGTATACTCGTACAAATTCGCACTGCGCACTCAAAGAACCAGAAACAGGACCAGATCCAGAAACAGATCCAGAACCAGAACCAACCTCGGCGTTTGGTACTGGTGTAGATCCAAAAGAAAGGGCGGGTCTCCCCTCGTACAATTCGGACGTGATTATTGGATAAGCCGGGTCAACTCCTATTACTACGGGCGACCAAATACGATACTTATCAATCTGATCATTCGTTATCTTGACATTCTTTTTGGTACAGCCCAGTATTCATCCGTTCGTGTTTCGATTGCGCGCGCTCTGCAGACTGCAGCTTCTTTCTTTTCTTTCCTGGCGAGGCGTCATCGAGGATAAAGTTGCACGCCCTGATCTTCCATTTATATTTGCTTGTTTCAGCTTACCCACGGTTGGGGGGATCCATTGCCAAAGACCTTGCACTTACTTGCAAAGGCAGGACGAATTGATTCCTCCTCATATTACCCCCAACTCGATTGGCCATCTTGACGGTGACTTTTGACAGGCTTTCGACATTCTTTCGCTGAAGCATTGAAGCTTGACTGCTTGAAGATATACCCCGTCGTTGACGACTCGTTCGAATCCGATATCCTACCGAGACCTGACATTCGACATTTTTGTTTCGTCGCTTTGATAGCAGCATCCTTTCAACCGGCAAATTTATAGGCATTTTCAAATTCTCCTCACTTGGCCCACAATGTTCTGAGAAATATAACGCGAAAGAGGAAGAACCTTTTACTATTCGTAGCGTCGATCGGCCTACCCGACGACCTGGACAACGAATGAACACGACTACGATTGAGCAAGGTAATAATGGCTCTACCAAAACCAAAATATCCTCTGGATGATTCCTGTTCGATATTATACAACAATACATTATACACATACAACAGCGAGGCGTTTCAATCGTTATCGTTGGTTCAAGGGGCGGAATGGACGCAACTGCCACAAGGAGAACCAGTGACGGGAGGAGTTTGTGTCAAGGCAACACCAATTAGTGGGCAAGATGCATTATACGTTGTTGGTGGAAAAAGTCGTAATGCTGCAAGCTCGTACCCAGGTCTTCAACGATATAGTTTCCATAATGGGAAGTGGGAAACTATAATTACTACGGTAAAAGTAGCTCAAAATCGACTATGGCATAGTGCCGTCTACTTGAATGGATCCGACTCCATTTTGATGTACGCGGGATCTCAGGACGGTCTTCAAGATCCATCTTCTCAGACCTTCACGATAGCAGCATCACCTCCATATGATGTCCTATCATTCAAGTCCACTGCGCCACCCGCCATACAACCCATTTTACTTCCATGGTCATCTCATTCTGCAATTTTTATCGGTGGCACTAGCACAAATACGGACGTGATGGAATTTGATCCAGCAACATCTTGGGTTAACACAAATATCAGCTTGGCGTCTCCGATGTATAGCACCTCAGCAATAAAAGCAGTTGTAGTGACAGGCGACGATGAAAGCAAAAACCTTTATACTTTCGACATGACCGTTGCACCAAATTCTGTCAATAGAACCGTTCTGGTGGATGGAACTGGGAAACCAGTAAAAGGTGCGAAAGCCATTGTGTCAGTTAGCACCACAGGAAAACAAGCTTTCAAAAGAAAGGGGGGCAGTCTTACGGTGGCTGATTGGCCTGCTTATAATGGAACATTAGCTCCAACATCTACAAGGACATCATATTCGGTCGCGATGGGTGCAGCTGGACAAGTAGTAATATCAGGTGGAAACAAAGATGATGTTCTGTGCATATTCGAGGCGAAGCAAAATTCATGGGTTAATGCCACGTCAATGTTGGTAAAATCTACCACACAAAAAGTTATCCCGCCGTCACCTTCGTCACCTTCGTCGAGTACAACAAGCTCTCCCATACCTACAGGTACTGGTAACTTTACTGTCGTATCAAATGCATCGGCTGATAAGGCGGCAAATCCTGTTCCAGTCAAGGTATTGGGTGCTGTACTTGGATCGATAATTGGAGCTGCTCTCCTACTTATTGGGGTGTTAGTTCTCCTCCGATGGCAACGTAAAAAGAGAGAAATCAAAAATGCGCATGCAAACGAATATCCTCTTGAAAAGGATGGGTTAGAGTTTTCGGACAGAGCTCCACCAGATATGCACTCATCAATGCCGCCGCGGCATGGACCATCTGCATCTCAGAGTTCATATTCGTCAATGGCTATCTTGACGGGACATGTGGGGCACCGAAGAGGAGACGACGACAAAGGTAGTGGGAGTGCGGGAAGTGGTGCAAGTAGTCGATTCAACAGGAATTACAAAACTCCAATAAATGAACCTACCCCACCCGAAGAAGCCTTTGCCCAGAATGCATTGGCAAAAGAGGTATCATTCGGCGAAGATACGGTAACGCCGGGACCCCGAAATGCCGCAACGCAAAGGAGAGGAAGTACAAGAAGATCATCAGGCTGGGATCGATATTGGTCTGGTGGAAGTGCAATGTCGAGTTTCCTAGGGATCGGAGATTCGAAACGAAACACAACCAATGGTGATGATGACGCCACTTCACGTCGCTCTGATTCAACTCGGTTTAACACACAGAGATTTCCAAGCCAAATCACCACAGCATCCGCTTTGGTACCCCCACTGAAAATTCCAATTCCAGGAGATACTCCGCTGTACCGAGTAGCAACTAATAGTCCTACTGTATCTACAGCCGGCAGTCATTTCCCGGTGGCAGCAGAGATGTCAGGTACGATCGAAGGCCTCCGACCTGACTCGTATGTGAGCAATTGTTCATCTTTTGATGATAGATCTGATCTATACTCGAGTGGAGTTCCAGAAAGTATTCAGGATTCAGGATTATGGGCAGCGGATCAAGATTGGTCTCAAAATCGATCAAGCAATGCTTACTCCATAAGCGTGTATACAGCCGCAAACAGAGATACGGTTGGAACAAGCAATCTTGCGGCCCAACCACCTCAACCACCACTACCTACACAACAACAAAATCAACCTTCGATTCCTGCAGATATGAGTTGGTTAAACCTTGGTACCCCAAACAGAATATGATACCCCTCATCTTTGTACTCTAATCTTGCATTTAAAACTGTCACTATATGTTCTCATCTTTCCTTCATTTGCATTAATGCATTTTCATGTCTTTGTTTACAATATCCTGTGCTGTTACATATGCTGGGTTTCATTTCTTGCAAGGCGTGGTAATGGGATCATTTTATATAAACTGATCACTCAGCGCGCGTCTGGCGTTTTCCTTTTTTTACATTCTTCTGGACTTACTTCCACAAAGTTCCCTCTTATGTTCTCCTTGCTCGACTTCTACCGACTTTTGTTTTTGGATAATAATCCTTCTACTAGTACCTTTTCCTTGTTGGCGACCATTGATGTCATGGTATAACATTGTACTACACTATATCTTGATCTCGCGTGATCTGAGATATATCTCTTTTCATTGGATTTTTGGGGGTGATGGAGGGTGCAACTTACTGTGCAAAAGGAGTCTCTGGGGAGGGGGTGTAGAATAGCTGTTGCATTATGGTATGGGCATGTACCGGACTACATATAATGCTTAAATTTTGAAGCGAGGTTGTTGAAGGACGATTCAGGCAAAGAAAAGGGGTAGGAAGTGACGAGGCCCTGACACAGGTGGATGTGATGACTTGTTTTCATACTTTTCACACCTGTCAGACTGGTCATGTATGATGTCGTTGTGATGGAGTGACGAGAGAGATCCTAGTAGTGGCTGCAGCGAGGATGTTGATGAATGATACATTATCGTGTTGGAGATGTATCTGATTGTTTATGTGCAAGTGATATCTTTTCCGTGAGTGGCGTGATTGGTGCACGATAAGCACCTACCTACCAACTCTCTTCCTTTTACCTTCCTCTTCTTGACCTATCTATCATCTTCTTCCAGCTCAACCGCGCATCGCTAAAAAGCTATATATATCCCATCATATCTTATCTTGCTGATAGACAACGTCTAATATCCTCCCATCTCAAGCTAGTCGAATCATCTGATCAACAATTCGAATCCTCCCACAAAATAGTATGCCATGCCTCGTAGAAGAACACATGAAGAGGCATATACTGATACCCTCGAAACATGAGCGGAATTCCTCTCCTAAATTTAGGAAATGGATATTTAGATTTTGTTCACGGCTGAGATGTTGTAGGATTCTCATTATGCCGTATCCCATCTCATCTCATCATCATACCCCTCATTCCTCTCTCTAACGAATCTCACTCCCTCGATCACGCATCGTACCTCTCATTATCCCTGACCACATACGTCTGGCCCACCAAGACCGCACACCCCACCGCCATCGAAATAGCCACGATGGGTAGATTCACGCGCGCAAAATCCAGTCGTCGCACGTGGATATGCTTCCGCGCCAGGATATCGCGCCATAGCAAGCCGGCGAGAGAGGCGCTAAAGGCGGTGCTGAAGGCGCCATAATTTACGCCGATGGCCATGGAATAGACGGTTCCCCAGAAGGCGCGATTGCTGATGGCAAGGCCGTTTTGGGCGTGGATTTCTTGCCAGGTTTGGACGATGCGGCTGAGGAGGATGGTGGTGCCGATGTTTGTGCCGGCGAACTGGGAGGGGGGGGGAGTTAGGGAGGGGGTTGGAAGGGTTTGGGAATAGGGGGAGGGAAGGAGAGAAACTCACGTTGCAGAGGATGCAGGAAAGAAATCCCATGCCACCAATTGCTCCAACAGTACCCGTTTTGTTGACCCAGTGATCCCATCCATAGGCGAATACGGCTACCCATCCTTTAGTCACTAATGCTTGGACAAGGACGAACATGGAGAAAGCAAAGGGGACGAGGGCGAAGGGGAGATGGGCGACTACGGCAGTGACGGTTGGGAATGTTTCTTGGGACCAGAGATATGCGCCTTTGAGAAGGGAAACCAACGTGTCGCGTTCGTGTTTGTGGAGTTCAATTTTCTGGGAGAGTCGCTCTGACGCTATTCGTTTGACAGGGTCGGTTTCGGGGGTCGATATGCCGTTTGGTGGTGATGTGGAGCCGGTAAATGTTGGTTCTTTCCTTTCGTCTAGGGTGCTCATTGCGCTGATTGAAGAGCGACTGTTTCGTAGATTATCGTCTTTAGGGACGAGGGTTGAGATGGATGAGTCCACACGATTACTTGATACTTGATTTTGCCCGTCACTACTCTCGGGTACCAGAATTGTAGGAGCACGACGATTATCAGTGAGGATACCATCTTCACCTTGCAGACCTTTCATTTCGACTTCTTCCGGCGAACTTATTGGAGTTATAGGTGCGCCACCGGTGGTTTTGATTTCCCCCTGCTCTTGCTCTGAAATGACTTGGTTCGCTTCCTGCTCTTCTCTAACTGCTCGTTCGGCTCGCGCAAGTTCAACTTCGTGTCGTCCCTTGCGAGCAATTTCACGAGTCTCATGTCGATTGATCCATCCAAGTGAGACATCCCAAACAAACATGACAAATGCAGCTGGTAAAGTGACCCAAAATACTGGATGTTCGCCATTACTCTGGCTTACTGCATTAAGTGCCAGGACGGTAATGAGCGTTACAGCCATGAGAATTGCTCCAAAAGCCGCTCCTTTCTTATCCACAAAAGGATTCATAATCTCTTCAAGGGAGAGCTGCTTGTTTTCCGCAAGGTCATTCTCTTGTTCTTCGCCGGAGTTTCCTTTAGCGTTGGGGATGTTTGGATTCACAGGCTTCTTATTTTTGGCTTCCTCGGAGAGCTCGTGCATCTTGATTGATAATGGGATAAGAGCTTCATCGGCGAAGACGATATATAGTAAGAATGGGAACAAGACGATTGCCGTTACAAATACAGGAACAATCATGTTTGCAGTGTACTCGATGAACTTGATACCAAACGCACCAGCAAGGACAAGGTTAGTTGGGTTGGAGGAAACAAGGATGGCCGAGGCAATATTGGCGATTGCAAATTGAGAAAAAATCCACGCTCTGGGGTGGATAATATTGCTTGACACCCGAGTCAAGTAGGAAAGAAATGCGGTGCCAGAAAGAATGATAGGATCATTTCCGATGAATGCTCCTAGGCAAAAAAAGAATGCGTAGAGGAAGAAGAACAATCTGTGCCCAACTTTACCTCCCTTTTGAAGCACTTTGAAGGCCAAGTATCTGATGAGACCAGAGGCGTCGATTGAAATGGCGATGTATGCCAGCGTGATGAAGAAGACCATGATATCAATTGGGTTTATACTATTTGCCCCAACAGTTCCATCATGGACTTCTTTTCTGCCTATGGTCAAGGTGGCGAGAAGGAAGAGATCCGCTAGTAAAGGTGCCGTGACAAAGTTTAGGGGGAGGTTGAGTCTTACGAAACGGGGGATGCTTCCACTTCGGCCATCTTGGTGATCATGTTGCTTGTCGCCCCCTCTTGGTGGAATCAGGCGCAAATGACGGAGGGTATCCAGAAAGCAGTTGGAAAGCGTTCGAGGAACATATATCGGAATATGGAAGGGGAAGAGAACAATGACATCTGTACAATTCAAGTAGAGTTAATTGCACGAGAACTTGTGCCAGATATATCCTATACTTACTAGTTATGACGAAGACGATAAGTGTGACGATGGACCTCCAATCCTTGATTCTGTTGGTATCAAGATCGACGACTGTTGACGTTGACGTCGACATGCTGAAAACTCCTTGGTGACAGCAACGTCGCAGCAGGATACAGGACGAGCCTTTCGCAAGATGATTCCAGAGGATATCGGAGGGTTTTCGCAAGATTGGTGTGTGTATTATGTATATGATGAGTAAAGTAAGTCTTACACATGCTAGTATATGAGTAACCCCACGTGACTCATCAGCCAGCCACCAGACAAGGATCCTCGACGTCTCAACATCTAATTTTCCATCAACCATCACCACTTTCAAAGAATGATCAATTAATGTATCCCATCGATACTTCGAATTCGTATTCATATTCGTATTCATATCCACACTCCAATGCGTCTCAGCATAGGCGCCCTCATAAGGTTACGCAGATTCCAACGCCTTGCTTTCTCCCCTTGGTCTGCGCCAGGCCCATCAAAGCATATCAAAATAGACGACGAAGAACGAAGTGTAAATTCCTACTCCTATGATTCACCGCCGAATCAACAACAAGATCGATCATCTTTCCCCATTACAAGGATGATTCTTCTCGCCCTCCTAGCTCTTCTTTTCATGGTGCTCTTGTTGGGCTACACTCTTTATAAACCACCAAAGTTCGTCATCAGCTACCTTCGATGGAAATATCCCGGCGTCTTATTCCATATACCTCTATCAAATTCTCACCAAGTGGTCGCCCTGACTATTGATGACGCGCCGTCTGGAGAAACAGCTCGAATCTTAGATTTGCTCAAGATTTATCATGCTAAAGCAACATTTTTTGTCATAGGAGGTCAGGTGGCCGCACACCCCGAGATAATTCAAAGAATTCATGATGAGGGTCACGAATTGGGCAACCATGCCTGGGCCGATGAACCTTCCATATCTCTTCCATTATCTGAGTTGGAACGTCAGATCAAGGAAGTCGAAGCTCTTCTACCCGCCAATCATCCTATCACTGGGTCAAAAGTTTCACCCAAGTACTTTCGGCCAGGATCCGGATTCTTCAATGGGCAAATGTTGCAGATGGCTAGGGGACTGGGGTATCGCGTTGCTCTAGGTAGCATTTATCCTCACGATCCGCAAATCCACAACGCAAGAGTCAATGCAAAGCATGTATTGAGCATGGCAAGACCGGGAGGAATCATCATCGTGCATGACAGGAGGTCGTATTCCGCTGCTCAGATAGAGCTGATTCTTGGTGGACTGAAGAAGAGGAAGTTCAGAGTTGAATCATTGGGGGGCTTGCTTGGGGTCGCTGGAATCAATAAGCCGGTTTAGTCATGGGGTATTCTAAACGGTATTACCTAAAGCAGAGATCTCACTATATAATATGGTCACGAAATATGACCTGTACGATATCAACGCTCTTCTTCCACCGAAGAATTCAATGACCACATTTCAATCTTCACCCTTGAGTAGATTCGCTAAAATCAAACGACGCTATCAAATATTCACTACCTTATACTACACATCTACATCGTCAAAGCTCTCGCGTACCTCTACATAACAAGATTTCATCTTTGCCTTTGGAATTTCTTTAAAAATATATTCCTCGAGTTGCAACCTGGTTTAACTCCCTCTCCTCAATCGAACGACTTTTCCTCGATCAACCGACTTCTCTTAAATCGAGCGACTAGCTCTGATTATCCCTCAGCCAGCATGAGTGCACCAATGAAGAGAAAGCTAATGGATTCCCCGGGTGAGGCCGCGGTCAACTTGAACATGTCAGAAGCCACGACTAGAGTCCCTCTTACCATGGAAATGAAATGAAACCAAAAGAAACGAGCAACTGGATTGAAAAAAAAAGAAAAAACGTCAGAAACAAAGACAGACGTCGGCGCTTGATCTTGATCTCAAGCGTAGGATGATGCAGGAAACGGACAATCGCCTAGAAGAACAGGGGAAAAAAATCTTAGGAAACAAAGATACGCGGCGCTTTGTCTCAAAGACGAACCTAACCATTCCATTCTCGTTTCAAAGAGTCTCGGCCGCCAGAGCTTCTCCGATGATCAAATTGAGGAGACAAGTGTCGAGCGTGGGTCCACCAGGTGGTCCGGCAACGCAAGTTAACTGCAGGATGATATTCGCGGGGTGAAGCAAAGCAAAGCAAAGCAGCGATAAGTCGCGAGACGAAGGATCAAGATCAGAGCCAAGAAGATCCGTTCACCGGCCTCACACACGACTCAGGTGGCTGGTTGGTTGGTTGGTTCCAAGGATTGTTTCATTCTGGGAACCGAGTTCGGGTTGAACTTAACTAACCGTTATATTTTGAAAAGGAAAAAATAAATAGAAATAGAAATAAAAATGAAACTTGTAGCGCGCGCGTGAGAAGAAAAAAAAAAAAAGAAAAAAAAGCTAATTGATAAATTATCTTTCCGCCGCTCATTCAATCAATCATAAGCTTGCTCAAGTACAAAAGTGGGGGCCAGCAGCCACGATTTATCGAGATGAAAATAATAATAAAATAGTAATAATAATTTTTATTAAATGACAAACACCTTCCGTTTGTAGTGAGCGATAGATCGATCAATCTAGTATCTGGAATCAATCAATCTACAGCTAGCCTCCCTCCCTCCCCCCCTCCCTCCTAGCTAGCGGGTACCGACGAAGCGACGCGAAGCGAAGCGAACGGAACGGAACGCCTGTTGATGTTTGAGAAAGGAGAGAAAGAGGGCCGGGGAAGGGGGTTGATCTTGCGATGAGGTAGATAGGCAGAAGATATATAGGTCATTATTTCATGGATTTCACGGGTTGCATCGCGTGAGATGAATAATAAATACATCCAGGCTCAGCCGCCTATTGCCAATCTATCTGATTGTTACGTCAAACCCCCCATCATATCATCACTTCGAAGCGGAGGTAGTAGTGGATTACCACGATGATATGGTCCCCCAGAATCGTACAGACACATATACACATATACACCTACACACACAAAGCAACCAAAAAAAACAAAAACAAAAAAAACATCAAAATATACAAAATATACAATATAATTCATTCAAATACGAGTCATCCCTTGAAAGAATCTCTCTCTCTCAAGCGACAAGTATCAGCCCCATTCACCAATTCCCTGCTATTCATACACTACCAACAACTATTCAACGAACCTAGAGAACTCGACAGAATAAAATAAAATAAAAATATATAAAAAAGAAAATGGGGTATGTGCCATGTATGCATCAATTAAACTCAGAAAATGCCTCTCATCTGCTCTACATACACCATACTACACTGTACTATCTACCCCGCATCTCTCTCTCCTTCAAGTGCTTTCCTTCCTTCCCTTCCCTTCCTTCCTATACAAAAGAACCCTATGGAATGAACTAGAGAATTTTGTGACGCTAAATGACCCAAGGAAATCGTTATCTTATGTTCAATAATATTACCACCGCTCTTCTTGTCCATCGACTCGCTTGCAAGCCAATAGGACAGGGTGATGAGATAAGATGCGAGAGGAAGTAATGCATCCTTTACATTACGTAAAGACAGCGCTATTCATTCTTCCACATCTTTTCGACCAAGGAAAATCTAATCAACTAATGATTCTAATAAGCCTTCCCAACCCCAAAGTTTACGTCCGGTACCGTAGGATGGCGACTCTCAGCACTACCATCTACCGGCGCGGCAGCCTGGACGAGATTTTCTTGGCTACGCGAATAGGGATGTGCGGGTTCGTTCATGAAACTTGTGGATTCGTGCCTATCATGTGAGGAGTTGAGATAGGAGCGTTTGTGATCGGCTTCGTAGGAGTGGATGCTGGATTTGGAGTCCATGAGGAGGGAGTTGCGGGCGTCGAGGGGAGTGAGGTTGTCGAGGTCGCGGTTGAGTTTTTCTGAGGAAGGGGGGTTAATTTCAAGGGGGTCTGGAGAGGTGATAGGTGGGAATGAACTTACCAGCTTCCTTGCGACGTTTGCGATGGGGGTTTTGTTTGATGATGGAGATTACGGCATTTACACCGATGAGGATGGCGAGAGTACCGGTGAGCACTGATTGAATGGCGATGAGGACAACACCGGTGACGGTTTGAGTGGTTTGGGAAATTCCGAGTTCTTCGACAAAGACTAAGATGCATATGACGGATAGAACGCGTACACCTTGAACAAACATATTAATTACATTTGCGGATCTTCTCTCAAAAGGACGAGCCCAGAGGAGAAGAGCGAGCACTAATAGATGAGTTAGAATGAATTTGTTGGAATAGTAAAGTCAAATACTTACTGAGAGCTTCAATGATGAGTTGGGCGACCGTTTGGCCAAGACCATGTCCATCACCTGCGGCTAATACACATCCTTTTGCAAACATGTAGATGATGACGGGGACAAAAAGCCACCAGTAATCCTTCTTGTAGTTTTCGTAAAACATGCTGTATTTGAGCCAGTTATCCTTCTTCTCGTATAATCCTGATACATCTCCATCTCTCTCCTTGAGCTGCTTTGCTGCAGAATAAATCTTCCAAGCGAAAAAGAGAAGAACACCGGTAAATATACTTAATGTTATAGCAGCAAGTGCTTTGGCAGCCCATGAATCTCCATTGGTGAATTGGAAAATGCAGTACAGTACCCATATGCCATAAAGAGCGAGGATCAATTGCAACATGAGACGAGCCATGGTTTGCCAGTAATGTTTTCGGAATCCAGTGAGACTCGGGGGGAAAGATGCGAAAAGGGCCCAGGTCTCGAGGAGGACCTTGAAGGCGAGAACGGCGACGACAATTCCAGCAATAACGCATGCAACTATCAGAAGAACGGTCATGAAAGTATTGGCTTGGGGAACGGAAAGCTCTTCGACATATGCTTTGATTCCTGCTACTTTTTCTTCGATGACTGCAGTTACACTTTCCGTAGCATTACTCGTTCCATTAACGGACGCCACAATCTCTCGCGCGTTGAGCATCGAGTCTGAGAACAATGATCGTTTATCGGGAGTTTTAGTCGAACCATCAGCGAATACCAACGTAGCATTACGCAAATAAGTAACACTATCAGCAGTCAAGTTTCCACCCGTAGCAGCCCGGAAACTATCAATCGATCTTTGCATAGCGGTCCAAGGAACGATACCAGTGCTAAACGCAAAGTTCATGGTAAATTGTCGATAGATCGGAGGATGCTTGACGGACATCATTCCATTCATAGCCATACCCTGAAACCAAACCAAACATTCCATAAACGTCGGGCTGGTTGCAGCAGCTCCACCGGTTCCACCTGCACCAGCAGCAGCAGCAGCACCAAGTGCTGAAACTCCACCTACAATGGCAGCAGCACCAGCTACACTTGCTGCAACATAGGATACAGCAGGAATGGTCGTGGTCTTTCCATTGGTGATATCTGCTTGGACGCAAGCAACTTCCACTCCAGTATCCAGGGTTTTGAGTACGATGGTGGCTATGGCGGAAATATCAGGTACTGAGAAGGCCATGGCGGGAATCAACTGGGCATATTGACCGGGGATCGCTTGTGTTCCAGAGGCAGCAAAAGTTCCCTGGGGGACTATGTGAGAGGATTAGTCCGGACTGTCTTGTAGACTTGAGGGGAAAAAAGGGATGAATGAAACTTACCGGGACACAATTGGTTTATAAATGTGCTCTGATCACACGGGTTGAAAGTGTTTGAATAGACTGAAGTCCCATATGCAGTCACGTCGACCTTGGCGGCGACGCTTATCGACGAGTTACTCGATCCGGCCAAATCGAAAGTGACCGTTTTCGCGTCGTTGTCGAATACGACGGACATCTTCGTGATCGAGATACTGGAGTCGGCCAAACATGATGTAAAACCTGTTGTCCTGAGAACTTGACCTGCAAGAACTCTGCCCGGCAGAGATGCTAATAAGAATAAGGAAAAGGTTGAAATTTGCCGCAACATCATGGCGGCGGCGTGTGTGTGTTTTCACGGCGAAAGACCGCTTGTGTCGAGCACCTGAATTCCCCAAATATCCGAATGCAGAAGGAATCTCTCTATTCGAAGTCGGCGTGTGTCCCTATGGTGATGGAATGGTATCCTCAACGTGTATGTATGTATGTATGTTGTTGATATGTCTCTATGATTAGGACCTCATGCGATTCGAAGAGAAGAGCGTTGTAGGTAATATGGCCTAGGGTCAACCTGGAACGAACAAAAGGTATGGTCAAAGCTGCAGAAGCTAATTGCGAATAGCAAATGCAGAGATGGAAGATTGAAGTTCGTGGAAACGGGGGAGGAGCGGCAGAAGTGAGTGTGTAGGTCGATAAGCAATGAAGGTTGGTGGGAAAAGTATGATGGAAAGACGGGGAGGGGGTTGGGGCGGATTGGACCACGAAGGTGTGTATGAAGATGAAAGAGAGAGGAGCAAGAGCAAGAAAAGCGCTTGTAATTTGGGGGGAGAGACTATCACATTACAAAAGAACGATGAAAGGAAGGGGAAGAGGCAAAAACAATGAACGAGCGTAGTCAGTGAAGCATCTGCGGCTATCAGGATCTCATGTTGTAGGATTGGCTGCAGGTGCGGTGCGGGACTGGATTGTACGGCCTCGTGCTGGAGTGTACGGTGGGGAAGGAGAAGGAGAAGGAGAGGGAGGAGGAGGAGGAGAAGAGGAAAGAACCGGAGATTGAGACTGAGAGTCTGGCATCGATCAGGTGACAGGGGTGGCTGAGTGAGAGTGGAGCCAGGGGCCAAGAATGGACAAGTCTCGGTTTCGATCAAGGAAGGACCCAAGCAGGTATGCAATTCTTGCATCAAATCAACCCAAGTAAAGCCGGAACTAGATTTTAACCTCAGGGGTAAGAGATTGGCCGAGCCACTTATGGCCAGCGGCACGAATGATTGGATGCAAAACCCACATTCAGGTGCCGACCGTTTCAAGGATGATTGCTAGGCGTTTGATTGGCTGCTGGTGACTATAATTAGCCTGGCCTGGATCGCGATGAACAACGGACCAATAGTTCCGATCTCCTCGAGTAGTCTAATTATGCAATGGCTAATCAATCCCGATGAAGTATAAACGACAATGCAATGTAGACTGTATACAACATCAAGCTGGATTGATCATGGCACGGATTAAGGCATCCCGTCCGCTCTGCCATACACAAGCTTCAGATCGGTGGATTAGTAGCTGGGTGCGTGGTTTCTTTGGCCTCTAGTTGCCAAGACTGGTTTTGACATAGGGCACACACATGCACACCCTGTTCTGACCTCCTTTTGGGAGACACGGATAATAACAGCGGCGACTCCATTCCTACCCGGGCAAGGGAGCCCAGAGTGAGGAAATACACATTACGCAAGCAGGAAAATCCTCAAACTGCTCTCTTTTGCCATTGTCCATTCCCATCGTGGGGGCAGTTACGATCTTGTGATTTTCATCTCAACGCATAGCTTCCATGTTTCTTTTTCCGGTCATAGTCAGAACCTGCCTGGCATTGAAGGGTTGGTGATTTGGCTCTTCGACCTGCTGTCTGTCATTATTCAAACCGATACCCGAGTTATACTAGTATTGTCATGCTGCAAACAGATATATACAACAGCGTCAATAGCGGAATGCCATCATATTGCTAGTCATATATTACTGTAGTTGGTTAATCTGTAATCTCATAAATGTCTTACAGACGTAGAGGTATCGGTATACTCTAGATATACATGTATGAAAATCCGTTGCTTTGAATTCATCACCCCTCGCTTAACTTGGGTTTCGTTATTTGACCTTACTCTTGTACGCAACATTACACCGTACAACGTTAACGGCACGCTTCTCGTCATAATCAGAAGCCGCCCGCAGCAGAATCGATATCGCCCCTGCTGCCGCCCCTGCCTGTCGCGTGTTGTAATTGGTAGCGTCGTTAACGTTGTTACATCGCGAGAGAGGGCTTCAAGTGGGATCCGAGTCGTCAGGAATAAATATCTGTCTGTCTTCTGCTGTGCGCTCTCAAGATGGTCGGTTCGAACCCCCCACGTTGGGCTGGCTCAATTCCCATTCATGATCAATAAGAACTTGAATGCCAGCGTGTGCAAGGTGTGTGTGCAATTTGTTTTTTTGGCTTCAGCTTTCTTTTCTTCTTTCTTAACTTTGATTTCGCCGTATGTGCAGAGTATGTATGCTCGGCTATCCTCCTCGCCCCACTTAATTACCGAGCCCATATCTCATCAAGGTTGGCGGGATCCGTCCAAGCTTTTGTGGGATAAGCACTATACATTCTTGGTTTTTTTGGGTTTCTTTCCCTTCCTTGCTTTTCTCGAAAACCACATAAGAAAGAAGAGGCCGATTGATGATTTGTTCACTCTGGATGTCACATCTTCTTGCCAATTTTGCTCCACGGCTTTAAATCCAAACGCCCACCGATCAAAGTATGATAACTCAACCGGGCAGATGGCCGAGCGGTTATGGCGTGTGACTCAAGCTTTTATCCGCTTAATTGATGCAAAGAAAATCAATTAATTAGCATTCTCATGGGGCAACCCGCGTGGGTTCAAATCCCACTCTGTTCAGGGATTCTTTTGCCACCATTTTGTGGAAGGGAATTCGACATGGATTTTGGATGTGATAGATAGATAGATAGTATAGATACGGACAACAAGGCAGATAGATAGATGATGAGGGTATGTATCGTATGTATGAGTTTTGACCAGATCGTTTCTCGTCTTTTCATCGTCGAGTTCCTTTAGTAGGGCCTTTCTTGTAGATGAGTTTGATATCAAGTCGTCACTTAGTACATCCAGGAAAAAGTACGAGGTTGACATCTCATGCTTACTACAATGGACTGCAATAATCACCACTAACTACTCCATATCCAACAATACAAATATAAACATACATACAAACGACTACTCCACATCTTCATCGCCATCAACCTCTGCATAACTCTTTTTCTTTGCCGCGGCCCTCCCACTTTGTCTAGCCGGTCTAGACTTCGTGACCGGTTTCTTCAATTCATCATCATCATCAGCCGACAAATCGGGCATCCTCAAATCATCGTCCTCATTCGAAACGCTATCACTAGGCGTCTGCACCTTCTTCGCAGTCTTTCTCTTCGCCGGTGCCGGCGCTGTCTTTTTCTTAGCGGGCGTGGTTTTATTCTCAGCCTTTTCATCCCCCCTAGCCTGTGCACTCTTAACCAATTCCACCACCTCGAAAACATCATTCAGACACTCCGCTCTCGCCAATTGGGTCTTGACTCCTGCGTCAAATGGCATCATCTTCCTCTCCGTAATCTTCTTCCTCGCCTCGAAATTTGCTGGCGTAGGGTTCTTAAATATCTCCTCTTCCTCTTCCTCCTTGTCCCCCTCAGTTCCTTTCCTTTTGACTTCTCTCTTCTTTGGTCGCAACCATTCTTCCATCCCTATTGGCCAATATACACGATTATCCTTTCCTCCCATGCCAACTTCTTCTTCTGGCACTATTTCCTTAGCCGGCTCCTCTTCCTCTTCAAGCTCATGGCCAAATTCTTCAATCTCTTCTGCGATCTGCTTCTTCATCTTTTTCTTCTTGGGTTTCTGAGGTAGAACACGATTATCATCGTCTCTCTCATAAGGGACAATGTCATTAAATTTGTCGTATCCCGGTAATTTGAATGTCCTCATTAATTCAAATACTGCCTGTTCTTTATCCTTGGCCTCAATCATTAAATCCATATCGTTTGCGCAGGGTGGGAGTGTTGCTGGTCTAGGATTATGTTTTCGTCTCTGCTTTGCAGTAACTGCTTGAGGCGTTTGTTCACTGTAATGCATTTTCTGCGTGATGCCCTTTTTTGTCCATCCAGCTTTGATTCTTGGATAGAGATCCATGATGTCCTTAGTACCTTCACGGATCTGACTAGAATCGAACAAAATATTATTATGGTGAAAGTCAAGACACAGAGGAATATTGAGCTCTTCACAGATGGGAAGGAGATCGTGGACATTCCACGACACATCATCGTTTTCGAGAACGAGCCGTTCTTTGATGGAAGGTGAAAGCTTAGCGTAATTTTCGCGGAAGCGATCAAGTGTGGCAGCCTTGTCGCCAAATGTACCTCCCATATGTAGGATCAAGACTGCATCTTTGTTGATTTGGGTTGGCAATTTGAGTAGTCCGAGCATTTCGTCATGATATTCGAGGTCTCGAAATGCACTCGCAATGACTTCTGGACGCGGAGAACCCAATTGGGTGAACTGAATATTTTGTTAATTTTTAGCCGAAGATTAGGTGAGTTCAACTTACCTGTCCAGGATGTGTGCTAACTCGATGTCCCAATTCTGCTACCACTTTCCCAACTTCTGCAAGAGCTTCACTAGCAAATGGGGCAAGCTTATAGCCATACTCGGCATGACTAGCAAACGGAAACATTTCCGAACTCAATCTCATGAACTTGATACCATATTTGTCATTCCATCGTATCATTTTTGGTAGGTCTCGAATATTTGCCAAACATAATTCTTCGACATATCGCTGCCCTCGTTCGATAGAAGCAGGCTTTGATTTATCTGGTCGATTCTTGGTGGCATGCTCAGGCTGTGAAGGATCTTTCAGAGGGTGTCGATGCTCGACAATAGAAGCAATACGGCAGGTTCGGGATGTGAAGACTGGAGGATTTGATGACCTCAGATAAGTATTCAAGCATGCCTGTATTCAAACATCAGCATTGACGATATTGCTCTGGCGACAGGAATTCCGACTTACATATCCTAATCTCCCTTTCCATGGTAGAGGTAAATAGTCACTATTGATAGGAGGCGGCCTCCTCGCCTCCAGCTTTATAGCATCGGCATCCTCCGCCTGTCCTTCATCATCTCCATCAGGATCGACCCTCTTATCCCATTCATCCTCATGACCTACTTTTTTCATCTTTTTCTCCGCGGCCTTTTTAGCAGCCTGTTCTGCCACAAAAGCTTTTATTTCATCCGACCCTTTCTTTGCGGCAACCGAGCTTTTTGTCGACATTTTCTTCTGCTTCTTGGCGGGTGTAGGAGCGAGTAATTCATCCCCAACATCGGACAACGATGAATCGCTCTCCTCGTTCTTGATCGGAAAGTTCACACTATTTTCCTTTGCGGGCGTTATGGGTACCCCGATTTTCTTCAAGTCAAAAGACTCCCCTGCCTCATCAGCGTCCGGACTTGCGCGAAGTGCCGCCTTACTATCTACGATGTCCGCATTCTGCTCAGGATTGGTGTCAGGTTTGCCTCTGCGAGACGATTGTCGTGAGGGCCTTGCAGGTGGCTTAACCGAAGTGGACTGGCTCGGAGGTAGAATTGGGGTCGAACCACTATCGACCGTGGGCTTCGCCGCCACTGAGGATCTCCTTCGTTTAGGTGGCATTTCTAGACTCCTGACTCGGAAACTGTCTTGACGAGATAAAGTTATGTGTGTGCGGCTCAAGCTAGCCCTTCCAATTAAAGGGTATGCGAAGTGTCCGGGAAGGCGCAAGTGAGGAGAGAGAGACGCAAACATTCAATATTGAGATTGAGACTGAGACAGAAATTGAAATTGAGAAATGATGTATGAAAGGTAATGTCCTACCTCGAAGTATGTACATATGTATAGCTTACCTCACCTGCGTCTGTGGAATGAACTCAATACACGCCATGCGCTTAGTTGCATGATAGCTCATGGCTAAAAACCTGAGTTATCTAGGCGGATCGAAGCTAACAAGCCATGACGTTGATAACTTCTTAGCGCCCGCGTCACATGACAGTCCCCTTCCCCTTGGCAACCCCGACTTACATTTCAGGAACATCAAGTACAGTTGAACTTTGTATATAATCAAATTCATATCTCTGATTTACTATTATTATTACTACTTTGGCTAAGACCTTAAGCCTTGCTTTCAAGAACCCAATTCCCTTATAGAAGATTGTGCTACCGATTACCAACGAGCACCTATCAGCATGCATTCAAAAAAGAAAACAGATATTTGTATCGCGAAGAATTAACAGACAATCAAATTGCCGTGCCATGCTCGCCGATCACAGCCTTCACATCATCGTGATGATGAACGGGATGTGTGTCAATGGCTCCATCGCGACGACGAGTGCTCTCTGGATCAAATACACCGTCGTTATGATGAGTGTACTTTTCATTAGCGACGCCACCGACTCCACCGGCTCCGCGGACATCACCAATAGGAGCTGTAACCTTGAAGTTTCCAGCTTCAATGTCCTTTGCCAATGCATCCAATCTAGACACCTTGGGATTCACTTTCCATGGACGGATACCTGAATCGAAGACCTCGTCCATTTCCTCAAGTGTCCTACCTTTAGTCTCTGGTGCAGTCAAAAAAATGTGGATGAAAGCAAGTGCGTTAAATGTGGCGAAGATCATGTACATTTTCCAGTTGATGTTCTTCAACAATGGTGGGACTGCGAAAGCAAGAACACAGTTCCAAAACCAATTGGATGAGGTTGCGAGAGAGACAGCCTTTGCACGAATCCGATTTGGGAAGATTTCGGCTGGGTAAGTCCATGATGAAGGTCCCCAGGTTGTTGCAAATGCACAGACAAAAAGGTATGTCTATGAAAACAGAAATTAGTATATTGGAAACAGAGCAAGAGTAGTAAGAAACAGCACGTACCATAGCAACAATGGCAGATGATACACCCTTTTTCTTGTATACGACCCATGTAAGGTTCTTGTTTTGTTCGGTTTGAGTCTTGTCTGTATCATTGGGTTCTCCATAGCCTGCCTGAAGGCCACCAGCGATGAAAAGGAAAGTCATCATAAGAAGGGAACCGATGAGCATCGATTTTCTTCTTCCAAACCGATCTATATATAAAATCGCTGGGAGTGTCAACATCACATTGAGAATATATTGGATGGATGCAGTAACCAATGGGTTTGCAATATCTGCACCTTGCATGATATCTAAAATACGTTAGTAATGCTTCCCGTCATTCATGTGCTGGCTACTTACAAACGACATAGTACATCATGATGTTCATTCCACAGAGCTGAGACCACATTTGGATAGACATTCCCAAGATGACACGCTTCAACATTCGCGGGGCTGCAAGTTGCTTGTAACTGCCGATAGCTTCCTCGCGCTCGAATCGAAGTGCTTCCTCAATTTCCTGGTATTCAGCGAGAACCTTTGGATGGTTGACATCACCACCACCGTGAAGGTCTGCGATAACTCTGATGGCTTCCTCCCATCGATCCTTGGATGCCAGCCATCTAGGAGATTTAGGTAAGAAGAACATGCCGAAGAATAGAATGACCGCAGGGACGATTTGAACTCCCCACGGAATGCGGAATGCCGAGGTAGGTTGATCCTGTGGAAACATATATCAGTATGCTAGCTTTTCTTCTAATGTCATTGAACTTACCGGATTATTTGGGCCACCTCCAATGTTCGAAGCGCCATATTGAATAAAGTACTGAATGAGAATACCCCAAGTGATGGCCCACTGTTGAAGAGAGACGACTCGACCTCTGATCTCTTTTGGTGCAATTTCCGATTGATAGATGGGGCAGATCGCTGAGGCAATACCAACACAGAGCCCAGCAATGACTCGGCCGACAACTAACATAGCTACATTGACAGAGGCGCATTGAATGCTAGATCAAAGTATCAGTTGTGTCTGGAAAACAAGAGAGAGAACTTTACATTGAGCCAATGATCCAGAAGATTGATGCAATTTGTATGCTAGCCCGCCTAGAATATATGTCGGCGATGAAAGAGGAAGACAAAGCACCAATTAGAGATCCAGCAGGCATAGCACAGGTTATTCCACCTTGGCCATAAGATTGAGGATTATTGAAGTATTTGACGTATGCCTGTGTTCCAAGAACACCAGACATACTGGATATATCAAAGCCGAAAAGACCACCGCCTAGACATGTTATTCATTGTTATTCCCTCGAGTGAAACTACTTACCTATTGCGGCAAAAGCGCAAATAACGTACACATTTTTCGTGTACCACATTGCGACTGAGTGAACGACTCCTCGATGAAAGTAGTGTTGAAGTTGTGCTGAGATTATTAGTTGTTGTGTTGCATGTTAGATAGTTGAACCATAACCTTCGAACTAAATAGCATTAAGATGAGGCTACCTGTGGGGTAATAGGTAATTGAATTAGATAAAACAGTGCATATGCTGCTGTATTCACCTAATATTCTGAGTGCCCGCACGTGTTGAATCACATCCTCAAGTTTGATATTGAGCTAATTTAGTGAATGAAAGACCCATGCTCCTCCAAAAAGCGTTAATTCGTTAAAATGCGCCAAAACTATATGAGTAGAGCTGATTCGCTCTAGTAGTGAAATGGTTCGAGGGTACATGATCTAGCCGCATTAATCCATTCGGGTTTTACTACTCCGAGTAATCCATATTCACACACGAAGTGAATCTGGGGTAACTGCCCGCCGGAAGACTAAATCTCCTTAGCCTTGCGGTACATATTCTGCGTGGAACTCGCACTTTGATCTCGGCATAATATGAGAACTATCTACATATACATTGCAGCCAATGCAAGTCGTATCAATTTTACTTCAAAGGGTTCAAATCATGAAGCTCTATTGGGTAGACCCGGCATTGAATATTGCCACCAGATTTGGTAGATTAGTCCTGCAGCAAATCAGATGATTGATTAAGCAAATCAAGTGCTTCATTCGGACTACTCTCTCATCGCTACTCGATTTGTCAAACCATCAACAAACGCCGAAGACGCACCGTTGCGACCAAGCCACTGGTGAATATCTGCCAACCACAATGCGGGGAGCTGAGATCCTGAGAATGATATGCTATCTACCGCCGCAGGTGAGCTGTTATTCTAGGAATGTATTTTCATGATATTGGTGCCATGCTGTAGCAAGTGTGGATTCTCCAGCAAGTGGTGTTATCCAATCATTCATCCGACCAGAAGCTGTGTAACACACTGACGTGCTATCCAATTCTTGTCGCATTCCTCACGACCCATGAAGAATCCGCCATCTTGTTTTCGAGGCTTTGCTTGGCACATTATGTGCGGGGTGAATGGTAAGTAGCATGCATTAGATACTCGGAGAATCACAATAGCTGCAGTAGGTAAGTGGCAATATCAAAACCTAGTAGAAACATGCATAAGTTGCCTATACTAGATTGCTGCAGATGGTCAAAAATAAACGTCCAATGCCATGGATCTGAACCAAATACTTGGGTCGAGGTCGTCTGCCTGTGAGAAACGCTTGCGATTGAAGATTATGAACAAAAATCTATTAATGGATTTGACCCTAGAACAAACTCGTCATCTCGCATATATAAGGCTGAGGTACGATAGTACTTTTCAAGGACGAGGCGACAGTTCCTCAACTATATTCTTTGGTTCTTTCCACGCAAGTGCAACGTATCTAATCATGAACTTGTTTAGCTTGGGAAATCAGAAGAATTGGAGAGAAAGACAGACTTTGTATGACTTCCTCGTGCTGCTACTTCGCCCTTACTATTTGTAAATTGAATAGATGTATACGCCAATGTCTTTCCGACTATGTTTGTGTTAGAGACAGAAACACCGATGAAAACGAGACCTCAACTTACATTTGTCACAAGTTACTACTGCTTTCAGTACGTCTCCAACCTTGCCACCGGGGTTGAGGTAAGTGACTTCAGTTAGGTTAGATAACTAAAATTGGACTTGAACTGCATTCATAGGAAATTTACCATTCAAATCAGTAGAAACACCAGTGGCATAAAGGCCTCTCGAGGCAACAGCTAGTGAGCCACCCAAGTCCACCATACTAGCAATCGTACCTCCATGAATGATATTTAAACGGTTCTAAAGCAAATAAATAACTGAACCAAGCATATAGATTTGGTAGAGCTTTCTTACAGTGTGTTCTTTCTTGATATCGAGCTCAAAATCCACGCGTCCTGGCTCTGCTCCTGTGACTCGAAGCTTCCCGAGGTCAATTTCTTAACAAACAAATAAACGGTTTTCATACGACCTTACATTTTCACCAAAGAGTCTACAGTTGAGAATGTCAGTCAGGATTACTGTAGACAAACGCTGTCAAAATGGCCGCGAAAACGAGCAAGGTTAATCCATCCCAGAGGCATCCAATGCTACATGGTCCTCGATGGGAAATCTTCAGCTGATAGATCAATTACAGATACTACCTGGAAGCCAAACAGCCAAGCAGCCAAACAGCCAAGCAGCCAAAACAAGCAAAAGCATAGAGGGCCGAATACTTGTGGATGAGAACGAAGCTGCATTCCAATACGAAAGAAGCAAGAAATACATGAAAACAATTGCAATACCTCGGCTCAAGTCCTGATGATTCTTGAAACGACTTCAGAACCTACGGAGGAGGTGAGAATATCAGCCAAGCGCATTGTAGGATATACGAGAACCACTCACTGATCGTACAAATCTCAGAGCAGCCATATTGGCACGTCAATCCGGGATATGGTTGGTATGTCTTGCAATTGGTGTACATGTCTTGATGTTGATGTTCTTGATGTCTTGGAGAAAGACAACGCATGGTCCAAGCTCAAATTTCTCCACAACCAGGCTAAGGTTCACTTTCCTGCGAGGCTGTACATATATAGTAATATTTCTTACCAGCAATGAGAATGAGGAAGTGATATGATCATATTTGCAAACAGCCGCGGAGAATCATTTCAACATGTCTGTGTCGACTCTTGCTTCGTTCGAGTATCTGGAGAGGCTGCCCGGTACAACGTTCAGAAGATTGTATCAACAGCCTTCCACCTCTCTGGCCATTTTCAGGCGCATGTTGCCTCATCTTGCCAAAACCTTTGTGATGGCACTACTCTATATGCCCAAGCCTCTCCCCCTGACAGCTTTGGATCAATGGGTACAACCGAAGAGCAAGAAGTGCGTATGTCCTGGTGGAAGATGTATCATACATGCTGAACTTTCCCAGGCAAAAAGATCAAGCGCTATCCTTACTATCGCGACTGCATATTGTTGATATTACTGCGCTGAGTCGAGAAGATCCTCAGACTGTAGCTTTGACCAAGAGCTTTGGGGCGTCATTGCGACTGGCACTTACTGGTGGAGGGAATCATCAATCTTTCGGAGTACCCTCATCGGACCTCATGGCGCCAGATATCGATATAGATTTCTTGGACGTACATGCGCGAATGCAGTGGGAAGGGATCCTACATTATATGGTGAACAGTGTTGGCGCAGGTTCGGGGCAAGCGGGGAACGGTCCCGCAAACTCGGTCAAGAAATTGTTGGATGCAGGAAAGCTGGTTACAAGAGGCCGAGGGGTGGGTATTACCCAAGCTGGATTCTCATTTCTATTGCAGGAAGCCAATACGCAGGTCTGGACTTTACTTCTTCTATGGATTGAAAATGCCGAGAGTATGGGGATGGATTCCGTTGATGTACTATCTTTCCTCTTCATGCTAGGCTCCCTCGAACTCGGACGCGCATACAGCACCACCACTCTCACAGACGCCCAGCATAACATGCTCGGCAACCTCATTGACTTTGGGCTGATCTACCTCCCCCCTACCGCCCCAACCCAATTCTTCCCAACCCGTCTCGCCACCACGCTCACTTCAGATGCTAGCGCCCTCCGCACCGTATCGGCCGGTTTTGACGCCGCTTCCAAATCTGCCGCGAGCCAAAAAGGTTTCATCATAATTGAAACCAACTACCGTCTATACGCCTACACGACATCCCCCCTCCAAATCGCCGTCCTCTCCCTCTTCACCAAACTCCACACCCGCTATCCCAACATGGTCAGTGGTCGCATCTCCCGCGATTCCATCCGCACCGCCATATCCCACGGCATCACCTCGGACCAAATCATAACCTACCTATCGACGCACGCGCACCCCCAACTCGTGAAAGCCTCTTCTGCAGCCCACGGAGGACCCGTCTTGCCACCTACGGTCGTCGATCAGATCCGTCTCTGGCAGTTGGAAAACGAGAGGATGAAAGCCGTGGCCGGCTTTCTGTTCAAGGATTTCGAGGGCCAAAAGGAATACGAAGGGTGTGCGAAGTATGCCGAGGAGGTGGGAGTGTTGGTTTGGAAAAATGATGCCAAGAGGATGTTTTTCGTGACGAGGGTGGAACAATTGAGAGATTATATCAAAGCGAGGAAAATAAAATAAGGGGGGGCAGGGGGGACTTTTCTACTCAATTGAAAAATGTGAAAATGAGATTGGGCAAAAGAAATGAAAAGATTTTAGCATGGGATACGATAGGATAGGTTAGGATGGGATGGGATGGTATGCATAGCGAGGCGTTAAAGGTGTTAAAAGGTGTTGAAATATTATGCCATGGATTTATTTACAAATATACTCCTACCATTTCTTAAATACCTCCATACCAACCTATAATCCAAAACCCATTCAACCATCATGTCCTGTACTTTCCTCTCGTATAAATAGAACGGTATATATCAGGTCAGATAGATGACTTGCCCTCATCCCTACCCTCTTCGCAGTCACAGTTACAGTCACAGTCACAGTTATTCTCCATCGTTGCATAATGCATGCAGCATTATCCACCCGAGAACCCATCATCCCCCCCTCTCATGAACCGGGCAGGGCAGGGCAGGAAGGATATCTTTGCTTGCTTTCTCGCTTGCTCAAGCGATTTCATTTCCATTTCCATTTCCATTTCCATTGTTTTTTCTCTCTTCATGAGGAGGATCTCATCTCACCATCTCACCCCATCTAATTCCTACCCCCTCTCCACAATCCTTCCATCCGAAAAGAGTACTCAACTTGTGCGAGAATGACGAGCATCAGATCAGATCAGATGAGTAATTAGTTCATGGTGTTTATTCCGTTCCAAAAGCTTCCTTCCTCACAAATATCAAAATAAAAATAAAAATAAAAAGCATCCACGTCAAAATGCATCATAATCTTTAATATTGCGTCTTAGCGTGGGTATTTCGAACCATCACATCGTGTGCATCCATTCACCCATCCATCCATCCACCCATTTATCCCTCCATCCATTACCTCATTAATCAAAAGAAGACTCGTCGCTTCATCGAAAAAAAATTGCAAATGCGTAGAGGAAAACAAGGTGAAAAGGAAGAAAACTTCGAAAAAAAGGCTGTACATATCGGTATCCTAACTAGTTGTCTCCAAAGGGAAGAAAAATGTGAAAAAAGCCGCAGCAGTAGATGTCATCGTAGCTTCCGTTATCCATCGTATGAATCCGGCCCATTCCATCTTCAAATACAGTCTAAAAATCCATTTTATGCCTTGGAAGTTCCCAAAAAAAAAGAGGTACAACTTCTGCTTGCATAGAAAATCCCATGAGATCCATCTGGCCCAATCACAAATTACCGTATGTCAAGGCCATTTATTATCCCATCTCGGCTCGTTATGGGCGTGACGTAAAGAGACAAATGTATTGATGGTCAAAGGTACGAATTAAGTTAGTGTAGCCAGCATGGCCCGAACCAATTTTGGTGGAGGAGCTACGAAGAATAAGCTGATTAGCTCTCGTCCACAAAAATCGTCCACAAAAATCATCCACCCCAAATGCCAAGTAACCCACCTCATTCAGGCAAGACACCTAACGATAGGCATGTTTGGGAACACTGATGCTCATCCTACCTTTTCGGTCTTTCTCAATCCTGACTCCCCCTTCAGGCTCCACGATTCTCTCCCTTCTCACAATGGTGACATCTCTACCATCGTGGATTTCATCTTCGTAAAGTACCAATTGGCTATCGCTATGTCGTGCGCCTTCGCGACGAAGACGTTCCGCACGACGTAGTTCTCGGTTGGCCCGTCGATCAGCCTTGAGAGCTTCCTTCTCGGCTTCGAGGGCCTTAATCTCGGCTCGAATTGAACGCTCATCCTTACGGTGACTGTGAGAGCGTGATATGGTCATTGCACCAATAGGCTCTGTGCGTTCAATGATTTCGCGCTTTTCATAGAAAACGCTTTCCTCATCTCGCGATCGAGGGCGACCCTCAAGAATGACAGGATCATAATGGCGGTGACTGTGGTGGCTATGGTGAGAGTATGTGCTTCGTGCTGGAGATGGGGAGCGTTCGACAATCTTGGTAGATTCATGGATTTCAAGGTTTCGTTGAGACTGGGGTGGTGGTGGTGGTGCGTAGATAATTTGTTGAGGCTGTTGTGCGTATACAACTGGTGCATGAGGTGGTGCATAATGTACTGATGGTGGAGGTGGAGGGACATGATGTACTGATGGTGGAGGAGGAGGTGCATGTACTGCTGGTGGAGGTGGTGGGACACTAAAGACCTCGGTATGTTCTTCGATTATGGTTCCTGCTTCTGACCTACCACCGGACATCTCGAGTTCTGGAGTAACGAGGTATGTTGTTAGAGTTGTCTCTACCTCTTTCGTCTCTTTGACTTTGGCTTCTTTTGCAGAATGGGGTTAGGGGACATTTTCATCTTGTGATGAGGGGAAAATAAAGAACAAACAACACTCACTCTCAGCCGCTTTATAGTCTTCACTCAGCTTGATCAGTTCATCAATGTTCTCTTTTCCGAGTGCCTTTTGAATGATGATTGTATCACCCTATATATATCAGCAACTGGTTGATTGTTAAATGTAGATATAAATCACAAACCTCTTCTTCGAAAGGATAATCTAAATCGATGATAGCTTTCTTGCTAACCAGCCTAGCTGGAATTCTCGTCTTGCCCTTCTTAGGGAATTCGCTTCTGACGGATACTGTGGTGCCAGTATCGGAAGAGCTGACACTCTCACTTCTCACGCTCCTTGTAGCGGTTGAGCGACTTTCTTTGCTATGACTTCTGTGACTTCTTCTTTCACGACTACCTCTTCTATCGTGACTTCTCCTCCTTCGTCTGACAATTTCCCTTTCCCTGATTCTTTCGGGGTAAGCTCTGAAGTCTTCATCGCCATAGAAATCGGGTTCCGCAACCTTGATTTCCTCATAATCTCTTTCGGCATATCTTCGAGGTGGCGGCAATCCTCTGGTTCTTGGTAATGGGACAGGGATCAAAGGTGGTGGTCTGACATCTGGGCGCCTGGCAGGAGGCCCATACTCATCCCTTTCTCTTTCCCTCTCCCGTTCTCTTTCATACTTCACCAACGGCTTACGGTCAAATGTATCAAGAGAACTCTGCCTTCTCAAAAATGCTGGCCTGCCACCAGCTCTACGAGATGGTGGGGAACCATCCCTTTCCCTCTCACGTTCTCGCTCCAATGTAATAGTTGTGGATCTTTGCCTGCTTGGCTCTGGTTCTCGTTCTCTTTGAAATCTGGGTGGTTCGTAGTAATCTCGCTCTTCGTAATGTTCTCGTTCATCTTCGTAACCTCTTGGTCCTCGACGTTCACAAACATCATCATAAGATCTCTCTCGTGTATGAGCAGCTGCTGGACGAAGAAATCGTGAATCTCGTTCATCTCGATCTGTTGCGAAACGGACTCGGTCGCGCTCTGAGGCGAACCGTTCACTATCCCAACGGTTAACCCCGCCGCCGCTGCCGCCACCAGCACCACGGCCACCGCCATAGCTGCTCAGGGTTTCCGAGGAGGTACGATAAGGATCTCCCATTCTAGACATACTTGGTTGAATTTGACCTTTTTTTCGAAAAATCAGATGAAAGAGCGAGAAATCTAAAGATGCGAAGATTCTGAAGAGATTATTGTGAAGTTCAGCTGAGAGATGTCCTGTCCGAAATGACTTTTTTCCGTACCCCGCTTAATAAAGTGAGCGAGCGAGTGGTCGAGAAACGATAAACGCAAGCCAAGCAGCAACGAGTAAGTGAGATAGACGTTGGGTTTTTCGGAAATGAGATTTGGAGATTGGGCAAATTTCCACGATGTATTTTGATTTGTGGTTTAAAAAAGGGAGGCTGGAGTGGTGATTGTCGTTGTTCGAGGATCTTGGGTCTTTGGGTGTTGGGAGATTGAGGGAAGCAGAGCAGAGCAGAGCAGAGCAGAGCAGAGCAGAGCAGAGCAGAGCAGAGCAGAGCAGGCTTTGCAAGATTAGGTTAATCAGGCTATTATTAAGTGACGAAGGGTTCAAGGGTGCAAGGATTCAAGGATTCACTCGCTCGCGGTTTCATTGGATTAGATTCGCCTTGCTGCCCAGCTGCCCAAGGAGTGAGTACAGTACATGTATAGCTTGGTGGGGCTGATGTGTTGCTTTGTTGGTCTTGCGTCTTGGTCCGTTGGCCGTGTTGCTATCTTCTCCTGCCTTGCTTCTTCACCGGCTGTGCTTCTACCCTACGACTGTTGCCGGACGCTTGCCGCCCCTTGTTGAGATTCCAAGCTCGGTGACGTCCTCGGTACTCGTAGACGGCCATGATTAGATGGATTGTGTGTGTACAGGTGCTCGTCTCGTATGCAGAGAATACGAGCATTCGCTTAGATTGGTTCGCAAGCCGTTGTCTGATGAGCTAAAAACCCACCAGCGAGAAGATATGTACGATTGCCAGATCGACCAAAACCTGTGCATGTCCAACGTGTCCCGATCATCTTCCGAGGGCGAGGTAGGGATAACGGGATGCAATGAACTCAATTCAAAAGCTCGTTCCTGATCATGTCGATTGGCAGCTGCAACGTCATGTGCAGCTGGGCAAAACACCCAACTACTGGCCAAGGGGGGCGAGTGACGATGAAGTCCGAGTCCAGGTCTTTCTTCAGTAGAAATAGCCCAGTGCGGATGGGATTGCGAGAACTGTCGTGGCGTCCTTCCTTTCCCCTTTCTAGCAGGATAGATAAGATAAAAAGAGATGAAAAATAAAGATTGCATGCATATTCTACTTCGTTTGCCGTGAATGGGAATACCATCATGCGCATCTATTTGACAAGGGATGGGGATTGATGAAGATGACCAAAATTGGAGAGCGCAATGGAAATTTCACGATTCTGAAGGAAGTCAGTCGAAGCTGTCTCTTCTTCTTCTTTTCGTTTCCTTTTGGACCATGATAGTTTCTAGCTACAGTAGAACTTCCCCGCGTCTAGTGGTGTTTCGTCTTGGGAATGATTAAATGTGAGAATATCGCCGTTGCGGGGGATGGATGTCTGTGGGAGTCACGATGCTTTAAAAGTGTTTACATCTACGGGGTATCCGTTGAACTTGTGGAAAGAACCTTTGGCCAGATAAATTGCCATTGTCAGCCTGAGCGTAGGCGCAAGGTACATGGTCATTCGAGCTCTTGTATATATATATATGTCGATTGCTTCGCTCTTAGCATCGCCTTCCAGATCCTGCCCGTCCGTATTCTGAAAAAGGACGCCCCTTTTCAACAGTCGTGAATATGGCTTCATCGTGCTTCACTATTGTGCCTGCCATCACATCTCTCCTTGCTTCCGTCCAGGGAACGCCGAGTCCTCACCTTGATTAGGATATACTGCTTGCAATGGCCCCAACTGGGTTGACTACCTCACAGTCAAATACAACAAGTCTGCAGTCTTAACCGACAACCTTGCCGGTGGCGGAGCAACCATCAACTCTCATCTCGTTGCTCCTTGGAAACCAGAAGTCATATCCGTTGCCGGGCAAATCGAAAACGTGTTCTTTCCTACGTACGCAGGGAAACCAGAAACAGCTCCTTGGTCATCTAATAACACCCTTTTTGCGTTCTTTGACGGTGTCAATGATGTTGGTAATCCATGGTGGCTTGGAGTTGCAGCAACTGACAATCTCAACGAACGCATCATGGCGGTTTATCACGGCTTGATTGATCAGCTCTACTATACCGGGGCTCGAAATTTTGCATTCTTGAATGTCCCACCGGTCGACAGGAGTCCACATTGAATCGCTGCTGGTGCTGAAGCACAAGCCCAAGAAGCGCGTGACATTGCAGATTGGAACGAACGTCTCGTGGCGCTTACTTCAAGTCTAAAGAAGACTTCCCCGATGTCAATGTACTCACAGTTGATTTCCATGCCATTTTCACCAAAGTTTTGGATCAGCCGAAGAGTTTCCCTCAGACGGCTGGGTATAAAAACACCACCGCTTATTGCGATGCCTATAAGGAGTAAGTTCCAGCTTTCCTCAACATCCCGCCGAGTTTTTGTGCTGCCTACTAACTCAGGTAGCGGTACACCGACATCAGATTGCCTTGATCCATCTTGTTCCATACCAGTCAATGAGTACTTGTGGTCGAATTCGTTGCATCCAACGTATCCCCTTCATGATGTCCTTGCGCAGGCCCTTGCAAAGGTGCTGGGTTCGGGGCCAAATGTCTGCTAGGAGATGCATTGGAGGTTCCATGTTCGCGGTCCCATGTTGAGCTTTGAGCCAGGTTATCGTACACAGTTAGAATTTGTGCTGGCCTTCTATAACATATGTATCTTAATGCTTCCTGTACCCAAGAATTCCACAAAGACGCAAAGAATCTAAGCTGTCTCTGAGCCATCAAGCCCGCTGATATACTGGCCTCCCATGGCCAGGATACATAACCGGCACACCCGAGGTGTCGAGTCGAGATCTTCTCATCAATGGATTGATCGAATCCACATCCCCGTCTTATCTCTTGCCCACGGCGCCTACACCAACCGGAAATTCATCCCTAATTCGTTTCTTTCGTGGGACGGGATCCCATGACCCGATTGAGTTTAGCAAGTCTTACTTATCATTAAGCTTGTCGGATCATTGTACTTGTACTTATAACATACATATATAACATCGCAATTAATCAAAACTCTACTTTAAGATAGTAGCTATAGATAGATCTTATATATGATATATATAAAAAAGAGTTTTGTATTATTCATATGTGCAAGAATGATTAGCAAACCCATTGCCCCTTTAGGCAATAACGGGTATTGGTGGCGGTTGAGGGGATAGATAGATAGCCAGACCTCATACATTTACACATCAAGCAATCCAATCCAATCCATCCCATACATGACCTCGGACACGATTGCAAAGTTCTTGAGAAGATGTAAAAGAGTTTACTGTAGATGACGTTGAGCTGTCGTGTCTTGACCCGATTGATACACCAAGTCCCGCTCACGCACAGGTTATCTCTCACATACATTCAGTGGAGATAATTATATGTATATACTTATATATCTGAGGTGGGAAGCCCGATACAATCTCTCTTGTCCATCATTTCCCTTGCTCTTTTTGATTTTCTGCCTCTCGAATCATCTAATTCGATTTCATACGTGAACGAGAAGTTCTCACCCGTCTCCATTGGGTATCTTCTCATCACATACGTTACTTTTTCCTTTTACTTCCAACGTTCTGACTGACTGACTTGCTCATCACAAGCTTATACCAAGGTCGTCGGGATGGCTGCCAGCAGGCTTCAATCCGTGGCACATCACTTCGCCGCGACGCCTCCATTACCGCATCCATTCGATCCCCTCTCCAATGCCGAGATCGAGAGAGCGGCTCACATCGTCCGAGCTGAAAAGGGCCCCGTGCATTACAATGCCATCACCCTGTATGAACCGCGGAAAAGGGAGATGATGGCATGGCTTGAAACGCCAGAGATTGTGTCGAGACCAAAGAGGATAGCAGATGTGGTAGTCATTGCGCCGGGCGGTAAGCTCTATGATGGCTTGGTTGATCTGGCCGAAAGGAGAGTGATCAAATGGGAAACACTTGATGGTGTACAACCTTTGGTATGATGTTTCTTCATTTTCGGTTGGGGTCTTGCAGAAAGAAAAGAAAGAAGAATCTAGTGAAGAAGTTGAAACTAACAAAAGAAAAAATTCAGCTCACCATGGAGGATCTCCAAAATGTTGAGGAGATCGTTCGAAAAGATCCCAAGGTGATTGAACAATGTGTTTTAAGTGGCATTCCAGCGGAAGATATGCACAAGGTGTATTGCGATCGTAAGCCTCCTACGTTTTCCTCATCTATTCCCCTGATGCTAAGCGATGATAGCATGGACCATTGGGTACGACCACCGATTCGGTAGCAATGTTCGTTTGCAACAAGCAATGATGCACTACCGACCTCACATTGATGATTCCCAATACTCTTTCCCCCTCGATTTCTGTCCCATCTTTGATGCTGGAAAACAAAAGGTTATCCATATCGATATCCCTGATGTTCGACGACCAGTCAATAAGGCACCACCAAGCAATTTTCATCCCGTGAGTATCGAAAAAGAAGGAGGATACCGAAAAGATTTGACGCCAATCAACATTACACAACCATCTGGCGTATCATTCAAGGTAGAGGGTCGGCAGATAGATTGGCAAAATTGGAAGTTTCATGTTGGATTCAATTACAAGGAGGGAATTGTCCTCAACAATATTACATACAACGACAAGGGCAATGTCAGACCGATTTTCTACAGACTCTCTCTCGCAGAAATGGTCGTTCCCTACGGTAACCCTGAACATCCTCATCAACGCAAACACGCTTTTGATGTTGGAGAATATGGAGCGGGATACATGACGAATAGTCTCACTCTCGGCTGCGACTGCAAAGGTGCAATTCATTACATGGTATATAGTTTTGACTCATCCCAACCATAAGCATGCCCAACAGATTCTAACAAAACTAGGATGCCGCTTTCGTCAACCGCGCCGGTGAAAGCACCACCATCAAAAATGCCGTCTGCATCCATGAAGAAGATGCCGGCATCCTCTTCAAACACACCGATTTCCGCGACGATTCCGTCATCGTAACCCGAGGCCGCAAATTGATCATCTCCCACATCTTCACCGTCGGCAACTATGACTACTGCGTCTACTGGATGTTCCACCAAGACGGCACCATCCAACTCGATATTAAACTCACCGGCATCATGAACACCTACCCCATGAACCCCGGCGAAGACACCAAAGGCTGGGGCACCGAAGTCTACCCAGGCGTCAACGCGCACAACCATCAACACCTCTTCTGTCTCCGCATCGACCCCAACATCGACGGCCCCAACAACACCGTCTTCCAATCCGACGCCACCCCCAGCGCCAGCGAAGTCGGCTCCGCCGAAAACCCCTACGGCAACGCCTTCTACGCCAAGAAAACCGAATACACCACCGTCCAAGAATCCATCAGCGACTACAACGGCGCCACCTCCCGCACCTGGGACATGACCAACCCCAACAAGCTAAACCCGCACTCCCACAAACCCGTCGCCTACAAGCTCGTCAGCCGCGAAGTCCCCAAGCTGCTCCCGCGAGAAGGGTCCCTGGTGTGGAAGCGCGCGGGCTTCGCCCGTCACGCCGTGCACGTCACACCTTACTCCGACGACCAGCTGCACCCGGCGGGCCGACACGTGCCGCAGACGTCGGGGGAGCCCAGCGTCGGACTCCCGGAATGGATCGCCGACGGCCAGGCCTCGATCCGGAACACGGATGTTGTGCTCTGGCACACGTTTGGCTTGACGCACTTCCCTAGTCCCGAGGACTTTCCCATCATGCCGGCGGAGCCCATGACAGTGTTGTTGCGGCCGAGGAATTTCTTCTCGCGCAATCCGGCGTTGGATGTGCCACCAAGTTATTGCAGTACGCCGAGTAGTGTGGCGGCGAGTAAGGATGAGGTGGAGCGGAGCGTGTTGAATTTGACGGATGGGGAGAGTCGGTTGGTGGATGTGAAGAAGTGTTGTAATTAAAGATGAAAGAGAGATTGGAGGGTCTTTATGTATGGCGTATTGTATATGGCTTGTATTCTAAGTTCATGAGCAAATTTAAATTGTTTGATATGAAACCTGATAATATTCGCATATCTACTTGTCGCGTACGCATTTGTCCAACATTGCCACCTTGTGACCTTGCTTTAGATGCTGAGGATATTGATATGTAGCGAGATGAACACTGAAATATACTGCCATACTTCCATGCTTCCATCATGCAACACAGAGAACAATGAATGAATTTCATTCATCAAGAGCATTTTCCACTCAGATAGAGACGGGACGAGAATGGTAGGAAAGTATAAATTATCTCCATCTTCGGGAAGACCCAGTCACCACAAGAGATATCTATCTGTACGTGACTAAATTTTCTCTTTGTCTGCAAATCTGCACAGTGTTATAACGGATGGTGGTACATGGAGATAACCGCAATGCACAAACTATGGTGCATTTTAGCTCCAAAGACTTGGAGGAAAGAAACGTGTATATATAGTTTCCATCTTGGTTTGTTGATTCAAACATATGTTCTGCATTGGGAACCAAAAAAAAAAACATTTTACAAAGAAAAAAGTCGGCGGGTTAAGCAGAGGCCTTGTATAGAAAAGACATAGACAGGCAGTACGCGCAAGAATTCCTATCAACTTGAATTTATGAATGTATCAAGAAACCTGCAATTGTCCAGCTTTACCATACCGCTTTATCCATCTCAGCGCCAATTTGAAAAGAGAGTATCAGGGGCCCCCATTCTCCTATTCTCCCAAACTCTGAAGTATGCGTCTATCCCAAACCCCACAAGCCCAGTAAAACAACCCCTCAATATTTATGTCTCATACGAGTACCCAGTCACTAGACTAATTATGCATCAACCCCTGAGCTTTTTCCTATATCCTCAGGGGAAGAGGGAATCTTGGATGGGGCTGGTGATTTTGCTCCCCATGTCCAGGGTAACCAATTCCCACTGGAATTACTCTCCGCCATTCTTCTTGCATTTCCAACATCTTCGGTTCCACTATCTGCATCAATCTTTTCGAAATCAGGTTCACTCTTTCTTGAGGTCATTCCACTTGCAGAGCTTTTTGGCCGATCAAGGTTGTCATCTTCGCTGCTCGTGCCATCGAATGACATACTAGAAATATTTCTCGGAACACGTTTTTCATCTTGTAACGTTTGCGCTTCTTTATCCAATGCAGAAAGAAGTATTGAAAGACGTTCACGTTGTGCTTGGATGAAGGTTATACGTTCAATTCCAGATACATTAGGAGGTATCAACATTCCACTATTCGACAGATCTCTACCTCCAGGTCCACCAGCAGCAGTATTGGACGATGTAGCAGCGGATACTGCCGAGGCAAGGAGGGAGTAAAAGTCAGTTGCAGTGCTAGTAGCACCTCCGATCGGATTTGATGGGAACGAAGGCCTAGCAGATGGCAGATTGAAGCGTGCCATGAGACCTTGCGTGTAGGTATAGGTTGAAGGTGTTGACGGTGGTGTTGGTTCCTTGGGGGGAAGACCAAATACATGCTGTCTAATAAGTTCTATAGCCTGTTTGAGATATGTGACCCCTGCAGCTTTCGCGCGTTCATGGGCAGAAGCTATGAAATCGTCGATAGCGAGCTCATTGTTGTGAAGCCATGGATGAACATAAGTTTGGTAGAGAACCCTTGCGCCTTGAGTTTGGGGAAGGATGAGGTAGAGGAGAAAACCGAGTCGCAACCAGGAATAGAATGGTATCCTATGAAGAATCTATGGTTAGATGGATTTTTTGTACGTGCAATTCGAGAGGAAGAGACGTCTGCGAACCAAACCAATATAAACCCAACCCAAGATTCAGCAAACAAAGCGATCGCAAGAACCACCCAATACATGAGCCATGGTGTTAGTAATGCTGGATCAGAGGTCTTGAGGGCTTTATAGGATGCGAAAAGTGGAAAAAGAAATGTAGGAACCGAACTGGAGACTTTATTAGTTCTTTCGAAGCGGGGGTACGGATAGTTGAGTACTTACGATAAGAGCCTTGCGAATGTATCAAACATGATCACGTTCTTGGCAGGTTACTCGTAACTTGAGAATGAATGTTACCCAGATAGATATACTAGGTAATACACAATTTGTTTTGGTTGGTTTTGGAAGGCAAAAAGGAAGAAGGGAAAAGGGATTTGAGTACCGACGGTGAGTATGTAGTGTAAGGTGGATGAAGGGAAGATGATGAAGATGAAGAAGAATGGAAGGGATGTATATATGGATGATCTTAACCAATCTACTCCAGAACAGGCTTAGCTTGATTCGGTGAAGAAGCTTGGGGTTCATTTTAGTATGGGGTAAATATAATAGTCTCAGAAACTAGGACCAGTCTAACCAAGATGAGTACGAGAACGGAAAAGGACTAACCATTTGAGGTAATAATTCAAACGACTATTTAGAGACTATTTGAGCCTCGCGACGTCAACCTTATATCCAAGGCACTATGTATGCAGGGCTAGACACGTAAGTCTATCGCTGTACGGTACAGCCTTGTACAATGAATGGAATCCATGATCAGCTGCCGTTCAAGCGCCCAAGAAAACAAACACATCCTTTTGAAATTAGTTGGGATGGGATGGGATGGGATGGCGGGATGGCCTCCCAACCGAATCTTGGAAATCTTATATAAGGACTAAAGAGGTCGTGCCTTCTGGTAGGTGAGGTGATTGCATTTCTTTCCTCTGCCAAACAACTAAACGCATACAGTATATCATCCACACTTCATCCCTATCCACTACCTGAACCGTCAGTATGTGTATCGTCTTGGCAACTACGGCACATCCTTCCTATGCACTTATCATTCTGGATAATCGAGATGAATTCATTCTCCGTCCAACCAGTAAACCCCACTGGTGGTCGTCCCACCACCAAGAAATATTATCAAGTCGAGACCTACAACGCGACGAGCAAGGAACATGGCTGGGGATAACGAAAACAGGTAATTTTGCAGTCCTCACAAATTATCGCGAGACAGACACCCACGATAAGGATCATCCTGTGCAAGGAACACGGAGCAGAGGCGGTATGGTCACGGCTTGGTTGACGGCAGACAACGAGGAGAGCACCAGCCAATTTGTACACAGGCTATTGGATGGTGAGGGTGTAAAAGGCGTTGGCGGGTTCTCGTTGGTCTGTGGAAAATTGCGAAAAGACAGATTCTCTGATAACCAAATGGAGCCTCTGGCAATTATTTCGAATAGAAGTGGAACCCCAGGCGATGTCCCATGGGTGGCTGCCAGAAGAGGGGAGGTCTATGGCCTAAGCAATACTTCATACGATGATCCAATAACTTGGCCCAAGGTCAAGTCTGGCAAGGAAAAGGTACTAGAGACGGTAGAAGAAGCCGTACGAAAAGGCCTTGGAGAAGATGAGTTGGTCAAGAAGCTGTACGCCATTCTGGATATTGATACGCTCCCCCCAAAGCAAGATGACAGTCAAGATTTCGAGGATTATATCTATGAGCTTCGAAAATCGATCTTCATACCTACAATTGGTCATGCAGTCCCACCTGCGGAGATTCCCAATGCGGACGAAATTGCAGCTGCTGTCCGAAAGGCATCATCAGAAGAAGATTCTCGGGTCGGAGGGAAGGAGGAGCAGACCAAGGGTAAAGAGGAGCAAAGGCCCACCCCCGAAAACAATAATGCTATATCTGGCGTCTACGGTACACAAAGGCAAACCGTCATCCTAGTAAATTGGGAAGGGCATGTCACCTTTATAGAGCGTTCATTGTTCGATGAGCACGGCAATCCAATAGAGAGGGGTCAGGCGGATATGAAGTTTGAGTTCAATATTGAGGGATGGAATGGGGAGAGCAAGGGAAATGAGAAATGAAGTATACCCGCACTCAGTGCTGTAGCTTGCTAATAGGCCAATAGACGATAATAAAATGCAATAGTAGTTGATGTCAAAATGATGAATTCACGTGCCAAGGGCATATGTATGAGAGTAGGATCGGTGATGATATCAATTTATATACTTTATATTCAGCATTCATCCGGCAAAGTTTCTTACAATTCTTTCCAAGTTCTGGATGATAAACTGCATTTCTCTAACTTGATGTGATTCAGGAGGGAAGTGAGTTTACTAACGCTGCCTGTCTATGTAATAATATGTCTGTCTATGTCTATGACAGCCACAATCTACTTAGCAAGGCCACATCACATACTTTCCTTCATATGGAAGGCTTGGATGAACAACACCATGATGCTTTAGTTCCTTCCCCATCTCATTTTCATGAAAATCAGTCTTTCAAACGATAGCATATGTTTTGTAACTTCACTAATGAAAGGAAGATTCAATGTTCTATGAATGGCATCAAATTTCTGCAATCTGGTTTCGCCAATCACACATGTCTCGGCGGCGACAACACCCTCGAGGGTACGATAGTTAGCTTCTTTGTGAAGAGAGATCTACCTATTGGCCTGGCAAAGCTTTCAAAGGCTTTGAGTCTCTTCCACCTTTCTTATTCTCTCACTTTGATCTTTGATTGCTGTTTGACCTCTGCCTGACCACAAGAAACCAAGAGGTTCTCAAGTAAGTGTATTTGAAATTGTTCTGGTCAGATTGGCATAAGTTCTTGGATCTGATCATGCATCTTTTCCAAGTTATACGGAGTATACTAATCGTTTATATCATTTTATAGAAAGCAAACAAGCAATCATGGCCAACCCTAATCGCCAACCCACCACTCCTCTTGAGCCCCTCTCGCGGAGCCTCATGACAGAGGAGAGGAATTCTTCTGTCCGCCATTCTCCGATCTCTCGTGTTACACCCTCCGCCGCTCGTAATTTGAGTAACTTGCCTCGCCCAGTTTCATCCTTGCATACCAACGTCAAAAATTCATCAGGGGCAGCCTCATATTCTCGTACCCGTCTCGGAAGTCAACCTGTGGAGCACGCTTCGTCCTCTGCCCGATCCCATAATACCAAGGATGCCCCCTCAAAGGATCGTTTGATCTTTGGTCCATCCTCGCGTTCTAATCACAAGGGGGAAACCTCAGCATCTACCGCACGCAGGATCCCCCTAGGCTCACTCGGCCCGGCATCATCCTCGCTTCCTCGTACCGATAAGGTTAAATCCTCCAGGTTACAGCCCTCTCCTAAGAAATCCTCAGGTCCAGCTCCAGCTTCGTCGAGACGCGGTCAGCGTGGCAATTTACCCTTTTCGCTTTCATCTCCAAACGTCAACAATTTATCGATCTCCAACGAAAACATCCCACCAGTCCCGTTTGCTCCAAAGAGTGAATTGCACGAAAGGATTTTGCGTGGATCTACAGTTAATAACAATTACTACCCGCACCCGCTCTATAGCAATCCTACCGTTGCTAGCTCCCCCTTAACTGCATCTGCGTCCAGCACTGACATCAGCCAACCACGTTCCAGAAATCAAAGAGAGGCGGAGCGAGAAATCTCGAGGATTCCCAGTCCAACTTCAGGTTCTAGATCTAGACCCTTCAGTCGTCGCCATCTCATAACCCCCGTGAGAAAAGTGATCGAGAAAGGAGAAGAAAGCCAGGCCAGACGAAATATTCCGGTAGCTTGGAGATTGCCCCAAATTCACCCAAGTATGGAATTTCCTCCGGGACCTGATCAGAATCAAATTCAAGTGCCAGTAGTGACTCCGGAGCCGCAACTGAAAGCAGCTTCTCTTCCAAAGTCAAGAACATTTGGCGTCTTCGCTACACTCAAGAACTCATCTTCTATTCAATGGCTCAATAGCAACCGCTCGGCCTCGAATCCTAATCGTGCTACCGAGCCGATTATTTCGACAACAAAATATTCTCCAATCCCAGAATTTACAACAAATACTCTCCAGATTCATACTGCTCAGCCTTCCGCTTACTGGTGCGGTCGATTTCAAGCTGTATGTGACAGGTATCAGACCGAAGATTTCAATATTTGTGTTTCTAGCCCCCTTCTCTATCCAAACGGAGGCCATTTCGAGCGTGAAAATCCAGCCTCAGCATACAAGGCCGGGGGTGAAACAATCCCAGAAACTAGTTCTCCGCTCAAGTGCGATTCACCTGCTCTACTCCTTGATAAATGCCGCAAGAAGATACCGGCAAAACCGAGCAAAACCGTTCTTAAATTTTCAACTGCATCCATTTCTCTCGAAGATTTTGACAAAAGAGCTCTAAAGGTCATGGTAATCCTCTCATCGTTGTGCTGTACGGGTCCAGCCAAGAAAAGTTTTAGAGAATGGCAAGTTCAGTATGCAACAGCGATCAAGAATAAAGCTTTGATGCCTAAGAATGATCCTGATGATAGGGGATTCTTTGGGAGAGTGGGAAGAGTTATCAGTGATGGTGTTACGGGAAACAAGAATGGCACGAATGGAAGAGGAACGGGAATGGGAAAGCGCAGCGCGTTTGGACTGAGAAGAAGCGGCAGAAGTGTAGCGGGTGATAACTAATCATTCTACCTCGTTTAAGGATCAAAACTTGGATGTATTGAGAGCAAGGGTTGACAACATATTGGAGTACTAATATGCTTACTATTTCAGCTTTGGAGAGATTAAAGGGGGCTCTGAGATTATGAGGATATTGATGAACGATAATGGACTTTACGAATACATACGGATACAATAGGTGTTCGAATGCATATGGTATTTCGATACGGTGCAAAGCTTATCAGAGGTGCGATACAATCTGATACGATGTGACACGAGAATACGATGGCATGAAGATACGGTTCCCTTCAGTACAAGTCTTGGGGGCAGGGGAGGGCATGAATCGCGAGGTAATATCTATAGAGTAGCGAGGGCTAACGATTTCTTAATTTTGAGAGAGGGGGAGGGGGAGGGGGGGTGGAGAAAAGGAAGAGGATGAGTAGCAGTAACAATAATAACAATAATAGTAAGATAATTTGACCGCTTCAAACGCAGTTCCATTGATGATCTTCTTGTCTTTGAAGATTTCCAGACAAGATGGCAAGTATTCTACAGCCAACCATCATCTGTAGCCAGCCAGCCCAAGTAGAAACTCTCTCAGACGTGCATTTCTGGATGGGAAACCCTCTGGAATAAGATACTCCATACCACCTTCAGCTGTACTCTTCTCCCCCTTCGCTTCTTGATGGTGCTTTGGAGGGCCGACTACTAATTAATTATTAATTTGTGGCGGATATATATCGCTCACTCACTCACTCACTCACTCACTGATCTTGGCCGATATTTGGTGCATTCTGATGAAGATATTCTGAACGTTAATTTCTTCATAGGCCAATACAGAAGAATACTGTTGATTATATATATCATATCGCGTTCACATAATTAACATGCCTCGCCAATTTGGCGCTTGTCAATCGCTTCTCTGATATAATCATTGCCTCTGGAAACCACTCTGGAACAGCAAGTCCAGCTTCCGCATGGTCGTGAGAAAGGATCATTCCCGCCAATGCCTTCCCGGATAACCAAGCATGAACCATGCCCTCCCCAGAGAAAGCTGCTGCGGCCCATTCCGCTCCCCGTGTTGTTTGCGCCGTCGTTATTCTTCTCCCCGTGCTAGATTCGGGAAGTTTGCCAACCCATGGGAGCCCGTCGGTGCTGAATCCCATGTTACCCGTCCACATGGATTTCACGGCGGGTCCGTGTACCGCTCCCCAATTCTCGGGTCCAAAGACGGCTCCCAAGGCCCCTCGGAGATGGATATCGGCATACAGATCTAGCTTTGAATCGGTACTGACGCCCGTCGCGTAGATGCCACCACCTTGAGACCGAACAAAGCCACCTCCCATCATCATTTCACCATCGGAAGCTGAGCCAATGGGGAGTTGAGTCACATAATCGTATCCACGATCATAGTTGAAAATCCAAGAGCGATCACTCTGGTGTTTAAATTTGTCTCCGGGTGGTTGTGCCGACATTTGGCCTACGATGGGGAAGATGCATCCCTTTATGCCAGGGACAAGGTGGCCGATGTGAGCATTGGTACAGTGGATAACATGCTTGGCCTTGATCATGCCTCGAGGCGTGACGACCTCGAAATAATCTTGGCCTGCGCGGATTTCGGACACTGCAGTGTTTGTCTCAAGCAGGAAATCTGCACTGAATTGTGTCCGTAGGTGTGCTAGAAGGCCGGTGACAAACTTGTAGGGCCACACGGCACCTGCAGGACCCGTCACGGCTCCAACCGCGTTCGGTATGCCGTATTCCTTTCAGCAAGGTTAGGAGCATAATCTGCGTGGATTTCAGACGCACCCACCTTGGCCAATGCATCGGCTTCAATAAAACCCCATCCTTGGGAATCTTCCGGCATATCGGCCATGAAAATCTCTATGCATTTCCGCATCTCTTCCCACGCATCTTGGTGGAAATATACACTCAAGAAACTCACCCTGCGCACTTGCGTCTCCTCCGTCAATCCCAGACCCTCTGCACTCTTGAGCAGAGCCTCAAGATGCGCAAGGCGAAATTTATGAACCTTGATCGCCGCTTCTTTCCCCAGCCGTTCTCTCATCTCGGCATACTCCTCGCCCGTCTCCAAAACATGCCCACCGTTTCTTCCTGTGGCACCACTACAACTATCGCGCGCCTCTAGCATGACGATCTTCGGATCCGGTGGGGATTGGTCACCTGATGGCGTGGCATCTGCGAGCCCTTCCAGCAAAGCCTGTGCGACAGCGACTCCTGTGATTCCCGATCCAATGATGACATGATCTGTGCAAGCTGGAAGACGCTCTGACTGTACACGTGCAACCTCGGGATGTGGCTCTTTCATCCAAAATGACTTGGTCGTATGGAGTGCGTCTGGAATGCCGGGATCGGCGAATGCGCGGTCCAGAGCTTCTTGTCTTACTTCTGGTGCTATCAGAGGACTGTGGAACTGTTGAACGATGAACGACATTTTTCTTGATTTTTTTGATTATGCAGTGAGTATATTTTTCGACGTCGTGGAAGTTTCGATGTTCATCCCATCATCATATATATCTGTGGAAAGCTTCAGCGGAACAAAACCCACCCACCCACCTTACAGTGCGGTAAACGTACCAATCAGGAAAGCCTGTGCGATTGATAGATTAATTCCATTGCCATTGATCTTTTCCGGGGCAACGTTAACCTCAAGGTTATGATTAGTTACCGTGAGAGGGCTGTTCAAACTTGGATTTTTCGCATACAGAATAGAGGTTTCTGATCGTTGTGATCCAAACAACACTGGCAATAAGCGGCTAGAGAAACTCCATATACATATGCACTTGCTACTCAAGCGATATTAGATAATAAGGGGTTTAGTTACTATATAAATCATTTTTCAAATCCATGCTTTTTTCAGCTATCGTAACAATGCTATATAGGAAGGCTTATACTAGAATACAATTAGACTTACAATAGAGTAGTTTTTCGCTAAGAATTTAAACTACAGAGCTACTCAAGTAAAATCAACTAATTATATACACCACAGTAATCTAAAAACCCTATCTTTATTATTATAAATCCATACCTACTTATTATCCTTAAACTTATCTTTCTCACATTATCCATATATCAAACCTTCCGCTTTCTTAATTACAGTATATAGATAACTTTAACTCATTATCTTATCCCACTCATGATGAACTCTCGCTTATCCTCCAGTTCGATTAACCTAACCCCTGTTCTGCCCAAAGCGGTATGCCATCGCGACGCCTATATACTACTACATTTTTCAACAACTTCAACGTTAACATCCATCAACAGATATCTTGCTTTTATCCCGATATCAAGAACGACATCCAAGACCCGACTCGAAGTGCATCCAGATGGAAGATGATACTTTTCCCGCCGGTGAGTCACGAGCCCCATCCAAAATACCCTGTCTCCTCGTTATCGTTATCTGCATCTCTACTTGAGGCAGGCATTGATTGTATTGTATGCATGATGCCGCTTCACCAAACCATAAATACGGTATCAAAAAAACAAACGCAATATAAACACAAACCAAGATCCCCAAAGCAACCAGAACAAAAACATTCAACAGCAGGCAGGCAGGCAGGCAAGCAATAACCCATCTAACAACCCCCACCAGGTCTCCTAGGAAACCACTACTCCGCCCGCCATGAATGCGGCCTCTACCGTTCCTGCGCCGTAAACTCCTACTACACCTTCACACCCACGCTTTCCCACGCCCTCGACGAATTTACCCAGCGCCTCTCACGTGCCCTGGCCAAAACCATAGAACGGCACCCCTCACTCTGCTATGGGCTCCTCCCCGGCTCCCAAGCCACCAGACCAAAGGCTCGTTTCAAGAGAATCTCCCGGATATCATGGGATGACGTGGTGACCATTGCATCTTCCTCCGAATTCGCCGATGGCCAAGCCCAGGAAGCGCGGGTGTGCGAGGAGATCGGAAGCGCGCACGAGCAACTTTTTGACGATCCGGAACACCGGCCCGTGTGGAGAGTTCGCGTGTTGATGTATGGGGCGGCCGGAGATGGGACGTATAGGGTGTATATCCTTTTCATGGCGCATCACGCCATTGCAGATGGATTAAGCTGTGCTTCGTTCCAGCGAACTTTGCATGAGCAGTTATGTCTGGCTGCTGTGGAGACGGGGGAGAAGAGTGATGTGCAGTGGCCATATAGCGTGCCCCAAACCGTGGGGAGACCGATTGCTCTCGAGGATGCTATGGATATAAGTACTCCAGGATGCGAAGCACTCAGTCCACAGCCCGTTTCGGGCGAGAAGAAGACGAGAGTATGGACGGGAAACCGCCCCAGTTTGCCCACGATCGAATCGTACAGGTCCCTCGCGCTTCTCGTTACCGTTCCCCCAGGTCAAGTCCCACGAATTGTAGAAACATGTCGTCGTTTGAAAATTACCGTCACGGGCTATCTGCATGGTTTGATCGTCAGCTGCCTGGCACGAAGCGCAGTCACCGATGGCCAGCTTTCTATCCGGGCGGGTACGCCTTACTCGCTGCGGAAATTCACTCAACTTCCGATGGTTGAAATGGCAAACCACATCTCGTCCATGTCCATAGAGTGGAATGCCGAGTTATTAAACAGCATGTGCCATGCCGCAGAGGGATCCCTCGAGGAGGAAAAACTGATTGCCGCCATCGGAAGGCAGTTAACCGAGGAACTCTCAGCAGAGATAGCGAAGATTGCAGTCGAGGGAGTGTGCCACCTGAGAATGGTGGATAGGATAACAGACTTGAAGGCTTATTCTCGCGAGGCACTGTCGAGGGAGCGGTGGGAGACGTATGAGATATCGAATCTTGGAGTGGTGAGGATGAATCCGGTTCCCGAACAGAGCGCTTTCACCCTCGAGGGCTTGATATTTTCACAGTGTGGAATGATTCTGGGGGCACCGATTGGATGCAATGTTGCGAATCTAGAAGGGGGACCACTGGTGATTAGCTTGACGTGGCAGAAGGGGGGCGTGGATGATGAAATAGTGGTAGGATTGCAGGAGTTTTTGGGGAGGAGATTGGGAGCATCGTCTATTGATTGACTCTGAAGTTCTACGTACGGATCAAATGGGAAATGCTCGCTGGAAACTGGAAAAAAAGAAAAAAGATATATAATATTCGAGCCCAATTTGAACGATGAATCAATTGCAAGGAAAGCTGATACACCTGAGTTTGTCAAGCCAGATTGCAGCTTCTTTTACATGTAATAATTCCACTCCACAACCATACATCGCATTTGAAAAGTTTGAAGTGAAGGCTAAAAGAAAGAAAATCCGTGCGAACTTATGGACGTTGTCAATATCAAACGATCTTTTTTTCTTTCACCCACTCAAAAGTGTATCGCGGAGCAGAGAGTGATCCCCGCGTTGTCGTAGATAGAATAGAGATTTCCAGGAAGCAGAAGCAAGCTTGCAAGGCCAGAAATCGAAAACGAGTTAGCGACCGATACAAACCAAAGCAATGTGTGGTGAGTACAGCGTTGCTGTAGCCAAGGAGCTTTCCACTCAATGGGAGAAGACCTCACCGTGTGAAATGATCATACATATGTATATGTGTGTGTAGGCGCTGGGATTCATGTAGTGCAATCGATGGGGAAAACGAGACATGACAGGACGGGATGGGATATCTTGCATCTGCTGATGATGCTCATACACATGCAATGTAGAGGTGGAAAGAAAAGAGACAGCACGAGCATGGTGCATGGGGAGCTTTCTCTTCATGACTCCGAGAAGAAAATTGCTGGTCTGATCGAGAAGGTCACGGCTTAACTGTATGTATGGTTGATCTAGGGCATCGTGGACTCAGGGTTTGAGATGTGGTGAGTCTGTTTATCCGGAAGCAGGGAGTGGGGTGGTGTGTGGTGCTGCGTAGGTATGTCCTTTCTTTTTTTTTCTAACGTGTGCGACAATGCCATTGCCGAGATGTAACATTCTACACTGTATCCCCCCACAGCATTTAGCAATCGATTCATTGAGACGACTCATCTCCTTACACATTGCAGCAGTAGTATCAATGTAGAGCCTCTGTCAAGCCAAGGGTATACCAGCAGCCCTCCCCCCCACGATGCGACCAAGCACACTCAGCAATCCAGGATGCAGCCAGCCCTTCTTCGCACGCGGATCTAGCCCAAAGGTGCCCGACTCGACACAGAGGAGCCTCCGCACATCAACCCACACCCCGACCTCGAGATCAAGACTCCTTGCCACGACTCTCGCCTGTTCCTTCCCCTTCCCCACTAGCGCCGCCTCTCGTCTGCATCGGAGCCGCCGATTCTTGGGCATCGAAGCTTGCTAGAAGATCGTCAATCTTCTTCTCGAGGTTCGTCAGGTTGGCTTCGAGCATCTGTGCCGTCTTTTCGCCTCCTACAATTCGCAGGTCAGGTCAGACAGGTCAGGACAGGTCAGGGATGTTCGTCTCGTCAGGAAGATGTATGCATGCATGCGTGTGCGTGGGGGATGCAGAAATCAGCTGGCCTCGGAGGAAAGCCATGCCCGATGCGGCGCGTGTGCAGGTCGCAGAGGCTAGCTAGCATCCAGCCAGGAATTCAAGAATAGGTAGGTGGTGGTGGTGGGGAACGCACGTTGGAGTTCTTTGAAGGCCTAGAATTTTTTATTTGTTCCCGTTAGGCAGGGGTCTTGCAATTGGATGCAGCTGGGTTGGGGGGGTTCCCGAAGAAGATGTGCCTTTCGCATTGGAGAATGTCAAGACGAACGAAGCATTGGGGAAGAGACGATCGAGGAGGAAATGGTTGATCATGAGAGAATGTGCGAAGAACTGGTGGATAGGGGGGGTCTGTACGGTTGTGCGGTTCAACGCGTCTTTGACAGGACAGGCATGAGACTCGAGAAGGACGGACGTTGGGGCTGAGATGGTCTAGGAAAGGTCGCAATATTGGACTGACATACCTGGGCTAAATCTGCATCGGAAAGGGCAATATCACCACCATTTTCGGAATTGTCCCTCTCGATACGGCTTGGTGAAGACATAATATTGGAATGGAGTGGGATGAGGAGGTGTGAATTGAGGAAGTCTTGTATACGGAGTTCTTGAAGTCGTTATCGATAAGTTGTGGTTGATGGATGATGCTAGCATATGATTACGACCTCGCTTGGGCCAGATGAGGAAATTATACATCGTACTTGTCCAAGGTATCCAATCCAAATCGACTTGCCGAGGGGAAGTAGGAGAGATTAGCAGATCACCTCGATCAGAACAACTTTGATCACGACAAGAATAATGAAGTGCGAGTCCAAGGAGAGAGATTCTTGACGTCAAGATTCTCTATCGATTTACCTGATTTACCGCTTCGATGGAGGAAGCTCCCGGCTCCGACACGAATGCTTTGATGAAAGAAGCAAGTCTTTGTTTGCGTGCCATCTCTTTTCCGAGTCACACGGTGTTCTGATTGGCTACACCGATGACTCGTATCCATGGTTACAAGTGTAGTCGCAGTGGTAGTGGCAGTAGTGGTACGCGGGCATGGATGATGAATGAGACATATTGATGGGCGTGGAATAATTTGGATGGACATTGGTACAAAGCAGATGGCGTGAAAGATGGCATTTCCAAAGTGTTCGATGGCTTGCAGGCAGGCAGGCAAGGCAGGCAAGGCAGGCAGGCAGGCATCTCTTCGTTGATGGCGGGTTCGGGACTGGTGATGGCATGACTTTAACCTTTGGGTTTCACCTGATCCAGGGTTACGAGGACCTTAATCTCTCGCGGCCGGGGGGCTTCGAAAGATGGAGGAATGGCTAAAACGTGGCTTTGAAGTTTGAAGCTTTGAACGGGGGGCCGGGGCGGGTTGTTCGTTGTAGCGAGCAGGCGAGCGTTTGAGATGGATGACGAAAGGGGGGCCTCGGGAAAAGTTTAATCTTATTGCTATATGGAGAAAGTTAAATGAAATGGCACATCTCCCAACAATTCCGATTGAACGTATGATAGAACGACTGACTCAGTTCCTGGGTACATCGACGTTCTTGCATCTAGCCCGCCTGCCGGTATTTCCACGGCCACGGACTTTCCTCCTTGGAACAGTAGTCGATATGAGGTCATCTGATCTGTGAGATAATGGTGAGGAACGAGGCTTGGCCCGTTATTGGACGGGAGAAGGCTCCGCAAATAATAATATATAAGAGAGGTCATGATATTTATACAAGATTTTTATATATATAAACTCAAGAGCGATCAGATAACACCTAGAACTGCATAATGTCTATATAATTCTGTATATATTTATATATATACGATATATAAGCCATATAGAAAAAACGTTAAAAACAGATCAAAGAGGGCCCGCTTTAACTCTTTCGGTATCTGGATTCTGAATCGGAAAAACCAACGATGGATCGAGGAACAGGGCCCATCTGGTGAACTGTGCATGCCCAGATGATTAGTCATCCATCCACGGGGGAGAAGATCTCGATGACCAGGTTCCCTCTTTCCTTTTCTTTTCATGATAGCAATTATGATATTTGGGATGATTTGGGGATTTCGATGTGAGGATTTACCAATTCACAATGTTGTAATAATAATCATATATTTTTATATTCAATTTATACCTAGACCCGATTCAGGCACAAGCAACAAAGACGCTCATCTCTCTTCCCGTTGTCTCTCTAGTTATACACCTTCTTGGGTAATTCTTGCTTCTTCCTCTTCTTCTCCCTCTCCCTCTCCCTCTCCCTCCCTTCCCCCTTCATCCATCATTTTGTTCGTCACTGTACCCCTCTCGAGAGACCGCCACCATCTGATTTGGATCGGCTTGGAATCGCATCTCGCCCGCTCTTTAATCGCACTTTTATCTTGTCCGCTGAAGTCCTTGTCCTTGACCTATACCGAGCCCGAACCACCTTGCGCCGAAATCTCTCCTCTTTTGAGAACAAACGCTTGTGCTAACGAAACCATCAATACAAGATATTCGACGATCCACTACATCACACGACATATAGATGAGACTACCGGCATACTACTGCTCGACTTCCCCAGCTTACTCCCAAAGCAGGTATGCCTCCATGCTCCTCCCAATATCTGCTCCCAGGACCAAGGTGCCCCTCCATTAGTCCCGTCCGCCTGTCCTGCCACGGCAGATCATCTCATGGCAACCGGGTATATTCGTGAGGATACGGCTGCTGTGGTCTAGGTTTCACTTGAATTTCTGGCTAACGTTGATGTGAAGTAACTTATTACAGCAAGCACGCCCCAACTATTTTGATTGTTAGACGCATCGTTCCTCCGTAACATCTTCGATCGACCTCTTTATCCGAGTCTATTTTCGCCCTCAGCAAGCTCTGACGTCCTAACATCTTCGGCAAAGCAGCACGATTAAATCATAGTCTCCATCGAGAATCCACCACCACTATTAAGTCGCCTCGCATTTATAATAACGGAGTCTTAATGATAGAGAGGAACAAGTCGATACACCCTCGCGGTCAACATTCTATTCAACTTCGATCCTTCTAACAAGACTCCTTTCCTTCAATCGCTTTATGAAGGAACCGGATATTAGCATTGTAAGGGAGATTACATCTCGATAACCTTTCAGGAGATATACCGACAACCACCAAACCTTGGGAGCAACAACATACCCGAAAGCCGTCAAACTGAAATCCGAAAGTGCTCTTCAACAAACTGGTGGAGAAGGATTTCACCGTCCGAAGCTGTAGCTTTTATTAAGATCTCTGGACACGAAGATCCAGAGGCAGCCCGCTGTATGACTGCCTTGTCAAAGATCTTTGAGGAGTTGGGCATCGGTCACTACCTCGACACTTTCCTGGAACAAGGCTTTGATTCATGGGATACGATACTCGATATAACGGAATCGGATTTCGATGCTCTCGGTGTGAAGCTCGGTCATCGTCGGAAACTTCAGAGGAGGATTGCCAACACACGAGGTCTGCCGTTAGGTAGGGCTCTTGCTTCTCCTACAAGTACAACGCCAGGCGATATAAATGGAGATGAACAACCGAAAGTAGGGGAGGTGAGAGATATTAAGGAGGGGGGTAGCGGGCCACATGGGGCGAAGAGGAAGTATAGAAGGCATCCCAAAACAGACGAGAATGCACCGGAGCGACCTCCGTCGGCATACGTGATATTTTCAAACAAAATGCGCGAAGACCTGAAAGGACGTAATCTATCCTTCACAGAAATAGCCAAATTGGTGGGCGAGCACTGGCAGAACTTGTCACCAGGCGAGAAGGAACCCTATGAGCAGTCGGCATATACGGCCAAGGAACGTTATAACAATGAATTGGCCGAATACAAAAAGACACAAAGTTTCAAAGACTATTCACAGTACCTCGCCGACTTTAAACACAAGCAAAACCAGCAGTTGGCGACTGAGATGGGTGTTGTGAAGAGGCCCAAACTCGAAGCCACTGCGAGCACAGCAAGCAGTGGAACCGGAAGTAGTGCTAGCAGTCAGGCGGGTGGAAATTCAACGGGCGCGGAATATCCTCTGGGTCGCATGCGCGTGAATTCCCCGGCGTCGTCGACTTCTCAATGGCATGCATCAACCCCACCTTCGTCCATTGCTATGACGCCCATGTCTTTGCCAGCTTTGACAAATGTCCCGAAAGGGCCAGGTCTCCAAGGAAGACTTCACCCAGGGTCTCCAGTTGATATGCCAAAGGTTCTTCCGGGTTATCGTGAGTCTATTTTAGGGCCAGGGGGGTCACCAGTTGATATGCCAAACGTTCTTCTGGGCTATCGTGAGTCCATATTAGTGCCAGGAGCGCAGCATTGGCGAGAAGGTCATCGTGACGAAGGCAGCACGGCACAGCAAACATCTCGCGGCAGCATCGAAAGGCGCGTCAGCCAATCAGGTTCCACCAGTACCATCACGCAAGATCACTTGAATCTGAATGATTTGACCCAGCATCGTCGAACTCCACAAGGTAGCTTGAATCCGCCACCGTCACTGACTTCAGAATCAACGGTTCAATCCAATTATTCTGTGACCAGTAACTCCTCCATGTACTTTGCACCTCGGACACCTTTAGAACCAGATTTCAATCGAGCTCTTCCCATTCCATCTTTGTTCCCTCAGAGATCTGGAAGCTACGATGGGCAGTTGCCTTTTTTTTCAGGCCCTTCATCCTTATCGCCTCAGGCCTCCCTACCTGGCACTCAGCAATCGCCGAATGGTTCGTGGCAATTTATTCCTTATCGTTTGTGTTCCTCGGCCTGTTTTTATGTCTTCATTCCAATGGTACACGGGAGCTAATTAAATTCAACAGTTAATTCGATCAAAGACTTCCCCACGACAATGCCTCTTATGCAAAGATATAGTGAAGCTCCTCAAGGTATCTCAAACTCTATGCGCAGCGCGATAGGCAGACCCGACATGAGGAGATCCGAAAAACGAACAGATCCGTCGCATCCTCAGCTGATGTCCAATCTGCATCATCAACCGACAAGTAATCACATTTCGACAGCGGATGAACTCGATCTTGACCCCATCAACGCTTTATTGAGGGCTGGAGAAATTGTGAATCGTAATAGCCGCGAGGGAAAATCCTGATGGTTGAATGATTCTCAAACATCTTGAGAGTGTCTTGGAGGCCATGTCACTTTTATGGAAGAATAAGAATTGATATGTTTGTATGAAGGATTTTCGTGCGGTCTTTTTTTGTTTTTTTTGGCGTACTGGATCTTGGTTTTGGATGGAGCCTGGAGTCGTTGGGGGATATTGAGGGCATTCATGATTACGATTCCCTGAAAGTTTTGTACGTCATACCTGTCCTTGTTATTAGACATGAGACTGCATTGTATGATTTCAAAAGATAAATCTGGATCTTATGGGTGGGGTACGTATGGGGGATACCTGACAAGAACTTTCAGAGTATCCTTTTCGTACCGATAACGAGGAGATGATTTTCTGATATTTTAAAATATCTTTTTACTACTCGGTTGCTGGCGAGAGAATATTGGCTATCTACAGTTGTACATAGGAGTTTGAAGCGAGGTGTTGAAAGCGGAGGAATTTCTCCTTATCTTGCGGGAGGAGATGGCTCCGATTTTATTGAATATGGGTATCTGCAATATGCATGATATCTATTATGCGGTTCGAGAATACCCCATTTATCTTATAGTTGATACCTAGCTACCATCGTTTTCCATGGCCCCCCCTTCTTTTTGTTTTTCTTATGCTGTGTGTATGTGTGTATCACATTGCATCTATCAAACTTGTTAAAGCAAGAAGAAATGATGAGTTAGTTCTGATGATGGCGAGGAGGTAGGGAGGTAGGTACTCATCTCATCTCATCTCATCTCTTGCCATGCCATGCATAATCCATACTCGGATGCTCGGATCGATCATTTTGGGAAGACAACATCTAGATGCGCCAGCACCAGCACCAGCACCAGTATTTTCCTTGTGTATCTCTTCTCTTCTAGATAGAAGGTTGGAGGGGTGGGGTGGGGTGAGGAATGCGATGGGGGGTGTTTGGTTTGGTGGGTGTGCAGTGAGTGCTGTGCACTACCGTTGAGTTTTGGACGATGTGGTCGGTGGTTGGGGCTGGATGGGGATGGGGATGGGGGCTGGATTGGTTTAGCTTTTGAGGGGTGCGGTGCGGTGGGATGGGGTGGGATGGGATGGATTGTGATTTTAGGGGGAGAAAAGGAAGGAGAGAGAGAGAGTGAGACAAACATATTAGATTATATAGGTCGAAAGATAGACTTCGTTTCCACACTCACTGGTCTGTATCTGTCTATCTATCTTGGATACCTGAATGATGGGAGAAAGAATAACGGTGGGATGTATATGTATGTATGTAAACGTTATTACTATATATACATTTGCAGGCAGAGTAGTAGAGAGTGGAGAGAGTAGTTTTACCCTTCGCCATCCTGTTGATGAATGGAACCGATCTCCAGCCTGAGTGAGTCCTTGGGATGGCGATGCGATGCCCCGTACATAAATAATTTCCCTTACGCTTGCAGTATTCACATTGAGAGTTTTTTTTTTTTTTTTTGACGGTACAAGTAAGTAGATGGATGGATAGATAGATGGATGATGGTCACGATATTTATATATATATATATATATAAATATTCATCTCGAGATACATACTTTCTTTAACCCCCATCCCAATCATCGGATAACATCACGTCACGTCACGTCACGTTTGCGTCGCTTTCGCGACAATACATTTTAAATATTGATCTCTCTCGTGCGTGCGTCATCACTCCTCGTCACTTCACCCGTTGTAAAGTCCTTCTTGAGTGATAGATGGATGAATGATGAATGGGGATTCCCACGAGCTTGCTTTACCTGTCGTGGTCGTGCTTACCGAGTGAGAGTACGTTCGCTCCCACAACTACAAACATCGGCCCCCTCCCTTCATGGCGAAAGTTCAACATATATAACAACGACGAGATTGCTTTGCAGACGCTTAATTGTGACTATATATTTTTTTTTGGAGATGAATGCATATGCCAAAAAGGCATCTTAGCTTCCCAAGTTCCAACTCAACGGGATTGACCATCACCATCCACAGACAGACAGATGGGGGTCTGAAGATCATCATCATCATCATCATCATCGTGTTAAAAATAAAAAAAGTTCAAAAACTCCTCAGATCTAGAGGCAAGCAAGCAAGTTTTCAGCCGCCGTGGAAAAGCCAAATCTCGCCAAGGTAGGTAGGCCGGCTTACCAGCCGGCCCCTTCATCAAGCGAGATGGAAACGTTAACCGCGTCACACCAAGAGCTTCTCGGATAATACCATGCACCCACCCACGCATACTTTCGAGGTCAAAATTGTACTTTCCGGGTATGCTAGGAGACATCCCACACCCCATCATATAAGGCGTACGTACGCACTGGAACGGAGAAAACCTACTTGGGATGATGGTGGGAGGAGAAGGAGGTTGGGGTGCTCACTCAGTGAGTATGCCAGTCCCGTTGCTAGAATTCTCACGTAGGAATGGAGGTTTTATGAAGATGGGTACTACTGTAGTGTTGGAGAGTGAAATAATGGAAAGGATGAAGATGGAGGAGTTTTCTCTATCTACTACCTATGTATATAATGGTGGAATATGAAATTGCACTCAAATATTCATATCATTTCGAACCCTACATGTTCCTAATTTGGACTACCCGGACGATGGGAACCTCTTATTGATGATACCTGAGAGCGCCTTTCAGTGGATTCATCCCTTGACATTCGCTTGATACCTGGTAAAGGTATCTCTTCATCCTGCTGGCCACAATAACTGCAACGATTTCCCATTGTGGCAAATATGATTGAGGAGAATTTTAGAAGCGAGACAACTATGATCAGACTTTATGAGGGGTGTGAATTTTAAGCAACCTTCAAAATTCATCATGTTCTAACATAACAAGGTAAAAGTGTACATCGATCCAAGCAAAAGATTGAAGGCAGTAAAAGTAAAGAATGATTAACTTGATTTCTCAATAAGATACAGACGGATTCGTCTATCCCCTCAGATATTATCCATTTGAAACAGTATTGAATCATCTAACGGTGACTTTCCATAACCAGACCGTGACTTTGCACTCAGCTCTTTTCCCTCAACTTGCTGTGCCCACCTCTCTGGCATGATAGTCTTGAAGTCAAATGTACCCTTAGCACTTCTAACCACCTCTCCGCGCTCCGTAATGACTGCATCAATATACATACTTGGCGTAACATCAAAACTTGGATTCCAAACATCAATTTCTTGATGCGCAATTGCCACTCTGGCCGTGGTATTTACATCCACGTGACCGTCTTTTCCTACTACCGCTCCAGTAATTTGAGTGAGTTCGTTAGAAGCGCGGTCCTCAATTTTTATATATGCTCCAGAAACTGTCTCGAGATCTATACTTGTTGTGGGTGCTGCAACGATGAATTTTATATTGTGAGCCTTTGCGAGGACAGCAAGAGAATAAGTTCCTATTTTATTTGCAGTGTCACCGTTACGAGCGACGCGATCTGCACCCACTATGACAGCGGATATGTTTTTCCTCTCCTTCATGCGGGCAAAAAGAGCGCCAGCCATGGAATCAGCTATGAGTGTTGAGGGAATCTTTTCGTAGGCAAGTTCGAAGGCAGTAAGACGAGAGCCTTGGTTGTAGGGGCGAGTTTCAGTACAGTAGGCGTGTTCGAGGTAGTTCATTTTGTGCAGGCTGCGAATTATACCTAAAGCGGTACCATGGCCGGAAGTGGCTAGGGAGCTGGTGATGGTTATTATATTTTTTTTCTTCCGAGAAGTGGAAAAGCAGAAATGGTGAACGTACCCAGTATTGCAGTGCGTAAGAACACTCAACTTTCTATATGTCTTGTCCGGTGCCCCTTGTGTGCATGGAGGACTGGTGGTGAAATATTTTGAATGGTCCTCGCCAGCTTCCTCCCCTCCAATCGGCATTTGTTGCCGTCTTAGATATTCCGCTCCATACCTACCAATCGCCAAGTTGGTGGTAAGATCATCCTCTAGAATCTTCTCTGCCGCATCAATATATGCCTTTCGAACATCTGCACAAGCGCTACTGTCATCCTTTGCGTGTGTAGTTTCTGCCGAAGATTGAGAGACCCGCTTTAGGAGTTTGATGGCATTTGAGAGGTCGACTGCGGTTGGTCTACTAGCTAGGAGATAATCGAGACGTTGGTTGATATATTGGACGGTTTCTTGTTTCTTCTTAGAGCCTAGATTGTTTCAGGTTAGCGAATCATCACAGACCATCTCACGTAAATAATCCCTGGGAAGTACTACTAACCATCCTTCTTATGATGTAGCTCTACGGCCAGTGCAAGAGCTGCCACAATCGCGATTGCCGGGGCCCCTGATAAAGACTTAGCTATCAAAGCTCATCATGATCCCCGGACTGTTGGAAGAGCAGTATAGTATATACCTCTGACACGCATCGACCTGATGGAATCAAATGCCTCTTCGCAAGTGGAGACGTCATCATACACAAACTCATGTGGAAGTCTCAACTGATCCAAAACCTCCAATCTTCCTCTACCATACTTGATAGCTTCCAAACCAGCCATATCTTAAACCGCCTGGCGCTTTTTGTGATTCTATTGAGTTATGGATGCAGAACTGATATTGAACTGAAGAGGATGAAGACAGGAGATGGTGGAGAAGAGTGAGTATCTATATGTCGAGAAATCAACTTAGGCAATTTTGACGATGGGTGACGAAAGGATAAATAGAAAAAGGCAACATATTTACTTGATGCCCCGCCCCCGCTATGCCAAAAAAGGCGGTGAAGATGGCAGATGGCAGATGGCAGATGCTAAATCAACGGCGGGGGTGCGCGTAGAGAAAGGATCAATCCACTCCCCATATATATATATCTGATCTGATATTGGGCCAGCCAATCTACTCTACTCTAGTCTAATCTCCTTCTCTCAATCTATCTTCAACGGCTCTTCAACGTTAACCTCGCTTCTCATGATTTGTGATGTGCCCTCAAACATCCCTCAACAGCATGGCAAATCTTCTGATCTATTGAGCTCTGGTCTCATGATCTGGGCCGTTTTCTTCGTTGGAGTCTCGCTCGAAACAGTCATCTACATCAGAGATGTCATCGTTGTCCTGGACCTCGCCTGTCAACAACTCCGCCATCATACTTGCATCATGATCATCTGAGAGTGATGAGACATCCGAGACGGCTGAGTTTTGGTCATCGTTTGGGTCACAGTCATCCTCCGAGATCCCTTCAGCCATCCACTGCGCCTGCATTGACTTCGCGTTTGAATCCTGCACTATCTCAATGCTGTCCGATTTTGAGTCTCTTGAAGGGGTCATCTCCTCTTCCAAGTCCTCCCTGTGGTAACGGATGCATTGCGAATCAGATACAATGGTGTTGAGGTGTTCTCTGTAGGCTTCGCAACGGCTGACACCTTCGCCGGTGACAGATGGGAAGTTGGATTCACAGAGAATACCTTTCTCGACAATCGTCTTGATGTTGCCGCAGCTGGGGCACAACTCGACGGTGCAGATGAAGTTACACATGGTGTACTTGGTGGGTCGAGTGAGTGGTGGATAGTTCCAAGGTGAGATTTTGGGGTCGATCTAACGTTTCTCGAATAGTCCTCTAGCTGCGGTTGTTTGGTTGTTAATCGTTGGATTGATGATTGAGGACCTTGGCATGGATCTTGCCAGATTTATATCTCGGCGGGAAGTGCTGTCGGTTATATTCCCCCTCTCTCCTCTACTCGCTTCACACAATATCGAGGGTCTGAATGTCAAAATATCTCTAGACTTTCAACGCTCAAAAGATCAACTCTACACTTGAGAATAAATCGAACCTCCAGTCAAAGCTAAAAATATAGTTCTTTTTCTGAACAACGAAAGTTACGAACGAAACAGCATAAAGAAATCACACAAAGATCTTTGAGTAAGACTTCCAGAAGTTTCTTTCTCTTCCTTGTAGCTCGGAGACCTTGTCTAAGTCTTCCCTTTCTTTGTTGACTTCTAGCATAAGAGCTGCAGAGAACAACGGTATTGTTCACGTTCTGTACAAATCTTTTGCAAGTTCACTCAGCACACACAGGAGCAGCCTCACAGATAAGGAAAGGCCACGCGGTGTCATTCGTATGAAACCTACAACAGGCTCTCAAGAAACTTACAGTACGCCAAAGCACACATAAAGATAATCAGACAAAGCCTTAAGAAAACACCCACGACCACACAACACAAGCATGCATACCTCAGCTCCAACCTACCACGGCTGTGGCCACATAAGTAATCGCAGTCGTCATCCCATGAAGTCGAAGCCGCGGAATTATAAGCCGTGTGCAACATGCACAAGAATGGCAAAGGCGGAGGCAAAGGCAAAGGCGAAATGGAAGAAGGAAAAGGCAATTGAGATGAGGGATGCGATGTGGAGAGAATCCTTTTACACAAATGGAGGATGGAAGGTTGTCGATTGGTCGGGGGAAAGCAAACCACGTAGGGTTCCGAACAGTCCGCTCTGCAGTCCGAAAACGAGATGCTTTTGGTGAAACAAAACATACCCCTTTGGTATATTCGATGACTCTGGGGTGGAGAACTTGGTGGAGAACTTGATGGAGAGAGGATACTTTTTTTTTGATACTAGAAATTTTTAGCTACGAACTGTTTCTTCCGAGTTTTGATGCGTTCATCTGGAGATTTGAAGTGAAAATTCCCATCCTATTTCTGCATTGTTGAAAAAGCCTGACGAGTCCGTGGATGTGCCTGGGCATACATACAACTTGAAGATCTAAACCCAACGCGCCGATGTTTTTCCCTGGTGGCGCTTTCCACCCCTTGCAATGCACCAGGCACTCCCTACATCGTCTATTGAATAGAGCTTAAAACCCATCTCTCGGTATCGCTCATATGTATAGGCGCTACTGTATCTAGTGTGATGGTACTTTGGTGTTTCTTATGCAGTCACGGCATATCATCGTCGTCGTCGTTGTCGTCATAGTCGCTATTATCGCTGTTACCCTCGGGGAGATCTACCTCACGCCGACTGACGCCGTGTTGTAACGCAGGTGGGACAGAGATCGCAATGCAGACATGGGTTTCATCCATGATCAAAAGAAGGGAGTATGTGATCTTCCGAGCTTACAGTCTGCCAACGAAGCCTCGGTGCCGGGTCGGTCGGGAGAGGAGTGCCTGGAGGCTCCTGCTTGTGCAGGTAATTCATAGCCCCGATCGACCCCAGTAATATGTTTCTCTTCGCGGACGTAATAGAAATCAAAGAATTCTGCATGAGGTGGGAATGAAAAGCCCAACTCAGCCCGCCACGCGCTTGGTATCCTCGTACCCGGACCTGGCTCAATATTGCAGTGCACTTGCTTGGCTTGAAGGTCATGGTCGTTGAGATATCCTGTGGCAAGTACGTATCTGGGCCTCCTCGGAAGAGAGCTCTCAACATCTACCAAAAACCATGATGGCTAGAGAATATCTTCATCAGGTTTAATGATTCGCTGGAGAAGCCAACGACCAAGATAAGGAAGGCTATCCATCTTGAGCTCCAAACCTTTCATTTAAAGGAAATTCGACGATATCCAACAATCAACATCCAATACACAACAAAGTATATATATAACCTTGCGTTGATTGATTGATCAAGCACCAAATAAAGAAAATCAAAGTGTATACATACTCGCGCAGAAACACCAAAACCTCCCCCCCCTCCACCCCAAAAAAAAGAAAAAAAAAAAGAGATCTAACATGATGAATCTGCCCGGGATCGAACCGGGGGCCTTTTCCGTCTTGCAAACTTGGTTGACCAAATCTTGTAAAGGAAACGTGATAACCGCTACACTACAAATCCGAATGAATTTTGTTGGGGTGATGCGGCTTTTGATGAAATATATGTATTACAAAAAAGAATCTGGGGCGGTGGGGCCGGAGCGTGAAGAGGTTAGGTTGGTTGATGGGTGGATCTTGTGCTTGGACGAGTTGGGCATTTCATCTCATCTCATCTCATCGCAGGGCATTTATACGAGTCAATTGATCGCCAGACGAAGAATTTATTATTGATTATTAAGGTATGCGCATCAATTTCGTCATCTACTGAAGTGCATGCAAAAAACCCCCCCCTCCAATGTTCTCTTCTCCCATGAGATAGATATGCAGCATCATGATCCCAAACTCCATCCATAAACTAGCTATAGGTAGGTAGGTATGATCTAAACCCTCTACTCCTTAAACCCCCTCTCCCCCCCACCATCTTCCACACAACATAAAAGTATCTTTAGGGTTAGGGTTAACCATTCCTAAACCGTTGATCCTCCCCTCTCCGGTTTAATAAACTCATCAATATGAACTCGGCGAAAGAAAGAGATATGCCCAAAAGGTTCCCAGTACTGCGCCAACAAATCGTGAGATATCATGATGAGTTGCGTTTCAATGTATTTGGCTGCAAAATGGTCAGTGACAATCTCTATCAAAATTCCTCAAGGTCAAGCATACGATTCTGAAATCCTACATTGGCAATTTGACCGAGACTCTTGACAATTCGTGCACCAGGCCACGTCTTCTCCCCAAATCTGACGAACCCCTTTTCCCCAATATCATCAGCGATCCATGTAATCTCACCTCGAGGTACATTTGGATCTCCAGTCAATTTCACCGCGCGTAGAGAACCTTGGTAGATTCGTGCATGTTTTTTTCTCGCTTCCCACGCCTCAAGCGATTCATCTTCTTCTTGCTCTAATATATCTGACTGATCATATTTGAAAGGGCCATCTCGATGATCAATTAGGAGAAATTCTGTGCCATGACCCGAATAGTCCCCGACCTGTAGTTTTGAATTAGCAGTTGAAAAAAAGGTTTCAATCGAAAAATTGGCAACATGAGAGAGTGATTGGATGATCAAATTAATGTCAGCCAAATGGGTTCAGTACCCTACAATAGAATCGAGCGTATGAGATAAGTTTTAGAATCAACAATGTCTTAAATGCCGGGATATTTTGAACCATTAGAAAACTGGAAAGTCTTCTTTATGAAGGAGGAAAAATAATACAAGGTATTTTCAGACTTAATTGGATCAAGGACTTGTGAAAGAATGCTGGGAAGAGTGGGACATTGAGAACCTCGGTGGGAAAGGCTCATACGCGTCGAGATGAATCAAGAAAGAGGATACGAGATGAGACTAGACTTACAAATATACCTTGATAAGGGCTATACTCTGTCGGGGTATAGAACTTGGCGTCGAGTGTTGACCATGTTTGAACTTCATCTCCTATTCGTACCTGGCCATTCATATCCATCCATTGCCTAACTCGAAATGAGTGCTCATTTATTTGAGAACGATTTTCGGGTCGACCCCATCTATCTGTAGAGGACTGATCCGGGACAGTAGGGCGATCTACATAAGACTTTGCAGGTATATTTGGAGGTGGCCATTTATCCTTCAGCAACCTGCGGCTGGAGTTTTCAAGCCCTGTGGATCTTGCAAGCATGAATTTCGACTCAAGAACACGAACTTGAACACGGACAAGAGAAACATCCCCCCTCGTTGCGGGCATCGGTACCTCTCCCTTGAGTCTACGCTCAGCTTCACCCATGTGTGATAAAGATCGGTGAGAATATGCATCGAGATCCAATCGCCGAAACCACTGATACAAATGTACCCTTGGTTCAAAGCAATGAACGATAACTTTATTATCATCTCCCCAATAGAAAAACTGAGGTGCCTCCTTCTCCGCAACAAGTCTTTGTAACAAGATAGAGCCGGTCTTGGGGTCATATTTGGCAATGATTAACTGACCGAAACTGGGAACATCGGCGAACCATAGCTTGTTCTTCGGAAGAAACCAGTGAGGATCATGAGCTTTGTAAAGTTCCTTAAAAGATCGACATGGGGAAGGAGAATCAAGTTCAACACCGGGGACGTTTTCCTGTACGAGGTGTCGCCAAAGAGAATCGGTATTGGCTACCTTGGATAAAACATTGCATGTTTTGCCCAACTTTATCAAATCGCATGGCCTTAGATATGAAGAAATCTGATGAAGAAGCTCAGTAGGAAGGTGGGATAACTTGACCGTGGCTTCATTGAAAGACCTGATACCTAAAGATGAAAATTGTCCTTATCAGTTGACATTCTTCCAGATTGAATACAGCAATTGGAATCTATGCTGAACTGGAAGACTTTGTCATAGAATACCAAGCAAGCAAAACTCAACCGAGAAAAGAACATACCCGTAACTACGACGTTTTCACCGCGAGATGATTCTGGGGAGGGCGCTTCCAGTGAAGATAGGAAAGAGCCCGTGTCTGGAACTTCCACGCCCTCGACCAACTGTAGAGTTGACTCGAGGCCGGGATCCAAGCGACCATGCAAGTATCTTCCGTTATTCTCCATCTGATACTGATAGAGCTTTCATGAAGCGAAAGGAGATGTGTTTCTTCTCCTCTAAACGAAGCAGGAGCTCAAACTTGGAAGGTGGCTCGGGGTTCAAAAGAGGATGTTCTTGTGGTCATATCATACCAAGATAGAACCGCTGCAGTTTGGTGGAAAGCTGCTTGGGACAGTATCCTTCTTAAAGTCTTATTCGAGGGTGAGTGATATCTTGAGTGAATCGGTTGATGATACTCGCAAGCATTCCTCTTCTTGGGTGCTATGGCATATCTTTGAGAGGACAAAGATGGACTGGTGACGAATTGGAAATGAGCAAGTTTATTAGATTGAATTGCTCTTGTTCACTATATCGATGCCGTTGTGAAGGGTATGAATAGTGAGCCGTTGATGATGAGCTTCCTAATTAGGTTGACGTTGGGATATACTCCGATGGTAGTCGTTGTTTCAATTGCACGAGATAGACGAAATAATCATGTCAGAGCTTAAATTCATGCGGGTTATCTGTTAATATATCAAATATATATAAATCAACAAACAACAGAACAAACTGAGTATAATAAATGCTATTATTAGAATTATTAAAATATCATGTTGATTACTCTGTAGACACCAACCACAACCACAACCTCCAAACCAAACAAGAAAGCTCCGATATCGCCTCGAGCTCACTCACCACGTCCTCTGTAGATCCCCTCCCAAGCAACCCCTCGAACCGTGCCATCCCTAACCCTACTTCCAAACCTCCCTTTCCCCTGCCCGCCCCCATCTTCCCATCTCATCACGTCAACCCAGCCAGCATTGCAAATGCCAAAACTGTAATCGTGATATGGCACTTTGCCTCGTGGCAATACGAGGAGGTGGGGTGAGGGATAGCTATAGAGAGAAAGCTCAACCTTAAGTTGCACGAGGACTCCGTGGCACTGTGCGACTGTACCCGGAGGTTGGAAGGAGGAAGGGGTAAATGTTGCATGGAGTACAGTAAGACACCCAATGAAGCGTTGTTGTCACGATATGGTCACGTGAAACATACCTCACACTTGTATATACATACATAGTATTCATCAATTAAACTTCAACGTGAATTCGTATCAGGTAGCTGTAGCGCCTTGAGTAGATGCGATTCGATTCGATTCGTCATTCCAGTTAGATTAGCACCTACGTATGCTAAGATAAGGGGGGGGAAGGCCAATGATATTACCAGTAGAAGATTCCAGATGCCGATAATCGGATATAGAATTCGCGATCGAAAGCTACGGATGGGAATCCTTTCTTTCCCTTTCCTTTCTGGCGGCAAAGAGTTACTGACGTATACTTACTTAGTCTCTTCTTCTTCTTCGTCGTCGTCGTCGTGTAGCTTTCGCGTCGAGATTGAGGAGGTGACGTATACACCCCGAGATGCTTGCCCAATATGGTGCTCTGTAAACATGGGGTGGGGGTCCTAAGTATTGATAGAACAGGACTACTGACTGACGGTTATCTAGATCCTCATGGGGCATCCAAGGGGTGTTGTATATCAGTCTCAATCTTAAACATACTCGTGCTATCATATACGTAATCGCTAAACATAGCTATGCAGATCACTGCAAAGAATAGGTAAGTACTCGCTATACATATCATACACATCGATTGATAATGAGTCGAAGAAGGAGAAATGGTGAAGAAGTGTAAAGGGTGGTTGGTTTGCATAGATAGTAAGCGAGGAATTGGTATAAACAGCCTTGTTTTAATTTTGTCATTTTTGCCATCTCATATGCATCTATGCACTTTTCTTCCCGCCAAATGAGGTTTTCCATCCAGTGATCATTCTGTTAAAACATCTCGAATGAAAAGAAGCCCAAAAAAATACAAAAGAGGGAAAAGAAGAAACTCCATCACCCCATTCAAGACCAATAAAATCCCTCCTATGCACGCATGTTCACTTTTATATGCAAACTATCACCATTAATCCACATATCTAGGTCCATCATCCTGCCAATCTGCTGCTGGTGTCTCCGCTGCATATGCCCCGGGTGTGGGAGCTCCTGCATAATATCCTTGTCCCGGTGTAGGTGCATCCATAGCTTGAGGTGTTGGGGCACCCCAGTAAGCTGGAGCTGGGGTTGGCGCCGAATAAGCTCCGGGAGTTGGTGCATTCATGGCAGCTGGCGTGGGAGCGGAATATCCACCTGGTGTAGGAGCGTTCATAGCAGCTGGTGTAGGTGCCGATAAAGGACCACCAGGGGTTGGAGCATCGTAAGCCGATCCCCAATTGTTGTTATTAGATGGGCCAGAATTCCAATTGTCGTTGGAATTATTTGGTGGATAGGCTGGAGTCTTTGAACCCCATGAATCTCCGACATTACCACTAGCGCCATATGCGGGAGTTCTCGATCCATAATTATCAGACAGGCCATAAGCTGGAGTTTTAGCACCAGATGACCAAGCTGGAGTTCTATTGCCACCTCCATAGGCTGTTCGGCTACCGTCATTCGCATAGACAGTTCGAGATCCATCGTTTGCCCAACCAGGTGTCCGTCCGCCATCAGTGGGACCAGATTTCCAAGCAGGCGTTCTTCCACCTTGTGCACCACCATGAGGAGCTACAGAAGATGTTAGTAAATTTCGGAAAAATAAAGGAGAGAATCGGCTTACTTCTTCCCCAACCTGGAGTACGCTCGGGAAGACCACCTGGCATTGGCGTTCGTCCACCAGCACCCGCATCCCAGCCTGGTCCAGGTGTAGCACCTCCAAATCCACCACGACCTCTTGGAGCTCCTCCACCTCCTCTACCACCACCAGGACCACCACGGAAACCATTTGGATCTATCGAAGCTCCACTGATCTTGTCTTTGAACCCTAAACAGTCCTTTGGAACACTTACCACCTTGCTCTTTGTGTGTAACTCAACTCGGGCATGAGTATCTGTAGTATCTTTCACAATACCAAGTAAACCTTTGTATGGACCTTTTCGTATTGTGACAGTCTGACCAATAGACTTATCACGACCAAATGATTTCGGTGGAAGCATCTGGCCACTGTTCTTGGGATTGAGCTTCATTGCCGGATTCATAGAGCTAAGATCAGGTGAAGATGAAGCACTACCGGTGATTCTTCCTCCCTTAGCAGAGACACTTTGAACGCTGGTTGTTCGCGCAACGAATATACCAGCATTCTCACTCAATTCTGAACTCTTCAAGAAGAGATAGGCGCGATGAATGTGTAGAATTTTACCAGTTCTACCCTCTCCCCCAAATTCCTTCACAGCATCCTCCATCTTGATCTCGGCACCATTACGATCTGTTGCCACAGCGGTCCTTCGCTTCTCAAGCTTATTGGATATTTGAGATGGAATGACTGTTCGATTAGATCCATTCTGATCAAGAACCACAAAGGATTCTCGGTCAACTTTGATAATACAAGCGACAGTGGATGGGTCTAGTTGAACCAAATCCCATAGCTCGTACTTTCCTAAAGCACCGCTACCACCTGAATCACTTGCTTCTCGGAGATCCTTGCTGAAAACAGTGATTTCGTTATTGCCCTGATCACTCAACAAAGTGACACGATCTTCAATGATCTTAACGACCATACCGACTTCGTCCCTAAATCTACTACCACCAATTACTTTGACGTGATCACCCTCACGGAAACGTTTGCGAAGACCCTTGATAGGAATTTCAATAGTTTGGCCCCTCAATGCTCCTTCAGATACAGCCATTGTGACAATATCACCTGTGACAGATACTGCTTTGCCGACAACACCTTTCTGTTCACCCTCGTAAACTTCAATAACGTCGCCAGGGAGATAGGAAGCATTTGCCGTGCTTGCTTTCAAGCTAGCAGCAAGAGCATTTAGATCCAAATTCTCAGTTCCGTCCTCAGCACCAGATGCAAATCTTGTGACTTCCTCAAGAGTTGGATTGACATCTTTAGTGATAAGGGCCTGAATTTTGACCTCCTTTTCGCAATATCCATTAACGTATTCCTCATTGAAGTAGTTCCAGATTTTTGTGTCCGGTCGACCTTGCAAATGCTTTGCATGTCGTTTCTTAGCTTCGGCTTCACTGAATAATCGTTGAGGTGGACGTGGTCCAGCTACTGGACGCTTCCTCTTTCCATCCACCACCGTAGTATCCTCATGAAGACCATAATCGAGACGAGGTACGTATCTGACTCGAAGTTCGAGACCAGTATCAGTGACTTCAATAACTTGAGCAAGATCACCTGCATATTTCGTTGGTCGCTTAAGTCTTACATAAGCTCCAACTTCTATAGTTGGACTCTTCGTGACCCTAAGAAGATCTGGCATTTCCTTGATCTCAACGAGCATCATCTTGGTTCTAGGATAGACATTCATAAGACCATCCATAGCGGTCAAAATATCTGCTTGTCTTTGGGCCTCAACATAGATAAATCCCTTCATTGTGGATTGGGTTCCACCGCGTTCAAAGGCACAGGTTATCGCAAGTTCCTCTTTGGTGCCGGCCCTCTCCTCGATGCGCTTCATGATCGAGAAAACTGCTTCTCTTTCCTTTCCTTCTTTACATCGTACAGCCCAAATGCTAGGATCATCGACACTAGGAAGTAAAAGACGCTTGGGAACGACTGCTGATTCTCCAGAGCCTCTTGAAGATCGACCCTTATTCGCATATCGTTGTCGTAAAATTTCAGCCTGCTTTTCCGCATCAAGACTTGCCTCCATTTCACGTCTTCTATCCAAATCTCTGTGACGTCTATCATCTGTCTCGCCACCATCAGGAAGGTCTGCCATATCATCCGGGTGTGTGTCTGCAATGAAAGTATCCTTCATTTCGTTCAATTCGTCCTCATCGTCCTCATTTTCATCCTCGTCTTCATCGACCTCGGCCTCGACATCGAGGAAAACATTGCGACGGTCTCTGCGACGCTTACGGCGGTGTCCCTATAGTTTGCGATTAGTGGGAATTCCAGTCGCCCCATTATGAGGGAACAGCATAGAGGGAATTGTAGATTTAGGTTAGAAATGCTCACCGTGATTTCTTCTTCATCGTCATCTTCTTCATCCTCTTCATCGTCATCATCATCGTGGGCACCTGCAGCATCGTCTCCCTCGCCTTCATCATCTTCGTCCTCATCTTCACCATCATCAGCGGCACCGCCCAAGCCAGTTATTCTGCCACTAGCGGGGATAGATTCATCCTCAGAGCCATCATCACCCCCTACTTGCTGACGCGAAGCTTCGTTCCTTTGCGCGCCGGCTGTAGCGATGCCTTCATCTTCATTGTCTGAAAGATCCGCAGGTTGGGGATTGAAATTATCATCCTCTTCGTCGCTGTCGTCAAAGGAATTGTTTAATAGATTTGAGGTCGACATGTCTTAACTCAAAGATTGAAAGAAAGAGATGTGTGGTATTTGTAGTGTTTTTTTTTCCTTCAGAAGACAAATCTCGAGGTTGTTGAATGAAGGACATTACTGGCAAGGCAAGCTAATCTTTGTTCAAAATGGCCTCAGCCTTCCCGATAACACACTAACTAACCTATTTATGGTATAAGCCATATTCACCTCAAATTACCTAAGCCAATAACAACCGAGGAGAAAGTCGAAGATGAAATAATTATATTATAAAATATCCAAGCAAAGCTTTAAAATAGGTATTTTTACATGCTTTCAACAGTCTAGCAGCTACATCAGGCAATATGTTAAATACATCTTGTATAAAAATCCCAACATGTTCAAGGGAGGTTAAGAACAGGGGAGAGAGACCGTACTTGCGCATGCGGCGGTTGAAGGTCTGGGATTGATGCCATCGTTGTACAAAATAGCGAAAGTGTTAGGAACAAGAGTGATGGCAACAGCTTCCCTCCCCCCACCGGGAAGAAACTCGAATTGCGCGCAAATTTGAGATTGGTGAATGTGTTGCAGATTCCGGTGATCGAGAATGGTGGGGAAGACCTTCTTAGACTTGACAAACGGTAAATGGATTGGTTGAGATTCGGATCTTGTAGGCTCGTCGATTGGAGTTTGAAATGTTGAAGCCATGTAGGACGCATAGTGGTGGTTGGGTTCGCAGGAAGAGAAGAAGATCTATAAAAGGTAGCTATCTATGATTAAAGTCCTCTTTAAGCAGGCGAGAATCGTTGACTATGTACGTCTTGCTTCAAAGATCCTGCAGAGTGGAGCTAACAAGCGCAGCGTTTTGAAGAGACTGATCGTCAGAATTCAGAAGAGACATTGCAAATGTGGAATGGACTAAATGAGGTGCTGAAGACCTCTTGACACCAATTATATTTGATCATCAGTATAATGGCTTGTTGGAGAGTGTTGTAAAGGCATTGGAAGACCTTAGCGTTCGTAAGACATGGGGAAAGGCAGTAGTGATTGTTGGAGGTTTTGCGAAAAGATGCCATGCTCTAGTCATAGTCATATTGACCAGTTAGGCTTGAAAGATCTCGGCTGAAAGTGTTTAATTGATAAATGAAGAAGCCTCAGACCCCTTTGAAAGTTCAATTTCAACCATGCGGATTTGCGTGTACAGTATTTGCGAATCTAAGCGATCAATCACCTCGCTCCTACTACACATAACCCCCATTGAGTATAATGTCATAAATACTCGGATATTGTAGATGCAATGTCCAGGAAACCGAACTCCAAGCTTTGATATGCCATAACGTTATGCTCCTGTCGATGAGTTGACTTGAAAGCCCATCATGATCCATCATAGCTTCACACCCCAAATACCCCTTCCTCCGCTTACCCCAAGCCAATCGCCATTTTCATTGTTGTTCAAGTTGCTATGAGGTGCCCAGCTAATATTTCCAACTTCGTAGTCACATTGCCAGCTGGCGGTGGGCCCTCTGGAATTATCCGAGGCCGGTGCACCGTTCATGCTAGGGCCTGCAGGAAGAGTAGTATTTTGACTCAGTAGGTCCCAGATAAGAACTAACGAATCATCCGCACCGGAAGCGAGAGTTCCTCTCCTAGATGGGGACCATTCTATGCAATTAATAGCTGATGAATGGCCTCGCAACTCGAGTAAAGCTTGCCCGGGCTGTCGAACATCCAAAATACGAATAATGTTGGAATCTTGGGAGAAAGTGGCGAGAAGATGAGTATCATGTGGCGATGCTGCAAGGCGTAGTAGAGGTGGTGCATAGGACATTGTTTGCTGAGCCAATGTTGGACTTATCCTTCCACCACCAGGACTCGTATCTATAAGTACAATTAGTGGAAATTCACAACACGAATTCCAAAATTCATACCTTTATCATCCTTTGAAGTTGGCTCATAAATGATGGTACTATGCTCTAAGCTTCGAAGGTCAAACATTCGTACACTACCATCGGCTCCACAACTAACGAAAACATCTACACTATTAGCACAAAATCTGACATCGAATACCTCTTTGTCATGTGCAATCAATTGCGTCTTGGCTGTTAATGTGGGAATATCCCATATAGTGCATGTAGTATCTATGCTTGAAGTAATGATCAAACTCGGTGAGACAGTGTTCCAATCCAAAGAGGTCAAAGGAGCAGTATGCTCTGGTGTTTTTGAATTAGAAAGTAGGGCAAGTGGTGTAAGTTTACTGGGAGGTAGGTCTCGGCCGGAATTGGCAGTGCGTCCTCCGATAGTATTGTTCGGCGACGGAACTGGAGTTTCAGAAGGGAGCGACCACAATCTCAAATGATCACCAGAAGTAGCCAGTAGATCTGTTGATTGTTTCTGAGATGATGGCGGTTCCCATAGGAGTCGAGTGACAGGATATGAATGTGTTGCTTCAGCAATTTTTGTAAATTCGAGTCCATATTTTGGTCCTCCAGGTACGTATGATTCGGATTGGGTAGGAACAATTTGCGAATCAAGAATTTGAATCTGAAAAATGAAACATTAGATACATCTTTCAGGTTCAGTAGGGTATTAATTAACACTTACAAAATTATGGCCGTCTTCTAGATAACTTCCTATGGCCACTTTTCCCGCATCGTTGTTTTGAGCTGGCCATTTACACCAATCGAATGCATATAAAGCCCACGGTGCGAGATAGTTGCTATTGGTAGGCGTTGCGCTAGTACCATCGTATGAATATGGGTTGGCCCCAGGCAAGCCTTCAGTAAGTGCCGACTCTGTGCGCGGTCGAATGTCTGCAAGTCCCAAGGGAGTATTAGATACAGTCCTTTGTGAGTTTTGAGGTGTGTATTTTTGTGTTGGTGAGGAGAACTGATTCTGCTCCGAACCTCCTGGCGTGGTCGCTTGAAATGTTGCGAAACCTTGGCTATCGAATCCTGCTGCCGGGCTGGATCGAGTATAATTGTGCGAAAGACCTGTCGTTCTAGAGGGGGTGGAATACTGGTCTTGCGAAATCGTAGGTAATGAAGGAGCTTGATTTGTCGAAGCCGCACCTGGTCTTCCTGGTTGTAAAGCACCAGGGAGTGACGGCCCATTTTGATATTGAGATGTTTCGGGAGTGGCCTGCTCTAGGGCTATACGTGGACCACTAGCACCATAATCTCTTGGGGATAAAGGACCGCGTTGTGCAGACATATTTGAGAGTAAGTCGTCGGCGTGTCGTGTTCGCCTTGGTGTTTCGTATTGGTGAGAGTGGTTCATCGCGGGGTTGGTGGAAGTAGTCGTCATGGAAGAATTTGTATGTGATAAACCATATGGTGTAGGTTGTGCAGATTGGCCAGTGACAGAACCCGATGAAGGGAGACCAAAGCTACCTAAATTTGCAGCAGCTTGTAATATACCACCTGCAGTGGAAGTTCCCGATAAAGCATTCTGTTGTGAGGAAGATGAACGAGAATTTGAGCGAATATTGTAAGAATCCAAAGGCATGGCGCCGGGGGGGGGAGTGGATAAGTGATTGGCGGCTTCCTTACTATTTTCGAAATAACGAAAAACTAGGTTGAAGATTGACTTTCCAACTGCCAAAGTGGAACTGCGCAGCAAGAATAAAGTGGGAAAGGGAAAGGGAAAGGGAAAGGGAAAGGTGGAAGGTGGAAGGGAAGGTGGGAGGGAGAGAAAAGGCCGGAGAAGTTATAAATAGAATCGTGGGGCCAAATAACACTAGGTACACACCTCCGCAATTTATAGCGAGCACCAGAGGTTGACAAGGCTGACATTATGCCATTATTGGAGGGAGCGGGAAGAGGGGCCGCTTTATTTACTTGGACAAGTTCACCATACATATATATATATCGTCTACTCATACATCCTACCACATAACCATTCCATACCATTCCATACCATTCCATTCCTCTCTACTTGGCCATCATGTCACAATCCCTACTTTTCCTCCCTCAACACCCCGCTCCAGTGACAGCCTCAACCCTCAGTGCCGCATATCATTCATCAATATCCGCTGTTCTTTCAAGTCTGAAAACGTCGTCCGCCAGTACGAAGCTTACAATCGCACTCGCCTCATCACACTTTCATGGTCGCTTGAAATTCCCAAGATCTGAAATATACAGGGAGGTGGAGAAGCTACTGGCTGGTGTGTACAGTTTGATTTGCTCTATATGTGCCAAGGAAGATATCGATATCGCATCAGAGCTACCTGGAGCTGTGGATTTCCGCATTGTTTTGTTGGATTACGACTGTGCTAGGTTTCTCAACAAACCCTCTGGTCGTAATGTCAGTCTTGGGGTTTTGGCGGGTGGTCCTATTGTCGAACTCCCCTTATTCGCAAGCGCACGACGCCAATGGAGTACCATCTTCTCGGTAGAAGGCGAGGGAGGACAAGATTTGCTGGGTGACTTTTTGCATTTTGCAAATGGCATTAGTCCTCCTCTACGCGCAGAATTTAAAATGGTCAGTGGTGGAGTGAGTGTGGTTCAAACTATGCCTCAGTCCACCCCGCCAAATTCTTCTACCTGTCATAATGTGGTAGCAGTTGGCGGCACGTTTGATCATCTTCATGCGGGGCACAAGCTTTTGCTTACGGCTTCGGCACTCCTCCTCCAACCAGTTGCCGGCCTTCAAGACCCTCCTCGGAGATTGATTATCGGTATTACAGGGGATGAATTGCTGAAGAATAAGAAATATGCCGAATACTTGCAAAGCTGGGAAGAACGACAAAATGAAGTGGTCGAATTTCTTACATCAATTCTTTCTTTCACACAAACTGGCCAGGAAGAGGCTATTGAAACGGTTCATTTGGAAGGTTCGGGTGGTCGAGCAATACATACGAAACTGAAGGCTTGCTCAATCAATATTGAGTGTGTTGAAATTCAAGACGCTTTTGGACCAACGATCACGGATGAAACTGTTACCGCACTCATTGTATCCGGAGAAACTAGGTCTGGAGGACAAGCAGTGAATGATAAAAGAGTCGAGAAGGGTTGGAAGGCACTGGAGGTCTACGAGGTCGATGTTCTTGATGCGCAAGATGGTCTCAATACAACTCCTAGATCCGATGACTTTGCTTCCAAAATTAGCAGTACTGCAATAAGAAAGCAGAAAGCCGATTGCTCCCGAAAGTCCTCACTCTAATCAAAACATTTCCCAAATCTAGCTCTTGTTCTACGTGGACCATCAAGCTTGGTCGGAAGCTACAAGAGAAGGATGGATATAGTACCAACGTTGTAGGCAATAAGGTTAAAGAGTGATGCCTTGCGTGCAGAACTTCTCGACCAAATATTGAGCCATCTGTGCCATGACAGTCAGTATGCACGTCATTTGCAAAAGTCACAGAGTTCATGCGCAGGAATCACCAACCCGACAGGGTTTATTGTCTCATTTCTTTTCCGCATTACTTTGTCAGGAACGTAACTTTCCCACATTATCACAATGGCGGCAGGGTATCGATGCCCACAACTACTACCTTTATGGCACCTCTTCAATAATGCAGCCACGCCCAGAACCTGGCTAACGATGAGTGTTTCTCATAAGAGTCCGGATGAAACCTCCTACGGGATCCATTTTATAAAGCCCCGGAGAATTATAGAATGAAAGTTGGCCCTTCCAACATCCCCCTCGTGCCTTGCAATTAAGTTATGCGGGGACTTTTGATTAAGCGCCCATGATTCAATAATATCTCTCGCGCAAATGCATACTGTAGGTTCAATTGAACTCGCGCCTTTTCCAATAATTATATGGGATTCACCCACACCAAAAGTGCAAACCCGGCGTCTTTGTTGAACTAGGTTTGATGATCGAATATGGATTAATATTTGACCAAAATGGTGAAGAGCTGCATTCACAACAAAAAGCCGTTCGCCCTTGCTCTTTAACCATGTTTCGCCTTGAGACTAGGTCATGGGTATAAGCAGACCAGAATAACCATTTTAACCTTTGAATCCTTTGGTTGGTTGCTGACATCTGCTCTCTTCTTATGAGCCTTTTCTTTTGTTTTCATTCGTATTGGAAGTTGGACCAACCATTTCGTTGTGTCCTTCCTGATGGATGTTTTAGCGATTAGATAAGTTTGTCTAATTGCATCTAATTGCATCTAATTGCATCTAATTGTATCTAATTGCATCTAATTTGTCTAAACGACTGCCAGTAGTGCTATGGTATAGGCACATAATCAGCGTTTTCTGACCCGCAATTCTGTCGCACATGCAGCAACCCATGGCAGACGATCCATCACTCCCCTAAGCTACGATTCGCTGTCACTTCATGCAGCCATTAATGGGAATATCCTTGTGGCACGAAGTATCTTCTCCTGCATCAAATTATATTCATCCTGCCAATCCTGATGACTATTTATCCAAATCACATGATTGTTATTTGCACCGAACGATCGGTAACCCGCAAGCCGCTGCAGTAAAACCATGAAATCAACTTGACCAACCAAATTCAAAGTAAGCAATATATCTGCATGACTATAGAATTCTAACAAATATCGGAGAAGGATCCATCCACACACATTTGTCCGTCGAACGACCCCCTCGAATGATTCCTTGAGACGCATCGACACGTCAGAATTCATAAAACCCGGCTTGCTCAACTTTGAAAACCATACATAGAGTGCCGGCACTTGAACTCACTCATTGATGATGTAACGACTGGTTTTTTTGGTTCAATCTTTCCGTTTCTGTCCTGTGCATTCTCTGAATATTCTGTTATTATACGGTCGTTATGTGAGGTAAGACTGCATCTATGATACCTAATACTTCTAACCAGGTATTCTAGACCAAGTGCTATCCGTCCTGTTGTCTTGCAACCCTTGGTTTTCCCGAAATGGACGATATGAAGCCCATTGAGAAACTTCCAGACGAGATCCTTTGCCGCATCCTTCTGCAAATACTTTACGAAGATTTTACTGAACGACCACCTTCTTGGAATCCATGGGCTCAATCTTCAGACGTGCCTAGCTTTTGCTTGGCCCAGAAGAGATTCTACAGAGCCTTTTCTTTATGTAAATCACGCACACCTGGATCTAAACTCACACCTATATTCAAACTTTCGAATGAGATTTTAGAGAACATACTTGAATATCTCGTTTATAATTCTGGAAAATTGATTCCCATTGATCATCGAGCCTCTTTAAGTGTAGAGAGTTTTCAGTCTATGCCACCACAATCGTTAGAGGATACAAATATAACTACTACTCTTGTATGTCCCTTTGCTTGCTCGTTATTGAATAACCATTTGTCTAATGACAGCGTTGGTAGAGCCGTACATGTAAGAAATTTTACAGTCTTTTATTGGGTAGACAGTTTTCCCGCGTCTCGATTCGATGCTCTGAGGCTGGTTTTAATCGGTTGAGATTTTTGGTAGAGGAGCGACCTCACTTAGCGGAACATGTTAAGAAGTTCTCATATATGATTCCTGTTTTTTACCATCGAGGTACATTCTGATCTTGAAATGCAAGGGCAAAGGCGACTTGAACTAACTTATCCACAGGTCTAGCTCAACTTCAAATTTTATTTGATGAGACTCATGCGGCCACGGTAGAGCTTGAAAGGCAAGTAAACCAAAAACAAACCAGTAGCAATACTCGTCAGGTCGATAGATCACGGCCCTCGCTCAAACAGCTTCGAACAAAGCTTGATCGTAACCGCAAGGATGAGATTACCATATTTCGAGTATTATCACGAGCCCGCGAACAAGCAACCATCATCAATAATAGAATTGATGTACAGAGTTTACTGCACGCCTTTCGATTATTTGATCATCTTCAACAAATTCGTCTCATGAGAGTTCAAGATAAAGTAGATATAGATTGGTCCTCATTCCTTCAAGAAAGACGCTGGATCGCCTTTTCTCAAAACAACAACAACAACAACAACAACAACACAACCGATCCCATCCTCTCGCTCGATCTCGACCCACTAGAATGGACAGCCGCCTGCGAGCATTCAGCCCGAGCTCTCGGCTATGCATTCCTGGAGTCCAAATCTCCCGCCACGCGCTTCTCAAGTCGTTTTGTCAATCCTCGTATTCCACTCCTCCTAAACCCACATTCTCACAATACTATCTCTACACTCGCAAACCGGCTCACATGCCTAGAAATTCAAATCCAGGAACCTACGGATGATAAAATGCATCAACTTTCTAGTCTCTTTAATACGTTCTTTACATCTGCGCATCAGATCCAAGGCCTCCATGTAGGCTTTCCATCCAATAGGCCTCTGGTTCATGTACCGCTCGAAGCGGTCTTTCATAACGTCACGTGGGAGAATTTGAGATATGTAGGGTTTGGAGCGTGGCATCTTGATAGCGAGGAGATTATGGGATTGTTGAGACGTCATCGATACACATTGAGGAGTGTGAGATTGCGCAGCGTGAAGTTGAAAGAGGGCAGTTCGTGGGTGGAGGTGGTGAGGATGTTGAGGACGGAATTGAGGGAGTTAAAGTGGGTTAGTTTGAGGGGCATTGGATATGTTGATGCAGGGAATCATGGCCCGGATGTTGCTCATGGCATGCCGGGGATGGGGAATGGACATGGAAATGGAAATGCCCAAGGTTTCCCACCACCACACGCAAACCCAGCCTTAAACCCTATCCACCCCATCCCTGGACCCACGGACGATATGAGTCTTTCCGCCTCCCTCGCCTCTGACAGCGAAGACAGCGACGAAGAACTTGATTTCGACGATACGGCGATCGGGGATCGCACCTTAAGTCACCACAGTAGCTCGATCCATCTCTCACCCTCAAGAGCACCTTCTCATCATCAACCCGGCGGCGTGGAAGGGAACAGATGGGGTATCGAAGATGGGGGAACCGTCGGGCGAGGAGGGGGAAGAAAAGCCAAACCCCACACTTGCGAATGTGCACATGGATTTGGCATGCAGGATTTGGGGGATGAAGGGCGTGAAGGGGTGGTGTTGAAGAGGCGGTGGAAATTTTGGGAGTTGTGGGCGGTGAAGAGGTGTGCGGTGCATGATGGCGTGTTTACGAGGTCGTCGAGGTGAGGATATTGGGCCAGTGTTAGTTGGGTTTGGGGCTGGGAGCGGGGAGCGGGGATTGGTCGTCTGGTTTGATATTGGTATTGTGGTTGGAATTGGAATCAACGTGTATTGTATTTTATTGTATTCGAAGGGTAGGTGGCATTTTCACACTTTCACATCCGGTCCTCCCCTCCCCTCCCCCCAAAACGCAATCCTCGGGTTTTCAATCTCAAAGTGGGTGTGTCCTTCGTCTTCCTCCCCTTCCTATCAGCAATATTACCTCCTGCCCTCCCATCATCGCAATCCCATCCATAGTCATAAACCCACCTACCTACCTACCTACTCACCTACCCATCCATCCATAAACCTACCTCCTCCTCGCCACAAAATGAAGCAGCAATCAAGCACCCTCCACACCCTTCTACTCTAAACCTTTATAATAAATAATAAACTATGAATCAATACTAGGTATGCGATAATATCACGGAAGAGGTCATTATCATGTTATGATGAATATATTTATTTATTTATATTTCTCATCCCCCGCTCCCCGCTCCCTCCTCTCGATAAACTCAAACCAGTTAATTGAATGAATGGGATGACGCCAAAACTCACGGGCTAAAGATGAGGTGGGCATTGTGTTGTATACCCAGGAGTACGACACACGCACGCAAACGCACCGTTAATGATATAAACACTTCTAAAGCTCAGCGCTCTTCAGCATCCCCCCTGCCCCCCCCGGCTGCCCTCCCCATTCAAAACCCTTCATGATCCACCAATAGCTCCTTCAAATGTTTCTCCTCATCACTTTCATCCTCGCGATCCACGCTCGCCCTCCCATCTACCAACAAACCTTCGCGTCTTTCCCGGTTTTCCTGTCTCGCGAGGTCCGTTTCGAGTTCTGTTAATCCATCATCTGTCGTTGAATCATTGATCGACGTGCTGATTTCTTCAGTATGACCTCTCTCTTCGTGCGGAGCAACCTGCCTTCCCTCATTATCATTATCATCGACATCGTGAATATCTCCACCCAAAGCTTTCAACGCATCCCTGAGGATTTCCTCTCCTTGCTTGAAAGCCTGTAATTCGGCACCAACAGCAATGACCAATAAATTCCAGCGCTTCTTCTCCGCCACGTGCGCCGTATCCCCCAGTTTCTTAATAACATCATTCATCTTCCCAATCTGTCTCTTTAACCCCTCGACATCTCCCACCTCTCCGCTCTTCATCTTCTCCCTCAAATCATCCTCAAATTCCATTACCGTCACCATGGAATCTTCCCAGTATTTTGCCCCTTCCTCCAATGCCCTTTTCTCCTTTTCAACTTCGAGCTTCCTCGCACGTAACGAGGTGATTTCTTTACTCCACCATTCTTCCGCCATTTCCAATGTGCGTCTCTTGGGTGGTAGGGTCATGAATCCTTCATTTCCCACACTAATCGATACCATGACCGGCGGTCTAGTTAAAAATTCTTGTACTTCAGATTCTACCTCCCTGAGCGCCCCACGATAACTACTTAGTCGAGATTCTCTCCGATTAATGCTTTCTTTAATTCGTTCTCCCAACCAATTCCTTCGAGCCTTCATTTGTAACAATCTATCCTCCGTCTCTCGAATCTCGTTTTCGACAGCCCGCTCCTCATTGCGGAGTTCGGCGATCTCGCGATCTTCTTCCGATCTTCCTGGGGAAGATTCATGCTTATCTCCATCCAACGTTATTCCAGTGTCTGGTGCATCCGCCGAGATGAATTCGCCAATTTCCCTCTTGACCTCCTCGATCCTCATTTTCCAATCCTTTGTTTTCGTAAGACACATCTCTCTCCTTTTAATCTCTTCTTCCAACAAGTCTCCTTCTCCCACTTTCACATCCACCAACTCGCCCATATCCCTTAATAATCCTTTCCTCGCCCCTCTCAGCCCAATCATCTTTTTCTTTGGTTGTCTAATAGGAACTGTACGCATATGTGGGCTATCTCTGTTTCTACCGCCTTGCCTATCTCTATCTCGTTGTAAAGACCTCGTCGTAGGCGTGCTACTTCCACTCTCCCCTCTCTCTTCCCCATTCCCACCTCCTCCCCCAAAGCCTTGCAATAGACCCTCACCCTGGGCATCCAACAACATTTGTAATTCTGCCTGCAGAGCCCTTTCCCTCCTCTCCAATGCCAACAAGTTATCAATTTGCCCCGAGCCACCCACCCCACTCCCAGAACTCTTCAAAGCCCCAACCAATCCTCTCCCCTCCCTCATCAAACTCCCTTTCAAACCAGGGCTCCCACTCCCATCCATACTCATCCCCATCCTCCCTCGTCCAATCCCCAACCCCATAACACTCCCCACAATTGGCGGAGGCGGCGCAGCAAACTGTATCCTCCTCCCCCTCGCCTTCCCATCCCCTTTCATCTTACTCAGAGAACCAGCTTCTGAAACCGGCCGAGGCGAAACCGTTCTCGCACCTGGACTCGTAGGCGACCTAATATCTCTATAGAATTCCGGCGGAGGACTTGGTGTCACTCGTGAAGCTGAATGCGATGAAAGATCACGCAGGTTAAAGTCATGATGCGCGTCATATTCTCTTGATAAAAGAGTATGTTTCTGATCATTCGTTCCCGAGGAACTGCTGAAAAATGAATTACGAGAGCGCGACATTTTGACTTCGTAGCCTGTGGTCTCTGTTTCGTTGATACCTTTGATATGCTGGTTGTTTGTAGGTAATTTCAGGAGTTCATAACTAGGGATATCTTATAGGTAGGTATAACGTGCATTGACTGCTGCTGTCGTTAGGTGTCGAGGTGTAGCGATCAAGGTTAAACCTGCTTGGAATGGAGAAATGGCAAGAGTAAATGGGAATTGCTTCATCTACAGAATTGTATCTGCAGGCGGTTGAATACAATGAATGATAAGAGCAGGTCGATGCAAAAGTTGGATCAAGCTCGGATGATTTGAATCATCATCACATGCAATAGACTAATATCAGCCTTGTGAGGGACGTGCACTAAAATAAGGCTGAAGACTTCGCGATCGTATACAATCTCACTATTATCAAGAAAATCTCATGAAGAACAAAAACTTCATTCGCAGATGGTAACGCTTTTGGTATTCGTCTATAAACATGATGGTTGCGTTCTGCACAACTCCACCCAATCCGTGACCTTTTGATTTGTTTGTTTCTCATCATCATCGTCATCGTCATCATCATCATAACCCTTAAAAGCATGAAGGAGTGATAAAACTAATAGTCGTATAAACTATAGAGGCCATATGAAAGCATCGAAGCTTGGTTCGATGCAGGGTTGGCTTGTATTGTTTCGAGCATTGAAACCCAGGTTCATAATGGTATTATCTTATATTTCGTCTCATGATAGCCTAGATTTGTTCCAAACCAAGGTTCTCTGGCTCAGCTTTGATAACACGGAGACTGTCAATATGTATGTTAGCGAGGTCAAGGACTTCAACGACAATGATCCAAACTTACGTGTTGGTGTGACCCATGCCACCCTTCCATCCTTGAACAACGACAACACTCTCACCTTGAGCCAAGACCTTGAGCTTGAGAGCTTCAGCAATACCCCACTTGATTCTTCTGTCGACATCCTCTTGCCAGTTAACCTTGGAAAAGTCTGGCTTCTCCTCGGCGAAATGGAAAGGATAGACACCACGATACAAGTGGGCGTATCTAGATGCGCTGGCATTTCGGGTAACCATGAAGATTGGGCAAACTGGTCTGTACTTGGAGAGAAGACGTGCACTTTCTCCACTGGTGGATAAAACAATAATGGCACCTGCATTGATATCCAAGCTGGCACGAACTGCTGCCATGGCGCACGATTCGACAACACTGACTGGTCGTTTGGTAAGGTTGCAAAGTTCCTCAAAGTGAGAGACATATGCAATAGAGTTCTCCGCCTTCAAGCAAGTCTCGTGCATCTCGGTGACAGCCTCATTGGGGTAGCTTCCCTTGGCAGTCTCTCCAGATAACATGACACAGTCGGCACCATCGGTAACGGCGTTGCCGACATCACTGATCTCAGCACGAGTTGGTCTTGGGTTGTAGATCATAGACTCGAGCATTTGAGTAGCACAGATGACTGGCTTGCCAGCCATGTTGCACATGGCAATCATCTTCTTTTGAGCAGCAAAGACCTCAGCGGCTGGGATCTCAATACCCAAGTCACCACGGGCAACCATGACACCATCCGTCTCCTTCAAGATCTCGGGAAAGTTGTTAAGACCTTGTCTGTTCTCAATCTTGGCAATGATTTGAATGTGCTTTCCATCTTCACCGAGAACCTTACGGATAGACTTGATATCCTCACCACGACGAATAAATGAGGCAAAGACCATGTCGACGTTGTTCTTGACACCAAATCTCAAATCAGCTTGATCCTTCTCGGACAAAGCTGGGAGATCGACATCAGTGTTTGGGAGGTTGACACCCTTCTTGGAAGAGACCTTTCCATTGTTTCTTGCGCGGCAACGAATGGTCTTTTCGTCCACAATCTCCAAAACATCGAATGCGAGGACCCCGTCATCAACGTAGATGATACGTCCAGGCTCAATAACCTTGGTGATGTTCTTGTAATCGACGTACCTGTGAGAGAGCGTCGAAGATTAGCCTTGGATCTTCCCTCCACTGGAGAACTGTTGAGATCTATACGTACATGTTCTTGTCATCACAAGCAGTAGCATACTTGTCATCGGTTGTAATGTTGATCTCTGATCCAGCAGAGATGGGAATATCGACATCACCAGCTGTGTTACCAGTTCTAATTTCTGGACCCTTTGTATCTAAAGCAATGGCAAGTTGACGTCCCGCTTGAACCTTCTCCGCTTGACGAGCATTGTCGATCACGGATTGATGGTATTCGTATGAGCCGTGGGAGAAGTTCATGCGAACAACATTGAGACCAGCTAGACGGAGCTTGTTGAGAGCCTCGACCGAGTTGGTTTTTGGGCCGATGGTGCAAATAATTGAAGTACGGCGATAGTTCTTGGTGGGCTTAAACTCGGTGTTGAGGTTTGCCAACCAAGCAATCTTGGAGGTTCCAGTCACTAAATGATCCATTGCAGTGGCCATTTTCTAAAAGTTCTGGAAAGAGGAGAGCTTTTGAGGAGATATGTAATGGGTGAGGTGTGGTGGGGGGGGGGATTCCGTGCAACTGTACAGAGTCTCTTGATTCGTCAGTTGAATGTGAGCAATCAAATAAGGAAATGCGATCAAGGCCAACTGAATCGTAACGTGAAAAGCAAAGATTGGAATGTGCGAATGAGGAAGATGAGTGTGAGTAGGTATTGACGTTGTGCCGCGTTCCTCCCAAATCATTGGTTGGATCAAGACACGGGACGATTCCAACCATTGAATTGTTGAGCTGAGGTTGAGCCGAGATATCTGAGCTGAATATGCATACAAGGCACAAGGAGCACCAAAGGAAAGGAAGGGAGGAGATGATATAAGCTTACCAGTTGACAAGATTGAAGAAGTTGTATTGTGTTGTATTGTGTTGTATTGTAGAAGACTGAGTTGAGTTTGGTGATGGATGATGGAGGGGAATGTCTTTTTTCATACCCTTTTTCCCCCCCACCATACTTAACCCACCCCATTATCGATAAGGTTTTGATTGGAACTAGTCGAGATCCACGTGATTAGGTTGGGTTGGAATCAGGGAACTCTCGCTTCGGCACTAGACCAGATCAAGTATTATCAGGCGCTTTTGGCGTCAGACGTCGAATCATGGGTCCTTGATGATTGCTTGCCTCATAATTAAGGTATCACGTAGTGTCTGTCGCATTATCGACTTATCGACTATCACTTCAAATCAGTCAGTTGAAGTTCAGTTCACATCAGATCAATCAAAACAAAAATCACAACTCAACCTTTCGCACACCTTTTATTTACATTGCCCGCCTTCGATACGCACAATAATCCTTTGCCTATCCAAAGCGCAAACATGGTGCGTGGTGCTCCCTCCCCGAGCTTGGGGTCTTTCAAAACATGAGAACCTACCTAATCAGCTCAGTTCCTCAATTTACTGACATTTGGCCTCTGGGGAAAGCTCGGAAAACTTACTCACTATGCATTTGATGCTGTCCTACGTAACTATCTTCTCTCCTGATGCTGGTGGCCCAGAGATACACTGACCCTTTCTTGACACAGTCTCAGCATTCTTGGCTGGCATGAAGAGATCGACTGGTTTAACGTGTGTTTACCCCTACCCTATACTTTCCCTTGGCGGTCATACTGCAATACTGCGAGACGTGCAACAAGTCATTCAGATGCAGAAGACGACTTTCTTGATCTGGCGGTGTAGGCCGAAGATGTGCCAGAAAGGCTAACAATCCCCATCCTTCGGGACTCTAGACCCAGCCTTAAGAAAGACCTGACCGAAAACAAAGAGATCAATGGTTGGATCGAGAAATACCTGGGGGTTGGCGAATGGGTTATGGATCAATCGGTAGCCATCGCAGGGTCCTCTAGCTTTTTTGAGAGGAAGAGATGATTTGGGCTTGGGAGGCCGATATATGAAAAGGACAACACGCATCTCAGATGCGCAAAGGGAGCGACTTCATGGCAGATATCTTGCGAGGAGAACGATCGAGGTAGAAGTTCCATGGAGTTTTGGGCGTTTATGAGGATATTTCAGCTCAAGGGTGGTGCTATAAGGATCTGGCTAAGGCTGATGGGTGTTGCTCTCTACTCTACGAGTTAGGATACTTTCGCGGGCAAAGGAAGGAAATCACAACGTTGCTGAGCATATGAGATACATTTCCAACCATGCATACTTTCTTGAAAAGGCATCTCCACATCGCGACCGGATTTTTAAAGATTCGCGCCCCACTGGATCCCTCTCTTGCATCTCATACATATTCTTTTCCCCTCCCCCAGCGAAAGAGCACTCAGTGCATAGGTAGATATTTATAGAAAGCTTTTTAAAATATCGGTATTGATTTGAATCATTATCGACCTTATCCACAGCTGGCTATCCGAGCCGAAATTGTTCTGCAATAAACTTTACTATTCGGATACCTCGTCATTGTCATGACAACCTCTGCTCCACAACATTTTACGAACAGAATCTTCGGACGCAATCTTCAGCTGAAGCTACTCGCGTCAATGGCATAGTCTTTGGCAGAAGCCTACTGCAGAATGCCAATAAAAATCCCATAAAACTCACCGTCGGATGACACTGTCCATCCCCGGGAAAGGATCACCATGCTACCACCACCGACCCTAAGCTTTACAATCCCCTCCATCCACGACAGTTCAAGCCTTGAATGTCGCATTTATCACCCAGGATGTTTGGCCCCTACATCTAGCTCGCAGATTTTGCCGTGGAGAAAGAAGGCTGCTATCGTTGCGCACCCGTATGCGCCACTGGGTGGAAGCTATGATGATGCTGTGGTTGATTTGGTGGCTTCTACTATCCTGAAGGAGGAGTTTGTTGTAGGGACTTTTAATTTTCGGTATGTAAATAATAGTGCTCTGTGTTGTTCATTCATACCCAGTTTCACTCATGATCATCAGTGGTGCGGGCTTTTCAAAAGGACATACTTCATGGTCCTCTGTCCCCGAACAAAAGGATTACATGTCGTTTCTCGGCTTCATGGTAACCTATTTACATCACCTTAACGTGCCATCTTCATCTGGGTTACCTTTGTTTACACAATCCAAATTTGAAGTCCAAGATCTCACTCCTGTTCCATCACAAAGCATTTTGGAGCCTGCATATGACACTGTTTCAGGTAGACCTACGCCCGCGGGTTCAGCCAATGAGAGCCTTCATTCAAGGTCTCTTTTATTACTTGCAGGCTATTCATATGGATCCCTTATTACGATAAACCTTGAGCCGAGCCTACTCAGCATTCTCGCTCCTTTTCAAGAACCAGTTTCTGGTAGTCCATACGCGGACATAAGATCTCGAGCACGGTTCTTAGCCAATCAACAGAATGAAGCGATTGAAAATACATTTTCATTGCTTGGAGCAGGAAATCATAGACCAGGTAGGGGTCTACACTTAGGGGAACATACAACAAATCATCGAACCCGACTCTCTAGCTCCGGGCTTAGAATGGGCGGTGATGAAGATATCAGAAGGGCTAGTCATGACATGCATGGCTCCGGAGTAAAACGATCATTTTCGGTAGACGCACCGGTGAATATCAGGAAGAGCTTAGATAGGATCAAGTCTGTTGTTCGGAATGGGCCACCAGGGAGAGTACAAAGCTATAATTTGACAGCTACTCAAGATCAAGACAGTGATCTGACTTTGAAGAATTCCGGAAAACATTCTCAAGAAATCCAAGGCAACACTAGTGATATTCTGGGGCATGATATTAAGATCGCCTACTTGCTCGTTTCCCCTTTACCTCCTGATGGCATGATCAATAGTTTGGCCAGCATTGGCAGCTTAAGACCCGCTTTCCTTTTTGGAAAGCAAAGACACAAAGCTGAAAATGATATCAAGTTCACAATCGATCCCACATTGGTGATCTATGGGACTGGTGATCTCTTTGTCCACATCAAAACTTTCGAACGTAAGTCCAATTGACTCGCTCACGATGAAGCAAGCGGTCCTGACACATCACATCATCACAGGCTGGAGCGAAAAACTCTCTCGTCTATGTCAAAGTCGAGATCCCGGACAACACAGCATCACATTTCGATGCGAGGAAATCGCAAACGGGGAACATTTTTGGAGAAACTCCACAGCGGCTAGGGAGTTGAAGGCGAAGATTCGAGAGTTCTTGTTGGAGATTGGGGGGTGAGGTTGAGGTTGAAGAGGGGATATGGATATGGATATGCATTGGCATGGTTTATAATATAATGATAATGATAATGGATGGATGATGGGTTATGGGTTATGAATATCGATTTGATTCCCTCAATCTCCGTTCGCTTTCCAATTTCCATAGCTGTCAACTTCCTCAACGTGGAAGATTCTCCTTTGGAGAATGGCTGAAAACCCCAATTTTTCCTTGGTGAAAGCTCTGTGGAAACTGGACAGATGTTTTTCTTTCATACAGTTAGTTCATTATTCGTAGAAGATGGCGGTTTTCTTTTGAACTATCGAAATTGGGATTTTGGGATTTTGGGGATTTGATTGAGCTCTTCACGTCCCGAGATGATTGTTGGATGGATGGATGGGGGTGAGGATCATCATCTGATGGATTGAAATTATAACTCTTGTTCACGTTATCTTAATTCGTGTGGGTGGTGGTTGGCGTGATGATGGATGTGATGGATGTGATGATTAATGATTTGTGAATTGGAATTGGAATTGGAATTTTGTTTATTGGAGGGGATTCTTGGGTGGAGAGATGGATGTGGAGGGGGAGGGGGAGGGGGATGTGGATACGTCTATTACTCTTGGCAATGATGATGATGAGGTGCGCTAGATTGTGTTTAGGTTTTGATATCTTTGTTTTGTTTTGATATGAGGCTGAGTTGATGAGTTGGTTGATTAATTGGTCAGTGAGTTCGTGAGTTGGCGAGTCAGTAAATCAATAAATTTATTGGAAGGGAGCAAGTCTAGCATCAAGTGTATCGTATTAAAGTGCTAATCTAGACGCTACACATAGTGTATGCTAGAAGTAGACAAACTATAGCGAACCTCTTGCATGTGATTACAACAAAATTAATAAGCTAATGAGTTAGTGAGTTAGTTGGTTGTGATACCGAAGGGTTATAGAAGGGTGGGGGGGTTCTTTTGATAAGGGGAGGGAAGGGATGAGATGGATGGTATTTTGACATAAAAGGAAGAGAGTTGCTGAATTTATAGGATGGGATGCAAGATGGATGACTATGAATATGAACATGAATAAACGAAGACAAGCTTATGCCAATTAAGGGGGTTCGAACCAAACGAATCAAGTGCGTCTGAATTTTGGCGAGACCAAAAAATCTGACCTCGGATGGATAACAAGATTAGAAGATTAGTTGGGCCTTTGTTTAATTTACGGATGATATGATACTCATCCGACCCTGATGCATGCATGATGTAATTACGAGTAGCTTTCGTAAGAAGCATTAGGTTCTTTTTTTCGACAGCTCAGTTCACATACATTGGTTGGTAAACGTGGACGCAAGATTTTGCGTTGTAATGAAGATTGAGGTGAGGGCTGAAACGATGGCATGGGATCGTGATGATGTTGGGACTGGTGTTGAAGGGATGTGCAAACCTTATTTCTTCACTTGTCGGGTAGATATGTAGATATGTAGATATCAAGTTGAGGTGAGGTGGTGAAAAGAATCATGATGCGTAGCGAGTTAGGTTGTTGCGCGAGCCGTCATGGTGCTGGTTCAACTCCGATTCTTGCCAATCTGCAGCCATTCCCTCGCCATTTGGGAAAGGATGTTCATCTAAATGATACTCCTATAATTAAGCATGTGAGAAGTTCTGTTTATGCTTCGGAGAGCATATGCTTTATAGTGAGTATGTAGTGGGTGCATATTGCATACGGGTAGGTGTGGTTGGGTTGTTGGTATTAGGCGAGCACGAGGGAACGAGGTTGAGATGAGAAAGGGGTCGAGTTGAGTCTTTCAAGTGAACAGAATCTTTCAAGTTCCAGAGCCCAAGCAAACCACGTCTTGATACAAACAAGTACATAGTTATTACCTAATCAATACTAGCCCTCGGTTAACAGAGCCGGGAACTACTGCTGTCACTTAGATAAGCCCTAGATAGTATGTAGCTAGCCCTCACTCTGTAGTTCTTTCCTGTTGAGGCAATAAACCTCTAAGTCTAAAGGCATTAAGCCTTGATCCTTCTGTATATATAATCCTAGCTAGAATTGATCTACAATGACTTTTCACTTGTGGATTCTAAGAATCAATCATAGGGTTTATTTACACTCCTTTGATCACAATACGTATAGAAATAGAAATCTAATACTTTAATACCAAAAAAAAGCAACTATAAACATTAGTACTTCACTGGAACACAATAACATTTCTAAATCCAACAATAGTCACATTGATATCTTAGCCTTAATCAATCCAATTCTATACTCGAGTATTAATGGCGGTAAAGGGGCTAAATCTATTCTTTGTGCTGTTAATTTATATACTAGTAGTGGGTACATTGTAGCGAGCCTTTACATGTGATTACAACAACAATATAGAAGTTATATAAAAAGATATATATGATTAATAGCGATAATATAAGAGGTAGACCCTCTTTATTTGGTTCGAGGCTTTGCCCTTGCTGATATAAGCGTGATATGGAGATGGCATAGAGGTAAAGGTGGTATGAAGGAGGTATAGAGATACGGACAGTATAAAAGCCTAATGGTATAAATATAAACGTAGTATGAAGATGGTATAAAGGTATAGTAGTATGTATGATGTATATAACTACATTTAAGGACTATCATATTAGAGAGATCTTACGATCTGTTCTCTTATCATCTAAACCTACATTTCGTTTTTTATGATCTCTCGCCTTTCACAGATGAATATTCGATCAATGATCTTTGTGATTGATATAAAACAACCTGATTGACAGGATCGTCATATCTATTGAGTAGATCTATTAACAGGATTTATCAAATAATTAGAATACGTATTTATACCTTCTACGAAGGCATATTCCGTGACAGTTTGCTTTTTGTAAGAGTTCTAAATCTTACTTACTACATCTAATATCGTTTTGATATAAAAAAAACAACTTTCTTCATAAAGTATATTACTTTCTGAATTACTGATTATGATTTGATAAGTATCAGATGAACATTGGAAAAGTTATTCAGAAATAACGTTTACAAAAGGAAATATGCCACAAAACGTCACGCTATGCGGAGAGTGATGGTTAAAAACTTTTGACATAAACTCGCGAAGTAATAGACTCCAATGAGCCCAACCACGATTGCTTCTTCTGTTATAAATTTTGGTTTGGACTTTGCCACAGTATGCAAGTGCTGGTACGTCCCATCACATTGGCTACTATAAAAGGCCAAAAGCCAGCAGCAGTCTTGTACCATAACAGACTTACTGATCGTTTTCCTCGAAGCCTCTTCTTCCCAAATCTTCAACATGTCTATCTATCATCCCATCATTGCCGAGCTTCGTGATGAGCTTCTCAGTGATGTTCATGATCTTGACACTGCTGTCAAGAATGCCTTGAAATTCAACATCCCTGAGATGGCCACGTATGGCATTGATTCTGGAGAAGGGTTCCTCAAATTCGCAGACTGGTTAATTCGAGGCTGGGTCCCAACTGAGAGCACCAGCGGCCGCGATATCTATTACATCATATGTATCTTCTACTTTGTCCTCGCTCAAGAACCTTTGGGTGGCCGTCAGACTTCAATCTCTCCCAAGAATGCCAACAAGCCTCTCTCCCCTCTATCTGGCTGGCTTGTACGTTTCGCCAGGACCATTGGTGAATCCATGAGCAAGCCAGAGTCATGGAACGAAACTTCCTTGAAAAGTTTCAGCAACTGCCCAAAGTGTCGTGTTTTCGAGGCGGAGGATCCCAGCAACTGGAAGAATTTCAATCAATTCTTTCACCGCAGGCTCAAGAAGCCCCGTGATATCGACTCACCAGATGATGATCGTACTGTGGTTTTCCCCGTCGATGCTACCTTTGCCGGCAACTATTCAATAACCGATGAGTCGGAGGTTATAATCAAGCACCTCCCATGGAAGGTAACCGACTTACTCGGTAAATACGGCCAGCATAAAGTACCAGGCTCCAACAACAAAACCACATATGGAGAACTGTTCAAAGGTGGTGTTTGGTCGCACTCTTTCCTCAACACATATAACTATCATCGACAACATGCCCCCGTCTCGGGTAAAGTCGAGGTAATGGACATCATCGAAGGTGCCACCTATATAGAGATAAGTGTGAATACAGACGAGAAGGCTGATGGCCATAACCGTCTCTCAACCCATCGCCCCAAGGATGGCAAACCTGCTGGAGTTGACACCCGTAAGTTTAGTTGCTTTGTACTTAACACCCAATGCCTGTTCTCTGACTGATCACAAAACCCACTTTCGGTTTCACCTTGCACATTCTTTCTGCCTTTTAATACTGTTTAAACTTCTCTTCGCCTCCAAAAAAAATCCTTTAATATGCAGTTACTGACGCTATATTCTCAAAGTCCAAGTTAGCTGCGATTCAGGATATCAATTCCTGCAAACCCGTGGACTTATCATTATAAATAACGAGAAGTTGGGTCGAGTTGCTGTCATGCCTATTGGTATGGCTTTCGTATCCTCTGTTAATTTGCATACGGAATTGCTTGGAAAGACTATCAAGAAAGGAGATGAGATTTCTTACTTTGCTTATGGAGGATCTGATTGTGTGGTGATGTTTGAGGAAAAGGCGAAAGTTTCCAATTTCCCGAAAATGGATGCCGAGCATTTTTATGGCAAGGCGTTCTGCAAGTCTAATTATATAGAAGCTGATACGGCTAAGACTGCTGGTCTCGAGTAACGACTTGCTATCCATTAAGGAAAATGTGTTTGCTATCTCCTTCCAGCTTGGAAGTAGTAATAAATCAGCATAGTTAAACAGTTTTCATAATATTGTCTTCTTTACACTCATCAAAAACCATGATTAGTTGCGATCTTATCACAACAGTTCGTATCGCACTCAAGTAGGCACAACAACTTGAATCCTTGATCATGATAATGGAATACGATATAAAATAGAAATCTCCAACATATACAACATTCATCATTGAAGAATTGTTGTTTGAAGCCCTCCCACTCCATTCATCCACTTTCATCATCGATTCACCTCATCAAATCCAAATGGTTTGTTGTTCCCACTTGAAACGAAATAAAGAGGCACTTGCTTGTAAATGATACACTACTATCAGATTACCATCTCAACTTCATGAAATTACAGATGCAGTGACTCCGAAAGCAATGAATGAGTCCCAACTTGAATCATTGTTTGTGGATGATTCATGGAGTGAAAGCATTTGTCATGATTCCACAGACAGATCTTCGAGTATAAAAACCCCAGAAAGTTTAGAAACTCCAGAAACGTTGAATTATCCAACAACTTAATCAAATCTTCAAAGCCATTCTGCGAGATCATTCCCTCAGCCAAAATTCCATCTAGCCATCCTCGTTACCTCAAAAAAATACGCTTCCACTCAATCTACATTAAAATTTCGGCGTTTGAAAATCTTCGCATAAAGAAAGGCCTCTTCGATAGGCAGCCCATAAGTTCAACGCTGTACTGTCTCTCGCACAAAGTTGCATTAATATCGACCTACCTTATCATGTCTACTCCTAGCGGAAGTACCGATGTTCAGAAACCACAGAGGTGGGAGCTTTTTCTGTATGAGCTCTTGAAATTACATTATCAAAAAGGCAGATTTACCGACGAGGAGATAATGGAAGAGGATGTGCTGAAGGTCCTTAAGAAAGCAGTCCCGGATATCTTGAGCAAGACGAGAGAAGGGATCTTGCTAGGGATCGATATAGGTAGAGAATTATGGTTTGCAGACAGAAGGAGAAGGAGCGGCTCTGAGCTTTTATCTCCTGCAGAGGAACCTGAAGAAAGTAGTCGTACTCGTGGATCTTCCGAAGAAACAGTAGGGGGAGATATTCAGCATGCTTTCATACAAGACAAAGATCAAGTCAAAATTCTTGGGGTGATTCGCTCGAAATAACCAAAGCCCAGTATTTGAAAAAGATAAGCTCAATACCTTGGAGATGTTGATAGGTTCAGATGCGCAGGAACAGAGTTTAAGGAGTATCTGAGACCTTTTTGGGTATAGAGAGATTAAATAATACAAAACTGGAAAATCTGGCAATCCCATCATAGAATGCAAATATATTCCTATGCACCCCAAAAAGGCTCAGATACATCCTACATAGAGAGCTCTACTGCCAAAGTACACTGGATCAGAGTACCTAAATTCCCAGGAACCGCTGGGATATATCTCTGCCAATTTCAATCAATAGAAAACATTTCTGCAAACATAGCTGTACCTATATTCACAGATGAGTGTAAATAGTAACAGCAACACGAAGTATGCTCGTTTCTTTTGCAATATGCTCAACAGGTATGCGCCCATACTTGATCAAAACCACGACCAGGGTAGTGTTCTGCCGCAGAACTTCTGCGCAATTCTTGCAACTACCAATTGTTGGTGCTGTACAAGTGCGGAGTTTCAATCCAAAATATACAATAAAAGCTGTACAGAACTGACATACTGAAAATATGATTCTTCGCAAGGTAACCTAGGGATGTTCGATTGAAAAGAGCAGCTTCCTAACCGAGTCAACAAGCTCTTGATGAACTTTCTCATCTGGGGTCATGGCCACTCAGACTCAACGAGATAATACTATGAAGATATTGGGTGAAAATGGAAAGGAGGTCAAGTATTCTAGGCGTAGCAGCATTGACACCATTTCGAGATCAGTGGTACACGGCGGTACGAATGAGTGGATTTGGGGCCATTCTCGCCATGAATCATTGCATGATTGACCTGCGCAAAGCCAGGAAGCCCATTCAAGAGGAACTTGTTGGCGAGAGAGAGGATGAGACCAACAAGGACAGCACCAGAGACACCCGTATCCTAGCCAGAGTGAAATTGGTAGATGGTGCAATTTGCGCCGCCCCGTGACGAACATTCCAACAAAATAAAGTCTTCATAGGCTGAAATATATATCTTTGTATACCTAGATGGGCAAAAGACATGAGTACGTTCATTTAAAGAAGAGACTCTGACAAACGCGCCAAACTTCACTTCATAGGCAGATGAGTTTATAACTGATTTCCGTTGAAAAACATCTCATAAGCATTACACTCCCCGCGAAATGATGAAAGCACATATAACATGCCGCAAATTGGCATGCGAGTAAAGAGAGATGTTCAGGGTGAAACGAATCCCCGCAATCACAGATCTAAGATTGCGACGTCAGAGAGCCCAGTCTTGCTTGCTTGAGCAAGAAAGTCAATTTAGGAACGGTTGTAATGTACTAGCAGATTGAAGCTGCATAGTACATCGATTGTCATGTTTCTACGCTCCATTTGATTTTGACCGAGGTGAGAAAAGAGTTGCTTGACAAAAGGTCGAGGACAGTATATGGACCATGATGATATGTGTTGAGTGATATCTGATACCAACATGTGTCTAGAAGAAGGGGGGATGGTATACATCAGTGACTTTAACCGGTAACAATAGTCTCACTTACTGGAATGAGTGCAAGTAATCTGCAGGCCTCAAATATTTGCTATCAACTCCGCAGGAAGTTTGAGACCCTGATCCAGTTGACTGAACCCTCATTGATGAAAGCTGAGAAAGTAATAGAAAAAACAAGGAAATACGAGAAAGATGTAACAGTGATACAGGAATACATGTTGAGAAGCCACCCTGAGTTCGTCGAAATTTGAATTCTTGAATCTATAAATACCTACCAAAGATCAGGATTTCGCTAACCTCGCGGCCTTGAACCTACTAAGTTTCTTTGGACCTCCCTCTTCTTCTGTGAACGGCACAATCTCACCCTCTTCCTCCTTCAAGAAACCACCCTGTTTACCAATCATCTTGTTCCTTATTCGATGATATTCAGTCGCAACTTCTTGATGCAACAATTGTGAATCAAACTCATCGGGTGCGGCCGCATTGGTATTGAGTGCTACATCTCGTTCGATGACATTAGGTGCGAGAGTGCGATTTGCGGGTCCTGTGGGAACTGGGCGAGGATTTTCAATCGCTGGCGCGAAAGCAATTGGTTGAGAGAAGGGCTTGGGAGTGGGTGGAGTGGCAGGGAAGAATTTCAAAGAGGAATGAGGTGTAGCAATCGATGTGCCAGTCGAAAAACCATTTGTAGTATTACTACTCGAAGTTCGAGACGTCTTAAATCGGGAGGCCTTCTTTTGTGCTGGGGCAGCTGAAGCTGGAGCTGGAGATGATTGCGATGGGGCCTTTCTCTCCACAATATCTCCAACCGGAGCAGCCTTAATCTCCATCTTCGAGGAAGAGGTGATGGGTTTCTCGGGAGCTGGTGAGATATCTAGTTCCTCTGCAAATCTGACACTTTTCCTTGAAGAATCGTTGGAGGGAGTGGATTTGACAGATTTCGAATTCTTCACTTTTTCTTTACTAGATGTTGTAAGAAATCCCTTGCCAGCATCCTTTGCATCTTCACCATGAATAGATATGCGCCCAATCCCTTCTTGAACCATACCATAATCATCTGCACTTTTTCCAACATTCTCCAACATTCTGACACCAAGCTTTTCCTCGAGTTCAATCATACGTTGACGAAGTTCATCATCTACAACTGGACGAGTTGATCTTCCAAATTGATCCTCATCGTCATCGCTATCAGAATCATCTGCATAATCCTCAGATTCCCAGTCACTCCCATCTTCTAGATTTATCTCTGCCACTACAGATCCAACTTCCGACATACCATATTGTAACATATCTCTTCGTAAAGCAGCATCTTCTGGAGACTCATCGGTAGGTATGATGGCTGGTTCAGATGATAGCTTCTCCGACTCTTTGGCAGATTGCATAAGTTCTTCAAGGCGTTTCGCAGCCGGGGACATTGTTAGCTTTGATTCGGCAGACTCTGTTTTGGAATGATTCGTAAATTCCACGCTCTTCTGAACAGGCTTCTGAGATGTGGCGGATGAGCTGGGTTTCGTATCGACGGTCTTCGTTTCCGTGGGAAGAGGGATGGTTCCAACTGTTTTTGAAGTTTTGCTTGCTGTCGCATCATCTTCCGCCTCTTCTGCGATATTGGATTCATCCTTTGAGGCAGGCTCTATTATTCCGGCTTTATGTAGAACCTCCAACAATTGTGGTTTTACACTTCCAGGTGTTGATAATCTCGAAGAAATGACATTCCCATCATCATCCAACTCTTCGATAATTTCCGTCAGAGGAAGTCCCTCCTCATTTCTCACATCGGGAGTACTGATGATAGTTGCTTTGGCCAATTTCTCCTCTGCCGTTGCAACCTGCTTCTCCAGCGTTTTGATATTTTGCTGGACATAATCTAGTCGTCGATCCAACAAATTCACAACTTGTTCAGCGGTTCTTTGGGTGCCGATACCAAGGATTTCCTCGATTTCTTTTCCTCTAACCAAGTCGGCGTCGTAGTTTCGTGCGATCGATATGAGTTCATCACGGTTTGGAGCAGGATCTGCTGAGAGGATTTCTTCTTTCAAGCCATCGTATTCAGCATCCCACGTCTGCCAGTGCTGTAAGGATTTTCGTAATCTTGCGATGTTATCCTCGAGTTGCTGGCGGTACTTCTCCAAGTCGAGAAAACTATCTTTGGTTGTTCGCGCCATATCTATGCATATGTACCAGGCAAGACAAGGCTGTGAAAATTACGAGTAGAATATAGATTTACCTAATTTATGTCACGTGTTGTATAAATAAGCCTCTGATACTATGTTGTCGCTTCCTGATTTGGCCTGGAAATGCCGTATCCGGTTAGCGTCTCCCAGTAGCGCAAAGCAGGGATTTCTACATAATCTCGTCTCACTGACCTTTCACTCTCTTATCTCTCTCATCACGTTCACAACTTCTTTGTTTACAATTTTTGAGTACCAGGACAACATCAACAACAACTTTAATTCTTCAATTCACTCAATCGTACTGTCTCAAGAATTGATCACTTTGATCCCCATTGTACTTTCTTCAACTGCTTACTTTGTAATTATACTCTTTACTACACACCTCACTTGTCATCCTGCAAGCCTTCGAAATGGCTCGCAACGAATTTGAAGATACATTGTCTTCAATCTCCAGTTCTCAGAACCTTCCTCAACGTCCAAAGAGTCGCTTCCAATTCAACAATTCTACCTCTTCCTCGAATGGATTGGATCCAAACTCAACAAATACTCAACACCATACTGCCAGCAGTGACTCTGAAAATTCTTTCAACTACTTTGATCCGGACAATTCAGCCGAGCAATGTCTCATGTCCACTGACTTGGATATCGAGAGACGTAAACGCAAGCAAGCAAGACGCGCAGACATTGAAATTCGCGATACTGCCAAAAAATATAATCGATGGAGCCCGAGAAAAGAAGCCGAGGCTTCAGTCAACATGGACGACGTGGATAACTTTTTCCAAGACTTCACCGGAGGATCTTCTCAAATTAATGGATCCAATAACAGTTCTAAATTGATTTCCAAACTGTCAAAGTTGGACCACGATTCTACACCATGCCGAGTTCCAAAATCGAAATTGTCGGAACGATTGAGTTCCGGCTCCAAGAAGAACTCCAGATTCAACAATACATCATTGACTCCAAATAATCAGCCTGCAAATACAACGAGACGAGTCGTTAAAGATATACTTGATGATCACGAATTCTCTTTGGACTTATCCCATCCAGTCAATAACAAGGAAAACATTCTACCTAGACAGCGACCTTCCCATATTCCAGGAATTTCCAAGCATGAGAAGATGACTCAAGCTGAGTACAATGAAAGACAAGTGCTTGCAGAGCTCGAGACTCTCATCAAGGACCACCCAGCCAGCTCATCAATGCGCTCCGGAAAACTTACTAAAGCAGCTAGCCCAACCTTCACAATGTCCACAACTGTCAACGGGTCATTCTCACTTCCAGAAGTCCAAAACATCACCAAGTTGGTCGACAACACATCCATCTTATTACCCAAGAAGGTTGATATTCTTGAGCAGCCCGCCGAACCCATGAGGAAAGAAGAGGTCGACATTTATCGTTCCATTGATGAACTTCAACAGCAAGTGGCTGTGTTGTTGAATGAACGAAAGGAGCGGGATTCAGTCATCACATCCCTTCGATCGAAGCTGACCGAACGCGATGAACAGGCGATTGTCATTTCTACTCTCAGACATGAAAGAAAGGAGCAAGATGCCATTATATCTTCTCTCAAACAAGAACGCGATGAACAAGACGACGTCATCACCACTCTACATGATCAGAACAATCACATGGCTAAAGAAATACAACGCCTCGAGGCTGATCTCAAAACAAAACAAAACGAAGCCGAGAGGATGGCATCCGCCATCTCTGGTTCAGAAGCTGCGGCCAAATTATCCCAATCTCAAAATGCAGAGATGGAAAAAGCCATGGCTGAAATAGCATCTAAAAATGAAGAACTCAGAGCCGATGTTGAAAACATGGAAAAGCAACGGGATATGGTTCTTGGTCGTTACAAAAACCTCGTCGAGCGATTCGATACTCTACAACGTCAAGCAGATGCTGAGACAACAAAACCGAAAGAAGATCACAACATTGAAACAGAACCAGATCAATCTCAGAAGGACAATGAGACATCGAATAATCCGGAAAACGAATTTCAAGATGAGGATGAGGATGGTGTGGATGATACCGCTGATGTCACTATGAGGCCAACCATGGAGCCACAGCTTGCTTTGAAGCAAATCATGTCAAATGTTCATAATCAGATTGAACAATTGACTGCTCAACATTCGGCCAAATCAGCTGAATTACGTGCTCTGGATAAGAGCAAAAATCTTAGATTGAGAAGGTCGATCGCAGAATCTTTGAAGATTCTTGTCGACCAAATTTCTTCACATAGCGATTTTCTATATCGATTGAAAGATGTTTCTTATGCATTCTAACTCAGTCGAAGATGAGGGGTTGGATTGTAGCTTGGATTGGAGTTTGGATTATGATGAGTTGGGGGATATCAGTGAAACTGAGTACTGTACTTGGTGTTTTGCATATCAAAGGGTCATTTTGATTTGAGCAATGGAGTTTGAGTATACCGGATAGACCTGAACATTGGACTTGGGGGTTCCAACTTGTTTCTGGGGTTTTATTATGGTTTTTCGGAGTTTTAAGGGTAAAAGGTGGAACTGGCGATCGAGCCCATGTGTTGTTCTTGTCTTTTGCTTCTGTAGGAGTTACTTCAGGAAAATTCAGTATCGATACCACATTATCAGGGACTTTTGGGGAAAATGGGAAAAAATGGGGGGAAATGGGTTACAATTCGTATAGGATCAATGACAAACAAACATTAAATGAAAAATCTCGCCAATCTCGTGGATATGAATGAATTGTGACTTGAAGGCTGGATAGTTTCTACGTTTTCCAACAATGATGCTATATCGACTCAAGTCTCGTATTGACCACTTGACGAATGTTTCCGGTACCCATAGGCGGGCAAGCTGCTAATACATATCTAGACCGAAATATCCTTCCCACGTACCCAGGCATCGAATGAGGAAGAATGCAGAAAGCAAACGTGATACCCAACGGGAAGAGTGATGTGAACATAGATAAGATAGATCAAGGAGCGGAGAGGAAGTTGGAAACTTGATTACGACGGGATTACGGGTTACGGATTGCGAAGACAACACCGGGAGGGGTCCCTTAACCTACCTTACTGACTATAGCTAAAGTACTGATGATTATTTCAAATGGAAAAGTCGAGGGAGGAATGGTTGAATGTTACATGCATGGGGTTTTCTGGTGTGGAAAATTGGATTTATGGGTGGATTTATGGGATTGTGGATGGGGGAAGGGTGAAATAAATGGTGGGATGGGGGATGGGAGAGGAGGAGGAAGGGGAGGTGAGGGAGAGAGGTTGTGGGATCGATGTGAGAAACAAGGCAAATTGGGGAGGGGATGGAAGAGATGGGATTTACGCATGGAGAAAACCGGAAACAGAAGTCCTTATCTTATGACGGATATGATATGCAAGCCTAGATCAACCGGGCATTCATATTTTGATATTGGCCCATCGCACGTCACATGTAAATGTACTTGGAAGCTCAGCGCGGGAGCCACGAGCAGAATATGCGGTTCGTAACTGGGGTATCTATCATATTGGATCAAAACTACACAGTCTTCCTCCCCTCCAACGCCAATGCGGCTCGTTCCATGAATGAGTTGAATGCCTTGATCTGCTTGAGGATACCCCCTTCATCACTCGCACTGCTTGCTTCGGATGCAACACGCTTCAGCGTGAGCTCTATGTTTGTTTTGCCGTCATATTTATGGTTAGAGGAGGATTTCCCTCGTCCCACTGCAAGTTCGATGTCGTGTACAGTTGTGTTGAGTACTTCACGTTGCTGAGGTGAGTGTTAGTTAAGCCAAAGGAATGTGAAGTATCAGGCTAATATTACCTCTGCTTCTTGAGAATCCTTCTCGTGAGTAATTCGAATTTCATCCATCTGTAAAGCAACCTTCTCTCGTTTTGCCCTTACGCGAAGAATCTCTTCTCGCAAAGAAAGTTTCTTTCTCTGGCCTTCACGCAGCCGTTTCTCGAGAGAATACGAATTGTCGAGATTGATTGTCTATGAAGAAGTTGGTAGATGATGCAGGGGAAGGATTTGTGTGCTTACATGTTCTAATAGGCGGACTTGCAATTCTTTACTGAAACTTTTTACAGCTCGGATCTTTGTCTTATACTCAAGTCTCTGGGCAGCATCTTGAGTTTTGTCTGCATGTTCTCCGAGAGTCTCGAGGCCAGCAGTAACCAATTCATGACAAATCTGACTGAGAACATCCACAGCATTTACACCTGCTCGTGTAGCACATGGTATCTCGGTATTGAGTATATCAGCATCGGAATCGTCATCATCATATACAGGACCCTTCGTTAAACGATGTACAGTGACAGGTATTGGGCTTCCTTCGCGAACCTTCGGCGCTTTGTTCTTCTTTTTATCCAACTTGTTGGCTTTGGCTTTTGGGGGTGCTGGCTGGCGTTGCTGGACTGGACTGGTAATTTGTCGAACCCGACCTCGCTTTGTCTTGGCAATAGGAGATCTGGGAGGTGCCTCATCCTCTAGGATGGATTCATCAGAAGCAACCATATTCCTAGATACTCTTCGTCCTTGACTTTTCTTCAAAACGGTTGCGGCCTCATAATCATTAATTGCTTCAGCTTGCTCTATTGATTCTTCAAGGATTTCTTCCTCATTATCTTCCACTTCCACTTGCAAAGCTGATTTCCTACGAGAACGTCGTGGTGGTTTGGGTGGGACCTCTTCAATACCATCGTCGGTAGTATCTGCAATTGCAGCTTCGATAATTGTAGATTGATCTAGCCCTGAGTGCTCGGAAGATGAATCATCTCTCTTTCGTTTGTTCCGTGATGCGCGTGGTAGCATTTTGGGGGAATCCGGTTCGTTTGCAGAGGGAAGGCTGATTTCCTCTTGTAATAATTGATTTACGTTTTCGGCCAATTCTTCATTGTCGCTTGCTGGAATCATTTCGTTGGAAGGAGATCTTTCAATGGGCTCAATTGCCATCTCGGTAGCTGTAGGAGCAGTCGTAACAATTTCCGGCCCACTGGCATTTCCCTCCAATGATTCGGCAAATGGAGCCTGCAAATTCTCCACCTCAATTTGCTCTTGCTCGTCATTTTCTGGCATGTCAAATACAGATTTCCTGGCAGAACTTCGAGAAGACCGCATACTTCTTGTGGAAGATGATGGCGGCTCATCAGTCTCCAACTTTCTCCTTTTCGCGGATGTATTTGCATCATTTCCGGTATTGGATTTTCCAACATTGTTTGATTGTAAGCCAAGTATGTTTGAAGGTCTACCACGACTCCTGCTCGCAGTGGCCGGCGTTTGACTTCCAGGTTGTGAGGGTACATCAGGTTGAGGAGTTTCTGGGTTTGCGGAAGCTTCTGGGATTGAATTCGGAATTACTGGCGCTGGAGCCTCTACTGGCGGTGCAGCAAAATCTGGTAATATAAAACCGAAATCTACATCTTTGACTTGACGCCTACAAAGCTAATCGTCAGTTCCGCATTACAAAGATGGACTATTCCTTCAAACTCACTGGGCTCCCCGCAATCGCTGTTGCATGCGCTCCTCCCTGGCTATAAATCAATTAGTATCAACTGATTACGAAGCAGAGCCTCAACATACTGGAGTCCATTTTCACTTGATCGGGGGATGAAGATATCTCTCTCTGCTCATTGAAGTCGCGTTATGTTATCGAGATACGCGATGGTAGGACGTCCTGTCGCGACAAAGTGAGGTTAAATCAATAAATGCACACCACTTCTCACAGTTCCGCCACACCTGTAGTGCTCGGTTGCCATAGCAATCTACTAATAGCACCGAAGGCATCACTCTAAACACGAACTTCCCGATGTCACATGTAAATGCTCATTCAATTCTTCGAAGTGGCGTTGTGAATCCGAACTTCAGTGTCATTATATATTGCTGTGGTACCTTTTCATAAGATTTCAATGTGATTTCCACCCTTTACTTCATTTGATGGTTTCCTGATGGATTGTGTGTCAATTCCCTCCTTCATCGGCAAGGCTCTTCAAGGAAGAAGTCAGTCCAAGGATCGAAATATATCACCAAAAGCTCCCAATCCTTTGAGCTACCCTAAGAGTTCTTTACCTTATGATCCACAACTCTTCGAGAATCCATCGTCAGAGTATCGAGGATGCCCTTTCTGGGCATGGAACGCAAAGCTCAACAAGGACCAACTCCTGCGGCAAATTGATTATTTCGCTGAGATGGGAATGGGAGGATTTCATATGCATGTTCGTACCGGCCTGGATACAGAATATATGGGATCAGAATTCATGGATATGGTTCGTGCTTGTGTTGATTATGCTGAAAAGAAAAATATGTTGGCTTGTTTATATGATGATGATCGATGGCCTTCTGGAGCTGCCGGTGGAAAGGTTATTGAGAAGTACCCTGAGCACAAAGGGAAACATCTTCTCTTTACACCTCATGCTTATGGGACAGTACCACTTGAAGGGTAAGTTATGAATCAACCATATTTCCCTCATGCTCTGATATATCTCATCAACATAGAGGTGCTCCTGCGTCAGCCAGAGCTAGTAGAAGCGAAAATGGACATATGATAGCAAGGTATGATATCGAATTGGATAACCACGGAACACTCAAATCAAGTCGAATCCTGAAAGAAGACGAATGCGGAGAAAATGTATGGTACGCCTATGTTGAGACGAATCCCAATTCATCTTGGTTTAATGATCAAACATACATCGATACCCTCAGCGAAGATGCGATGGCTCGCTTTATTGAGATTACGCATGGAGTTTACAAGGAGAAATGTGGTGACAACTTTGGAACAGTCATACCATGTATCTTCACTGATGAGCCTCAATTTGCCACCAAAACAACTCTTCCCCATCCCCGAGCTAATGAAGATATATTTCTTCCATGGACGACTGATTTGCCCGAAAGTTTTAAGAAGGAATATAATTCCGATATTGTGGAGTTTCTACCTCAGGTTATATGGAATCTTCCAAATGATAACCCAAGTTTATCGAGATATCGATATCATGATCATGTTTGCGAAAGATTTGTTTCGGCATTCATAGATCAAATTAGTCGCTGGTGCCGGAGGAACGATCTATACCTAGATGGACATATGATGGAAGAACCAACACTTTATTCCCAAACTACAGCTCTTGGTGAAGCCATGCGTTGCTACAGAAACATGGATATGCCAGGCATAGATTTGCTTGTTGATGGAGTCGAATTCAATACTGCAAAGCAAGCTTCTAGCGTTTCTAGGCAAATGGGCCGTCGAGGTACAATGTGTGAGATATATGGAGTTACTCACTGGTACTTTACCTTTGAGGGTCACAAAGGCTGTGGTGATTGGCAAGCAGCTCTTGGCATCACCTTTCGTGTCCATCACCTTGCTTGGTTTAGCATGGTTGGAGAAGGTAAAAGAGACTACCCAGCTTCTATCAACTATCAAAGTCCTTGGTACAAAGAATATGGTTATGTCGAAGACCATTTTGCAAGAGTTGGTGTTGCAATGACAAGAGGAAAAGCCGTTACTCGTGTTGGAGTCATTCATCCCATTGAAAGCTATTGGTTGTGCTTTGGACCTGATCAAAGTGGTGATGAAGCAGGATCTCGCGATCGTGCGTTCTCTGACCTTACGAATTGGTTACTTCACGGCTTAATTGACTTTGATTTCATATCTGAAAGTTCATTGCCAAACCAAGTGGGTAAGAGTCAAAAGGGTAAGAAGCTAACAGTAGGATTTTGTGAATATGAAGTGATAATTGTGCCAAATTTGCGGACTATCAGGTCATCAACTCTCAAAATTTTGCAAGAATTTTCGAAAGCTGGGGGTCATGCCATCATTGCTGGAAGTTCACCCGAGTATGTTATGATTTATTACCTGTTATTAACTTCAATCCAGACCGTCATTCCTGAAATACAAGCTTTCTGATTGAGAAGTGCTAATTCTATCAATTAGTTTAATCGATGCCATGGTACCTTCACAGAAGCCTACAATTCAACCTAGCACAAATGTATTCTGGAGTCAGCAAACCATTTTGTGTGCACTGAATGAATATTGTGATCTCCGAGTAACGGGAGAGACTGGATCTTCTGCTGAAAAGCTCTTGTATCAGATGCGAGAAGACGGAGATGAAAGATTTGTTTTCATCTGTAACATGAATCGTACCTCACCAGTCCAGGCAAAGATCGAGCTGAAAGATCATTGGGATATTTCTAAAATGGATACTTTCACTGGACAGGAAAGCATACTGCCAAGTCGACTTGAGAGTGGCTGGACACAATTTGATTACAAGTTCGAGGGCTGCGCAAGTCTCTTGATGCGATTGAGACCAAGAATAAGACACTCCATCACAGACAATCCACGTTTGATAAAGGTTTCCGAGAAGAAGCCATTACTTGATTCAAAAGTTACTCTCGCAGGGGTAAAACTCTCCGAGCTCAATGTTCTCATGCTTGATTACGCATCCTACAAATTGGATTCAGATGAACATTGGTCAGATTTCATTGAAGTTCTTAAGATCGATAATATCATTCGGGATCGACTCAAATTACCCAGGAAAGGATCAGCATTCAGACAACCTTGGTCAATTCCATCCTCGGAAAGAGCCCCTAGGACGAATGTCACGATGCGTTTCCTCATTAGATCCGAGTTTAATGTCGATGTGCCACTCAAGCTTGCCCTCGAAGATGCAGAAAAAATGCAAATAACCATAAACTGCACAGAGTTGGATTCCAAGGGAGCCGATGGCTGGTGGGTTGACGAAGATATTAAAACTTTGAAAATACCTGCCAATGTAATCACAGAGGGTACGAACACTCTCACCATCTCTTTTCCATTTGGAATATTAACCAATATCGAACGGCTATACTTACTCGGAGCCTTTTCTGTTGGCGCGAAACATGGTAAATATCAATTGGAGAAACCAAAATCCATATTCTGGGGAGATGTCACAAAGCAGGGTCTTCCATTCTATGCTGGAAACTTGACCTACATCTGCGATATATCGCTCCCACCAACGCTTCCTGATACAACTGTTCATCTCTCGGTTCCTGAATTTTCCTCGCCAGTACTTGCCGTAGCTCTCGCTGATGACGAGCAAAAGCTTGGGCGTATAGCTTTTCAACCTCGAACGTTAGATATTACATCACTTGGACCAGGAGATCATAAGATTGCAATCACAGCTTTTGGGAATCGATATAATTCTTTTGGGCATGTACATTTACCCGATGGAATTACCGATGGGTGTTCCCCAGATATCTGGAGAAGTAAGTTATCTACCCCTCTCTTTCTCTGCCTGTGATCATCGGCTAATCGAAATAGCGGGTGGATCTTGGTGGACAGATAGATATAATGTCAAACCGATTGGGATATTGGAATGCCCGAGCCTGAAAATGGAGGTTACATCGGTCGATGTGGAACGTGGAGGGAACGAAGAAGCATGGGAGGTAATCGAATGAGGATAATCTGTGTTGCGCCAAGGACACGATGGTCCATGTCTCGATAAGTTTCAATTTACGCATCTGGTCTATAGACATGAATTCTTGATCCAGGAGTTCTGAAAACGGTCCTTGAACTTGCTGAATCCATTCTTTCCAGTTCGACATCGTGTGAAGTGCCTTCTTGAATGGCGACCGCATTTCCAACCTCTGAATTTCCAGCTCCAGCTCCATTCTCTCGTTTCTCTTGATTTCTCCTCTTCATCCAAGGGAGAAGATTAAAGTAGCCACCGCAAGCCAATACACCACACCAAAGAAGAAATTCTGATGCGTAAATCACCATTCCAAGGATATCGAGGTGTGGTTGAAAGACTGTGATATTAATATATGGTTTTAAGAATGAAGAAGAAAGAAGAAGAAGAAGAAATAAACTTACAAAGAGAAACAAGGGAGAAAACATCTCCGGCAGCATCAATGCCTACAAATATAAATGAGATGCCACGGACAGTGCGATGAACATAGATATCGTAGTAATGCCTCAACACTCCCGCGGCCAAGAGAACCGCTGATAAAATGCCCATGCATATGAGAGGCCATTCGAGATTTCGACGTTGCCCGGCCTGATTTTCGTCACCGTTAGCAAGGACTTGCAAACGCTTGACCATGCCATGCCGTGTACGAGTAGAACTTGAGATATATATACATACCTTCAAACCCTCCACCAACGCCACCTCCAAGCCTCCAAACACCACCCCCACACCCCCCGTGACAAAAACGCATTTGCTCACGCTCCATCCCTAGATATATAACACACACTATCAGTAACGAACCTCTTCCTTCCTTCCTCCCATCACCACAGACAGCACTTCACAAGGGGCAAAAAGAAAAAATAAACATACCGCGCCATAATACCAACATTGCGCCCACGTCACCAAACTCAACACGGTCAGGATTTGAGGCTGCACTAATAGCGCAATGTTAAACCCAGATGCGATGTTATACGCACCCAGCGGGACGCCGGCACAGGCCCAGAGCATCATCATGGCTTGTTGGAGCCCGATTGTGTTGTGCCGGTTGTAGTTGATTATGATTTGGGGGATGAGCTGCGGGGGGGAGGGATGTTAGGCCGGTCGGTGGGGTGGGTTGGTTCATAAGGGGAACGGGCGGGGACAGGAGGGAGGGAAGGAGGGAGGGAGAGGCAGACTTGGATGGACCAGCATATTGCACCTAGAGTACCGAGGATATTGGCGGCGATGGGGATATCCATTGCAAAGTTGGATTTGTAGTCAATCGAATTTGTAGTTTTAGTTGTAGTTGAAAATGAACATGAAAATAAGCTTATAAAAACGAACAAGGTGGAGATTAAAAAGATTCCAATTTATAGTGTCAGCAGAATACAAGGAGTTGCAAGGAGAATCCATCGGTTAATCTTAAACTAACCTTATACAGACTTGTATGTATATATAACCTTAACCTCAACGATTAGACAACTTACTTACCTTACTTATCTTGCCTACAACGACTGTGGCAACTTTTTGCTAGAGAGGACTTTAAATAGCGGTGGAAAGCTTGATTGAATAACAAATACAAGTACATAAGACGGAAGTTGGGAGTTGGAAACCGGATTTGTCCTGCAGGAACCCGACTCGACAACCTGAACTGAAACTCCTTTACCCGTCGGCTAGGGCTTAGGGGGGGAGGGGTCTAGGGCAGTTTCAAAGCCTTATGGCGAGGAATGCACTGCCGAAACAGTAGTTATGGAAGATGATCAGGTTTATGGCCAAAAGGTTTGCGTCAGAATATGGGGGGCGTAGATTGTTAGACCTTATTCATTTGCCTATCCGAGATCTTTCAAATAGTGATGGTACAATCTTTACATATCATTGTGAATTTGTCGTAGGTATTTTGTAATTCCTTGATGTATAAAATACATTTCCACAAGCATTTCTGCATCTTCACTAACAACCTCCATTGCCCAATTGCCGAAATCTGAAGATTATTTTCAAGTATCTGCACCGTCGACACAATTAGTCCGAAAGCTTTTGGGGGAAACATGAATTTTGAAGGTGTGGTATCCTCCCTACCGCTTCCTCCGTATCATAATCATGATGTTTTAAGGCCAAGCACCTGGCGCGTGCAGGTGGCTGGAATATGCGGATCTCACACGGCCATGCCGTCTCTCATTACCGCCCTCGGAATATGGAGAAAAGCTTGTCACTGATAGTTTCTCTACCCTCTTCTTTTCTTTGCTTTCGCTCTTCATCCTGTTTCTCATAAATCTTTCCTAAATTGCCTGCAACTTGTACTCCAGCTTCTATTTCGGCCTGAATTGCTTGTTCCTCAATTTGACGCTCCTCCTCATTCAAACCCTCAAGTCGTTTCCTGAATGAAGCTTGTAACTTTGGTGAAAGATCAGATACTTTGAGCTTGTTACTTTCTTGCGTAGAACCCCCCTCGGTCGATTGTTCAACTCTTGGTTTCGATATAAGAGGAGGAAAGATGGGCACAGGTCTTCCTTCTGCTTTGGCTTCTTCAATTTGTTTTTCTTGATCGATCATTCGATGATATAAGGTATCGGCATGCATTTGGATTTGTTCATCAACTTCGGCGGGGCGATCATAGGTTGATAGGTATCCTAAAGCTTTCAAAAATTTCTGCACCAGTTAGGAAGTGAAATAGTCGCCAAGGGTTCAAGAACTTACACCCTGCATTGTATAACATCTTTCAAGTTTCCTATTCTCCTCTCTGCACATAGTCAATCGAGCTTGCCATCCCCCTGAACGAAAACATTCATTTACGCCCCATTGCTCCAAAGCACAATTCTCTAAAGCTGCCCTTCCAATCTCTGCCTTCCTATATTTGTATCCTTCAATAACATCTTGAATCTTCTCGGCATCTGATTTAGCTGCTTGCTCAACTTCTGCTTGTGGCTGATATGTTTTCCATAAATGTGCGTAGCGACCATCTTGGTATAAACTCTGCGGAGGTACATGCGCTTTCGTGGGATCCTCAGTGGTCGCATTCGCCGATTTTGGTTCCGCTGATTTAGTTTGCGACGATGCTATTGTATCTGTAGGGTTTGTAGAAACGTACTTGACCGGTGATTCCTTCTTGAGAAACTCCCGTAAACTCGGATCCAGGTTCTTCAAAGGATCTTCAGATTTATCTTTATCGTCATCATTTGAATCACCCCAGAACCAACCCATGTTGAGATATTGGGAATGTTTGAAGAACGCGGGGACCAAAATTCACAAGAACTTGATGGAGCTTGTTCAAAAGGATGATTTGATTAGTCATCATGAGTTGTAGCGTCAACACGTGATGGTAGAGAACGCTCCAACGTTATGGTCCGTGCACCGCAGTCAGGGCAAGGCTGAGTCAGCACCGTCATTGACGACGACATCCCATGCCAACACTACCTAAGTAGCCTTCATTGTTCTTGTCTCCCACCTGGAACTCTGACTCCAACCCTTCAGCCTTTTCCATCTTGTCCAGGGTGGATATGGTGCTGCCACTGGGGGCAGCGCAAGGTTTGGAACGTATCTGTTGGGAGAGAAAGCAAGAATATAAATCTCACCTCCAGCGTTGGGATTTGCGCAAGAATAGAATTCGCGTTATGAAATGAAATTGAAGAGACCGAGGATTTAGCAAGGCCCTGATGTACTGTTGTAACTTTGATTAATTCCCTTGGATACATTTTGGCCAGTACCAATACCATCATTGATCTTGGTTTGTGCTCTTCCCCGTGCTGTTTATGTCTTCAATTTCCGTCTCCGATACTAGCTGGAAAGCTTGAAATATGGAAAGCTGGATTGATTGTTCTTTTGTCTTGTCTTATTCTTGTTTCTCGCTGCATATAAATTGTGATGTCATCGATTATTTCGCCAGAGAGGTGGATTCAAACATCAAAGTCGAACCGAGAGAAGTTTCTTGAGAATTCCGAAAGAGATGTGTTGAGGAGAAAGAACCTGTCCGCTCAAGGATGCATGAACCCGACAAAGGCTGCTTCATCGATATTGAAGATTCAATCAATGTACGAACGCATACAGTTATGATCATTGAAAGGCTATGAGGGACTCAAGTGCGTTGCGCGTGAAGTAATGAGGTGGTGGAGTTCGCAGATGTTGCGTTGTATTCATATCTGACAACCTGACCTGGTGAACGAAGTCGCGAGATTGCGATCAGGAGTTGGCGTGACAAGACAACTAGGTATGTCAGGATGATCAGACGGTGAGAAATTCTATCGATCGCAAGGACCAATTGGGTTTCAAGATGACGAGGTTTTTACCACGTGGAGTTCAAGTGAATTGAGTCGCGCTCAACTTGAAATGTTGCATGTCTGAAGAACATCGAAATTGACGTCATGAATTCTAGGGAGCCAATGGCTGTACGAGCGCAAAGGATGTTGATGGAAAGGGCCAATAGATCTTTGAGCGCAAAGTGGATATGGGCTCAAGTCTTTCCATGTGGCGCTGGAGTGAATATGAGATGCTGCATTCGACTTCTTTTGTTGCATATCTGGACAACATCGAAGATGAAGTAAGCAATGTTAAAGAACCAATAGACTGTCAAGCGCAAACAGTTAGTATGGTCTGAAGTTTCTACATGTGGGGCTATAGTAAATTACATTGTTTTCAACTCCTTTTGTTGCATATCTGGACAACATTGAAGATGAAGTAAGCAATGTTAAAAGAGCCAATACATTGTCGAGCGCAAACTGGACTGTGCTTTGCGTTCATTCATCTATTGGTCACACCTAGAGTTCTCCCTTCCTCCCCCTCAAACTCATAATATCTACCCAGATACCCACTACCCAATAAGCTCTCGATCGCAAAGCTTAGCCCCTTTGCGCTCTCGTTTTCAACATTTGTGCTCATTCGGAGTCAACCATTTCCACCTTGAACAATCTTCATATCTGAGAATCACCCTGTCAATTATTTCTTCAAGAGGAAATAAAGCATGATAAAATCTTCAGAGGCGAAAAGCGCATCTTTCAAACGCTTCTGCAACATTAAAATCTCTCTCTATCGGTCGGAGATTGAAGAGGAGGTGGTGGTTATGAAAACGACACGTGATTAGGGCTTCATTCACCTGCAAACTCCCGATTCGGTATTCAACTAGCGTGGAGAAATTATTCTCTTTAAATTTCTTACATTCGCCAGCAAATCTTGAGACCATCATCAAAAATCTACGAATACGACAATTATTTGGATTCATATGCTGCGCAGTATCTTTCCGGCGGAACTGGAGGAGTATATTGGTATCAAATACGCCTTTAACCAGAGAGGATTTGCTTGGCTTGATGGGGACAAACGCGACTCTTCAACCCGTCGGGATATGGAATTGGTGGAATTTGAATCGGCTCTCGTTGCCGACTAGGAGGTAGTTAGGAGTTCATCCGACTTTACGACAGAGAGGGATGGATTCGATGGGTTTTGAATCCTTGGATATTGGATGGTGGAATTGATGGACCCGATGGATTACGAGAAGGATTGAGATGAACTTGATGGATGTTGTCTTTCACGACAAAGGATAAGACAAATCGGTGGATGTAATAGACTTGATGGGTTTTAATGCGAGTTAATTGACCAACAAGGGGATGGAATCGCTGGGGCTTAAAACGATTTGCGACAAATAAGGTATGAATTTGAGGGGCTTGACGTCGACTTATACGATCAAGGGGTTGATGGGTTTGATTGCGATGAGGAACGAGATTGCCTGGATGGACAACGAAATGGACAACAAGATGGATGAATCGGATGGGTTGGAAAAAGTCATGAATGAATGAGGTGAATAAGTCGGACGACAAGATGGATGGCGAGGTAAATGGAAAGGTTGGATGCGAGGAATAAATGGACGAAAGGGGCGGAGGGGTTGAAGAGGCTAAGGGTTTTAATGGATGGATTATAAAGGGATGGCTGAAGGATTTGAGTGGATTTCAATACGACTATTGCAATACGTGCGAAGATGGAAATGTGCGGACTCGAATTGATTCAAAAGCAACATTCCCGAATTAGAGAACGAGGGTGGACTTCATGAACTTCTTCAATGAATTCGGGCACAACTTTTACGACATAGAACTGGAACGGATGGATTTTATACGACTATCGTGCCAGGGATGGAACTAATCTTGCTCGATTGGGACCTTTTTGCATGCGTATTCAGGGTTAGAGGTTCTGATGGCTTTGAAGGACTTGATGGAATTGGGGCCTGGCAGCATTGAATTGGCCCATCTACAGGTGCGATATCACCAAAGGAGGAATAACGATGACCACAACTACGACTTCTGGATCTTTTGGATAATATTGGGACCCAGCGAGAGAGACGTGGTTGGAATAAGATGGGAAGCTGAATCTTGATGATATTTAGGATTGAAGAAAAAATAATCCGTGTGGCTTCGGGATTCAAGCCAGCAACACCTCTCGGCCGACTGTATACGTATGGCGTTTGATATCTGGTTTGATTTCGACGGTCCCAGGAAAAGTCAATTCGGAAATCATTTTACAATCTAACAGGTCGCAGTGGCCTTCACTGGCGATTAAATTGGATAGAAGAGAGTCTAGAAGAGGAATATCTGGACTCTTATGAAGCAAAAAGTTGGGATTGATGAACCAGAAGATATTGTGGTCGCCCTTGAATAAATCCTCGCCCATTTTTCCGGAGTTCTCTCACTCTTTCGGCGAACACAAAATTAAAGGATAAGTTTCACAAACAAAACAGCCATTACTATCAAAATCCCTGGGATACTTTACCATTTGACGAAATCATTCAATACGGAATGAACAATGATATCGGATCACTTGTCGTTTCTACAAGCTGGAAAGCGTTCCAAGTCATAGTTCAGCATTAATCGAAATCGAGAGCTTAATTGCCGATTTGGGGAAAGAGTTAATTGGATCATCCAACGAAGTAAAAAGACTTCTTTATACAAATGGAAAGAAAGAAACACGAGAGAGGAAGGTAAGAAGGTGTTAAGAAATAAATATTCTTCCGTTCTAATTATCTTGCTCAATCTAAATCCTGCTGCAAGCTACTGTCTTGTAATAACAAAGCAAATCATAATGGACGACGAGCAAAGGTTCGACTTCATAATAGAAATCATTCAAGAGACATACAAATTGAACGTTCTTTCCATCAGTCAAATCCTAGCTGTTGAGGACCACATATCTCCCAACAATTTCATATATCTCGTGGAATTCTTTCGGACTCCTCATACCTCGCTTGACACGCCAGCTTCACAGCCTGGTACCGTCAGGATTCCCAATTCTGTTAACAATGTTATAATGAGTCTCAGCAATCCTGATAAAGACTTCTACCCTCCGAATCGAGTACAAAATGAGGTTGCGGCAATGTCCCTCGCTCGCACGATTTTAGCCCCGCGCAAAGTCATCCCCGACGTCTATGGATGGGGAAGCGATGCGGAAGAAAAGGGTTGGATTATGATGGAAAATAGGATGGAAAATATAACGGGGATTCCACTAGTGATAGAACTGGACAAACTGGGTTTGAGGGGGCAAACGAGGGCTCTACAGGAAGTTGCGCGTGTTGTTTTGGCCTTTCAGCAGTATGAATTGCCAGAGAGCGTTCAATGGTTTGGTGGTCTAGATTTTGACGATGATGGCAATATTGTCAGTGCTCCACTTACTTTGTTTTCATGCGGACCTTTCACCACATATCCTGAGATGTTGAAGTGTATTTTTCGAGAACGACTTGCTGCTGCTGAGGAGAGTCATCTTCTTCGTGGCTGGAAAGACACTGGCAGAGACACTTTGGCCAAGCTGGAGGACTTTATCACGGTAGGTATTGATTACATGCTGAAGGATATCAAGATTGAGAAGAGACTTGTTCATGGAAATCTCGGTATGTTTACATTGCTACGCTTCAGACTGTAATCTACTTTTATGAAGATTGAATACACTAACAAAAGAATGTGAAATTGTAGCTTTAGACAATTTCATGTATGATAGAAAACTTGGTCAAATCAGCGCCATCCTTGGCTTTGATTCGGCTCGCATTAGCGCGATAGCAGATGAGATGTTGACTTCTTTTGACGCGCGCTTCGCTCGGCTTCCGATGTCTCATGAAGGGGATCTAGAAATTGTTAGATTTCGAAGAGCTCTCCTGCACGGCTTTCCCCGTGAAATGTATGCTTTGTATGAAAAGTTTAGATGGGAAATCGCATTGGCATGGGAGAGTCTCCTCGAAGCGGTAGGTGCGCAGAGGCCTAGAACGCTCAAAGGAATCGAAAGGTTCTCTTCCTTGTATATGCTCCTGTATGTAATTTGCCCAGAAGGCTTTGAGGATGAGATGATCGTGGATCAAGATGACCTGGATAAAAAACAAAAAGAAAAGGAGTATTTTGAAGAGATTATACAACGGTTGTTACCATAGAAGCAAGGATAAACTTGGTCCTGTTCTTTTGGGGTCTGGAATAAGGGGGAAATAAAATGATCGGGCTTTGGAACGGAACATATAGATTAGGAAAGCTGGTAAGTTGGGGACTTTTATAGATGGGAGGTTTAAGGAAAGTTTCTTGGTTCAAAAGGCTCTCTCTCTCCTTTTTTCCCCTTCTCTCTAGTTTTCATTCTATCAATACAAGCTGCGTTTAACATTGAAAATTCTTAATTCTCTTGAGTTCAATAACATACACTGGTTATTGTCGCAAGAATATTCATCCCCTCAAGACCGTTCGTTATCTGAACTCCATCTCTCCGTCTTGATCTCATTCAACAATAAATAACCCATCGTAACAACAAATTGACACCAGCATCCGAGACTGCATGAGAATCCTTCTCTGAGCATGTTCCCATATAGTGCACTGCACTACAAGTACCATTATGAATTATATTTCATCCATTTTTGATGTCTGGACACTAGAAAGCAAAGCGAAGAATCCAAAGAGCGGAAAGAAATGGGATCCATATATATAGCTGCTGCTACCGCAGAAGAGTCTAGTCCTTTACCCTGAACTTGGGTAGTAGGCTAATAGACAAACTTTTTAATTTGCTAGATGAATTGCGAGTTACTTCAGATCTGATGAGGTCATTGTCTCTCTCTGGCTTGGACCATCAGTTCGTGCAAACTAACGACCGTTTGATAGCAACCGAGGATGACTAATGCACAAACGGTCCCACCCATGGCACGTGGTTTAAACAGCGTCGGTTGATCTGGCAACGCCGGGCGGTGAAAATCTTGTTTATCAATAATTAATTTACCCTTTGCAAATCAGTAATAGTTCTACCAATTTTCATAACAAACATTGTATCGCATCGAATGTAATTCCATCACGATAAATCACGGATTCCAAACGACATCCATCTACAAACTAAGCAATTCTTAATCATGGATCAATCACCACCGAAACGTGTTACACGAGCGCGAGCAGCCGCAAAGTCAACAAAAGATGCTGGAGTTAAAACAACCAGAACCGCACCTGCCAAATCGACAGCAGACAAAGTTACCCGTGGTCCAACAAGTACAAAGAGAAAGACCAGGGACGAGGATGATGATGATGAAGAGGAACCAAAGAAAGAATTGGCGGATGAGATTATGCCAGAGCCAAAAATCACCCGCGGACGACCAAGGAAAGCTAACACACAATTGGAAACGGAGGTAGAGGAAACTATGGTCACTGCAAAAGCAACTCGAGGTCGACCCAAGAAGGCTACGATTGAAGCACCAGCCCCTCCACCAGCAAGATCTATGAGAGGACGACCAAGGAAGGGTGAAGATGAGCCTCAGCCGGAATTGGAACAAACCATGATTGAGGAACCTGCAAAGAAAACAACCCGCACGCGCGCACCATCTGCTACAACTTCACGTGCGATGGGACCAAAGAAGAGGGTCAAGTTTGAGGAACCGGACAAGGAGAACATTATACCATCTATCCGAGCAAAGCCAAAGGCTGCAGAATCAGTCACAGGACTACGAGCGAAACCGGTTCGAAAGCCTGCATCCTCTGCAACAGCTTCAACTCGTGCGACTCGTGCTAGAGCCAAGCCTGGCCAGGGCGAGAAGGTAGAGAAACCAATACCGTTAAGTCCGAAGAAAGCGACACAAGTTAATGCGCAAAAGGGTCAATCGTCTGAGGATGAGTTATCAACAGCAGTGAAAACTCCAATGAAACCATTGATGAAAAGTCCTGTCAAGCCGCCCGGAAGTATCTTTGATACTGCGAGAAAAGTTGATTTCTCGTCATCACTTGCAACACAAATACCTGCTGAAGCAACCAAATTAGATTTCCATACATCCAGCATGATGAGTCCAGCTCGCCGACCCCCACAAACCGCAGAGAAGAAGCTCGATATCCCTACATCTTTTGCTGATAAACCTTCAATGGAACCTCCCCAGATCTTGAATGCGTCAATAATGGCAAGCCCTGCTCGACGCCCTCCACAATCTTCACCTTTCAAGGAGGCATTGAAATCATCTGCGCAAAGATTCGAATTCGGTCACAGTATGCGATCACGCTTCAAGCCTAATTTATTTGCACCGGAACCATCAAGGCCCGCATCTCCTTCCAAAGCTTCCCTTCTTCAATCGCCAGCTCGCAGACCATCATCACCTACTAAAGTAAATGAAGCCGGCTCACCAACCAGAAACAGCCATAGTGCTTCAATATTTGATAGCACTCCCAAAGCCAGTGCTCTTAAGATCTCCAGATTTGAAACACCAAGAACCCTCACGAAGAGTGCAGTTCGTCCTGGCCCAATGTTCCCCCCGATTCATTCAAGCACTGCGAAGAACGGTTTTTTGAATGGTAGTCCAATGCCGAAAGAGACGAAGTCTTTGCCGACTCCCATGCTAGAGTTTTCTGGTCGACTTTCATCAATTTTACCTCGTTCTGCTGACCCGGCTTTATCGCAAGCTGTTGAGCTTCCACCTCAAATAGATGAGCCAGCAGAGCCTGTCACTGATGATATTCAAGAACATTCCGAAAACCCGATGGCTATTCAAAATACAGATGACGTAGTCGATACCATCGAAGTTCAAAGCACTACACCACCATGCTCACCTCCAATGAATATTACTGGTGCTTTTTTCGAACTCCGGGAAGAGAATACTTCAATTGATGACACCTCAGAGTCAGAAGATGAGCTTGCCTTTATGGCTAAAGAATCTTCGCCTACCCCGCCTGCCGGTTTGCAAATTTCTGCCAACGACTTTGCATCTTCTCCAGCAACACCTGCAAACTTTTCTAGAATGAAAAAGACTCCCAAGGCGGCAGCGAATCAAACACCTGTTCGATCCTTACGCAGATTCAACCACGACAAGATTGGGTTCACTCCTTTGGCAAAGCAGCTAAGTGACTGGATGGCCGCGAGTGCTGAAAAGCCCGGCGAAAGTGATGATGAAAACGCTGAGCCTGTTTCACCTACGCGGAAAGCATCAAAGGAAGAAATGCGTGGCGACATGGGCACCGCTGCAGGTTCTCCAGCTATTGCTTCTCCAGCCAAAAGTACTTACTTTGAGGATGAGATGAGAATACGCGATGAACTTTTTATGGCAGAAAATGAATCTAATCCTTCCGATGAGGAGGCCGAGATTAGTGAGCCGGAATTTGACGATATTGAACTCCTTGAGGAGGATGTTGACCTTGCAGAAGAAGCAGATGAGTTGTCGATGTTGGACCCTGCAGCTTTCAAAGAAGAAAACGAGGAAAATGATGAGGAAAATGAGAACAGTGATGAGAAAGATGAAGAAGAAGATGAAGCTACCATTATGGGCAACTTTGAAGAGGCAGTACCTGAGCCTGTAACTGAGCCAGAGCAACAGGATACTCCCTCAGAGGCCAGCCAAGAGTATGGAGATGAGAATGATGTGCCGATCGATCCCGCACTTTTGGCCCCTGCACCCCAATCCCCAGCTGCTGCAGCTTTCATGACTCCAAAGCGTGTTTTGACCGAGAGAATATTTCATACAGTCGCGAAAGTTCCCCTGAAAGAAGCTCATGAAACTCCTACACGACCATCACCAGCCAAAAGAAGCGCCAGTATCTCAAAGCTTCCTCCTGCACGCCCATCTAGCTCGCTATCTCGCAATAACACCGTGATTTCATACTCACAAACCAAGAGCACACCAAAACCTCAACAAGAGCAGGAACCCATCAAGGATGCTGTCAGTCAAGCCTATGCAACTCCTACTAAATCAGAGACTGTTACGTGGTCCCCAGTTGCAACACCAGCTCGTACACCGCGTCCTGATCTTAATACATCACTTTTGAAGGGAGTTGTAGCCTTCGTTGATGTACATACCACCGAAGGTGCTGATGCTAGTGGCTTGTTCACTGAGCTGCTTACACAAATGGGTGCGAAATGTGTTAAGGGTTGGGCATGGAATCCAAATAGTGACGATGGAAGTAAAATTGGAATCACGCATATCGTCTTTAAAGACGGTGGAAAGAGAACTCTCGAAAAAGCCAGGCAGACTGGAGGGGTTGTTCCTTGTGTCGGTGTTGGATGGGTTTTGGAGTGAGTCCCCTAAAAAGCATACCTTGATGAAAACCTAGCTGACCAAGTTAATAGCTGTGAACGCGAAAACCAATGGCTTGATGAAGCGTCTTATGCAGTGGACACAGCTATGATCCCTCGTGGTGGTGCGCGTCGTCGCAAAAGCATGGAACCTCGTGCGCTTGCTAACCTTAATGGTACCCTCGTTCCATCCACTGTTCCTGCAAAATCTGCATATTCCACATTGACTTATCCTGATACAACACCACTCACACTCAAATCCAAGAGGAGACAATCGGTACAATGGCAAAGATCCCCCATCCATACCGAAGAGGGTGATGCTGATGAATTGGGTGATGATAACTGGATGTTGAGTCCTGTTCCCGCCACACCCGCTCCGGAAACCATTAGCGCATATGCGGAAGAGGGATTATGGGGTGCAGAGACACCGGGTGCTCAAACGCCTTACTTCTTCAAGAAGGATAAATTGGTTCAAATGACGGCTCCAGGTGGGAACAAGAAGTTTGTGGATTTTGAAGAGGATGAAGAGAGTGAGGGTGGAAGGGGAGGGGGAAGTTCCCGTGATGGAATGGGTTTCTTGAGAAAGCAAAAGGATCAGAGTGTTATGATGAGGTTGATGGCTGCTAGGAGAAAGAGTTTGCAATGGACCCCAAAGGTGGGAAGTCCGCTTGCTAGAAGGTTTGATGGCGGGTTGTGATTCCAGACTCAATGATTTATGATTGTGGGTATTGTTGCTGGTGGTTGGATTGGATCGAATTGGATTGAATGTGAATAACATTGGCTTGCTCTTATTAGGTGATTGGTTTGTAGGGTCAGAGTGAATGAATGAATGAATGAATGAATAATTGTATGAATGTCTTGCAATTGAGAGCAACAGGAGAGAAATACTTTGTTGTCAATATAAAAAATCAACTTATAAGATGGTATACATAAACGGCGCCGGCGGCAAGGTACCAACCATACCGGCCGACTCGGACTTGAGTTCCCGGTGACCCCCCATGCATAGCTTCCGTCCCAAGACTCGTCAAAATTTCTCCTTTGAGAAGAAACTTCCTATTTTCAATCGATGTTGACAACTCCTTCCTTCTCAATCGACCATCAAAGCAAAATCCATCATCATGTTTGAAAACCTCTGCACATTACCTCTAAGCTCTGAGCTCTTCACCCAAGCTCTCCATCCCACTGAACCCATTCTCTCAGTCGGTCTTTCCGCTGGCCATGTACAATCTTTTCGATTGCCAGCCGCTGAGTCTTCCGCCGAGGATGAAGATGGGGATACAAGTGTGGTGAGTACGGGGACTAGCACCATTGATACGGAGTGGAGGACTAGGAGGCACAAGGGAAGTTGTAGGACGTTGGGATACAGTCACGATGGAGAAGGTTTGTATCCCCCCCCTCCCCCTTTTTCCAGAGTTATATTTTGGCCCGCTGGAAAAGATCAATTGAGATTTGATTGTTCACCTGTTCACCTACCTGTCCAATGCTGATGCGTATCCAACATCATTAGTTCTCTACTCTGCCGGCACCGATTCCCTCCTCAAAGCGGCCGCGTCTGCCACGGGCCAAGTCACGTCCAAAATCCGCATCCCCAATTCCAACACCGACGCGCTGGATCCCCCGACCCTCTTGCATGCGCTGTCGCCGCAAACGCTCCTGCTCGCCACGGATTCCTGCGCTCTGCACCTCTATGATCTGCGCGATGTCTCGTCGTTCAAAAGCGGCAAGCCTGCGCAAACGCTCCATCCGCACGACGATTACATTTCCAGCTTGTCGCCGCTTCCGCCGACGGAAATGAGCACGAGTGGGTTTAGCAAACAGTGGATCACGACTGGTGGGACGACGTTGGCCGTGACAGATTTGAGGAGGGGCATCTTGGTGAAGAGTGAGGATCAGGAGGAGGAGTTGTTGAGTAGTGTTTTTGTTGGGGGGTTGCCGGCGAGGGGGAAGTATGGGAGGGAGAAGGTTTGTGTGGGGAATGGGAATGGGGTGATTACGCTGTGGGAGAAGGGGGTGTGGGATGATCAGAGCGAGAGGATTATTGTGGATGGGGGTGGGAAGGCGGGTGGAGAGAGTTTGGATGCCATGGCTGCGGTGCCGGAGGCGTTGGAGGGGAGTTATGGTGGGAAATGTGTGGTGGTTGGCTGTGGTGATGGGAGCGTGAGGGTTGTGCGAGTTGGGGGGACAAAGGGAGTCGTGGAAGATTTGAAACATGATGATATTGAAGCGGTGGTTGCTGTTGGCTTTGATGTTGGGGGTCGACTGATTTCCGGAGGTGGAGAGACGGTTAAGGTTTGGCAACAAAAATTTGAGGATGAGGATGAGGATGATGATGAAGAAGAAGAAGCAGAAGCGGATGTCGAGGATAATGAGGAAGTCGTGGGCGGTGGTGGCAAGAGAGCATTGGAGAAAGGCAGTGATGACAGTGATGCGCAAGATAGTGATGAGGAAGATGGAGGTCGCAAGAAGCGCAAGAAGAAGAAGAGGGGAAAGAAAGGACAGGTTGGAAATGGAATCTTGGGATTCAAAGGCATGGAATAAAGCAGCTTAATTCAATCGAGAAATGATACCCTCCCTAAGAATGTCTTGTATAAAAGTACATGAAGTTATCGCTTTCATCTCCTCCCCCCCCCTCTCTCTGGAGAAAGCATAACACCTCATCCAGAAATATCGTTGATCGAGTGATACAGAAGGTCTACCAACCCACCACCAAGAAAGAATTGCGATGGTAGGATAGGCGAGTACAATACAGCAAGAAGGAAAAGAAATAAAACATCTCGATAATAACCTTCGATAAGTCTTCTCTTCTGTTATAGCCCTAACCCTAGCCCTAAAAGACTTCGACTATGATAATCATCTCATCTTATTCGAAAGAGGGGTTTGCTTGATACATCATGATATCGACATCATGATATCATAATCAATGAAGCCAGCTTTCCGGGACCATTACATTGTGCGAGAAATCAAGGTGCACCTGTACGTGCGTGTGTGTGTGTGTACACTCCAAGCCCATCAACATCAAAATCACAGCTCAAGAGTTCAAGAGCTGGCTAGAATCTACCTACAATCATGAAACCCCAAGCATGAAATGAGCTTGTATATACGTATACTTTTCTCGCCGCCTCCTCCATTAAGAAAGAGCCTTTTGATGATTCACTTCTTCTCTGTCCTTTCCTTTCCTTTCCTTTCCTTCCTTCCTTCCTTCCTTCCTTCCTTCAACTCGCCGTCAATGAACAAAGGGGGGTGGATGGAATGGAATAGGATGGAATAAATTAGCTTGCGCGTTCGACCGCGACGCCAAGGGCTTGGTGGAGGCTTTGGTTTCGGGGACGGGGAAGCCGTAAGGTTGCGCGTTAAGCGACGGGATGGATACACGGGACGGGACGGGACGGGACGATATGGCACGGCAACCGCGGGAAGTTCGGGGAGTCGGGAAGTCGGGAATGGAGTTATAGCTCCCGACGTGTTCTTTCGTGTTGAATGTTTTTGGTGGTGGTTGTTTATGTACATGTTGGTAAGTAGGCAGGCACATAGAAGTTTGGATGGATATTAGCCAGTGGCGTGGGTGGGTAACAAGGGGGAGTTTTTGAGTGGAGCGAGGATGAATCTGTAGGTTTGAATAGGATGGCTCGGTGTTGGAGTTTTTTGGGAAACGGATGCTTGATGCTTTGAAGTGTGATATTTGGGGGAAGGGGGAAGGGGGGGGTGACGCCCGAGGTCCTAGATGGAAATAATAGATCTCTAGTTATCTATATGTATATCACATCACCATAATAATCGATGCCTACTTGTACAATACATTCCTCTCATAAGCCCAAAATAATCACCTGCCCGCCCCTGAAACCGCAGCGTGTCACCAAGTAATAACAATCTCCTTCGTAACACTTCCCAAACCAGGCGCAGCCCTCTGCGTACAAAATATCTGGGCCATTCGCTTCTCAGCCACTACATTGAGTCCTGCGAGTTTGGCTCTCATGTCATGTGGCATGAATCCATCTGCATCTCTCCAAGGCTCTTCCAAATCTCGGATCCACTTACAGATCGATCCACCGACGTAACTATCCCACACCCCTTCCCTGTATTCTTTATTCACAAACGACATGGCGATGGCTTGATCTCGCAAGATCTTATCTCGACAATGCAAGCCCACCTCGAAGAGCGGCATGAGAATCCCGAGATTCGTGTGATAGGAAGAGCTTGAGTAGTAAGGGTGAACCAGCGCACAGTTGGTAATGATGGTGCGAAAATATGGTTGGAGTTGATCATATCCAATATCATTTGTGTAAAATGATCCGTGGAGTTTGATTGCACTGGCCGCTGCGTGTGCTTTGAGGAGTGCCGCGGTACGAAATGCATCACTGTGAGGAGGAGAGGACATGCATTGTTGAAAGATGTCTTTCGAGGCTTCTTCCCAACGGATCATCTCGGCCAAGTATGTGTCACGTTCGTATAACAATCCAGGTGGGAAACCGACTTTGTGTATGACCCTTGACCATGGGTAGTTGTATTGTCGAAGATCTGCAGCGCCCTCCCAGTCTCTAGGTTGGAAGTTCTTATCATATCGCTCTTGAAAATCAAGGCCCAATTGCGATTTTCGTGCAACATTAATGAAGTGTAGGTTCCGTCTCATAATCGCTTGTAAGTGCTCATGACAATCCGTTATGTTCTGAAATGGCAGTAATTCTCCACGAAGGTGCTGGTTTAGCTGTTCCTTGATCATAACGTGATGAGCGGTAGGGCGGATGTCAAGACAGTACAGGACTTGTAAATCCAAATCCATGAATGCTCTTCGGAGTTCTGGTCCGGCAGCACATTGATTTCCAAGAGCGCAGCGTGCCATGTTAGCTTGGTAGAGATCATACATCATCAAGATACCATTTGTTGCGTGTAGAGTAGCTGATGCTTGATGTCCCTGAATGCCTTCGATGCAGAAAACTAGCATGCATGCAATTAAAGCAGTTCGTGGGCTCCGGCCTGTGTTTTTATCTATTGCTTCCTGCATGCCTCGTAGACTTTTTCCATATTCTCTTAAAGCGTATTCGCGGTGCTGATGAGTACTTGATGATACACTTCCATTAGTGATCTCTTTGCGATGCTTGATGAAGGCACCCAGTGCTACTAAGCCATGTGCTATGTATGGTTCTATTTCACACACCTGAGGAATAATTTCAGACCAAATACCTGTGGGAAGTGGCCCTGCTATTTCTGCCGCAGAATTCTGACAAAAATACCTAAAGTACCGAGCCTCAAGCTCGTCTGTAAACCGAGGTCCAATGTATAACTCGACTATCGATTTTCTTGTAGCACGAGGTTCTTCCTCCTTGGGTAGGATGGGAACGATTGGACGAGGCTTTGGCTTGTCCGACTGCTTTAGATATCCACTACATGGGATTCCAAATTTGAAACAACGAGCGCAACCCGGGGCCGCTTCATCGCACTTAATTCTTCTGATTCTGGATGGCCATTAGTAACGATATAGCCGGTGCACCAGATACAACAACTGGAACTCTAAAACTCACTTGCAATTCTGACATCCCGTCCTCACCTTGGGTAATTTGGCCCGAAACTTGATTGTCTTCTTCTGTGCTGCATTCTCCGTCTTCTCCGTTGCGGATGCTTGTCGGGACGGTAAATTGGCGTAGCTTTGGATGATAGAGATAGAAGTGTCTCTGTTGTCGCATCTGGGAGTATCTTTGTTACTGGTGGCCATCCTTTCAAAGCGGCAAAGTTGTATGGAAGGCCAACATGTTGAGGGTTACATCAACGAGACATCCGTGACCTTGAGCGTCTGGAAGCAAATCCTAAAGGCTGAGCAGAGTCCTAGATGTGGGAGAGGATGAGGTCGACAGGCAAGAAGAGACTTCAAGGCTCAATATCACTGGATGATAATCAATCCCTTCGATACCGGTAGCCTCAACAGATTGATCATAGCGATGCTGGTGCTGGCAGGGTTTGTGGAGCCGCCGAGCCTCAAATTAAGCCTGTCGTAAGCTTTTTACCTTGGGGATCTGCTCTTTAGTTTGCCAGTACCTAGAGATAAGTGAGCGCTAAGCAGTTATACTGTAATCGAGTGACATCTAAAAAAGATATATATAAAAAAGATGATTTGACTTTTTATAATCAGTCACAAACAAGAGCAAACAGGGCGTAAGCCTAATCAAATAAGAAAGAGCCGTTTATCTTTAACCTTAACCTTATTATTAACAAACGGCGGCTAATTATAACTCTTATCAATACGCAAACGAGGTGGTCTACTCTGAAATGAGGATATCCCCGTCTCAAAGTTAATATGTACTGTTCATCAAACTTTATATAAGACCTCCTATCTGAACAACTAGGCCGACAGGGTAGAAATGAGTACCATAAACGGTATAACTTAAGGTTACCCATCTCCATCACAAACATCGGAATCTTCTCCTTCTCCCCAAAAACCATCACCGGCGCGAAAAAAACATATATCGCGCTCTAAAACCAGTCGGCAACGCAGAACATCCTGATGAACTCAAAGCTAAACTCCAAGCCAACCCAAATATATTCATAATAAGTTTAAACTTTAGATATATACTCCCCTCTCCTTTCCGGCTCTCTACCAATACAAACATTATCCGAAATATGATGTACACCCATACGCACACCCATACGCACATCCCATATCACCCCTCCTAGCCCCTTGACCCTCTAATCTCCCTCCCACACCTAAATCACTGCTTGCTTTTACAAGTATAGTACACACAATAAGTAACCTGATCATCTAAAATCAAAATCAAAACCAGAATCTCAATATTAAACGAAACCAAACTAAACTAAACCAAATCAAACCAAATCATCTAATGACTTAATCAGCTAACAGCTAACAGCTAACAGTTAACAGCCAACGGCTAACAACAACAACAACAACTAACAACTAACAGCTAACCACCTACCTCATCATCAATCATACACAAATATCCAACCACTCAAACACCCAAACAATATCATCATAACAAAACGACAAATACATTTACAATATAACACGTTTCTCCTCCTCCTCCTCCTCCTTCTTCTACTTCAAGTTTCAACCAGACAGGCAGATAGATCTTAATTAAATTTATCAATTTACCCATCAATCTACCTCATCCATCCATCAATCCATCTTCACTTCACCCACCCATTGCATATAAACAAAATACAAATATAAATAATATAATATAATTCACTTGAACTCTTTCTTCCATTCCCTTCTCTTCCTTTCAATAAATATATATAAAGGAAAAGAAAAAGAAAAAGAAAAAGAAAAGAAAAAAAGAATAAAATTACTCAACTAAATATCTAATTCGTAAGTAAAAAGTAAATATAATGAAAAAAAGAAGCTTTAAGGATTTCAAAACTTCTCTCTCTCTCTCTCTCTCTCTCTTCCTTTTATCCTTCCTTCCTTTATTTCTTTCCCTTGTCACGGAGTAGCAGCGGTAGGATACAGTTCAGAGCAGGTCTATCAATCAGTTCAGATTTATAACTAAGATGTAGCTCAAAGAGCTACGTATAACAGACTAGAATACAGTATTTATACTATACTTATGCTATACGTGGCCTCTACGTATAACATAAGCGAGATTAGACATGGTCCCGTGATCACATCTTATCAGCTGACTGGCTAGTAACTTGATTCTCAAGTTCCTAGCCAGTTTAAGCTGTCACGTGGCCATGGCCCCGTGACATCCCTCCCTTTTATCTTCATGCATAAATTCCCATCATCATCATCAATAATAAGATATCAACACAGCCCTCAAAAATCATTTCAATCCTTATTTAAACTTTTTTTTTGGGGAAAAAAATAACCTATAAGAATAATATCAACATACAGAAGAAAGCCAGCCCAGCCCAGCCAGCCAGCCCTCCCCATCTCAAAGCGCACACACCGGGTTTCCCAACCCCATGTCACAAGAGAGGAAAGATTATTCTTCGTTTCCATAATATACAATCGCAGACAGGATAACACCACGCGCCAAATCTCATGTGATGCGTGAGGGAGGTGAAGCGGAGAAATCGAGAAAAGGGAATTGGGCAACATGAATCTTTGGCAAACCCCCCCTTATATCATCGACATCATTTCCACACATTTTCCAAATACTCATTATTATCAAGTGACCCCCATCTCCAATTTTAGCCCAGTCCTGAAACGCCATGATATAAAAAGTACAACTTTCACGAATAAAGTGGGGTATCCATTCTCATGGGGCGAAAAGGGGGGTTCTCTTCTATAAGATAGGTGCTGGTGAAGCTTGCCTGGCTAGTAGCCGAACGTTGTCTAACAGACCTTCGACCAACTTGACGTAATCGTGTGGTTCGCCATTCCTAGCTTTGAGACCTTGCTCTCTGACAGCTGCTGCTGAGAGTTCAATTTCAAGCTCATGTTCTTTCTCAGTTCGAGTTATACCCTGACGTGGTTAGTTAGGACATGACGAAGATGGGGGACATGATACTCACGTTTGATACCAAGCTTTGAGTGACTTGGGTAAGGTCAACTTGATAATGAGATTGCTTGTAACTCAAACGATCCTTGTTGCGATCTGGCCTTTGAGCCCCATCACTTGCAGCGATTAAATCATCCATCTCACCGTCGAACTTCATTTCGAAGTTGATGCTGATTCGGCAATCAAGTATTAAACTAGGGAAAAAGATATCTAGGTTTGCCACTCGAGCTTTGATAATCTTTGCCAGTACGTGACCAGTCTTCTGATCATGTGTAACACGGACTTTCACAGTGTAACGAGGATTGAGTAAGGCCCGTAGAGCCGGAGGTAAAGTGGCATGCATTGAAGAGGGGAGTTCATAAAATTTATCCGTCTCCCGTCGATGTAAATAATCGATCTTCACTCTTCGTTTTGGTTGACTATGATTATTTGGGAAACAGTCCTTCACTCTTTCATTCAGATACTCGTTGAGATTCTTATGTTGAACCTATCATTATGTTAGCAAGGCGATAAATAGGTACATGTCCAACGTACCTCTGTCATGGTGCTTTTGAAAGCAACGAACTGATTATCCATAAGTACTGTTTCCGATCGTATTGGCAGATTCAGCCTCGTATTCGTCTCCTTGCTAACAAGCTGACCCAGCTTCGCTTCAATTTCAACCTCCACACCTCGACTGTCCAATTCTCGGGTATCTTCTCGATTCACAACGTGCATGAATAAAAAGTCTGCCACCAACTTCGTCATTTCCTCCTGTGGCCTTTTGCCGTTGATGCTCGGCTCCCATGGACCGAGAGGGCCATCCCAATCATAGTCGCTCCCTCCAACCGGTCGCGGGATTGCTGGTGATGCCTGGTGCACTCCATTGCTTTCTTGTTTTATTAACGTAGACGGTGGACCCTGCGTCAGTGATTGAGGAGTTTCTTGTCTTCCGTTGGTTTTACGACCCAGGCCTTTGACTCCTTTCGCACTTCGGGCCCATATTGGTGGCTCCGTGTAACGAATTCTCTTTCTAGGGGGTGGTTGTTGGGGAGAGGAAGTAGTAACAGAGCCGAATAGGGGGTCGCCATTGATCAGTGTCTTGCCATCGGATTGCTCAACATTTTGAGGCGCTTCGAAAGACATCTCCCGATCTTCCAATTTGCGTTTTGTGGGGTATTCTCCTGGCTGCTGTCGAATGACCGAATCTCCTCTTTGCTGGCTGGGCAGACGAGTTTTGGGACTAACACTGAGACTTCTTTCCCTTTCACTCATAGACCTTTGCTGCGTGGAGCTTGTCGAGGTTCTTTGAGAATCGTAAGCGCTTCGTGGAGTGGTTGACCTTTGAGGAGTGGTTGGCCTTCGAGGAGTGATTGGCCTTCGAAGTGGGATCGAGGCGTTTGGGGGAGCAGGAGATGTTTGATTGTATTGAGTACTGGTAATGGGGACTGTAGGCACTGCCCGTTTTTGGTAAGGACTTGTAGGTTGTGCGAATGGGCCAGAGGATTGACGTTGCGTTTGTAAAGGAGGACCTAATGGTGTAGCAGGTTGAGATTGTTGTCGTTGATGCTGGATTGGAAATTGATTTGGTGGGAACTGATTTAAAGAAATTGGACTATCTTGAGTGAATTGGTTTTGGATTTGGTATTGCTGCTGCTGCTGCTGCTGCTGCTGCTGCTGCTGACTGTGCGCTGACGCAGGTGTAGAATTGGAAAGTGAAGATCGTGATCTTTGATGTTGAAGATAGGAGGAATGGGCGCCTGGAATTCCCACTGGAGGTGTTTGTGGCGCTGGTGATGCTTGAATTTGTGAATTATATTGTTGTTGCAAGTGGGAAGGGGGATTAGGTTGTGAGTAACTATCTCGGTGGGATTGGTGGAAAGTTGGGGGGTATTGATGATGTTGAGCCGGACTGTGTGGGTTTTGAAGATTCTGCGGGAACGGATATTGACTACCGGCAGCACTAATGGATGAAGTGGGAGTGTGCCGATAAGGCGAGGGGGCCGAATAAGATCCCGCTGGAGAACGAAGGTCATTTGGCGGTGGTGCTTGGATGGGAGTAGGAGGAGGCGGTCGACCTAGATGCGCTGCTTGATAGGTAGTTGGCGATGCATAAGGCCCACCATTTTGTGAACCGTACTCTTGTGATTGTTGTGAGCCATGTTTGCCCGGACCTGGCGAGGCTTGCGACGAATGACGATAATTTCTATAGATTTGGCCTGATGGGAGACCCGTGTGGATGGGAGTTAGCGGTGTAGGCGCACTTTGTCTCGATCGTCCTCCTTCACCATTTTCTGTATTGATGATTGAACGAAGGTCCATGTTTGCGATTCGTTTTTCCAAGCGCACCACCACCCACGCCCTCTTTCTTATTGGTCTCACGCGCTACACTCTGGAGATTCCTTGTGATTTTCAAACGGGCATTCATTTGATGATGATATAGTATCTAGGCGTCCCGGTGCGTCGATATGGGTTTCGTCTGTCTGTGATGACGATGTTGGCGCAAAGGCGCACGCAAATGCATTCGAGCGAACAAAGAAAGTGACGGGAGAGAAGTTTAGGACTACGCAAACAGCAGCGACGCTGGGAGACCGCCGGGGGGGAGCCAGAGTAATATTTGGGTAGCAGGTGGGTGGCAGATGGCAGATGGCAGATGGCAGAGGGATGGACAAATGGATGGACAAATGGACTTTTCAAAGTATCAGCATCATCGTTGTCAGGGAGTTGACTACAGACACATTTTGAAATGGGTGATGGATGTGATACGTATTTATTTGAATGTTGGAACTCTTTTTTATTGTTTAATTTATTAATATTTTGTAATTCTGGGGGGGAGGCTGATCTTTTGAGCAGGTACGTACGTGAGAGTCATATATTGGCTATTTATACAATTATTGATATTATTATCATCGACTTTAATATAGGCAAGGCAAGGCTTGGCTTAACCTATCTCGGACGTTCACGTGATCTCGGAGGTCAACTTCATCCGTCCATTTGTTGACTGACGTTGCCAGGAGCGTGCCTGATTATTGTGCTTGCTTTACCTGCCTTGGTGGTTGGAGATCTTTTGTACCTCCCCCAACGTTAACTTCGACAACTGCATCACCCCCTTTTCCTCCTCTCTTGAGAAGCTCGTGGACTCCTTTCATTAAAGATCTTGACATCAAAAGCAGCATATTATCGAATCTCGCCAGCTAGAATCAACCATGCCGAGCTTGACTTCAGCCTCTGGTGTTCTGGGCTTCCTCTCAGATGAAGAACCAGAGCTCAAGGTTTTCGCCCTGCACACTTTGAATGATGATATTGATACCCTATGGACTGAGGTCGCAGGATCGGTTTCTCAAATGTAAGTTTCGTTCCAAGCTACTTGCAGATGTCAGATCTCACGGTAGCCATCTCATGATGACCAACGGAGCACTGATATGGCCTTTTCCAGCGAGGCGCTTTATGAAGACGATTCCTTCCCTGAGCGACAATTAGCATCCTTGGTGTTGGCAAAGGTCTATTATCACTTGCAAGCATACAATGAAAGTATGACATTTGCTCTCGGAGCCGGTGATCTCTTTCAACTCGATAAACCAGGCGAATTTGAAGAAACCATCATTTCGAAATGCGTCGATACCTACATCAGCCTATCTGCCCAGCATCATACTACGCCACGAGGAAAGAAACCCGATACTGATCTGCTCACCCTCGCCACTACATTTGCGAGCGGAACGAACGATGCCAACGTTGCTGCCGCGCTCACCTCACCTACGACACCTTTCTCCCAGTCCACCCTTCCATCGAAGTCCCTCTTATCACGAGTTTCCACCGACAATATGCTAGAACAAGCTGTGGTTGAAGGCAAGATCTCGGGTTCTACAACATTGCCAGATCGTTCTACACAGATTGCGCTTCAGAAAGTAATTGAAAGACTTTTTGAGAGCTGTTTAAGTGAGGGCAGATATAGACAGGTTGTGGGAATTGCAGTCGAAGCTAGAAATCTTGAAGTTTTGCGACGAGTCATCAAGCGTGCTAGTGATGATGAAAAGAAGTCAGGATCAAAGAGGGTCGAAGACGCAGCTGGTCCAACAGAGGAATTGATGGAATATGTCTTGGACATCTGCATGGGTGTTGTGCAAGAAAGAGGCTTGCGAACAGAGATACTCAGGTTGATCTTGGATCTACTGAACGATATACCAACCCCAGATTATTTTTCAATTGCAAAATGTGTTGTCTACCTTAATCAAGACGAGGAGGCATCGACAATGTTGAAGAGACTTGTAGTAAGTACTTGAGCAAATGAGATGATTGTAGATTTACCCCTTGCCCGGTCTGGAGCTAACCCACCGTAGGCCAAAGACGATCAAACTTCTACCGCCATCGCATACCAAATCGCCTTCGATTTGTACGATAATGGCACACAAGAATTTCTCGCCAAAGTCATTAAATCTCTGCCCAAGAAGGCAAATGATGCCGGCGCATCTACAGAGGAGCGTGAGTACGCTCTACGTCCAATGCTTAGATGCATAACTGACATTTTTGATTAGCAACCGAGTCCGATCAACTTTTAGGGGAGTTGAATGATCAAATTGGCGGATCTACCGAAAGTGTCTCGGATGAACACATCAAGGTCTACGACTCGATACGAAAGATTCTTGATGGTAGCGAGACCATCCGACTTAATCTCGAATTCCTGTACCGAAATAACCACACTGATCTCAGCATCCTCAACAAAGTTCGGGACAGTCTAGAAGGTCGAAACTCCATCTTCCACACAGCCGTTACGTTCTGCAATGCGTTCATGAACCACGGCACAACCAATGATAAATTCTTCCGCGACAATTTAGAGTGGTTGGGAAAGGCAGTTAACTGGTCAAAGTTCTCTGCTACTGCTGCGCTTGGGGTCATCCATCGAGGAAACCTTTCCCAAGCCAAGAGGTTATTGGAACCTTATTTACCAAGAGCCGCCGGGGTTGGAGGGTCACTGTATAGCCAGGGTGGTGCTCTTTATGCTTATGGTTTGATCTACGCGAACCACGGCGCCGATGCGCTCGAGTATTTGAACAAAGCCTTTAATGAAACCCAGGATGAAGTGATTCAGCACGGTGGTGCTTTAGGATTGGGTATTGCTGGTATGGCTACAGGCGATGAACAAATCTACGCAAACTTGAAGCATGTTCTTTACTCTGATTCCGCACTTAATGGCGAGGCTGTTGGTCTTGCGATCGGTCTCATCATGTTGGGAACTGGCAACGTCAAAGTTCTGGAAGACATGATTCTTTATTGTCATGACACTCAACACGAGAAGAGTATTCGGGGTCTTGCTATCGGCATGGCATTGATCATGTATGGCAGGCAAGAAGGAGCGGATGAGCTGATCGAAGGATTATTGAAGGACCCAGATCCAACCATTAGATATGGTGGTATCATGACCATCGCTTTGGCATACTGTGGTACAGGAAGTAACAAGGCAGTGCGCAAGTTACTTCATGTAGCCGTAAGTGATGTTAACGATGATGTCCGTCGTATTGCCGTCATGAGTTTGGGTTTCATTTTATTCCGAAAGCCAGGAAGTGTGCCACGTATGGTGGAACTTTTGTCCGAATCTTACAACCCGCATGTTAGATATGGCGCTGCTATGGCTCTCGGTATCTCTTGTGCTGGTACTGGTCTTGATGAGGCCATTGACTTGCTTGAGCCTATGATGAAGGACCCAACAGACTTTGTCCGACAGGGTGCGCTGATCTCTCTTGCGATGATTATGGTACAGCAGAATGAGGTCATGAATCCCAAGGTTGCTGAAATTCGCAAAACCTTGAAAAAGATTGTTGCAGATCGTCATGAGGATGCTATGGCCAAGTTTGGTTGTGCCTTGGCGTTGGGTATCATTGATGCTGGAGGCCGCAATTGCACCATTGGATTACAAACTCAAACCGGTAACCTAAACATGGCTGGTATTGTTGGTATGGCAGTCTTCACACAGTACTGGTACTGGTTCCCATTTACCCATTTCCTCTCCTTGACCTTCACTCCTACCTCGATGATTGGTTTGAACCACGAGTTGGAAATTCCAAGTTTCAAATTTCACAGCGCCACTCGTCCAAGCCTCTTCGACTACCCTCCAGAGCAAGAAGCCAAGACTGAAGATGCACCAACTCTTATTGCAACAGCAGTATTGTCCACTACCGCTCAAGCAAAACGTCGAGCACAAAAGAAAGAGCGTGCTCAACGCCGAGAGAGTATGGATATCGACCAAACTCCAACTACCCCAAAAATCCCAGCTTCAGCCGATGACAAGATGGATGTAGACGAGCCAACCAAAGATGCTGATGAGAAGTCTGCTGAAAAGAAGGATGAAGGCGAGAGGGAAACCCCTGCAGAAACCTTGAAGAAGAAGATTGAAAAGGAGAAGGTTGGCTACGAGATTGAGAACATGTCTAGAGTTCTTCCCGCCCAACTCAAGTTCATTAGTTTCCCAGCCGGACGATATAAGCCCGTCAAGAAACCTACTGGAGGCGTCATTGTATTGATTGATACCAAGCCAGAAGAAGAAAAAGTATTGATTGAAGAGAAGGTGAAGAAGGCAGATGTTGAAAGAGCTACTGCATTCACAACTATAGGGGATATGCGAAATGAGGCTCTAAACGTACTTCGACAATCAGATGCTCAAAGTGAAGCCGCTGGTGCATTCTCTGGAGCAGCAGCCGCCGCCGGTGTTTTGACAGCTGTTGATGAAGATGAAGAGGGTGCTGAGGAAGCTACGGTGCCAAAAGAATTCGACTATTTCTCTGATGGGGAAGAGGAGTAAATGGTTGGTATATGGTGGGGGGGGTGTAATTTTAACGACCTGCATTCAGGGGAAGCGTTTTATAGACGCAGTCCTTAATGAGGTAGCATCATGCATGTATTGAAGGGGGGGTGTGGAAGGGGGGCATGCATTATGATATTATAAAGAGATGTATAACACAGAGCATACCAAGTGAAGCATTTATTTCGCGTCACGTAATATTCAAGTGATCCAGGACCATAGTTTGTTAACTCTTCATCCCCCTTTTCTCTCCCAAATCTAGTTGGAAAGATGGGTCGCACCAAATCCCACCTCCTTGCAACGGGAATTCCTTTCTTCTTGCAACTGCTGAAGATGAGACCATTCAAGTGGATCGCAGTGATTGGGGAAGATCAAAAAGGACGGGAATATACTCGAGTATGTAACATATACGTATGAATTCTTCTCAAGCAAAATCTAGTTTCCATCGAGGACGGATGGATGAATTACATTACCTACCTACTAATCAGTAAGTAAGTAAGTAAGCAAGTATACTTACTCAGCACATTAAAACAACTACCATAAATACCAGGTACGATGCAAAATGAGGTTATGAATCATCAAACACGTCCGAGTCAAATTTATCACTCATCTATCTACCATTATTGTATGTAACGAACATGGTTACTTACAGTACATATCAATCAAATAAGCAGCGCAGCGCTGCGTCCTAATATATATATACATATATATATATATTTATTGATTATTCCATTACTACTTTTCAAATTCTCGCATCAATCACAGAAGAAGATGAAAAACCCAAAGGGTAAACATACATCATACATACAAATACAAGGAAAGAGATAGAGATAAAAAATAAAAAACCCAAACAAAAAAGGAAAGTTAATCAAGTAAGTAATCATCACGTCTAAATCTTTAATTCATCTCCTCCGAGTCGACTCGACAGCACAATATCTCGCTTAACCCTTCCTTTATTTTCTGCCCTTCGCTGTAGCCCTCGTTACCCGTCCCGATCGTCTCAAAGTAGATGCTGCTGCTGCTGCTTCTGCTTCTGGTTCCGGCTCTGGACTCTTATCCTGCGCCTCCACCAGCGTGAGCCGTTTAGCCTCATCATCAAACTCCTTCATGAGGTCATCCCACTCCTTCGTGAGTGTATCTTCCTCCAGCGACGCTCTTTCCTGAATCCCCTCCCCCCCATGATCCGCACCCGTACCCCGTGAACCTCTCCGCACCCCCCCTGCACCTACCTTCGCGGCCGTGCTGGACGATGGTACCGTCGATCTCCGGATGACGCGCGGGAGCTCAGATTCGGGACTCGGTTTTTGGACGGCGTCGCGTCGGGCACGTTTGGGAGCGTGACGTGTGGATATGGGGCTTAATTGTTCGTCGGGGATCGCAGCTGGGGCTCGGCGTTTGGTTGGGGTGACCGGGAGGTTGGGTGGTTGGGCGCGTGATTTGGGCTGGTGGCGCGGTGGGCTTCTCGGGGTAGTGGGTGCGGGTGGCGATTCGTAGTCGCCGGTGAAGAAGTCGTCAGCTTCGACGCTGGGTTGCACGTCGATTCCTTCGTCATGTTGATAGGAGATGGCTCCGCCGCCGCTGCCTCCTTGTCCGCGTCCTGATCCTAATTCGGGGAGGGCTGTGCGGTTTCTTTCTTCGGTCAGGGCGTTCATTGCGTTTGCTCTTCGGAAATGCTCGAGCAATCTATGGAGTTTGTTTGGGTCTCTAGCTGGGCCGATTCTTGTTGAGATCTTGGGTGCGCTGAGTACATCTGCAATACCTGTATCATGGCGGTGACGATAATGATCTACAATGTGAATATTCTTTCCGGGTTCTGAGCCGGGTGCAGCAACCTTCTTGCCACAGTTAGGGAATGGGCAGTCGAATGGAATGGCATTGTTTGGTTCGAAATGGCTAGCCATGTGCGTAAAGATGTCTCCACGAGTTTTACCAACAGTATAGTAGTCGCATCCTTGGGAAGACCAAGGACATTTTCCAAGATCTTTTGTATCTTCAGCCCATGGAATGACCTCCCTTTTATCCAGTGGCAGATGCGCCTCTTTTTCGGCCAAGGCATGCTCTCGGGATTGGACATCGGCCATTTGCTTGGTGAGCCAGGCTATTGCGGCTGCGTTTTTTGCAGCAACGCGATTGGAGGTTGCTGCGCGGACTTTAAGCTCTGTAAAAATTGGGTTGGATCAGTCAGGGCTAGAGGACCGGTAAGAGGAGGAGGGTGCAATTCAGATACGCTCTATGAGATCTTCAAGATATTAAGGAAAGAAAAGAGTACCAGCTTAATACCCCATGGGCATGATGAAAGGAGGGACGAAGGGAAGATGGAAAAGTCATGTGTATTGGAGAAGTAAGTAATTTCATTGGGCTTACCTTCAATTCTCTGCCTTAGGGTTTCTGGTTCTTTCGTTCTAATAGAACAGAATACTCTATGGTCATCCAATTGCTCAGCATTGAGACCAATCAGCTTTGTCCCACATCTCAAACAAAAAGCCTTTGGTGAACCTTGTGGAGTTGTACAGTGATCATCATGTGTTGCAATTTCATTTTTGCTCCAAGAACTTTTATCAATGCCACATTTGGTACAGAATTTCTTATCCTGGCTATGTCGATTCTTGGCCGTACAATTAACGACGTGAAGACCTCGTTCTCCTTCATCCTCGGCTGTACGATTTTGGCCACAATCCCCGCAGAATGAAGGTTCTTGATCCAGTGGTCCACGATCTGGTTTATCGAGACATGTGTATCTGTGATGAACGAGCTCGGCATGGTTGCAGATGGCCGTACGAAGTCCGCATTTGTCACAGAATTCTATTATGCCTGGTAAATGATCCGCCATGTGGCGAAGAACTTGTTCTGCTTTGAAGCCACTCATTTTGGCGTCGCATACGGGACATTCAATATCATTCCAGAAATTTCGGATCATTTCCGTGTCTACCTCCACTTGATGGGTTTCGAGATGCTCTTTCTTCTGCTCCATGGTCATAATGGACCAAGATTCACGCTCGCAAAGAGGACACTGTCCTTCCTTCTGAAGCTGAACTAGATGTTGTGCATAATGTCTTTGTATTTCAGCATGTTCGTAACCAGGCATGCTTACGGAGCAGATGGGACAGTTATAGGTTCGTTCCAGTAGGCCATTTCTTAGCTTCTGATTCTCTTCCGCCAGATGCATGATATCAGTAGCGGTCAATCGCTGCATGTAAACTGTAGGAGTTGATAGAGATACCCCTAGTGACAATTCTTTACTAGGTCCGTATGTTGGTGCTGAAGGGTCAAGTCCTGGTTCAATTACAGATTGATCCTGAATGTAAGAACGACGTTGCAATGCATCTTTGCGATGTTGATCTGTCATCCAAGTTTCCCATTTTGGAATGATAGGTTTCTCGGCTACAGGTAGGATAAGTCGCGTTTTGTTGATACGAGGCTGTTGAGATGGACCGACAACAGGTGCTACGGGAACTGGGTTGGGTTCTACTGGAGGAGCAGCGGGCGCTTGACGAGTATGTCTATAACCCCACGGAATTGTATCAGGCTGCACTGTAAAATGTGTTAGTTGACCATATTACTTGGAAAGTAGAGGAGCTTACTGAAAGATCGCACGCCTCTTCGTTCGATATAGATATCGGTTTCAGTGATCCAATCGAAGATATACTTTCTCCAATAATTCTCTGTGGTTCTCCGGTCTACCACAAACAGACGATTTGCATGTGGTTGAATCAAGATAAAATTTGCATCAGGAATGGGATCCCAGTCGTCATACATTTGTCTGATATTTTCTCTGAAGTTTTCAAGGGTAGTATTATGTTGTTCATCTGTAGTATTCCATTGCCAGACACGTGCAGGCTCTTTATGATCACGAATCGTAAAAACTCGATACTCAGGGCGAAACCAAATGTTTGAGAATGATTGAACGCGCCCGGTGAAAGCCTCCTTCAATTTCCGACTTTGCACCTCGTCACTATCTCTCCTATCAACCTGAAGGATGACAGGCGGGTAGTTCTCCTCGCGTTCTATAGCACTGAACCACATCGCAATGGAACTACCATTTGGATAGGAAGAATCAGGCTTTTGCTTGTGTCGCCTCGTCAACCGTTCTAGAATATAGCTATAGATTAGGTTATATTGCTTGCGATTGAAGACCATATCCCGGTCATAATCATCACCAATGAGGTGGAGGCTTAGTGCATCCTCGGACTTTACACCAGGGTCAAGAGCTGGGACTACCACATCGAGTTCGCACGCCAATGGATTAGCACCGGCTTCTGGTGGATTGTTCTGCTGTTCTCCTATCTGATAACGAACCCAATCCCAGACCTCCCGGGTTACTTCCATACCACCAAAACCAATGAGACGTTGAGAATTTACCCCTCTTTGTTTACTAGAGAGTCGTACATTTCGATAGGGGCGATCTCGGCCGAAAATGGCAAGTAAAGCCCTCACAAATGCAGGTTGTAACGAATTGATGCAATATTCCGCTTTGAGATCCGAAGGTATTTTCCAGTAAGTTTTAGCCCTTTCTGGAGAATGGAGAAGCCTGACTATTTGAAGATTATCTACAGGTGGCTCTACGACGTTTAGTTGCGAGGGCGCGTATCCACCAACGTGACGCACAAATATTCTTGCAGCTTTACTGTGAGCACCAAGGAGATACTGATCCCTGAGAGCGAGAAAATCGTTCCTGTATTTTGCCCTGGTGAAACGTTGAGGTGGTAGAATGCGATCTGGAAGATGAATATCGACCAAGAAAGACCAATCAGATGTCGGATCTATGTTCAAGAGTTTCGTCACGGCATTCTTGAAAGCAAGGTATCTCGGGTTGATTTCCCTCTGCCCAAAATATGAATAAATCCGGTGCCAAGATACTCTCTTGAGCTCACCGGGAATTTCTCTGGCTAATCGAGCCAAATCTTCATAGAAAGGTGGTGCACGATCATCTTGAAAGCGTTGTTGTTCGATTATTATAGTGAGTTGATCATGATCCACTTTCCTGATTATTTCCTCTATCGCTGGCCACTTGTTTCCAAAATCATCAATTGAATCGATTCGATAGGAGGCTTCCAGTGGTATGTCAATCTTACGTGGATCTGTCTGGCGATAGATATCAACGTTAAAAGGCCAGTCCGAACCATCGGGGCATTCGATAAGTTCATGAGCAGCAGCAAGAAACTCATCGTGGATCAGATGTGCTCGACGAGATTTGAGTCCAGGGCGTGGACCCAGTAGGCTAAGATAGAATCCTTGTAGCACATCACCCGCAACACCACGCATATTAACGGTCGATCCCCATTTAAAATCACTATCTTCAGGGTTAAATTCCTCAATAGACCCTGCACCACCTCTCATGCTTACTCGGGGACCTGGTAATGTTAGCAGGGGTATTGCGAAGGGAGTTATAGCAACGAACGTCGGATTGTTTGGTATCCAAAGGCTCTTTCGATGTACGAATCCAAGAATTCTAAAGGTTTCTCAGAGTAAACAATCCTCTGTTGTCGTGGGGGTGTAGGTGGAGGATCCTCTTCATCGTCGTCAGAATCTGCCCAATCGGGGGTTAGGGCCATAATGTTTTTTAATGTCATTGGAGCCACAGGAAGGCCAAAATGAACCATTGCCATTTTTGTCGCGAGGTTATCAAGTTCTCCATCAAAAACTCCGCCTGGGCTAAGGCTATCATAGTACTCTTTACTTTGTTGATCCCTGACATCTTGGACCTCATTACTCCAGGCCTGGGGGCTGATCAAAATCTTTTGAATCTCTTCAAAGTGATCATCAAGAATATCGGATATTCTCTCGGATTTTAGAAGATGCGCATAAAATGCACGAGTTTTTCGCCAAAGAGGATCTTGGGGGGTAATATCTGGCATCCATTGTACACTTCGATTCTTGTTATTGAGTTCATCGAAGTTTGACTTGTCCAATTCTTCATCAAAGTATTTATCGATAGCTTTCGCTTGTTCGTGTCGTAATTGGGTGATTTCCTGCTCCGTGAGTGGGTTATCATTACTAGGAACCATAGGCACATTGACAGGTTTGACAGGAGTTGGTAAGAAGAAGTCTTTCCAGCTCGAGAATATACCTTGCTGAGATTTTCTGGGTGAATTTGCTGCCATATTGGACGATGGTGATTGTGAAATGGTTAGAAAATGACGATGGAGATGCTATCTGAAGAGATGAAAAAAGACAAGGAAAATGGGCCACACTGGATTCGTCAGAGGTAGAGCTTTAGCAACAGAAGCTTCAAATCGATTCCTTTGTTGACTGACAAGATGGAAAAGAATCACCAAGAAAGATATCTTTAACTTGCGTGGGACACTTGTCCTCACTCTGCAATTTCATAGAGTTGAGGAATCGCATTGTTGAAATTCTTTGACTAGAACCAAAGATAGATAAAGACAATTCAGGAAGACTGGATTGGGGAAAATATGTCGTTTGCGGTTACAAAAGTCAAAGGATAACTTTCTGAATACATTCCTTTGATTGACACCTGGTGCAGCCCAAAGGTCAATATGGATGAGATGCCATTGGAAGTCTGATCTGATAGAAGAAAGGGGAGGTGGAGAGAAGGCGGTACGCTTAAGAACTGAGGTTAATAAAGTCACATGATCAGATTACATAACCTTACTCTACAAGCCTCAGACAAGGCCTAAATTGATCGGATTTGTTATAAAGCTACAACAAGAGCGCAGATGTTATTCATACTTGTGATCCCAGCCGCTATGTGCAACTTCAACAGACACCAGCAAGAAAGAATTTCCTTCTTTGCTCGCGTCACGTGGTCTGGTCACGTGACTTTTGATTAATGAGCTCAAGGATCCAACGATAAATTCAGTATTTCTTTCCAACGATGCCGGAAAAATGGTAGCTCATTATGCAGGTAGAATACCATATCTTCATAGATAGCGCCGATATAACCCTTGTTGCTCATGTAAAAGTTGGATATATATCTACTATTTCATCATTACTAGTTTTGCTGATCTACAAGGTATATGCGCCCCAACTTGAACTATACCCATGGAAAAAACTCAAGCAGCTATAGATTTCCCTGACTCCTCTGGCCAGCTCGTCCTTCTCGTGGCTCGCACAAAGAAATTGTTCGGACGAACCAGTTGGAATTCTGGGTCGTATTCCACCGGTCCACTATCGACCTTTTCAAACTTATATCGATAAACCAACATGGAAAGAATAACTTTTACTTCCATCAGTGCGAAGTTGAATCCGATGCACATTCGAGGACCGGCTGCGAATGGTACGTATGCGGCCTTGTGTCTCTTCTTCACCTCTTCCGTCGTCCAACGATCGGGGTCGAAATCGGCTGGAGCGTTCCAGACCTTGGGGTTGTTATGGATATGGTGGATGCCAATGACCATGATGGAGTCTTTTGGGATTCGGTAACCGCCAGGGATGATTACATCTGCCATAGCGGTACGCGCCGGTTGGTAGGAGGGGTTATGGAGACGTTGGGTTTCTTTGATAAAAAGCCCAAGAAATTCAAGCGAATTTGCAAGATCTGGCGTCCATACTGTTTCATGGGTAACATTGTGATCGACAAGTTCCTGGAGCAAGCGTTCCTGATTGCCGGGATATGAAACAATGCTGTATAGAAGCCAGCTGAGGAGTGAAGCTGTTGTGATAAATCCAGCTCCTATCGTGACTATTGCTGCAAAGTTGCGGTATTTCTCTGAAAGCTTGTTGCCTTTCTCATCAGTTGCTCTGATGAGATAGTCCATAATACAACTGGCCTTCAAGGCAGCATCTTGAATAGGTAAATCTTCGGTTCCATTACTTTTCACGTTACTGATAGCCTCTTCTAGCAAGCCTTGCACCTGTGCTTTAAGGTCCCTAAATTGCTTTGGTGCTCCCCACGGTAAATGAGAATACCAACTTCCCATCGTCGATACTTTTTTGTTGAGTTCCAGACTTTGACCAGACGCCCTTACGAATGGATGAAGAGGTGCATCAATCGAGTCAAAGTGATGCAGCTCCATGCCCAAAGCCAATTTTCCGATGGCAGTAGAACCCACTTTGAACATGTATTGGTATACGTTCCAAGCCTCATCCTTCTCATCAAGTTCATCAAACACTTTGAACGCTTGCTCCGCTGTATTTTGCATTTGAGGTGTATAATGCCTTACGGCTTTCGGGCTAAGCGCTGGCGCCAAGAACTTATGGGTTTCTCTCCATGAATCGGTATCGGTATCGGACAAGAAGATACCAGCCATGTCATTCCTAATCCCATACAATGGATGATCGGAATTGATTACTTTCGACCAGTAACCTCCCTCTCCAAAACAAACGCTGGCTACTTTGGGATCATTGGTGAGGTAAGTTGTACGACCCATATTTGTAGTCTTGATTACCGGTCCATATTGATCAAAAAGACGTTGATGATTCCCGAGATGATCTGGATAAACTTCATAGTAACTTCCAGCAACGGGAAAACCTTTGGGTCCAGGGACATCTCTGACTTGGTTTCCATCAATGAGAATACCAATTGGGGAAGAAGCGTCTACGAAGTTATCAAGGTCATCGAGAACTTCATCTTGATCAGTTTGGAATGATATCCCTAAACATATTAGATAATGAGTAGATTATTTTAAAAATGATAGATTTACCTGATGGGTCGGCAACTGAAAACGTTTGAGCGACACTGTATTGCAAATACTCAAAGGTATTCTGAAGATCCACTTCAACTTCTTGAGCAGTCCTGGCCGGTTGGCCTAATAAAACGAAAGATTTCTTGACCATGTTGATTATATGTTGAAAATTATATATGAAGGAGACGCAACTAAAAAGGATTCGGGGCAAGTGAAATTGCAAGTTTGAGAAAGAGAGAGAGGACTTCAAAATTCAACGATTCATCCACCTGTTTTATGGTCTCGGCTTGCGTTGAATATCAAACGTTCAAGCAGTCACTTTTTACATATCTATCTTATTGGAGAAATTTCAATACCACTTTTATGTGGTCATAGAATTGCTTACGACAACCCCCTTTACGAATGGCTACTGGTGCGTCTTATTTTGTGGTGCTAAGCGGGATCACCGAATTGTGGCTCTGTGGATGGATAATGACCTCCAGGCCGCGGTTCCTCGGTATGTTTCATCACTAAGTTTAAAGTTTGGATAGTACTGAAATTTTACGGAGTGAAGTTTCCCGTCAAAAAGTCGGGATCTCGTGGTTAAAGGTTGTACTATCTCTGCTCTCGTAAACAAAGATTAGATAATTAGGTGTCTATATAGAGTATACGAAGTAATTAGAAGAAATACGAGTAATTTGAACAAGAGAGGTATAGATTGAATAATAGAAAATGCAGAATGGATAAACTATTTTTAGAATTAACAATCAACTAAATCAATATTATTGAAGTGATTAATTGTGTGTATTGTGTATTATACAGAGATTAGCACTTTGATTAGCCAAGTTAATAGGAGGAAGGCTAATCAGCAGATCGACAACTAGAAATCAGCTAATCCATGTTAGCTAGTTTGATATAACTTCTAAAGATTCTTCGGGCCATCGATTTTGGAAGATAATTAAGCTTTCTTCCCTGGTTGAAAAAAGAAGGGGTATCTGCATATTAAACTTTCGAACTCGGTTGCTGGCAGTTCTGCTGTACTTTGAGGTTATCTCCACATATACGGACCATCTTACCATGTAAAGACCGAAGTGACCTCGGAATGATATGTATCAGTAATCAGGGATCTCAACGGCATTAAGTTGAAGCAAACGTGCTCATTGCAGGCCGAGGAAGCTTCGCCATTTCTTTTTGTCACTTAAAAGTTATTCGTCGCCTTTTTTGATAGAATTGTCCATTGCATCTCCCTCATTCGAACCCTTCAACATCATCGTCAGTCATCATGAGTGAAATCAAACAAATCCCTCTGAGCGAAGTCCAGAAACATAACACACAGTCGGATTTGTGGATAATAATTCATCATAATGGTTTGTATCATCCTCTACATATTTCCCATCATAAGTTGACGTTTTCGCAGTATACGATATAACAACTTATATTGAGGACCACCCTGGTGGCATAGAGTCCTTAGTTGAAGTCGGAGGGCAGAACTCGACAGTTGCCTTTGAAGATGTTGGGCATTCGGAAGAGGCGCGAGAAACAATGGAAAAATTTCTGATAGGAAGACTAGAAGGGGCCGTTGACGAAGAAGATGAAGATGCTGGACTGCCAACTCCAAAACCGGATTTGAAAGCCAAATCCAAAGATCAAGACTTTAAGAGCAAAGCTCTAATCATTACAGCAGGTAGAGCTGGACTCAAGGTTCTGTCGCTTGGATCTGCACTGTATTTGGGATACGAAGTTTATTCCAGATCACCAAAGATCGGATGGCTCCAAGTACAAGATGGTGGATTCTGGAAAGGAGTACTAATTTCGAGTATTGTTACACTATCCGTTGCGACACGTGTTGGACTTTACTTGCAGAATGCTCTAGCAATCTCTCACAAGAGCCCATATTCATACCCGTCTCACTTCAAACCATCAATTCAAATTGCTAAGCCAATCACGAAAGTCAAGGGGTATCTGCAGCCGGAGACTTATCAAAAACTACCATTAATCAAAAAGGAAAAGCTGTCCTCGAATACTTATCGTTTAACATTTAAACTTCCCAGGGAAGATACGATACTTGGTCTTCCAATTGGACAACACATTAGTATTCGAGCTGTGATCGATGGAAAGAGCGTCAGTAGATCATACACACCCGTTTCCAATAACTCCGATCCTGGGGAACTTAGATTGGTCATTAAGATGTATCCAGATGGACTTCTCACGGGAAAGTACCTCGAGCATCTCAAAGTTGGAGATGAGATTGAGGTACGAGGGCCAAAAGGTGCCATGAGATATCGAAAGGGAATGGTGAAGAAGATTGGAATGGTTGCCGGAGGAACCGGTATTACACCCATGTATCAGGTAAATCTATCTGCTCTATTATGCATTACTGCAACTAACCCAAACAAGTTAATCCGAGCAATCTGTGAAGATCCAACGGATACCACATCAATTACTCTGCTTTACGGTAGCAATACCGAAGAGGATATTCTTCTCCGTGAGGAGTTGGACGAATTTGAGAAGAAACACCCGGAGAAATTTAGAGTGCATCACGTATTATCCAAGCCATCTCCAGGTTGGACAGGGGGCGTAGGATATATAACCAAAGAGACGGTTAAAGAAAAATTCCCCGAGCCAAGTAACGACAGCAAAGCGTTACTCTGCGGACCTCCCGGTATGATCAACGCGATGAAAACTAATCTAGTAGAACTGGGATGGCAAAAACCAAGAGCCGTGAGCAAATTGCCAGATCAAGTTTTTTCATTTTAGTCATATATATCAACATTTTCGATCCTGAAGAGGAGTTTTTGAATTACAGTCACCAAGAAGCAAGGAGTTGGAATAGAAAGGAAGGGAATGAAATATTCATCATAGAAAGTTGCGTACAATAGAAGCCCATATCATATCATATCACTGTAAATATCCTGTCCGAACAATATGCAAAGTTCATCTGAAGTCAAAGTTTAGATTTTAGAATCAAATACGTACGAACGCTCATGTTCATCCAATCTCTTTCACATCGATAAGGTTACAATATAATTATCCGGTTCGCATCCGCGGCACATCCGAACCTCTGTTTCGTCTCAGTAACCTTGTACCAAAACCTTAATCATTCTCTTTTGATCGTGCGTAGAATGGCGGCAATCTTCTCACAAGGTCCGGAGCGACCGCAACAACAATATCCCCCTTAAATTTGATTGCAAGGGGATAGACAATCAAGGGTTGTTTGTTCGAAATTTCGACGACCCCTTTTAACCTTAACCTTATTCGTGTTGCCATAAAGTACAAAAATCGACCCATACGCTCAGATACTAAAAGGGAGAAGGAAACGACTACTCATCATACTTACTCCCTTTCAAAGATCCCATCATTAGATTTTTTTGTAAGATTAGAATCTATGTTATACCGAATTTTGGTACATGCTGTACTGTCGCCACGAGTAGCTATAGCTATAGCTATCGCTTACCAATAACCAATATCGATGGCTAGATCGGAAGACTGGGGCTACTGTACTAGATGTCCTCATTTCCTCGGTACTGCACTCCGTACTGCTACGAGCGGTGGAGTAGCGGTGCGTTCCAAGGTTGATTAGTTAGTTGATTAGTTAGCTGTCAGCCTAGCCTGGAACTTTGGGAGCCTTTTAAACGCACCCGCAGACCTGCAGTCTTCATCGGGATTTGAATTTGGTCCTCAGATGATATAGCTATGGTCTTCAATTTAATCTAGATGATTAGATTTATAAGCACTGTCAAATAAACTACCTAGTAAAGAGGGCACGTAAGTATGAGTGAATACTAGGTTCTGAATAGTAGGGATTTGAAAGTATTTTTTCAAAATGTTCTTTGGAACGCGTTTTTTTTAGAGATGATGATGACGATACATGATCCTATACGGTGCTGCCGTACACTAAGGATTTTTCCGATGCATTTGAAAAGTCTATTTCTTTCATCTTCCTACTCTTGTTTATCTAAGGTTTGATAGTAAAACATAAAACAACAAAAACAAAAAAACGAGAATATATCCCTCAAACTTGTTGTAGTGGCTTGAGTGTATTATGTATTAGTGCTAGTGCTATATATTATGTGTATGTGAGATGTAAGCGTAAGTAAGCCCTGTACACGTGATCATAACAAAACTACTTGGAAATGAACATGTTCGCTTAACAGAGATTGACCAGATCGCTATCAAATTATTATAGAATCATTACGTTTATTTTATACTAGAAAATACGATATAGATAGAATTGATAAAAAACTCAACTTTTGAAGTATAAATAGTTATATAGAAAAAGTAACGCTACATCCCCAATGCGGTTAATTGGGCTTATATAGTATAATTCATCACGTGATCTGGGATCCAAGCGATTCTTAACAACAGCTAACTGCGTGACAAGAAATTATTTAATCGGTTAGATTGAATAATTTAGAGTTACATGTATAAAGAACGTGTTTAGTAGTTTAAAAGATACTTATAACTTGAACAGATGAGTAGCAAAAATGAGATAGGTCTAATCGCCAAGAAAAAAACAAAATGTAGATTGATATCAGATGAACTAGAAATGCTAATAAGGAATGGAAATCGGAGAGCTTTGGTTCGTAAAAAAAAAGAAAAAGTTGCTCAAAGATAAACATGTCAACCTACTAGTACGTGCGCTAGTAGGTGCTAATAGCCGCTATAAATGTCACACGATCCATATTCCGATACTTATATTCATTTACAAGCGAGCTTTAAAAAGTATATGTCACGATTCTGACGTTTCGGCCAGCATATCCGCCGCTCCGGCGCACGTGCTTACCCATGCAGCTCACGTGTTCGATTAGCGAGCACGTGTCTGAGCACATGTGCCTCATGTAAAATATATATAGGAGTGCTGTTCCGTAGCTAGTAGCGATAGTAGAAAATTCTAAGGAATCTTATGACCCTCTAACGTATACTATTTGGCCCTCTTTTGTGACTATACTATACGTCTACGAGCTCTTTACGGCACAAGCGTCACTGTATACATGTAAATAAAATGGCTAAATTATATTAAAACTTACTTTATTTCGGTATTTTAAACGAGTATTACATATATCTACTAATGTTTAAGCGAAGCTATTTATAACTCCGATTGAAATCTAATTGTACCCTTTCAAGTGTATTACCGCAAAAGATGGCTAATTTATTACATCGCTAAAGAGCTCAGTTATTGTAATTACTGTGAGGGCCTAGGCTTAGCTGGTCGTTGTTGTGTTGATCGTGACATCATGGCGAGGGTGGATGAGGATGGATGGATGCGATGCGATGCATCACTTTGATATCGATGGATTTGAGCATCACCTAACCTCGCTTAACTATCAAAGTACACTAGGTAGGGAGCATATATGAATAGACAGGGTTTTAGAAACCAATTCGAGAGACTATTCCCTCATTGATACATTGAGATTAATATTAGTTGGTTCTGTCAGTATCAGTTTTCCATTTCCACAACTTCACATCAACTTTTATTTAAAAATCGCTTTGCTTACCCCGATACCCTTTTATCATCCATCCAATCAAGCACCCTCAAGCCTCAGAGATGACATTCACACTCCCCGCGACCAAAAATCGCCCAATAGTGGTCTTGGGCGGCGGCGCCCTCGGTCGTCGGATCGCCTGTACTTGGGCTTCCGGCGGCTGGGACGTCCGAATCCGCGATCCCTCCGCCGAGAAACGCCACGCCACCCTCTGCTACATCGAAAATAATATCTCCACCTATGCCGCAAGCATCGGGTGTTCATCGCCCGGAACCGTCACCGCATACGAGTCACTCGCCGAAGCGGTAAAGGGGGCTTGGAACGTCATTGAAGCGGCGCCTGAAGATTTGCCGTGGAAGATTGATGCGTTTGTGGAGTTGGAGAGGTTGTGTGATGAGGATGCGTTGTTGGTTACTAATTCGAGTAGTTATAGGAGTTCCGAGATGCGGGAGAAGGTGGGCTCGGAGACGAGAAAGAGGATCCTTAATACGCGCTATATTATGCTTCTGGATAATAAGGTTGTGGAACTTATGACGGATGGAGAGACGGCGGAGGAGGTGTTCCCGTGGTATGTGGATAAGTTGCGGGGGGTCGGGATGCATCCTATTGTTGCGAGAAAAGAGAGAACGGGGTTTTTGTTTAATCGGATCTGGGCGAGTGTGAAGAGGGAGTGCTTGAAGATTCTTGCGGAGGGGGCCATTACCCCGGAAGAATTGGATAGAGTTTGGATGGAGATGTTTGGAGGTGGTGGGAAGGGAATGGGTATCTGTGGTGTGATGGACGAAATCGACTTGGATACCGTGGCATTCGATGAGATTCGTTATATTAAGGAGAAAGGATTACCATCCAAGCATACGGTAGACTTCTTGAAGAAGAACTATCTGGATGAAGGAAGATTGGAGGCGAAGTGTGTAAAGGGAGAAGAAACAGATCACCATGCGAAATTACATGCCCCTTCTCTGTAAATCCATCCCTCACAAACCACTAAACTCAAAGTGGAAGTTAACATCCCCAGGTACATGCTAGACGTTGGACTCAGCTCCCAAACCGACCCCGCAAACGCCGGCCGAATTCTCGTCGGATCCCCAGATGGCCGTGAACTCCGAACGCTGGTCTCTGGTCAGCATCTCCCCGATGGCATTGATATCTCCCTGAAAGCCGGCCGCCTCTACTGGACATGCATGGGCCACTTTGATTCCAACGACGGCACCGTCCAATCCTGCAATCTCGACGGGACCGACATCCAAACCATCATCCCCTCCGGCGCCGTGCACACCCCCAAACAACTAACCATCGATCACGCTGCCTCGAAGCTCTACTTCTGTGACCGCGAAGGCATGCGCGTCATGCGCTGCAACCTCGACGGCTCCGAACACGAAACCATCATCCAAACCGGCGACTGGCAAGACGCCGAAGACGGAAAAGCCCAATTAAAGTGGTGCGTCGGAATCACCCTCAACCCCAAAGAAGGAAAATTCTACTGGACCCAAAAGGGTCTTTCCAAAGGCGGAAAGGGGCGAATCTTCCGGGCCAACATCGAGACGCCCGCCGGCCAAACGGCCTCCACCCGAACCGACATCGAGCTATTATTCCAAGGGCTGCCCGAACCCATCGACCTCGAAATCGACCAAGACACCCAAACACTATTTTGGACCGACCGAGGAGATCCTCCCAAGGGAAATAGTTTGAATTCCGCGAAGCTGGGGTTCTCACTCAAAGCGCTCACGGAAGGCAACACGCAGGAGACAAACGAATATCAAGTCCTGACGCGACGATTTCACGAGGCGATTGGATTGAAGCTCGACAGTGTGAACAAACACGTGTACTTGACGGACCTCGGAGGTGCGGTCTACAGGGTGGGCACGGATGGAAAGGACAAGAAGCGAATTTATGATGAGGAATGCTCGTTTTCGGGTATTGGGTTGGTGCATATTTAAACCGGTTCTTGACTGGTTTGGTTTGGTTCGGCAGCAGGTTTGTCGGTGCTGCTTTCAAGGATATTATACCCACATATGTATGTATGTATCGGAAAATTTAGGAAATAGGGTAAAGGGGCATTGCTCCCGCAGATCTCGGCAAAAGTAGAACTTCCCGGAAATTTATCCGTGCGGAGCAAAACTTGATGATCTCAATTGTGGCAGGTCGAGATTTGGCATGGGGCAAGCTTACGTTACACAAAATTACAAGGCCCCAATATATCACATTGGAGAGATGACAGATGCTTTAAAAGAGAATGGATTTTATCTAATATTTCAATCCATAGAAATAATGATGATGCTGAGATGCCCAATAACCATATCCCATAGTCGAGCTAGCGTAGCCGTAGCCATCAAAGACCCCAACAGGTTCTGATGCTTCCTTCCAGATGAGTTATTTACTGATCCCCATGTGAAATATGATGAACTTTCGATCGGAATAGATACAAGAGAAAAAGAAAGAGAACAAAGCCCCAACCGCTAAACCTTAACCGTAACGTGATGTGTCGAACCACCTGGTAAAACCAAACTAACATACCCATCAGTACTATCGAACTGCGCATCATAAGCCACCGATCCATCACACCAAGCCGTCTTGCCATCCACGAGAATCTCTGCAGCAGCATCGCGTTTCGCACTGCCGCCAAATGCCACCGGTAAACTGAGGGTTCCGGTTGTGTCCGCCGGAGCAGCGACAGTCAACACAAACCAGCCATCTGAATTGATACTCCACTGCACCGTGATGGGACCACGAGGAGTAGGCACTTGGCCCTTGGCCCAAGAAAGATCGCCCGGGTAGGGCTTCACGGTCCAGGTGGAAAATCCCGGTCCGGTGGGGACAACGCCCAAGACATAATTGCTCAACGCCGGTACGATTCCCGTGCTCCATCCATGTGCCATGCTGGTAAATCCTTGTTCGTATGGACTTCCGTTGGGTCCAATGCCTTCCCACTGTGTAACTTGTGGGTCATTCTTCGCCATCCACCCGTATAACCTTCTGATTTCATCCAGAGCGCTCGACACCAGGTTCGTCTTAAATCGAGCGGAAATCTCGAAATACGAAATAAATGCATAGACGCGTTGAGAGAAACCGGCTGACAGAACATCATTGTCATAAAATGAGTTACCGTAGGGTCGGGAGTTAGCGCTGCTCAGATAGTTGAGAATAGAGTTTGAGCGTGAAGAATTGGTCACGCCTGCGAGGATAGATATGGCGTTGCCATCTTGAGCGTGGGTATTGCAAAACTTGTTGTCGCAAGATCCACCGGAGGAGTATCCGTCGAAAAATGCGCCGACAGAATTATCGAAATTGCGAGAGTTGAGCGCGTCGGATACAGTCTTGGCACGAGTAGTCCATCGAGAGGCATCTGAAGTTTGACCTTGAGATTTGGCGATGACAGCGGCGTTCTGGAGGGCTAGGACATAGAGGGCGTTGTAGTAACTTACTGGGCCGGTACGGGGGAGGAATGCAAAATCACCGTAGCCCCCAGAAATACCTGCACCTTTGGTGATTAGATTGGTATTATTGTCTGTGACCGATGGATAGAATCCGTCCATGACTTTGAGAAGTGTGTGATAGTATTTTTGAATGTAATTATTATCACCCGTGTACAATAATAGATCGTAACTACAGACGACCCACCATAAGGGATAATCGAGAAGATGAAGATCATAGTTAGCACTATTTTGTGATTAGTAAAGGGCCAAAGGTATCGGTTGGATAGTCACCTACATAGAAGCAGGTGGGATCCATCCATCATCACGTTGATGATCCGCCAAATCAGCCAGAATATTACGAGATGCTTCAGGTGCGTTATGCGACAAGAAAAGGGTCTTTCCAGAAACTGCAATATCACCAACATATGGATCTCTATCTCGCTTTGCGCCATCCAGCAGAACTAGTTTGCCATCAAGTGTTGGACTATATGCATTTCGCGGGTCGCTAGTATTAAGGGTGAAAATGTCGGTTGCAATGTCATTGGTGTAAACACCATCATACCACCACTGATTGAGATTCTCATCAGAACTTTCAAACCAACCGGTAAAAGTATCTGGTGTACCACGCACTCCCGAGAAGGCTAAGCTCAGGTAATCAATAGATACGTTTCCGTATGGTACAGTATGTGGCGAATCTGCGGCCAACGCGTCGAGATAGATTCTGACATATCGGAAGCCGTGAAGGCCATCTGCACACACTTGCTTACCACCATGTTGACATCCATGGAATTCGGTCCAATTATAAGGATGCTGGCCCACAGCAATCTGAATAAATTTGAATTAGCAAGCATTCCATGTGCATAAAGACTCAAGAAAAGCCTCATACCTGATCGGATCCAGGAGTGATTTTATCGCCCTAAATTGTAATCAGCATATTGTACCTTGTCAAAACTTCGTATTGTACCAACATTGTCAGATCTTGAAAAGTCACTCGTTTCAGATAGGTACTGCAAAGTTTCCGAGAAAGCCAGCCGAATACCAGGAGCAGCGATTGCACTTGAAGCACCAGCGAAGTTAATGGTCAAGTATCCTACAGTGTTTTGTCCGAAGTCAACAGTAATCGAAGGTATGTTATTTGATCCGCTATCTCTGCTCAACGTCGTGACTCCGCCACCTGGTTGAAGGAGACCGTTGGGGTTTGTGACTTGTCCAGAGGTAGTGACGATGCTTTGAGGTGCTACTATGCTGGAGGAAGGAGCCCTGACATATTTTTGCCAATTTGAACTATCACTAACGTTATCTTTCTTTGAGTGTATTTGATGTTCAAGTTGATATATAGAAGATCGTGGTAAAGACTCCACTAAAGATGTCCAACTGAAGATAGAAAGAAGGAAAGGAGCTAAATAGAACTTTCCCAAGGGAGACGAAAGGGAGAACATTTTGCAAGTAAAATGATCAGAGTTGAAGTTGAAGTGTCCACTCGGATAGAAATAAAACAACTGTACCTTTGGGTCTAAACCTATAGCTTTATATATGTGGAAGACGACCGACTTCCTTGTAGACCTGACCTGGCCATTCTCTTCCCACTATATCGTCCGTGATAGTCAACAACCCGAGCTACCGAATCCTGATTCTTTAAGATGCAGCTTGTGAGCTCTCTCCGCATCAAGGCGCCTGGGGGAAGTGCCTTAGTGGAGTGAAGAGGGGGGGGGACTAACGAAGACCTAACTTGGTCCCATGTGGATCGTCTGGCGATAAAGCCCCATGATCAGCGAGCGACCAGAGAATTAAACTTAAGTCTTAAGCACAAGCGGAGGTGAATGCCAACCCTAATGTCAACGTCGAATCTATAAGAACGAATGGCCACTGTCAACTTACTTCAAAGGGGGCACCGGATCGGATCATTTGAAAAACAAATTATATCCAAAAGAACGCCTTAGTTTTTGGATGCAATGCAATGCATGATGAAAGGCGCGTGGGCGCCCAGCGTACCTGGCAGAATTTACCGAGGCCCCGAAAGCACCTGCTTATGTCTCAGATACATCAATAACAGAGAAAAGTAGGCAATAGTTTTACCCCAATAGTTCTATCGGAGATGAGTACAATCTGTAAGTCATCGGGCGTTTTCTCTCGCGAGGGCAGTGAGTTGCGTTTGAGTCAGGTTTGCAGGGTCCACCAACTCCCACCGGGATAAAATACCGGATAAAGAAGGTAAGCATAACCAGTGAAGTTGCACAGACAGGTACATAGCAAGATCAGCAGCTAATTGGCCAAAATGAATGCAGCTTCATTTTCACGTTAACTGAGCTTCCGAGTCCATCCATTAGATCCCAACAGTTTCTTGTGAGATTATATGAATGACAATTAAGATGGAATGCAGCTATTGGACTTTGAAGGTATGATTCCCGAGACGTTGATATTCGCAATCTCAACTTTGAATGATTGTTGGCTTCCCAGGCGGAGGAATTAAGATGATTCGAATGCTGTACGGATGAATGGTCCAGGTACAAGACCAAGTATATGAGCGCTTTTACGACGGTTAGTGACACTTGGTTGATCTCCTCTTATCTTACTTAATAGTTCGTGCCCTGCTCGGAGAAGAGATGCTATCAAGTGATTGGAGCCCAGGTCTTTGGTCGTCTTTGGTCGTCTTTGGTCGTGGAATTCTACTCTTATACTCGTGTTCGAAAATGGAAAAAAAAGGAAGATGTGAAAAGGTCGATCAGGTGAATTTCACGTGACGAATTAGGTTATCTTGAACTAATGATAAATGCTCTGATCAGTATTTGGTCGAAATCTCTCATGCCTCACCTCTCACCCCAACACAAACTTTGGCAATTACTGCTTCTCCTGGTCCATCATCGCCAATTGGATTCACAAGGCCGCCATTCGTTGTCACATAGATGCAGTCTCTGTCATCCTCCGCCCTCCCGAACGCCAAAGCAGTTGGTCCTTCTGTCTCTTTCTGGTCCAATCCACCCAAAATTCCGATTCTTTCTTCTTTTTGTGGCTTGATTTTCATACCAAGTCCGACGAATTTCAAGACTGTGTGAGCTGGGTTTGTTGCCACATAAGCATTCCCTTCACAATCAAATGCCATATCATCTCCTGTCAACTGCTTAGCAACGACCTCCAAACTTCCTTTTTTGTACCCTCCATCGTCATTGATCTGCATCCGCACAAGTGTTCCACGATCCGAAACTGTGCCAAAGACCTGCCCCCTAAAGTACTGAAGGCCGTTTATTCCAGGCCATGGTGGACGAGTTGTGATTTTGCCCAATTCTTCATCTTCAAGCCATGTCGAAATCTTGCCTGTCTGAATATTGAACGCGAAAAGTGTGGATTGTAATGATTCAGCCATCAAGAGAGTTGAAGTCTGAGGAATCATCGTAGCACCATTTAACCATATTGCTTCTGGTATGTCGACGAGCTTTTCAACCTTCATCGTCGCTGATCCACCGACTGAATCGAATTCACGTAGATCTAGGCGATATACAGCCCAAGTGCCGGCCTTTCCGTGCAACCCAGAGAACGTATAAAAGATATCTCCTATATCTGGGTGCTCAATAATTGCTTCGGCTTGACATTTTGAGCCATAAGCACCGCCTTCTTCATCCTCCTCTTGAGATACCTCCGAAGTAGGATTGAAATCATGGATCACTTGGACGGTAGATTGAGGGTTCTTGTCCCTAGGATCGATATAGAATATCTGGCCGGATATCATGTTAGAGACCAAAAGGGTTCCATCGGATCTCACGGCAATATTCTCAAGGAAAGAGCCAATAGGGAAACGGGCCACGATATCGTAGGGGACCAAGGAGGGAGTGCCATCTAAGTGTTCTGCCATGATTTGAGGTGAACGTGAGCTTTGGTAGTGATATATTGATGTAGAGAATTAGAAGGAAAATGAGTACACAAACTTCTAGTATACAGATAGGGTAAGCTAGCTGTAAAGAGGGGGTTGAAGTTGGTAATCTGTGGCACACAGATCTCAGCCAACCTCTTTGTTTTTCCTGAAGTGGAAATTCTGTACCCATTTTCACGTTGATTCATTCGAGAACTCATGAACGAATAAAAGAATAATGAAAGGCAGCAACGGCATTCTGCGATGATTAACCTTACCAATCAAAAATATTCTCCAACTCTAGAGAATGCTGGAGTGATACTTTACGGTCGCAAATCGCTTAGGCTTATCCCAGGCCTATACTGCAGCACCAGATGCAAGTCTTCAAATCCTTGACGATTGGTAGCTGCGACAACGACCTTTTGGAGGGGAAGTTGGTGAGATTTGAGTCATTCTTTTCCACATACGGCTCTCCTCCCTCATGATTGAATATCGTAGGAGGCATGACCCAAGACAAGACTAAAGACTGACACAACACCCGCATTTACCTCGCCTAAAGTTTAAAGTCTGATCCACTCATACACGGTCACGCTGTGATCTGTCTCCTTCAGCCTTATCTGCCCGGCGAGCGAGAAAAACTTAATTCGTTCTTGGTATTTCTCGAAAGACCAGCCTAGACGAAATCGGAAGATATGGAATGCATATAACCACCGTGTTGTGCTGCGGAGAACTCCGGATCCGTGTTCATCTTGAACCATCATCGATGAAAATAAGATATTTGGCATGCGCTAGATTCGTGAGATCTCGTAGACGTTGGCATCATCGATATCTCACGCTGTTTTGACTTCCCGTTCGCTTTGGTACGCGGTGATTATATTGCAGGATACAGTCTTTGTTATTGTTACTCAGCATGCATCGAGGAGTTCTGTGTGGCGCGCCGGCAGTTTCGTGCATGATCCAAATCTTCTCTCCAACGAGATGATGTCGTGTGTTGGCAGATGGCTGAAAGATGACCAGCCCACTGCCCAAAGTATATGCAATAAGCAGCATGAGATTCCTGCTTTTCTTCCTGCAGAAATCCGAGCCATCGATAGAGTTTTAGAATAACTCTGATAAGGTTAAGAAATGCAACTTTAAACTTAACTCCCCGCCATCCAACTTTCAACCTTTCCCAGCCTCAAATATACTTATCCCCTCATCTCATATAACAGTGAGCTTCTGCCGTCTTGTATCATGCACCATACAACGCCCAATGAACTTTCCGCGAATGGTAAGAAGGTTCGGCCCGTAAGCACACATAATCGGCGAAGGACAAATACCACAAAGGCGTTTATCAGTGAGCCACATCATGCCCGGCAATATGAATAATCTGGCAAAAGAGAGTAAAAAGTAGAAGATACGTACAATCTCTTCGCTGCAGGTAAGGACAAGAACATTAAGGTGTTGGGATAAAAAGGCAAACGTTGAACAACCCCCAGGGTTTCCAAATGAACTAACTGGTTACGCCACAACCCAGCCAGCCAGCCTTCTCAATTCTCGCTCTTAAACCTTACTACAATTGAAGTTCTTGACTATTTAAGGAAACCCCTTTGTTGAAAAGTTATCACCATCTAAAGTACGAAGTTCGTGCTGTGGTTGTAAGCGAGAAACATCAACGGCCCCTTCATCATGTTGTCGATTATCCTACAATTTTTGCGTCTCAACAAAACCCTCAAAAATTCAGGACCGGAAGGATTTACGAACGCGAATCGCCTTCAAAATCAAGCTTCATACGATGATCTAGCCAAGAATCATGTTCTTTCCCATCGCATTTATAGCGAAGTGCCAACAGACTTCAGAGCACAATCCTGCTTGACGTTGGTAGAAGAAGAGGAAGAGGAGGAAACAATTGGTATTGGTGATGGTAATAACGACGTCGCGAGTGCTTGTACGGGTCGAGTCTTGATAGAGAGGCGACCTAAGCATGGAAAAAACTCTTCAATAACTCAATCCCGAACAACTATACAATACCAAAAGCATGCTCCTCGACCTCGACCTCGACCTCGATCGCAAAATAACATCAATCTTAACATCAACCCCATTCATCGAATACCCTCAACTTATTCCATCAGCATATATTCTTCCGACGAAATCTATCCTACCGAAAATATGGAGAGCTTTAGCAGAAGAGCTAAAACCCCTGTTTTCTTCATTGGCCAATTGGAACGAAGAGCGATAGAAAATGACCCTTCAGAATGTCTTGCCAACGAATATCAGGCAGTACTACCACGAAGCCATATAGCGTCTTATTTGGATCTCAGTATCCCACTTACTCCGGCCAGGAGGATATTAAGGAAAATCCAATCTCAAGAGAGTCTTCGAGATCTTTACAAAAGCTATGTTGCATCACCATGCATAGCTTCGGATTGTGAAACTCTTGTTGGGTCAGATGGAGGAAGCTCACGATGTGGTTCAATATTCAAAGGGGATGTAAAAGACGATTCTTTTGAATTCAAAGGCGCGGCTCCTCCAACATATAAACGATCAGGGAAGACCTCACCACTGTCGAATCAAGATATTAGCCTTCAGATTTGCTCAGATCTTCTGACAAACAAATTGGCAACTGCACTTCGCCAAGGCCATACAATAGGTCGAGAAATTAAGGTCTCAGGCTTAGAGATCTTACTTATGATTGAGGCCTACGAATCTATCAGGAAGGAATTACGATTGAATCCGCGTGATATCCACGTCATATCTGCTGCTGAGACAGCACTTGACCAATGGATCCAAGCTCTGTATACCGTTTATGAGAATTGTCATGGAATAAGGCATAGCAGCCAACGCAGATGGAATGAATAGATGCCAGTCTCGGCCTTTGCTGAAAACATCAAGGTAAACGTGTAATGCTCAAGGGACTTTGCTATGGGAATTCCTGACCCATCGAGAGTCACACTCGACAAGGGGGTTGCAAGATACATGCACAGTATCCTCGATATTGGCACGGGTGCAAGTTGAAGGAATTTTCCTCGAGGACATTTCCTCCCCGCTTATCCCGAACGAGAAGCAACCACAACAATATGACCAGCCGAGTCGCGGTGGTCTGGAAACAAGGTGATGGTGATGGGAAAACCCGGCTCGGACTTCCTTATGGTACCTCAACATCCAAAGGCAACAAAAACACGCCGCGTTTAGAGCAGATGTTTGATGAAAGAAACAGAAACACGCTCGCTGTCGATTGTTCAGTGCAGAACTACCAAGCGCCTTTTTGTCTCGTAGAGTTGTGAGAAGAAGATGAAGGAAGTTCAAGGATACCTGTTCCAGAGGGAGTGATGAGAACGGGAAAAAAAAAGAAAGCTTCGAGATCGAGGAAGAGATTGATAAATGGTGCGGAGCTGGTATGGATCGTTATGGTAATTATCTCTCGAGATGACCGAATTTCTCTGCCTTGTTTTGCGCTGAAGCTATATTTGGAAGATCTTGTGGTTTGAGGGTGACACACTTTATGTATGGTTAATGTTTTAATGAATAATGATATGAGATGACATTTCCCTTCCTTCTCATCCATGGTCTTCATATCCAGCGACTTTGCTGCAGCCACTCGGGCAAACTTGCACCGAGTAAACGTAACGAATGAGGTTGGAGAAGCTTGAGTGAGTGTATCTTCAATTCACTTCCTCTTCTTGTTGCTCTTTGATATGCAATCAGGTCTTGAGGTGGGACTTACACTGTAAGCCCAATTCCCCTGCCTCTTCTCAATCCTATCTACCCTCAATCACCTCCATCTGAATCCACTGACTTGTCTTGTCTCAAACACACATTCACTCCGATATCCAAAAGGAAAACAAGCAGGATTGGGTTCCTTTGCATAATCTCCATTTCCCATACTCAAGCAAACCAGTCTATACATACAAAAACCCATCACACCAAAACGGTACATACATCGCAACATATTCAGGCTTCAGCTCCTCCTTCCTTCAACCCCTGGATTTCCTTGCTGATATGTAAGAATCCGCGGATTTATCAAATATCATCTTCTGATTAGAACCCAGCTATCTATCACTCAGATCGAACCTCCTGCTGCTTTCTCGAAAATTCAACGAGCATGCACCATCGCTGGAGAATTATCGACCGATCAATAACACCGTGGATGAACTTATGCCATGTGCCATTCACCAAAAACACCCAAATAAAATCCCTCCATCCATCTCAAACCGCAACCTCCCACTCAAAAGTCAACACAACATTCAAACCCAAACTCATTTATCCATCCATCCCTCCCCCCCCCAAAAAAATCCACCACCCTCATCATACAGGCATCTTTAACACGTGGTCTCTTCCAGGTGCTGCGTCACATATGTGGGTTTTCGGCGCATCTTTGGCGGACGTGCCCCGAGATGGAAATCTAGCTACATAGGTATGAACAGAGTTTTTATTTTCTTTCTTTTTTTTTGTGTGGTTGGAGTGGTATGTATACTGTATGTATACTTGGTGTGGTGGTGTGCACCACTATTTGATTTGATGCAAGATGCGAATTGGTGTACATATGTATGTATGTGCCAAGTTGTGTATGGTATAGTGGTGGTAGGTGAACCGAGATGACCCAACCAGCACGTAGCGTGAAAATGCCGAGGAAGTGGCGTTGAGAGTTAGTTGGTTGATGTGCAGATGAAGATTTCGATTTCGATTTCGATTTCGATTTCCATTTAGATGAAGAAATCAAGAAAGACAAGATAAGACCCTACTCTAAAGCCAGACCCCACCCACAGTCGATACCGAGGAAAACCAGTCTCCCTTGTAGTCGTCACTACTTAGGAAACTGGACCCAGATATCTATTGTAGTCGTCACTACTTAGGAAATCTGGACCCAGGTATCCGGCGATAATCGAACGGGGTCGGTGGGAATAAAAGGGGGGGGGGGGTGGAAGATGTATGGTGTGGTTCCTGAGAGGGGTTTGGCGTGCTTTCTTTCATCCCATGCGGGCGGGTATCGAGAGTCGAGAGCTGCTTTGGGAGATGAATTGAACTAAACGGGTTCTGATACCAGAGGAGAGATAAGCGGGGATATTTTTTCTTTTTTTAGGCAAGGTTTTTCTCTTTTCGATTGTTTTTGAGATTGTTTTGTTGGTTTTCACTGTGGAAGGAAGAAGTACTTTTGTCGACACCAGTGATGGAGACATGGTGGTAAACCAATATTGGTTGCAAAAGACGCTGATACAGACCGAGACCGAGTGCAATCATTTTCAGGACGAAGCCGAGTGATACTGCGAGGGAAGTTTGTGAGATGTGAGATCACCACCGCATGTCGAAAGGACTAGAAAAGCCTGTTTTTTGAGGGTTTTCATTTTCAAGTTTTTTTGAGTTTTTTTGGGGGGGGGTGTCAGTGGATGAATACTCATACATACCCCAATGCCAGCATCGGGATAAATTTCTGGGTCGACACATGGTTGGAGGCGAATGTCGAGAGGAATTTGGAATCGAAGAGGTTTTCGAAATGGATATCGTTGGCGAGGCGAATGTCTAAGCCGAAAAGATCCCGATACGGTGAATTTATTAAGGTTAATTTTGGTATTCCTAAAGGCGTCGCTGGCGAGACGAACGTCCGAAGGAATTTGGTGTTAATAGAAGGCAGTAGAGATATGTTGACAATGAATGTCAGTATGGAGGGCAACTTGGTTATAGGGCTATTCATCGTCCTAGATATCGCTGGCAACGAAAGCTAGGATGTGATATATGCTGAGAGGTAGTCTCATATGGCGGTAATGTTCTATTTGAATATCGCTGGCGATGAGTATCAAAGAAGTTGTACCGAGAAAATGTTAAACACAGTGGCGTTGAGTTTGAGGAGAATGGGGTGCTCCTACTTTGGAGAAGCTGTAAAGATCAAGACGAAGAAGTTATCTCGAGTAATATTTCGATTGATTCTTTTATCAAGAAGAACGTCGTGGAATAATGTGAATATTCAAGGTAGTTGGCGCTGTCCATGAATATGCACAAAGTCCGAAGTTAGAAGAGACCAAAGTCCAGAGAGGATGGAATGGTCAAGAGGAAGACGAAGGGGGTTTCTTTTTTTTTTTGTAGTTTTCTTTTTCGATTATTTTTGAGATTGTTCTTTCTCTCCTGACACCGAATATGTGGTGGTAATTTCAGAGCTGCCGTTGCTTTTGGTACACGAACTGAATGGCGATCCTTTACAGAGGGAAGAAATAAACACAAGGCGGAATTGACATCTTTCTTTTTGGGAGGGCTTTTTGTTTTCTTTTTTTTTGTTTGTCGAAATCAGGGAAATTTTTGTGAACAGTAAAGTTGCACAGCAGCAGCCGCTACTGGAGAGAGAACATTGCTGAGACTCCGAAACCGAATGGACCTTTTCAGGCCAAAAGAGTGCGGGAATTTGATTCTTGTCGCCGCTACTCGTTGGTGGTGGTAGTAAGCCAAACCGGGAAGACAATCCTTCTTGAATGAAAGCACCGGTGAAAAATACAGGGGCAAGGAAACACGTCCCAGTATTCATAGTCGAGGCAGAGAAGCTGGAAACTTTTGTTGGTATCATTCAAGTAAGTCTGATCCAGAGCGAAAGCCAACCAACTCAGTGCAAGTGAAGAGTCGGAAACGAAAAAGGAAAGAACGGTCATATCCCCATGGAATCCCTTAGAGCTGAATCCACCTTAAGTTTTCCACGCTTTAGGCTTCCTGGCTCTCTCGGGTGCGAAAAAATAACGTGTTCTTGTGCCGTTGTTATATGTGTCCGAGGCTTGGGCTGGGTGGCGATAGCGTTTCGCAGTTGGTCATTAAGACTTACTTTCTCGGATGGGTGATTGCACTTCATCGTTCGGAACATCCGAGTCATTATGATCCGCGGGGGGAGCGGCAGCAACTGGAGATTGGCTACCCTCGGAAGGCGTAGCAACAGATTTGACCTTCTTAGAAGGACGGAAGCTTCCGTCGAACGAGTCCGAATCTGAATCAGAGTCATCGACAAAGCGATCTCTTTTCTTTGAAAGAGGAGAGAGCGAAGGCGGGGGCGAAATGGAAGGGGCACGAGGGATGACTCCGGGAAGAACATCATCTACGTCTTCGCCGCAGGTTCCACAAATGCCCATTAAATGGATAGTGTGTTTACACCGGTTTTCAGTGGCAGGGACTCCTGGAACAGTACCATCTGTGACAGGGGCTTCGGGGGCGGGGTTTCGTGTTAGATTACACGTACACCCAATTCCTCCACATTTCCCACCAAACATGCTACTATAGCAATCCTTTTTAGGCTCTGACGATTGCTCATCGTCAATAATGGTACTTGTATTACCGACAGGAGAAGCTTGACGAGCACGACGAGAACCAGCTCGAAGTGGGCTGGGAACTTGACGGGGAGCTTCCTCGGGAGAAGCCTGGCGGGGAGCTTCCTCACGGAGACCATTGTCGACTTGTCGGCGGGACACTCTATTTCCACAACCACCACACGTACCATCGGCGAATACACGACGATGTGAGCAGCTGCCTCCTGGTGTCATGCACTCATCATCGTCATCCGAGAGGATATCTGGACAGGGGTCGAGATAGCCGTCACTGGGACCTGGCACGCGAGGTTCTTCCGGAACTGGGGATTCATAGTCTGAAATATCGCCCGTATGTACTCGCTCGCCACAATCTTCACAGTGGCCGCCCCACACATGTGCGTGGAGGCAATCTTCCTGCGAAGCAAAATCCTCGTCGTTCGCCTCGGTCTTGACGGTAGGTAAAGCGGGACGATCATAACCATCATCGAGAGCCTCGTAATGATCATAGTCGGGAAGCTCTTCAGTGTCTTCCTCGTTCTTGATCGGAAGTTGTCCAGCATCCTCTTCATCGTCGTCGTCACCGTCAAAATAGTTGCCATTGTGAGGATTATAGTACTGCAATAGATGTCAGTTCTGGAAAAAGAAATTCAATGGACGTTAGAGGAACTTACATCATTCTCCGACAAAATCGCTGCAGCTTCCTCTAGTCCCTGTTGCTGCATGTTAATCAAAAGACTCATAGCCATACCGTTACCCAAAGGAGGAAAAGGTACTGTGGTATTTGCATCGAGAGTCACAGGTGGTACAGCAGGTCCCCGAGGAGGACTGGCACCATAGAGGTCACCCATGTGCGTATTACCAGGCATTCCCCAGAAAGCGCGATTCGCATCCAAAACCGGCTCCCGCTCGATGCGAGGAGACGCCACATCTCTAGGATTGTGGAACGTTGATCTGGTTCGGCGGTAGTTATTTTCGTCTTGGAGAATCCGGGATTGCTCTTCCGCGATATTTCGAAGGGAATCTGCGGCGTCGACGCGGTCAAGATCAAACGGACAGTTGTTCGCAAGCATGTTGGCCCACCTCTGGCCCTGATCAAGCTTGGCTTGCAATTGCTCTTGAATCTCCTGGCAGCGAGCATGCTCGTTCTGCAGGTGATTGAAATCCACCACGAGTGCACGGTTGTTTTCGGCCTGGAGATCTTGCTCCCTCGTCATCTCGTCGAATGTGTTGAGGTTAGCCTCGTGAGTACTTGCGTACTCTTCAAGATCTAACCTCAACTGGTGGTTCTCTTCTTTGAGAGAAGCAAGCTCTTCGTCCTTTTCTGCCTTGTACGCTGAATGGGCCTTGAGAAGGTCTTCCTGGCGAGCATAAAGATCGTTGATGGTCTGGGAATTGGTTTCCTGGACGCGCTCCCAAGCGTCAGCATCGTTCCGTGCGTCAGCGAGCTTGCTCTTGAGATCTGCAATCTGCTTATAGCACGCATCCTGAACTGTCCAGGCAACGTCTTTCGCACGCCAGGAGTCAAGTGCCCACTGCTTCTTCTCCTCCAACTCAGTATGGACGGCCAGCTCTGCCTTTACCTTTTCGGTCTCGGCGCGAGCCTTGTCGATGAGGTCAGACTTTGCCTCGTGAGACAAAGTCAGTTGATCCAAGATCACTTTTGAATCCTTCTCCGCCTTCAATATCTGCTTCTTGGCCTCCTTGATCAGGATATCCTTGCAACGAAGCAGATCAATCAGGTCTTTGCCGAGAAACAACGACTTCTCGTTGTTTCCAGAGTTAATCGCGATGTCGCGAATAACCTTGTTAAGGCAAGAGAGACGATCAAATGTAAAGTGATCTATTAAGAGCTCTCGACTGGTTGGGGAGAAGTATGTTGGTGTGCCAACTTCATGAGTTACGGGAGACGAAGGACGTGTGAGGACTGAAGCCGATGCATCACCTTTCTCTCCGTTGACTGTGCTAGGAGTAGCAACCGTTGATATGGTGGGAGAGGAAGATTTCGTCGAGGATGATGGCTCAACAGTTTGGAGTTCCTTGACAGATTCGGCGGTGGTGGTCTCCACTGGTGTAGAAGGTGAGGCTGGTGCAGAGGTAGCGCCGAGGGTTTCCTTAGTAGCAGTTGGGAAGCTGGTGGTCTCAGCAGGGTCAAGGTAAACGTGCTTTTCGATTTCAGAGTCTTTTTTGGCTGCCAAACCGTTTCGTCGACTGTTGAGACCCATGCGAGGGCTGGCGCGGGGAGAAGGGGAAGCAGAGACATCATCTCTGGGCTGGGTCTTTCTCCGCTTGGACGAAGTGGAAGATTCAGTTTCAGATACTTCATCATCACTACCATGGCTTGAAATGGAAGCAGAGCGTCTCTTGAGTTTAGAGGGAGATGGTGGCTCCACGGTTGGGGTTGTGGCCTTAGTATCGGCAGGCTAAAAGATAGGAGAGTCAGTTTCTGGCCATTAGAGAACTTTGCAGAGGACTTGAAGCTACATTAAGCGACTCGGAAAAGGATACAAGATATTCAAGTGCGGCTTAGAGTAGAGGAGGGAATCTGAATATCAAGGAGGGCGAAGGTAACAGATAATGGGGTATGAGATTGGTGAACAGCTCAAACTCACGAAAGTAGCATCAGCGATTGAGGCTTGACTGCTGTCGACGGGAGTCTTCTCAAAGGAAGCCTCTTCTTTGTCAGAGGAGCCGCTCTTGAGCGATGGGGTTTCGGTATTCTTGATGGAAGACATCTTGGAGAGATGAATAATTGAAGGCAAACTTCGAAAAGTAAGTGTGGTAAGAGGGTTGAATACTACAGTCGTAGTAAGATAAATTCAAGTAGTTATTGAAAGAAGAGGAGCTGTCAAGTGGTACTTGGTAGTTCAAAGAGTATTGTAAAGTGTTAAGGGTTATCGAGTAACAGTTTGTATGTTGAATTGCTTCAAAGTTGTTGTTCCGTCGAAGGAGATGTAGATCGGAAGGTCTCTTGGAATATATAGAGTCGTTTTGTGAGAAGTCATCAACCGAAATTCTTAGCGCGTGTTTTATCCTGCTGTACTGATTGAATTGTTGATTGAACGGTGCCGTATTGTTGAATAATTGTGGTGTTGTACTGCCAGTATTATGTGTCAAGACAAGAAAGATGAGAATCCTTCGCCAGCCTGGATGTAGGAAGAAGTTCTCGCTTAACAAATTTGAAATTTGAAATCACATTCGATGGCTTCGGTGGCGTTGTTAGCATGTACTGCATTGAATCTTTTTGAGGTTATTGATAATAGAGGATAGTACGAAATTGCCCTCGCTTAGTGAATTACGGCTCCTATTCAACCAAAATTTTGAATTGCGGTGGTAAGGGTTTATTTCCTTGTTATCCTAGCAGCCTTTATTACTTTGTTGAGATTAAATATTCACGATGCTGATTCATTAGAGCGTGAGAGATTCAAAACAAGAAGTTGTGTCATCTGTATTCAGTGAATACCAGCCCCCGTCCCCTACCATCAACATCGCAGTTTGAGCTCACATCTATCAGCAGCCAATACCAGAAGGAATAATTGTCATCTTCAAAACTCATCTTCATCTTCAATTGTATCTACCAGGGTCCATAACATACCAGACTGCCAAACCACTAATCGCCAAATCTAGCACCAACTGATCCCATCAGTGAGAAGTCTGTATCTGCAAACAAATTTCAAACCCCATAAATTTAGCAAGGACATTCAGATCATCCATCAATCGAGACACCGAAAGATCAACTCAAATCAAAGAAATCCACCACCACATTACATGGATAGCGTAGCACTGTGAGCTCTGGGAACACACACACACCTGAAAGCCGCGTCATATATGCGGCGTAAGAAAGAAAAAGAAAACCGCAAGATAAAACAAGTCAGACGCATTGAGGGAGGAGAGTGAGACGTCCCAAAATGGAATACATGTCTTCCTCTCATATCCGTACATCCTCCCCAGCAATCCATCGTATTCAAAATAATATAACTCGATGACGGGCAGCTCGTGGAAAGTCGAAAGTCGATAGCGGAACGGAAACCGAGAGAAATCAAGTCTATCGAACGCTCAAACTGCAGAGCGTGAATATATCAACAGCGTTCTTGGTGCATAAGCCACTACCGATTGCAGGCCCTTGTAGATCGTAAGCGTTGTTACTGAAGTTGTGTGGTAGAGTGGAGGTCGTAGAACTCGCAAATATTCGAAACCGGGGTGGAAAATCGGATGCGTGCAAAGCTAAGTTATGCCATGCAAAAGAGGAGGTGATGTGTAAAATCTAAATATGTCAGCCTGAGTGAAGTAGGTCAGGCGTTATGTTCTGGTGAAAGAATCGCAGCTAAGAGCTTGATCGGGAAAACTCGATAGATATATCTTGAAATATACGAGTAAAAGCCACCATAGGTGGTTGATCTGGTGAAAAAAGGCAACTTATGCCACTCCAAAGATGCCGCAGATGCTGTAAAGGAATAGATAGACTTTCGAGAGGTTAACAGTATTAAACTTGATCAAGTAATGTCGGAATATCTCAAAGTGTGAGAGTAGCTTAGCGTGTAAGAAATTGGATCGAAACAATATCAAAACATAACGTGCCACATACGTATACGAAGAGTATAGTGGTGGCCTGGGAGAGTAAGCTGAACAGTGTCTTGAGGCTTTGTTTGGACGTCTCCTCCCGCAACCTAAGAACACTTGATAGCCGACTCGAAGTTCATAATATAAAACCTCCGTGTAACTGTTTGTATTGTGATTGAATAGGCACAAGATGCGATTCGATAAATAGCGTTTAGTATAGAGTGTTGCTATGGAGCTTCTGCGAACACCAAAATCAAAAGTTGGGGCTTTTGACTGCTACCCCTTAGAGCTGAATCCACTCTAGTCTCGGCAGGACTAACGTTTCCTGGCTCTCTCCGGGTGCAAATAACACTTATTTATTGTCGTTGGCCTCTTTGCGCTGCTCTTCCATTTGATCTTGGACAGGTTGAATCTTCTTAATTAAGAGGAGGAGGAGGAGAACAACTCTGTAAGAATCATGAAGTTAGATCACGACCAAAGTAGGAAGCAGTTTGAAGGTGGCCTTTAAAACCGCGGAGTGAGAGTAAGACATACAATGGACCCGATCAACTCAAGAGGATCAGAAGATCCCCTTTCTTTTCTGAGTTTCTCCGCATGTTCTTCCATCAACTATTGCAAATCAGTGATGTCGTGGTTTTTATGCGAGTGAAATAATACCTACATTCTCAATCTCCTCATCAGTGAGCTGCAGATGTTCGGGGACTTCTTCGATGGATTCCACAGGATTATCAAACTCCCTAGTGATTCCATTCAGAAAATCTTCCACCTCGGCTACTTCTTCGTCATCAGCTGCTTTCTGAATAGCCAACTCTTCGGCGGTGATATTAGGTCCACTGTAGTTCTGTGAAATAAAGCATGGAGTCTAAGAATATTAGAAAATGCGTTGTTGGCCATTGCCGGAAGGAAAATCACCTTGCGACCCTCGAAGATGATATATGAAACTTGTTGGATCTCTTTGTCCTTGACCATTTCATATGCATGTCTGAACGTCTTCAAGTTCCGTTCGGCAATCTGCAGATTCTCCTCAACACTGTGATCCAATCCGAGTGTATAGTGTTTCCTGCTGAGGTCATCAAATCGTGCCTCGATATCCCTAAGTCTCTGCTTATACATTTTCCCCTTCGCTGCTTTTGATTTGAGTTTGACTTCAAGGTCTATGATACGAGCAGCAGCAGTGTTTCCAAGAGGAGTGGTATCAGATGTAGTATTGACGCGATCACTTGTAAACAACAACTGTATCGATTTCGGTGCGACATTCTTTCGATTTCGAACAGGTCGGGATTTGGGGGGCGCTATTTGATTTCTGTCGGGTTTGGTTGGCTTGACACGCTTGATAGGCTGTTCTTCAGCATCGTCCATGAACTCGGCGGTACGCTTGAGACTCTCACCACCCGGCGAGGAGTTGGAGGCCTTCATTTTAGAAGAGCTGGAGCGGGCAAGATGAGCAGTAGAAAAGCCCATTGTGAAACTTAGATTGATCAGCTTGGTAAACAAAGAGAGAAAGTATGATAGCAGTAATCTCTTGTACGTCGCAATAAAAGTTGAAGATTGAAAGAAAGTTATTCAAAATATAAGTTCAAGTGAATCGAAGGTCGTCTGATCAATGTTTTAATCCTATTCTATTGTCGAGGCGACCCGCCAAGAATATGAAGAAAAAGATGATTCATATTTCAGAAGATTTCAACAACATGACTTAGCTTGTGATATTAATCTCAATAGTCGTCAAGAACTGGTATAGGAACTGGATTAGTCTTTGCCTTGGTTGGTATCTAGGGAGAGACCAAAGCCGCGGGAGTCTAGTCGTCTGAATTTACCCCTTCATGAAGAATTGAGTCAAGTTGACGGACCTCTGCTCTCACAGTTGGCTTCCAAAATTGAATCGCGGGAGATGATGCTTCTTTCACGAACATGGATGCACAAAGTTAGATGGAGTGACATCTCATATTTCAACAGTAAGGTAAGTCTCCCCCCAGCCTATCGTGCTCTTCTCTCAATAAGAAGTATTTTCATCCTCAATCCAACTCGATAGGATTCTTCCACGTCTTAAAATGAAACATCAACCTAACCAATCCTCCCAACCAATGATGACTATGACCCTCGCACCAACCGTCCCGATCCTTTTTTCCAGAATCCCAGCTCATCAATTGAGCCCACACTATCCAAGGCATCGCCTCACATCGCCCGAGACATCCAATTGGCAGTGAGAACCGACAAACACAACTTCCAAGAACAACAACCATTGTCTGTACTACTATCCTCTCTGTCCGCACCATCAGAGAAGGGACGCTTCGATTGTTGTCTCAAGCCATTGGTATTCATCAACATCCCACTCTTACTTTTACCGCCCTGCTCCTTTTGGTCCAGAGTATCTACCATGTACAAAGGTTCCCAGATTGGAACGTGTTGGCGACGTTCTTGGCTGTCATATGAATCTAGACGAGGCATATGCATGGTGTTGAAAGGTGTGGGATTAGCTCCTCGATCGAACTGATACGAGGGTAATGACGATTGGCGGGCCCATGGCTTAGGCTCTCTTCTTGAAAACCGACTGGATTGCTGAGGCTCTGAAGGCTTGAAGCTGCCTTCAGAGGATGTAGAGTTGGATCGATGCCCTTGGAGGATCATCATCTTGAATAGTTGATGCGGTCGATTTGGTAGTGTAATTTAAACTGCAAAAACAGGTGGGAAAAATGGAAAAGAGCAAGGGGCCTCCTATAGTCAAGAGTTTTGAAGTGAACCTGGCAAGTTAGAATTTTGCGTGCAGGTTCACAAGGAGGGAAAGGAGGTCAATCTTACCAACTAAGTCTCATAACGTATTGATATGTCTAACATGCAAGATCTTGAATAGTGGAGTAGTAGTGATGATGCGAAATATAAAGACTGTCTTCATACTTTGAACAAGAAACCACATTAAGTATTGGTAGGAGATGCAAACTTTTGGAAACTGCCAGGGGACGTCAATGGGCAGTTGAGGAAGGTGCTCCATAGATAGCAACCTAGTTACGACATATCAAAGCCTCTCTATGCCCACTCAAAACAACGACTTCTTTATCAGTCGATTCAAATTATACGAAATTATTTTACCCTTCTATCTTAAATCATTGATATAGAAGCAAGGATGTGAATAATTCGGACCACCAATTTAACTCCACAACCCCTCCTTCCCCCCCCCACCTCTCAATTGAGATTGCAATGTAATTTATTTCCTAAGATCCCTCGTCGATCATGAAATCAAGCAAACATACAGCCTCTCAAGGTTCTATGATCCAATGATTAAGATTCCACCCTTCCAACGTGGAGGTCGACGTTCGATTCGCCGTGGTTGCAGCTACTATTTTGACCGGTCATCGGTCATTTTGGCGTCGTGAACTTGCCATTTCTTCTTTAATTGTCAAAAACAGGAACATCATTTCCACCGTTTTGCATGGAATTTTTACAATTTGCTTATTGGCGTTTGGAGGATAAATGGTTTCTGTGTATGAATTGTGTGTTCTTGTGCTTCGTGTTCTCGGTTAGTTTCTTGGAGTGGGGATTATATTAAGGGGTGGATCTAGGGGGTAATGGGGGATGGGGGCAGAAAGAGAACAGAAACTTCGGAGAGTCAAAAACTACGTAAAAAGATATTTCGAGATATAGCGTTTTCTCATGTGGCTTTGATGCAAGGGTAAAGGTCAGGGATGTGTGATAGTTGGCGGACTACTAGGCTGGCATCCTAATCCTCATCGCTGTATCATTGTCTTCACCCAAGACCCTGGATCTGCTCAAACTTCAGGTCAACTTCCTGCGAGACTCTGTCTACAGCAGATTTGACCTTTTCTCGAGGGCGACTTCAACACTTGATTCTATTTCTTGTCTTCTCTGCGCAGCTGACTAATTTTGTAACGGATTGCATCCTTCAAACCTGTGTTTCTGAGAGGTTATCGATGGTTGGCTTAATACGATATCTCTGACGTTGAAAATTACTGTGATAATACTTCGGGTCAAAGTAAAGAATGTTTTGAGGCACCATGATTCTGCAAATTTTCATATAGGATAGAGGGTTTGTAAAGCCAAAGGTTCCTATGGGATGGGTTGATTATCAGCTCCTTGATAAAAGCATGCTCTGTCATAGCTCCACTGTCTTTACTCTGGATCATAAGCCATACCCATTACCCTCTTGGGTTTTCTACCCTTTCTGTGCTTTATACTGGATTCATATCTCTCGGATATTCACCACTTCAGTGAGTGGTAGCAAGGGAACAAAAGAAATTAGGTGATTAGGTAGAAAAGTCTAGGAGCAGGTGAAAAAAGCTGTGCTTTCACCCATCTAAGTGAATCAGAGTGAGTGGTGTGAATACAGTCTTTTGTATTGGTCATTCATATAAAAGCTTTCATTTCGGAATTTGCCTCTGGCCTCTAGCGTATGATTCATTATACAGCAGCCACAAGCAAAATGTGATTCATGATACAGCAAGCTACAAGCAGAATGTGTTTTTCTTAGCTTGTAAAGGGTCCTGTTGACCACTTAACTCTTGCAAAGACCGCAAGTGCTATCACAGTTAATTTTGTTTCTTTGCAGCGCGACAGCCTGATTTTATCCATCATATTGACAATAGAATTCTTGATTTGATTTCATAATGGTATTAATAAGAAGGTCTGTTTCACTTTGCTCAAAACAGTCCTATGCAACGCTGTGTGTTCATAACCCTGGCCTTAGTACCGAATTTCGAGCAATGAAGTCTTCAAAAATTAGATCTATCTGCCCCCCCTTTCACCCCCCTAATGGAACTTGCGAAACGCCATCCTCTGCCACTATGCTGGAGAAATTTAACATTTCGCAACGACAACCAATCATAGGAGTTGAAGAAATCATCCCAAGCACTCCAGGCGTCCTCACTGTGGCTATCGCTGGATGCAGCTCATCAGGCAAAACAACACTGGCACTACTGCTCTCCGAAATCTTCTCTTCTCTCTCAACTAAAAGAGGATCGACAGATGATGACTCTCCACTCGATTTAGAGAAGGAAAATCTTGACGGTTCCCAAACTACGATTCCTTCCACGACCCCCTTTACAACCACAATCCACCAGGATGATTTCTTCATTCAAAAAGCCCTCTGCCCATTTGTTGCGTTCAACAGCACTAATAACGACAAGAAATTCATAAAAGACAGTCTTAACGGCATGGATGAGAAAGACATCTATTCCTACTTTTGTACTGGCGCCGAGGAAAAGGGAAATGTACGAATTATTGGGCCAAACACAGATTGCATGGAGGCGGTTGATTTTGGAGAGCTACTCCGCAGAGTTCAAGCCGCAAAAATCAACGGATCAGACCCGGAAAAGAATGCAAAATCTAAAAAACATGCTGATAAGAGGAAGCTAGTTGAGCGGTATTCTGGGGTGATTGCAGCCATGCGCAAGAGAGTCGAGGAGCGCTTGGCATCGACATCTGTAGACTATATCAATGGATGGGTTTTTGTTGAAGGGTTCTTGTTATTGAGTAAATCCATGCCTTCTGACGACAGAAGCTTGGCATTCGATGAACTGGAGGAAGGTATTTGTGCTGAAATTAAGAGGCAGAGGCAATTGCAACCAAAGGTCGATGAAGAGCTTATGAGAGAGATGGAGAGAATAAGAGAAGAGAGAGCTCCGTCCAATGAGGCCTTGATGCAAGAGTTCGATGTCAAATTGTTCCTACCCACCAGCAAGGAAGTGGCTAGGCATAGGAGATTGAGCAGATTCCCATATGTCGATTCTCCCGCTGGTGGAAGACTCCCAGGCCAAATGTGGAAATCGGAAGGATACTTTGAGGAGGTTGTCTGGAAGGGCTATGAGAATTCGTTTGATTGGTTATTGAAAGACACCGGGAAGGGAAACGTCAACGGGGTGTTTGTTAGGAGCACTCTCGATGATACAGTGGAGAATACTGTTGAGTGGGCTATTGATATCATCCTGGAGGCTCTGATTGCCAGAGGAGAAAACTAAAGAGTTACATTTGAATGAATAGGTTTGTAGCTTCCTTGTTCTAGGATGGGAGGGTCGTTGCGACAATTGGTCTGGGGTCATTCTGAGGTTATATAGGTTAGCGAGGTGAAGTGTGGCTCTCTGCAGGACCATCTAACCTACCTTACCTTAGGCATGGGAGAGCTCGGTTGGTATTTGATATGAGAATGCGAGAATGCAAACTTTTTGTTTTCTACCAATATTTCCTAGATATGAAGAATCAATTGAATGAATTCAATGATGCTGTGCCACATATAGTTGTAAAGAGCTTAAGCTTGATCAGAGCAACAGGAGGTTCATGCGTGACGTGACCGCAAAAGTAGCAGCCTTGCGCGAAAGGCAGCGACTTCTGTCCGTGGAAACCTCATCTCGGAAATCTCCATTTTCATCATTTGTTCAAACCAAGCAACCATGTCACACCTTTACAATCCTCTGGCAACAGCCCAGCAATTGTACCAAACAACCTCAAATAATACACTCCCAATCGAGCTTCAAGACAGTATTCGATTTTATACCGCACGACTCACACAAGCTGCCGGGATCCTCCTTCGACTTCCCCAGGATATCACCGCTCAAGCAAATGTTCTTCTTTGCAGATATTGGCTTGTAGATGATTTGATGCAACATGAATACAGCGTATGTGATTTATCGCCATGCCATGAATTCTACGAATAACACGTTCTCAGGATGTCTCAGCAGCCACCCTCTACCTAACAGCCAAAATCTCCGCCTCCCCTCGATCATTCCGTAGCATAACCAATGTATATGCCTACTTACTCTCCCAATCCGCATCTCTCACAACTCCTCATATACCCGAAGACGACCCTCTGTCCTACTACCTCTCCGATTCTGCCTACATCAATTACCGCGCACGTCTGCTTAATATTGAAGGGCAAGTCCTGAATGCTCTCGGGTTCAATACGCATGTCGCTCTTCCACATCCTCTCGCGATTACGTATCTTCAAACTCTCGATGCGTTTTCTTCGGTGCATGAAAATGGCAGTGGGAAAGCCGTCGCGAAGAAAGCAATACAATATTTGAATACAGCGTTGCTGAGTCCGCAGATGCTATATTTAACCCATCAGCCATGCTCATTAGCAGTAGCGGCAATATATCTAGCGGCGAAGGAAGAGGGCATCAAGATGCCGGAAAGTGAGTGGTGGGAGGTATTCGATGTTGAGAGGGAGGAATTAGGGTTTTTGGTGGTGGGGATGAGAAGTTTGGAGGGCGTAGCACGCAAGGTAAAGGAAATATTTGGAGAGAAGATGATGATTACGAGAGATGATATCACGGAGGAATTGGGGAAAATGGGATTGGGTGCGCACAGCGGAACTAGGAATGGGCATGGGCAAAAGACAGATGAAGAGGATGAAATGATGAGGTTGATGGATGAGAGGATGGAGGATGCTTGAAGTTTGAAGAGCTGGCGTTGAATCAAAGACCCCAACAAGGAAACTTTACTGCAATATTTCAAAGTCTTTTGATGCTAAGGTAGGTTACGCATACTGTCAGGATATGGATCATGTGATCAATATGGTCGGGGCGGATCTACTATGTGCCGGAGGCACTAGTAGAATCCCGCAACATAAATAGCTTCACATGTACTATAACAACCTGAGTTCAGACCTATCTATTGACGTCCACTTGTGCCCAAAATCCAACCAACACACACCTATACAATATTCATCTTTTCGAGCTTCTTTACATTCAACATATTCATGTACAGGACTATTGTAGTTAGCTTTATATTTGTTGTAAAATTCTCAACCGTTATCAATAACGAGGCTTTTCCATTAGTCCTGGGAGGTAAGCCTCCAACCTCGTCCAAGCCCAAAAGGCTCGCTACAATGCTGCAGCCAATATGTTGACCATTTACTCCCTAGTCGGGAGTACTGCAACCTAATAGTGTTGAACACTTGTAGGTGGTCTCAATCTCATATCCAATTCCCCGATTGCTTTATACCATCTTCATTATACCATCATCATGCCATTTACTGTTGCCCTGATCATCTTGTACCGTTTTAGATTGCACCGCTGTTAACCTCTCGCTCGATTCGCCCGGCCCCGCTTGCGTTCGTATTGTGGAATCCTCGATGTTACGCTTCGGCACACATATTCGGTCTAGTTGGTAAACAGTGCTTTTCTTCGAGGAATCTTTTGAAGTTGGAGCCTTGGAGAACTTTTTGATGAAGGAGGGGACAATTGGTAAGCAGCCACATACGATGCCAATATCGATTTCAACAATACTGTATATGCGTTTGAGTAAAGATTCGGTACTTGCAGAAAGGGGCAGGCACTACATACCTCCAGAGAAGAATTGGTAACAAGTCATAAGTCGTATCTTGAGTGCGACTAAGATGAATTGTTTCATAGAGACGCATGACACTTGCGGAACAAGCTCTGTTTCGAATTATTAGGATACGTCACTGATTGAAGGAGTACTTACAAGATACCAGCTCCAAATATGGCCGAGATCCCAATCTTTCGCATTGTACGAGTCTGCAATCCCCAGATCACCGGTATTGGTAGCAACAAAATAGTGAAATCACTAACAACACTTATGATGCAATCCGCGAATAATATGGAAAATTCGTCAAGACAAGTGCCTTCATTAGCCAGAGGATCCCAAAAACTGGCGACTGGCCAGCATATAAATATTTTGACTGCAGTGGCAGGAATGTAGTACACTGCCATTAAGAAGATCAAGGCCCGCACCGTCCACAACATCTTTATATTGACGCCAAAGACTCGAGACAGGTGGAGGAGAATGGCAAGTTTGGTCGTAAATACTTGTGGACCAAATAGTATTTGAGCCACATAATTCAACTTTGCATGGGACGTTATTAAAATGAACAGGGTTGTCTCGAATATTTCCTACTGACCTCTCCAAACATTTTCATCTCTGTGACCGGCACGTTCCATTGATGGATACCGGCGCCATGCTGGTTTACTGTATCGAGTCAGAGCCATTCATACGATATGTCTTCCTTCTCCTTGAGCACTCACACGATAATGTCACTCCGGAATAAACAAGCGACCCCAGCTGTATGCCCAGTTAGTCCTTTCTCAGATCATCTGTCGAAGTGGCATCAAAATGGCTCACCCAGGCTACCACACAAGCGTCTTTTCTCATCAGTCAACCGTCTCAAAATGGAAGAGCAGAAAGCTTACAATCGTCTGCAGTGGTCCTTCGATGTATGCAGATTTTCGTGTACATACGCAGGACGACGAACACAGTAATTACCGGCATGAAAATTGCTTGACAGAGAAGGTTGTAGCTGGCGATACTCGGCGGGTCGATAAAATTTGGAGTCACCCCCGCCGGTTGAGGAAGCGCACCAACAATCTCTTGCCGTCTAGATATATCTTGCATTTCTGTGTAGCGTTTCTGTAACGGGGACCGAAATAGAGCAATTGAGAGACCAGGTTCGCTGTTGTCGTTTATATACCCAAGAGCTAGCGATACTGTTTTGATGAAGAGAGCCATTCGAACTAGTTGTACATGCGAGTCATTTTGTTTGTTGAGATAGAGCATAGCATCTACAACATGGAAAGAGTTGTTACTATTCGCTACCCTCAGTGATTTGGAATATTTCCAAACAAGGACGCTAATAGGTATAACATGTTGGTATATTCAAATGGGACTCGAATAACCAACTTTCGACCAAGGAGACGATCAGGTTCGAACGGCCGAACGGGATGATCCTGTTGATCTTTGCAAAATAACACAATAATGATGGCAGCCCCACATGATAATACCGAACATATTTTATTGTTGTAAAAACCAAGACTTCAGCTCACAGCTCCAAGTATGCTCTTCCCTCCCCCTCCCTAACCCTTTAAAGTAGAAACCACAACCGGGAGAATACTTAGACGGATATTGAATCGTCGAAACATCAAGCTTGTATTCCAACTGTTGTTCCTATCAGTTACCATCTACTCAGTATCATCGATCGGTATTCTAAGTCTTAGCAGGCTTTTCTCTTTTGACGTTCCAAGTGTTTTCAACAACTCGTGCGAGCTTGCGGAAACGAGAATTTCCAGGAAATCTGGACACGGGATAACCCTACGCCGCTAGCATTGGCCTAGGAATCTCACGGGTAGGTTAGGTGGATGCGTGCGGCGTAGTGCAGGTTAAACTATTGGACGAGGCGGGCGAGGGGGAGGGCGAGAGCCATCTTGAGAAAGTGTGCATCAAGGAAGTAGGGTTGAGCCCCGGCGACTTAATAGCCCCGATTACCCACTTCCCCGTGTTAGCACCCGGGCCCGCCCATGCCTAAAGATCAATGCGAGCTTGGCCCACCAGGCCTGATCTGTGCCGCCCCTGCCGCTTGTATGACTATCGCCTAATTGGGCGTGCTGCGCCGTGATAAAATAGCTCGAGCCATATGTGACCCCCACGACGGTAACTCCGGTCCCCTGAAAAGATGGAAGATCTCTCTGTTCGTTACTTACAGAGTACTGCCTCTAGCTCATGACGCAACATTGTTCCCTCGAATCAAATTGATCAGATAATCTTACGCTCAGTGCTCTACAACAAACATGTTGTCTTTCTCTGGCGCAGAAATCGGTCGAGAGGGCTCTGCCCTAGTTGCACGGTACCACCCCCACGGTGACAGTAGTTGATACCGGCATATAATAACTTCGTAATCCATGAAGATGAGGGAGGGAATGAGAGGGGACATATTCATGGGCTATAGCTATGCCACACGAGTCAAGATTTCAAATGCGCGATCGGATTTTCGATCCCAAGATTATGTGAATAATACGCAGGAGGAAAAACTAGACGATAACTGGGAGAAGACCCTTTGCTACATGCACTTGTAGCAGAACTTGGGGTTGAGAGAAAAACATGTCATAAAGGTAACCTTTATAGTGTCTCCTAGAAGAATATCATCTTACAAACACAATTACTACTTGCATCTAAAGACCTGTCGGTTTTCATTCAATTCCATACGTTCGTTATACTTACGCAGTCCACAGCATACATACACAGTGTCATATATCACAAGAACTGAGAGGGCAACCCAGGAGGATTCTGTGAACTGTCGGGGGCATGTTCATATTCGACATTTGCTATGGAACATTCTCTAGGGATGGGTACTTCATCCTTCCACTCCCATACCTGTGACTCCTGCAAAGGAAGACCTATATTCGATTGCAGGAGTGGAATTCGTAATGGCGTAGTAAGTTAGATCTAATTACTTCAATGTCGATCGCACTGAGGACACGTTGAATGTGAGAAACAGAGACTGGGCTCCTCGAACTATCCCAGAAGGTTGTCGCCCAATGCCCAGTGTCCAACCAACTCTAAGGCTTCGATATCTCCGACACGCTTTTCCCAGCGAAAGAAAATGTTTCTTCTGAACATGACTCTTGAGAAATCCGATGCTGGTGGAAAGCTAGTATGTATTTATTCCGTTTGTTCACCTGTCTGATTATCACTTCCATCATCATCATCATCATCGTCACTAATTTTATATAGTCCGTTAAAACAGGAGAGAATTATGACAACAAAATTGATAACAAGATGACGGACGAGAAAGACATATGAATAAGAGTAAAGTATTCTTTCAGATTTAGAAGACTAATTTCTGAATCCCTCCTCCACCACGCCGCCAATTGGATACCACAAAGTATCAACCCAAAAAGCCCAATCACATCCCCACAATATTTCCTAGCTGACTGCTTCTGTGACAACAGTTAGCTTCCTCTTTATATATATGCCAGATAATCTCGCTCGCCCAAATAACAACAATGAGTGTGTTGCAACGTGGAAAGGAATCCCGTACAGTACAGCGCTGCTGTGCTATCTATCACATACATACCAACCTGTATCAATGAAAAGGAAGGAAGTTAGTTCTCTTGGACTTCCTATACGATCCAATCGCATTTAAAAACTTTAGTTGAAATGTTTTACCACTATCTCATTTATCAGATATTAGGTTGTCCGTGACAACAACAACAGCAACAATAACATATATTCGCGAAACCAAGCTGCAGCATTACCGGATATATATAATTAGCCCCTTATTAGCATGCAGATATATTAGCACGCATGACGAATGTTTTATTCATCGTCTGGAAATTCACCTTATATATATGTATAGCAATTGGAAGATTATTTTTGCTAGATTTGGCCTAGATCGAGAGTATCTCGGTAGCCGGTGAACGAACAACCAACCATAATAGCCTGCCTGCCTTGCTGATCTCCAACTCGCGGTTACAGCAACGGCCGGCCTACTCTCCAATGTTACTGTAGTTTGGGTTCACGATGATGCCCTACAATCTAACATGATGCGCATGGTGGCGAAAACAAACCTGAACACCAGCTGCAGGTCCATAAGTATCCGCAAAGTTCACCACCACCATGTAGGCCTTAAAATTGGCACTTTCTGATTTTGAACTGTAGAGTTAGCATCTAAGCAAAGCATATGCATAGGAGCGGAGTTGGTGGCATGTGCAATTCTTACCGTGCTACTCTTAAATACTCTAGTCACTGATGAAAGCTAGTTGCTTGCCTGAAAACTTCAAGGGGAAGGGCGTTGTTAACTCATCAGTGAGATTTCCGGCATATCTTACTTACCGTGGCTTGCTCGTTATATGTTCCGGTGTATAGTATTCGAGTACATCATACAAATACATGCTGCGGCAGAAGCAAGTCATTAGTTGAAGATACAAGAGCGGTCGGTTGGTCAAAGCAGCTCCAAATGTAAATGTGCTGTATTCTCCAGCGAGAATATTATGCCACTTCCTCTGACAGTCAGACACCCAGCCGGCGGGCCAATTCGACCAGCAGCCCTCTTTTGCACTAGATCGAGCTGCTGCATCAATGGACAGAATAAGGAAGAAAAAATGGTGGTTACGCATACAAAGTTGCAATTGCCATTATTTTCAAAGTCGAGATGAAGTCTAGTTCGAAGTTAAACTAGCTATAGCAGCTGAATTGAGGAGCAGGAAGTTAAGTAGGCCCACGTGCACCTGAACTACTCGGGTATAGCAGAACAGTTTATAAAAGGGGCAAAAATAGAAAGGATAAATTTTTATCTCGTCAACCACTTATTTTACGATTGTTACTTTACTTACTTTACTCAATAGCGAACTGATATATTTGAGATAATGTCATTCGCAAGAAAAGCTCATCCCTCTTCTCCAAAATGTACATCATCTCGATAGCGCCGGCGCCGGCTCCAATTGCAAATGGAGATTTCTTCGTTCACCTCCCTCACCAGGCAAGGCAGTACAGTAAGTAACGTGACGAGAATTGATGAACTCTCGGTTTTTACAGGGCGGTGATCTTGTCAAAACTTTATGGGACCGAGTTATTTGGTAGGGATGGAGGGAGCCGTTATTTCTCCATTCCATCCTGAAATTAACGGAATAAATAATACGCTTGGTTTTACCCCGTCGATGGCTTGAAGAATGGGTCAGGTCGGGTTTTAGGCTGGATGTTACTGTAAGGGTCGATTGGTTTTGATATATTAAAGGGGGGGCGAAGGTCCACACATGTCACGTAGAGGTAGGTCCTAGTTGGTCCCGAACATTCAAGCTGAATAATCTTCAACAAGATCTTTCGCTCAACAGCCCTGCAAATGAAGGAACATTATACTAGATGACTGACTTGAAACAAAGGGGTTTATGAAATCGATCCATTTGAGCGCTCGCGCGAGACAAATGAGTGGGGTTGGCTGATATATATATTTGGCCTGTAATTTCACGGCTCTATAGATCTATCTATACGTGGAAATATTCGAGAGAGAGATACACAGAACCATGCATGAGATTCATCATCTTCTCACACTTGTCTCTTCTTCTCTTTACCATATCGCGACGCGATGATCGCTGCAGAAGTGTTCCATCCATCAAGAGTTTTTGGGATGGTAGAGTGATCGATATAGCCAACTCCGCTTCCCCAAACTACTTACTACCAGCCCTGAACAAGAACCCCTTTTCTTTTCTTTTGTTTTCTCAAACTCCCTTTCCTTTTCGACCATGATGGTCCAACTTCGAATGTTGGCGCTCGCCATATCATTTCTCTCATCTGTGCATGCATCTGCAACGGCTGGAAGACAGGAAGCAGCGAACGGTGCCGCTCTCGCCACACGTGCGAGTTGCACCGTGGCTTCTGCCGGGAATCCCGGCACCGACGATGTTCCAGCCATTACTGCAGCGATCAAATCGTGTGGAAGTGGTGGGGTGATTCAAATTCCCGCCGGGGAAGAATATGCCATTAACAGTGTCGTCGATTTCACTGGCTGTGTTGATTGCACTCTCAATATCGAAGGTACATTGAAGGTGTCGAATGACTTGACCTATTGGGATGGTAAACGCGCCATCTTCTACATGCACGGCATCAAGACAGCAACCATTCAATCGGTCACCGGAACGGGTGTTATAGATGGCAACGGGCAAGCCGCGTACGAGTACTTTGCCAAGAACACTTCATATGCTCGCCCAACATTACATTATATAGACGGCGCATCCTCTCACATCACCATCCAGAACCTCAAAGTCAAGAATCCACCCAACGTCTTTTTTGCCGTTTCTGGAGGTTCGACCAATGTCATCTACTCTGGATTGACCTTGACAGCCGCTTCAAATTCCACAACCACACCCAAAAACACAGACGGATTCGATGTAGGTCGCTCGACGTATGTTACCCTGAATGACAATGTCGTCACAAATCAAGATGACTGCATAGCCTTCAAACCCGGCGCAAATTACATCATGGTCAAGAACATACAATGTGCCGGATCCCATGGAATCTCCGTTGGTTCTCTCGGAAAGCAGCCAGGCGCAAACGATTCGGTGACGAATGTATATGTCACTGGTGCCACAATGCTCAATTCCAGCAAAGCGGTTGGGATCAAATTATACCCCGGAGGAAGTCCACACGGGTCGGCGACCGTCCGAAACGTAACATTCAACGACGTGACGGTTGACAACTGCGATTGGGCCGCTCAAATACAAAGTTGCTACGGTGCCAACGCAACCTACTGCGCAAGCAATCCCAGTACCGCATCAGTGGCCGACGTACACTTTACGAACTTTCACGGAAAAACCAACTCGAAAAATTCCCCGAATGTTGCAAATCTTAACTGTCCCGGGCGTGGAACGTGCGAGATCGACTTCTCATCTTGGTCGGTTGTGCCACCTTCTGGATCTGCAAATTTCCTCACGGCAAATGTTGGTCCTTTGAAGGGTGTCAATTCTACTTCTGGTGCATCTGGATAACGGGTAGATTAGATTGTGGAATTCGAGGAAGTGAGGGTTCGATGTATGCACATATTTTGATGAACGCTTGGATCTCGTGGGCTGAGTGTGGAGTGAAGATTTCTTTTCCGTTCTGGGGTGTCATCTTCTGAGAGGTAATTTCAGGGGACCTGTTGGACTATCTAGATCATTCTGAAGAAGCCAGGTGAACTCATATTTATTGTCTTCAACTGGGAGCTGACAGGCAGTACTGGTAGAAGAAATGAGAAAGAAAACGGAGATATATATCAAAAATTCGAAGTGATGTAGGTAACCACGACCAGGCAAGCCATTCTTTCCCATGAAAATCTGGGTATAGGCTGTAGAACAAGAGTGTTTAGAAAAAGTCTCACCGAATAACAATTCAGTGCACTTAACCCCTGATAACAATTGATAGCACGTATCTATTCTTACGCAGTGGAATAGACATTTTCATTGCAACGGGTATTTTGCGAATCAGGCTTCATTTGGACTCGGCTAGTCTAGCCAGTGTGATCATTCCTGAATTATATTAATTACTACTAAACAATAATAAGTCGAGAATTAGTAAAATAACCATGAATAAACTCACAGTTCAGTCTTTCTATCCGAGTTGGTACTTCTCTTATCCTTCTTTCCTTCCGCTCGTGGTGGGGATGGAAAATACCCTTCCAAATCCATCCATTCCCCAACAAATGCCGCCACCATTTTAGCCCAATCCTCTACTGTTGGCATATCTAAATGCTCACCATCATCTTCAATGTTATGCCAAACTTCCATAGGGAATGGTGAGGGTATTACATGCAAAATCTCTACACCCCGGGCCATGAATGGTATGTGATCATCCTGTACACCTCCACCTCCAGAAAAAGCAGATGCTCGGTCGGAATCCGACAGGAAATTGTGCTCAGCCTTTGATTGAGCGATTCCAAGCTTTCGTAAACGATTTTCAATCGTCGCAAGATTCTGGTATGCCCAATGCGTAGTCTCAAAGTATGAAGGGATTTTGGGATTATCGTGTCCAAGAAGATCAAGAAGAACGAATAAGGCGATCGAATCTAGTGGGTTTTTGTAAGTCGACAAAGCTGCATGAGGCGTCGCTTCCCATGTTTCCGCCAATGCCCTGCATGAGTTAGATTGTGTATATAGGAATATAAGAATAGACTCTCACCTTGCACCGTAAAGAGAATCAGTATCCGACCAGCTCAGGAATGCCTCTTCCCCATCGAGAAACAATATTTGGACACCCTTTTCCTGTTCCAGACCAACATCTCCAGCGGTTTTCATCGCAGCCCATTTATTTGTCAATGCCTCATCCACGCTTCTGGCAGCGTGCATGATCATCGCACATGGAGCGGCACTATCAATTGCACCAATGAATCCGTCCGGTTTAAGTTTACTATCGTAATGGGCCACAAGGGCTAATCTTCCCACATCCCCTGATTTTGCCCAAGGAGGATCGCGCGTTATAATGATGTTAACGAAAGGTACTTGCTTGTCGCCAGTGACAGGAGTCTTCGATGTTGAGTTTTGAAATTCAATTGTCCACTCCGGAAGATGCTTGGTAAAGAAATCAACAAAATGCCTTTGAACGGCTTGAATTCCCGGAGATCCTGGGACGCGAGGTATCAAAATTGGTGAAAGAATGGCTCCATTATGAATATCGAAATCTGCTCCTCCAGAAGGAAGGCTTCGAAGTGTCTCATCGGAGAGAGGGGTGTATGCCGTGACGTTGATATCCAAGATGATGCCAACCAAGAGAACCAATGTTGTGAAGTATTGAGAGAACATTGTGCCAAATTTGAAGGCGAAAGCCTTGCGATTTATCTGCCGAATCTCCGCAATATCATAGTTTCTCGGAGTGTTGAAGTGAAGTGAAGTGAATTTGTTTTTCGCTGGATGGCAGCCTAGTTCGATCCTGAACTCTAACTTCAATCTGTTACTATAAGTTCCGGCTGGGGCAATATATGTCACATTATCGCGGCTAACTCGCGCGGCCCGCGGCGGCTAACGCGCTAACTACAATATCAAATTTATTCTTAGGCTGGATCCGACTGTAATCAATATCTTGCAATAGCTTGCCAGGCTGCCAAAACTTTAAGATTTTATCAATTGTTCGACCGGCGTCTTGAACACACAGCAACAATGATTGATTGATGTTTTGATGCAAAACCGTTTCTTCAACACCCATTCCATCCCCCCCGTTCTCTTTTGATCAGGAGTCGTGATATATATGATGCTACTCGCACGATTACCGGCGCCCAGAGCATTTGCTACTCAAAGGATCTTGCCATGTGTTCGGACCGGTCCTTTCAGATACGCTAGTCAAGCCGTGAAAAGCCAAACATCACGAGGAGCCACTCCACGCCCTGTAGCAACACCACAATATGCAAGCAAAAAGCCGGGTGAGTATTTTTGCACCCTTGGATGTGGTTCAAACTAATTGCAACTAGCATTCCCCGAACGTCTGCTTGTTTACCATTCTGGAACCGGGAGAACTGTGTTCCTTGGTTGTTTAAAGGTTACGACGGTCTTCATATTTGTATTTTTCACCTTGGTCGTCGCGCCTGCACATTACTATGCGGAAGATGAGCCGGGATGGGTAGCACCTGCTGGTAAGTTGATGCTAGGGAGTCTAGTTTCTGTGAAACTTCGCGGATGGGATGGCATCAAAAGCTCTTCACCTCTTTTTGCTCTGGATAGCTAATATGACTTCAAGTTCTACTATCTGGAGCGGTACCAGTGATATTCGTGGCATATATAACGTCACCATTTGTCAATTATATACATCTGAAAGTACCTAACTATGCTCGAAATTCACGGGATTTATTGATGAGATACTCCAAGAACCCACCTAAAGATGCACAAGTCGATATCACGACGATGAATTTTGTGGGAAAACCAAGAGTGTCCAGGCTCGATATCTCCGAGCTGAAACCTGTCAAGCAGAGATTTGGAGTGGGAAACTTTTCTCGAGATACGAAGAAGATCAATGCCACCAGGAAATGGTGGATGCCAAGGGCTGTGCGGTTATTTGGAGTTCATGGTGGTGCAGGAAGAGTCAGGGAAGGGGAAGTTTGGGAAAATATTGCCAAAAAAATACGTAAGACCTCTTGAGGATAGTCAAATCTCTCGATACGAAAGCAAGTCCATATTTGAAATTCAAAATCATCGCTCGGTTCAAATCCAAGAACCGACCGATACATCCATTGCCAATCAAGCATCGCCCTTCCCACAAGACCTAGAGTAGTAGTGCATCACCTCTTTGGATCTATATCTTGTCTCGTCCATAGAACAACAACGATGGGTTCGGAATTTTGACGTCTGTAAGGTCGACAGGTTTTGCGATTGATCATATAGCATAAAAGGACGAATTTCCTCAAGTTGAGTGAAAACCTCCCAATCCCCCACCCCCAATACCCTATATATATATCCCAAGACCCAGCGCGAACCCCCACCCCAATCTTTCACATCTTTCAAGCAATCCTCTTTCGAGATGCACTCGATGATGACACATGGTCACATCACACCCATCCACTTATGGTTATCATAATCGATCACGTCATAAATATCTGTCTGTGTAGAGAACGTCACACGATACCATCGATCGAAACAAAATGGTTCTACTTTTCCGTTGTTGAAAGTTCCTTGGGCTTCCGGCTCGATTTCGAAAACCCGATACGACCATTGATGAGCGTTTTCCTCTCGGCTCTCGCGATTGATATAGAGCATTGTGACGGGTAAGGGAGCTAGCTATATTACATGTCAGTACGAGCGATAACATACTGCAGTCTAATCACATCCTCGAGTAGAATATAACACGACATAATAATAACATCACAATAAAAGATGAGGGGGAAAAAAAGAAACGAAAAGAGTAAATAAAGTAAGATCAAGTTGTGGAATCAATCATCATCATCACCACCTCGTTAAGAAAAATGATCCATCTCTCCTTTAACCCCTTAACCCCTTAACCCTCTTACTAGCAGCCCTTCTCAATCTTGAGAATATCTACCTACCTACCTGTTACCAATGAATATAGATACATATATATGAATATATGTGTGAATGTGAATATATATAACGAATGATATATGCGAATATATGTCATTTGATATAATCAACTTGATATGATTAGCAAATGAAGCGAATAGAGCGAGCGAATGATACAATTAACGAATGAAGCGAATATGCGAATGATATATACAAATATATATACAAATACAAATATGTGAATGTATGAATATATCACTTGGAATGATTTAGCGAATATGTGAATATGTGAATATGCGATTAAAGAAATAGACAGAGAAAAAGAGAGGGAGAAAGAAGGTGGTAGAGGTATATGAATATAAATATGAATATAAATAAGAATATTAGATCCAAGAAGAGAAGAGAAAGGAAGATCTAGAGAAAATAAATGAAAGATCTAATCCAAATAAGCAAACAAATAAATACTAAATAATACAACAAGAACTCAGATGTTACCTCTTTTTTCAAAAAAATCTATTCGATGAGGTTATTCACAAACAACATGATGATATTCTATTTTACTTTACTTGACGCCTTGCGTTTGTTGGCTTGTTTTTGTATGAAGATGAAGAATAAGAGTGATATATATATCACCAAGTAAATCATCATCACTAGTAGGATGAAACGAATAGATTATTGAACACATCACACATATTCATATTCATAATCAAGCAAGCAAGCAAAAAGGGAAAAAATATTGGTGATCACAACAAAGTTGATTCTTCTTTATAACTAATATCAATCTAACAAAACACATCGCTTGGGTCACACACCACCTTGAATCAAATCAAGATTCAAGTGGGAGACACACCAAGGGTATTTCGAAAAGAAAAAAGAAAAGAAAGCCGCTTCCCCCAAATCCAGTCAACAAAAGGAATATAAGAAAAGCTAAAAAGTATTCGTAAAACCCCGCGGCAAGATAGCCACTCCATTCAGCTATATCCCCATACATATTCTTAGTATCCATTCCCTTATAGCAGGGAATCATGAAAGAAAGATAAGGACCGTTCCACATTTCGATACCACCCAAACCAAATATCATAATAGGAAAGATACAATAAAAACCAGCGACTTTTCAAACCAAAGAAATCCACGACTTGACACGTCATAACTGTGCCCCTATGCGACAGCTGATACTATAATCTCCTTGAGGGTGAAGAGAATCCAAAATCCCTTCCTCCAATCCATGAGTGTGCCGGTGAGTAAAGATGCAGTCTTTATTTTCAACCACCTCTCTGCAGAGCTATGGCCTTCCAATGATCCCTTTCCTCTATAGCCTCTGCAAGTTGATCTTCGAGTTCCCGCAATCTTTCCAGTTTCTTTTGTCGTGACCTTCGAGCAGCCATAGTATTGTTAGCTCGTTTCATTTTTGGCTTATCAGTGATATCCTCAACGACGATAGGTGCTAGGGGTTTGGCGGCGCGCTTTCGAATACCTGCAGGTGCTGATGCTGGAGATGTTTTGGAACCAGATTTGCGACGGTTATTGGGTTTCCGATCGAGTCGTTCACTTATTTTGCGTTGTTCGGACATGTCGAGATCCTCCTCTACTCTTAAAGGAGAGTATTCTATTACATTTGGTGGTTGAACGTTGACTTCTTCAGGGAAGAGAGAAAACCAAGGATCGCCTCGAAAAACTTGAGAGTTTTTGCTAAAAGGCGAATCATCGTAATTTTCAAAGGCAGGGGACTCGCTGTAAACGGAAGGCGAAGTCAAGTTCGTATAAGCAGCCGAATTAGGAGCAGATGTGAGCAAGTCACGAAGAGATAAATCCTTGGGCGAAACAGTTCCCATATTGATAGAGCTTGATGATGATATGTTGTTGGTTGGGTCATAGATTGTTGAAGCAACAGGGGAATTAAATACTGAGGAATACGGGTTGTGAGTCGAAGCTCCACCCTCGAAAGCAGTGAATTCATCAAAAAGATCCATGTCTGCATGCGGATGTGAGTCACCGAGGGAATGTGCATGTGAATGATGATTGATTGAATTACCTTGAAAAACCATGTTTGGAGTTGGTGGTACACTCCCAGTGGATTTTGAAAACAAAGGCACTTGAGGACGAGGTCGTTTGGGTATTTGCAAATTTGCTGGAGAATCAGGAGCAGAAGGGTAACGATGCTGATACTGATTCTGATGCGGATTTTGGGAAAGCCGTGGAGAAGTGAAGCGGTTGATAAAAGACGAAGCGGAAGTCGAATGTCCAGTAGATTGTATTATCGCTGCGACTCTCTGATTCTGCAGTGATGGGGAAGCAGATGCGAGATGAGAAGAGTGACGACGATTCTGACCTGTGACGGTTGATGTCTTGGACAAACTAGGGGTACGATGAACGTTCTGAGTTTTCGTCTCGAAGAGAACAAAGTCCTGCTGCAATGGATCTTGTGGAGCCGTACTGTTCTGAGGATGCTGATGTGATGGTTGATGCGATGAAAAATGTCTTGCCGGCAGGCTCGATGAATTGGAGTTGGGAAGCCATGATGTCTGGGAATCCGTGGTGAAAGAGTTGAACTCTTGTGGGAGTATTGTTGCGGTTGAAGGACTAGAGCAGCTGAAAGCGTTGCTAGTAGTCAGATTTTCCTGGGAGGGAAAGTCTGTCGAAGAGAAGTTGAATGGAGTTGAGATTGTTGAATGAACTGGAGAAGTAATGTTGATGACTGCGGAAGTCAACGTTGGAGTGATCCGAGGAACCAATGATTTAGAACATTTTGAATACGTTCGATCATGGAATGGATTGGATTGATTTGATATGGTGGTGGTGGCGATAATGAATGTTTTGTTGTTGTCGTCGTGGTATCGTGTTGGTGTGGGGTTGAAGAAGAAGAGATGAAGGAGAAGAGAAGAGAAGAGAAGAGGAGAGAGATAGTGCGTGCCTGGGGAAATCTAATGTTCTTAAGCGATTGCATGGGAATGGATAGAGTTAGGTAAGCAGAGTGCGATACGAGAAAAGGAGCATGGATCTAGGACGTTTCAAGATTAGTTTGATGATATATTTGACGGTATGAGTCATAAGTTCTTATCGCAGAGGATCAGCGCTTATTTTGTTCTGCGGAGAAGATTTGTCATGATAATATTTATAAGTCTACTAAATACAATATACAATATACAAATAAGGGTTTTTAGCCCTCGTTTTGATCTATATTATATATCGATTTGGATTGCTTCCTTATTTACGACCAAGTCAGATGCTCAACGTCAAACGTCAAATCTAATAGTATCTAACAACGCACACCGACCCGTCCCGCCATCTGTCTATCCATCTAGTCAGCCAAACCAAACCAAACTAGCTTCCCAATAGTAAAACTTACCTCAACCAACTCACTCCCTTACTTCTCCCTTACCCTACCTCACCTTACCCAAAAGAGCACGCCGGCCGCGTAGGCTACCACCAATCCATCCATCCTTTTCCATCTCACCGAACGGAAAAATCGGGGAAAGCGCCTGAAACCCTGAAACTCTGAAACCCCACATCCTCGTATATCATCAGGATCATGTGTATCTGTACTCTCATGATATATATCATTTTACCACGAGTGTCTTTACCTCTTTCCCTCTTTCCCTCTTTCCCTCTTTCCCTCTTTCCCTACCAGAAAATGATGAGCCTTCTGTGCCGACACGTTGATTGGCGTTACAGGTGCACGTCTTACTCTGATGCTACCTCGCCTTCATTTTTCCAGCCAACTAGAGCTTGACAGCAGGGTATCATCAGGTTTGCGATGCATAAATCTCACCTGCACCGCCCCAGTATCGCTGGCAATGTGTTGTGCCTTTATAGATGGTGCGGTCAGTACTTTGTTCCCAATTTTACCTCCCTACAATATCCCTCAGGAGGTCATGATATATATTTAAAATGGCCGAATACAAGCACCAAGCAATCGATCATAGAACAGAAGACTTGAACGGCCTTGCTCTTATAGATGCGTCTAAGAATGGACCGGAAGAGCTGGTCAAGTCATTTCTCTCGACAGATGGAATTGACGTCAATTCTACATACCACGAGCGCAGCTCTTTGCATTGGGCGGTCGAAAGGGGGCATCAAGCTATCGTGCAATTGTTAATTGATCATGGTGCTCAAATTGGAGCAAGAGATGCATGTGGTTTAACACCACCCATGCTGACTTGTGCCAATCACGATAGCACCTTAGTCGAGATTTCACTTGATCAGCATGATAACCCAAGAAAGAAAGACTTTTACAATCAGTTGCCATCGATATTAGCTTTGCGAACAGAAAATTGTCCTCTGCAAGGCAGTGAACGGATGAAAGCACTTATTGAAGTATTGCTCAATAATTGTACTAATTCGGATTTGGAAGTGAGGGATCGATATGGTCGCACCTCATTATCATTAGCTGTTCGAATTGGAAATGAAGATATTATTAAGCTGTTGCTTAACAGAGAGGCCGATAAAAATTGTGCTCTATTTTTTGCGATTCGAGATGAAAATGCGGATAGTTTTAAGATGTCGCTTAAGGAAGGTGTCAATATCGAAGTTCGGGATTTGAAAGGTTATACTCCATTGTTATCCGCAGTTCAAAGGAATCATACATATGCGGTTAAGATGTTGCTTCAGTATAACGCGGATCTTGAAGCCAGGGATCCATATACTATCCAAAATCTATCCATCTCATTCAATTGAACCCCCTATACATCATCCCTCAAATCTATTCATTTAAAATCTTCTAGCAAGCTTCGATCTCGATCTAACCTTTGCACCAAAGAAATAGATAAAGTAAATTAATGCGCAAAGACCAATACTAATGAATCCAATGGTACCCATAGCCCATCTAGTAGACATGTTATCAAACATGAGGACACCAAGATGGGCGAGCCCTGCAGCAAGAGCAAAAGAGGGAATGAGGAAAGCTGCGATGGCGGCACCAGCGACGTTGGGATAAGAGTCTGAAAATCATTAGCGAGATCTAAGAAGAGGATGAAGGAGGCGAAACGTACCCGTAATGTAGTTAAGCATGCTGAGCCACAACAACGGATCTGCAAAACCAAGAATACCACCAGCCACAACTGGTGACCAATAGGACACGCTTCCATCCGATGTAAATGCGAACCAAAGGAGTGTAATGGGAAAGAGCCAGACGGTAACCAATGAAGTGATGAATCTAGCCTCGGGGCGGTTAATACCATGCTTCTTACGATCTCTCGCATAGAACCAAGTTTGAACCGGAACGAAGAGGAACATGACGACTACTCCGACGACGAAATTGAGGTATGTGAGATCGGCCCCAATGTAAGAGAGGCCATTGTTGACGACGAAAACATCAAATACTCCATCAAGGTACAAGAAGAGAATCCCGTAAGCGAAGCCGTTGTACAAGCCAAGGAATAGAACGACTGGTTCTGTGAACATGATTTTGAATGTCATGGTTGTGACAAACTTCATCTCTTGGAGGATATTGAGTCTGCAGGTCAAGAGGGCAGTTTCTTCCTCATCAGCAGTGTGACTTTTGGAGGCTGCTTTGGCGATGACCAATCTTGGTAATGTTTCTGGAATAAAACACAGGACAATAGCAAATGCAAAGCCGATGATTACGTTGATCAAAAAGATCCATTTCAGACCCATGTTCTCATTGTCAGCGATCCACTCCCCAACGGGGGATCCAATAGATGGACCAATGTTTGCAGCTACGTGTAGATCATTAGCATTTCTGATATGTTAAATGGGGATTCCAAAATCGTACACATGACAAAAAGTGCCATTGCCTGTCCCGCACCATCAACATCCCCAAACAGATCCGCAATGGTACCGGCGACATTTGATAGAGCCGTGGAACCAGCTATGCCGGCAAGGAACATAAAAATGATAAGCATAGGAAGATTAACGGCATATGCAGTTCCCTAGCATTTGTTAGAATCATCATCCAAGACCATCGCTCGAAGATGACTCACAAAGTTCACAATCGCATACACCGCAATGCTAATCACGTAAATCCATTTACGCCCACCCAGATCACTGTAAATGTTCAGTCACGGTTCTTGCTCACATCCGCGATGTCCGCAGTGTGCGCCATATGTCTTGTTCAACCTACGATAATGGACCCAGAAAGGTAGGACCGACAGCCGTTCCCAAGATGAACATACTCTGACCAAGCGTAACGACCTGAGTAGTTCCTCCAAACCTTTCTTTTGTCAAGAACTCTGCCGATACATAAGTTGTACTGGTGAGAGTAACAAAAGTTTGCAACATGCAGTAAATAAGCACAATCCCCCATCGTTTGAAAGCAGGCCAATGCATCGGATGATGTACATCTTGAGCTTTTACGAGTTCGAGAATGGCGATGGTTTGACCTTCGTATCTCGTAGCCGCATCTTCATTTCGTAGAACGACATCACCTTCGACGTTGGATGAATGTGAAGTTCGGTTATCGCTACTCTCATCGATTTTCTTCTCGGCTTTGTCGGTAGAAGTCATGAGGAACGCACAATAAAAGTATATAATACAGGATAGAAGTAGGATAAGACCGGGGCCCTATCTTACCATCCTTGGCTGACGGTTTGGTGATGAGAAGATCTGACCATCAATTCATCTGAGATGAGACGGAGAGGGAAGGACCACGAGATGACGATATTCTTGAGATTAGGAGTGTATTTTCCATAAGAAATTGAAGGAAAGAAAAAGGAAGAAAAAAACGCACAGCCTTGAACCAATTTGTATTGGTCCATGGAGATGTTGATCTATGGAGACAACATTGACCATGATAAGGAATAGTCAGGATTCATCGCCACCGATTGGTTTATTCCTCTTCCACCCATCATCATACATCATGCATATCTTGACGAGACGAGGCGAGGCGAGGGATGAGGGTAGAGGATCCATTTTTGATGATACAGTCAAATCTCTCTTCGCAATCAAAATTGATCGGGAAAAGGAAGGTCGAATTGGAGGAGATAAGAGGGCGAAAAGAGAAAGGGGTGGAGAAAGAGTAAAGAGAGAGAGGGAGAGAGAGAGAGAGAGAGAGAGAGATAGAGAAAGAGAGAAAGAGAGAAGAGGTGATAGAATGCTTGTTGTATGTGTAGATATGAGAGAGGCTTGTTGGAGATGACCATCAAAAGGTGCATAAGGGGGATTACGCTTGAAATCGGGTTCTGATTTGATTACATAATCTGAATATCTGCATATCACTCTCTCTACCTCATATACGGTGTACTCTGTCCTTACTTACCGGCCAACTTGTATATATATATATATACTGATCCATCTAAGCCTCGTCGATCCTTAATTCGCACGTCAACCAATCCCAAGTCGTCGTGACTGAGATCTTGCCAGATCTAATGCGAGCCCTTTGGAGATGGAGGGGTAAGGCTGGCAAGGCTGGCAAGGCTGGCAAGGCTGACAAGGCCGGCAAGGCTGCCCTTCCTCTTCATCTATGCTACCCTACCTACATATGCGCCTACCCGATACCTCGAGAGAAGCTCTAATCCTAGAATCATACCTAGAATCATATCATTTACACCCATTGCATCTTTCGTGCATCTGGATTCTTGCTTGCCAGATGATTTGACGGCGTCCGGATTCACTCGCTAGCTAGGCTGCCTAACTATTAGTCTTCGAACCCAAATCACCTTCAATTCCGACAACGCCATCAGAACTCTCACTTCACCATCAAGCAATTCCCCAGTTCCTTGGTTCCGATTGCGGCGTCTTGTATTTCCTTCACGACATCTCAATTGAAGGCGCTAACCTTTGCAATCCCATTTCAGTTCTTCCATCGCATCGTCTACAAACCAACGGTCGACACTTGTGACGCTTCAGAATGTCTTCCAAGAAGAAGACGACAGCAAATCGTCAAGTGAACCAGATGCAACTTCCCTTCACCGTATCAAAGAGAAAGAAGGACGAATCCCTCGACGTCTCCCCATCCAAGCGAAATAAGAACCATGTCACAATCTCGGATAGCGACGATTCCTCTTCAACGGAGAGCCGTGATGGTGACGAAGACTACCAGATCGACGCAGTCAATAGCAGTTTCACCACTGCTCAGAAGGATGATGATAAGTCCGATTCCGATGCTGGTTCAGTCATTATCGTTGAAACGCGACCTGTCACAGTGGGAAAGAAAGCTGTTGCTCAGAATCGCACCCTGGATAAATTAATCAGAGAAATTCCAACCGAGGTACGTTGCTGCTTTTCAGATCGGCACCCAATAGCGGTGCATACTTATGATTTCATTCGTCTGAATGCGCCAATCAAACATGGTTTCACGAGGCGACATCAGTTGTTCTTGATGCCACCAACACCTCAAAGAGTACTGCAGGTCGTGGATTGATAGTGCTTCCTCATTGGATTTGTGGCTAATCACCTGAATGCAGGTGCACCAGAATATTGCAAAGTTCTTGCCCTCTGATGCAGATATTGCCCGGTATTCTTTGGTTTGTAGCAATACTTTCAGGGCCATGTCGGATAGTGTCTGGCGTTTCCGATTCCTAGAGAAATTCGATGCTGTACCGGGTGCGTCCCCGGCTATGTTGAGGGCCAAGTACCAATTTAGAAGCTGTACAACAAGGATTTACACAAAATTCGACTGGAATCAGTATAGATTCCTCGGCACCAAAGCTAGAAGACAGCAAGAACAACTTCAAAGAACATGCCTCGATATGCTCCAGAACCTTCTCATCGGTATGTTCCTTTGTAACTGTTTTGGTCAGCGTGCACGCTAATAAAAGGGCATAGAGTCTGATGCTCGCAAAGCCCTCGACGATAATGGCGACGAGGTGATTTTAAGCCGGAATCTCGATTATATCCGAGATTATGTTTCCTTTGTATCTGGCACCACACATACTGGAAACATGATTGATATCATTGACTCCATCTGCAAGACTGATAACAACTGGGAATTTTATACCATTTGCTCCGTCGACAGTCCTTCAGATTCAAATACGCTGGTGTTGTTGATTCAACTATGTTTGACGTGGATATCGTGGGATCCAAGATATTGCACAAACACAATATCCCACTTTGATCTATCTCAATTGGAAGTTTATGCATCACCCGCACAGCAGCCGATATTTCTTGGCAGATGGAAGAACGATCTCAACGTGCGCTGGTGTTTGCATGTGGCAAACTTCTTCAAGTTTCACCTCAAAGCTGGAAATGGTGAAGGGCTGCTTGCGCATGCTTATGCCGACCTACCCCGAAACCAACTTCCACAACCATGGTTGGGTCGACTGAAGTCAGGAACTCAACAATTGGGAAGCCATTGGAAAGGTGCCTATTGTAAGTGATGACGATGGAGCTTTCGAGTTGAGGCCTTGAAACGCTAATACCATGTTAGTTTATGTTCACACTGGTGAATTGGCAAGGATGAGACAGGCTGGAGATGACACAGACAGTGGTCCTTATTCGGATGAACTAGATGGTGGGGAGTCTTTTCAGGTAAGCCAAGATTTGAAGTGGTGGTGATGCAGGATGACTAACCGAGTCTCACATAGGACATATCTCTATTTTTTGATACCCAGAAATTCGGACAGCAACATTGGCCCGGATCCTGGGAAAAGGTTCTTCAAAGTGATCCCTTCTCCAATGCTGCTCCTGAGCCCGCTCATCATGGCTCAAGACGGAACACTCGATCGAGAAAAGAAATAAAGAAGGCAAAAGAAATCCCCAGCCCACCGGGTGTGAAGTACTTTTACGGTTCTTCCCATGACTCTTCAACCACTGCTCATTTCTATGGGGCTGTGCATGGAATCCCACCACAACATGGAATCCCCGGCTTTCAAAGAGTCACCATTATGAAGTTTTTTCCTGATGAAATGGGGAACTATGATCCAGGACAATCCTGGGGTTATGAAGGTTGTGTTTTACCTGGTGGACGTATCATCATTGGTCGATGGTTCGATGCACGATCTGATTCTGATATAGACGTCATGTCGGGGCCATTTGTTTTCTGGAATGTGGATGAGAGTGAGGCGGATGACCCTATTGATGGCAAGGAAGCGCTGGAGTTCTTTGAACTCATGAAGTCCTGTGGCTATTGTTAGCTTTGGATTTTGGTGTCAACGGATGATCTGAGAGACAACTAATATTAGCATCATAAAATGGGGTCAGAATTCCTCTTCATACGACCATTAGCTCAACGACACATACGAAATCATGAATCAAGATTATAATATCTTCTGAAGCATACATCAACGGCAAGCGTACACACCCCAGCACCAATTGGCGACTTTTATCTCGGATACGAGCTTTCTACGGCCTAGCATCATGACAAATCTCAACTATTTCATTTCATCTCGCAAGACCGTATGTATTATTTTGGAACAACAGCACGGGAAGCGAGTTACCATGCATTTCGAAACACTCTTTCCATCAATGACTAATTCTGAGAATCTTTTACTCACACTTTCATTTACATTTGCACATGTTTCAAGTTACTTGGCTTCAATATTCTTTTCAACAGATATTCTTCGACATACTTTCCACATTCTCTTCTTCTCGGACATACTTTTCACAGCTTTGCTTTTTTATTTTCCTTTTTTCCTTATTCGCTTCATTTTTCTGGTAGTCGTGGGTGGAGGGTGCGTTGGTGCGTTGGTGCATGAAGTGCATGGGAAGGAGTTTGATTTGAGGAGTTGAGGTTACGGATGGATATAAATGGATCTTGCTATGAATATACCCCCCCCTTGACTAACTAAAATTTGGCGTTGGCATTGGCGTTGGCGTTGGAGCAATGGGATTGGGTGATGATTTTCAAATCATGAATCTACGTCTTCTACGTCGGCATCAGCATCAGCATCAGCATCAGCATTTGCATCTTCTCGGAACATTGCTTATGCAGGGAGCTAGATATTAGATGGGTAAAGATGATGGAAGAAGAAGAGGAGTGAGTTTAAGCTTGAGCTTGAGCTTGATTTATGATGAAGACCAAAATTAAAAGAAAAGAATTGAAAAGAAAAGAAAATTGAAACCTCGATACGAAAACTTGTATGTAAATCAATTTTGAATTGAAAATTATATATGCGAGAGATCTCTCTTGGTTTTTTGGGTTTGAATTTGGTTTCTGTGAAGCGAAATGAAATGAAAGGGGGCGAAATTTTAAGCTTGAGCTTGTGAAGATTGAGATGGAGATAGAGATCGAGATTGAAGATTGAGCTTGGAGATTTTATTTATTTCTAGGTAGGTGGGTGGGTGGGAGGGGAATATTCTGTTGGATGTTGTATAATGTATGTCATGTTTTTATTTTTGCATGCCTATCTGTCCCAAAACGCCTCTCATCTACTCTCATCGCCTCAACCATATCTATTCTTCAATCTCCTTGACGCATTCCCACTCACCCCTTAAGTTCTCCTTCCATAAAGAAACTTTGTTATCCCCTCCACTGACCGCCAATACATTTCCGCTTAAACTCCACGATACGCGCCAGACCTCGCGCTCGAATTGCAGAACCTTGGATTCCCATTGCCCTGGGTTGGAGGCGGCGGAGGAAGTCCAAATGCGAACTGTCTTATCTTGGGAGGCGGATGCTATATAACCTATTGCGTGTTAGTTTCGAGTTTTGTTCAAGAGGGGGAAGGTTGGGAGATTGGATAGATGTTTAGGTGGGAGGGGAGACACAAGGAAAACGTACTCTTCTGCAAAACTGTAGGGCTCCACGCAACATCTCTAACCCAATCCCCATGTCCCCGCAATGGAGCCCCGTCAACCTTGTAACTCAAACTCGCCTGATCCCATCCCCAAATCTTCAACATATTATCACTACCTCCTGTAACAAATCTCTTCACACCCCCCTCCTTCCCCCCCGCACTCGCGCTCACCAGACTACCCGGTTGTGAAGATGGCGCCCAAGAAACACTATTGACACCAATACCATGCGCATGAAAAATCTTATGATCCATAGAATTATCTTTGAATTCTAGAACTGATACATTTCCATCCGAGGAAGCGCATGCGAGGAGACATCCTGATTCATGGGGACACCAGGAGAGGGAATTGACAGAGGCGGTGTGAAGGGCGAAATCGTAGATCTTAGTCCAAGCTGAGGAGGTTTCTTTGTAGATGAGGACTTTTCCATCATAGCCTGCTGAGGCGAGGATGTTGCCGTACTTGGGGTGCGCCCAGGAGATGGACCAGATGGCTCCTTCATGGCTGTATAGGAAGGGATGTTAGCCAAATGGCGTTTGGATACGGCATTGAAACATTGAGATGATGCATCCTGATCATAACGAGGAGACAGCAGATGGAGAGAGGAGCATGTGTATTGTGCAGAGCGCGAGGTTGGAGGCCGTGCATTCGAGGGGTTTGACGGAGTTCACGAGAACAACATACCCTTTCAGAGTCTCTGTGAGACGATGTGTTTCCCCTTCAATTTCAAAGATCTTGACAGTGCGATCCGACGAACATGTTGCGAGTCTGCGACCATAATAATCTAAAGCTGCATCGTGCTAGATGAAAGGTAGTCAGTGTATGGACTTGATGAGATGCGCTTCACGCCTATTGTATGGATGATTTCGACGGCATGGACAAAGAGAGAAGGAAAACAGACTTACAATCATATCATCATGACCTGAGTTGGTTATTACCTGGGCCATATTAACACCAATGTCTGTCTGTTTGTATATGTATTTGCAAAGCTTCCAGGTGCCCGAAGATTGATACTGCGAGGCAGGAAAAAGAACACATGATCCAGATTAGTCATTAGCTCCATTTTAGCTAATCCAGGATTGTTTTCGGATTAAGACATTTTCAACAGGTTGAGCACAACGCTCAACTGCGCTTGTCAGATTAATACCATGGGCTTTACATTATCGATCTACGAAAACATCAGTCTGCCATCCTGAACGTCTTCGAAATATCATCCAGAATGTCTACACCTGAATCTGAGCTCATCGACTCTTCAGAAATTCCTCCCAACGAGCCCACGCCACCCTTGGAAGCAGCCATTACCTTTACATCTACAAATCTAGAAAGCACAACTCCCAAACTTCCATCCATCGACTCTTCCCCACAACCTCAGCTCTCGTCAACATCTACCTTTACCTATCAAAAGTCCTTATCTTTGGCTTAGCTGAACATCTTGCTGAACTGTCACTCTCTAAAGACTCTGCTGGCTAAAACCCTAGTTTGTCCTCACCCCCTTCCAATCCTACAGCACCAGCAAGCACAGCCAGAAGAATGGAAGGCACAATCGCCCACCCTATCTTTCATGGAAAGAAGGGAGAGGATCCTGATGAGTACCTTGAAGACTTGGAAGTTTTTGTAAGCTCAGCAGGGGACAACCTTCTTAAGGTAGCCTTCAGATCAGGTATGCGAGACAAAGTTCGAGAGTGGTATCTTAACCAAGGGAAAGGTGTTCGTATCAACTGGATTGATCTCAAAGTAGCTTTCTTAGCAAGATTCGGTGAAGCAGAGGAAGACTTTGATGCAAGCTATCGAATCCAACAGCAAATCTATACTTTAAAACAAAGCGAAAAAGAATCCATTACTCAATATTATTAATCGAATCACCAAGCTTAACGACGGCTGCCCTAAAGAAATCCATCTGGACTTAGCTTGTTACTCTTTGGAAGGACTTAAGGAATCCGACTTCAATACAGAGTACAAAGCCATTTGATGCAAGTAGGAAAGCTCAACGCAGAAAGCCAGTTGAAAAAGGAAACTATCTTCAAAGATATCCAATCTGCCATCGTAGCCGCCACAACACTAATTAGTAAACCCAGCATCTTTGACAAACAGACTGCTACAGACAACACCGACGAACCTCGCAAAGTTAGCCAACCCGAGATCAACCTACAGTTCTCAAAGTGCTGGAAAAGTTCCAGAACACTACTCCTGCAGCTACAGCTCCACCTCCTTATATAGTTGGCAGTCCAACTACGTTTCCAGCCAATCCTTTCGACGCTAAAGCCGCTTCGCAAGCTAGAGCTACATGCTACAACTGTACGGAACCAGGCCACATTTCCTCTACATGTCCCCACCCTCGAGCCTCACCACAAATGTATCAGGAAAATAGGACTAGGATTTGTTACGGATTAGCCGTCACGTTATTAGAGCTCTCCGCGGATCGGCCTCCGATTGGATCGACGCGCTAGCGAGTCGGCAATTGTGTATATATAGCTCCTTATATCCCTTCGTAGCTCTTCAAGTTATAATTCTAAGTGTTGATCTCAATTAGCCACTGACCTTCGTCACAGGATTGACCAAGTTAGAGCAGCCCGATATCAGAATAACACTACTTACCAGACCCCGGTCGCACCTCCAGCAGTAGCAGTCCATACGGTCGATCTAATCCCACCACCACCTGGTCCTGCTCAATGGATCCCCCATGTATTGCAAAATCCCGCTAGGATGCCACCAGCAACCCCTCCTGTCGCGACGCAAACAACGACCGGAATACAACCCTCTACTTCAGATCAAAAGTCTTATGTAGCGTCGCCTGTCTTGTTACAACGAGTTCAACACAAAGTCAGGTTTGCAACCGATGCGCTATCTATGAATGCTATGCCCGTAGTGAAAACGGATAGTCACTGAGCCATTACCAGAACTCAGACTGCAGAGATTGACTACTCAAGTAAAGGAATCAACGCGGAGCCTCGTATAGCAGAGATCGAAGATGAGCATTTCACGGCTCAAACCCTTAATACAGCTCAAGAAAAGGCTGATATACCATCTTCAATTACAATAGCACCAAAAACCTACGCGGATGCAGGAGTGCAAAGTTCTAATTCCCCAGGACCCGTCCTGATAGATCGATCCACGGGCCCAAACCCCCTTGAACTACCATCTCTTCATCTCGCTACGACACTACTAGAGGCCCCCGAAGCATCAATGCCAGGCTTGCAGACGAAAACAGCACGCACAGCTGAAAAGCCCAAAGACTCCATCTCTATCAAAATCATGGGCGAGAAGAATATTCCTCGATTTGATTTCGGAGAATTCCTCTGCAACGTAAACGTTACTATAAAGGGAATCCAATTTCTAGATCGGTTCCCACAGCAACGAGGTCAGTTAGCACATTACTTGCAAAACGCAAATTCTTCCAGGAAAGATGGCCGTTTGTTAGCCATAGCCATCACTGCGGTTGGTTCTGCACCGGAGGTATTGGACGAAGGCCTTAGCAACCCAGACACTACCAAAAACTTCTTTGTAGCAGTACACTTGGACAGGGTTCTATTTGTGACGCTTGTGCCGTAAAGAGCTGAATGAACAGGGTCAAAAGATTCCTTAGAATTTACTACTGGCCTAGCTAAACTACGGAACAACGCTCCTATATATATTTTACATGAAGCGCACGTGCTTTGGCACGTGCTCGCTAATCGAGCACGTGAGCTGCATGAGCAAGCACGTGCGCCGGAGCGGTGAGCTAGGCTTAGCAGAAACGGCAGAATCGTGACAAAGCTAAACGACTGTGCTACACCTGGCGGGATTGCTTCGTATCCAAGATGCGAGATTTGAAACCTACCGACTTAATCGAGCATGCAATTGACTACCTAAACTGTACACTCCCAAAGAACGAGCTTTTGCAGCTGAGGTTTTCCCGGCCATGGAAGAGGCAGGTATCCTAGCTAGATAATTTCATGTGGATTACACCGTGGCTAAGAAGATACAATCCTGGGAGAGCAGACCACGTAGCTAGAATCAAAGCACCCTACTTGGAAGAACAACCAATCACGCTTGCATCTGGAAATTTATCAACAAGGAAAACATGAGTGGAAACGGGCAATTGGAAGTGGGGTGTTGAGCAAGAAGAGTCTTTTCAACATATCAAGGATAGTATTGTGAACAACGCTTGTAGTGGTGCGGACCCTGCTAAGCAATATCATCTAGCCTGCGACGCAAGCAAGACAGGTATAGGGGGCGTGTTGTTTCAGCTTAAGGATGCAAAGCCAGGTACTCAAGCCACAGGAGGACTCAAAGACGATCTCAAGATAATTATGTTCATATTCTTCAAACTTACCAACGTCGAAACAAGATATACTACCACCGAACGCAAAGCTCTTGCAGTTGTAAGGTGCTTAGCGGAAATACGGTGGATAGTAATCGGAAGCCCTTACCCAGTGAAGATATACACAGATCACAACTCCCTTGCCTTGACCTTTACAGGAGCAGACAATGCGCATGGCAAAGTCGCGCGATGGATGGACTGGCTCACAAAATACGACTTTGAGATACATCATCGAGCAGGGAAATCAAACCTTCAGCATAGCCGACGGTCTTAGCCGACTGCTTTGTAACCTACAAGATGAACCTACTCGGTTCGACTCCGAAAGGTTGGCCTTCACCCCCTGCTTAGAACCCAAAACTCAGCCCGCAACTGCAGCACACGACGAGATCAAACCTGGGGATCAATTTTGACAAGTTTTGGCATCACCCTATGCCTACTTGCAGTGCATGGCGCACTAGCATGCTTAAACACGTGTGTCGAGCAGAGTCGCATTCACAAGAGCAGTTTCATTTGTGCGAAATGCCTGAACCCTAAGGCATTACTTAGCGGAATCAAGTTATTGTCGATAAAAGCTCTCACCTTCAAATCAACCATCACCATAACAACTTCTTCAATATACCAAACAACCTTTCAAAAAAGAACTCTACACTCTTCTTGAAACTTTGGTAGAGAACTTCTTCTTCTATCCTCTACTGGGTTACAACGTGATCGTCAACAAATCAACAGCCTGCTTCTCTTCACGATGACCGAAAAGGAAGAGAGCGTTAGCTGGTTCAAATTGGTGGTCGACCCTCTCCATTTGGAAGACATCAAAGGCTGCTTACACACTTCCTTTGGCGATGCACCTAGCCTACAACATGATCATGCTTTGAAGCCAATGGGTTCGTTGGCAAACGTCCTACCACCTTTTCCTGAGTACGACGTATACGACAATCAAACAAATGCGTACACCGCCCTCCAATGCCAGCTAAAGAACTGGCTGCTTCTGTGAAGGCTGAGTATCAACCCAATGATCGCATCTCTTTGGGAATCGGCTTGCCACTCACCAAACTCAGCGTGCTTACGTAGCCTTACGAATGGTGGTGCCATTCGGTGCTATGCCAAAAGGCCTTGACGCAGCATCCACTACCCCTGACGGTTTCATGATTCGTATCAAGCTACACTGCGACAACTTCGAAGGCCTCAGCCCGCTTGAGAGCAACGCTGAAGCTGGGGAATTCGACGAAGCCGAGTATGTCTCCATCAAGCACATCACCACTCTCAAAGACCGAGAATTCAAGGACTTGCCCTCTATTGTGAAGCGATCTAAGATTTACAGAGAGAGCCCCAACGATGTAATGTATTGGAAGATGAAGACAACGAACCTCCACACTTCCCAAGTCGAAAATCTCCGCAACGAACTGATCTACCCTACTAAGAACAATCAGCGGGCAGTCAGTTTCTTCCGGAACCTCTTCGATCTTGAAGGATTCAGCTTGCCAGTATACATCGCAGATCATATCAGTGGCCTAACCTCCGCTATGACCGAATGTTTCCGCCAAATGCGATTGGAGCTATACAAAGGAAATCCATTTCGAGGTTTGCTTACCCAGAACTTCTTCACCAACCCGACCACCCCTACTCTAGATTCAGGCTCAAGCTTCAAATCAGCTGAAAACCGTTCAATTTTGAACACTACAAAGCAACGATGTTATACCGATACAGAGAACATGGGCACACGTCTGGCAATGGGTTTGAAGCAAGAACTTGAACAGCAAGAACGAAAGGTGATCATCCTCAACGGTACGGTTTGTGTTCCTCGAGCTATGAAGTTCATCGGCGACCTAGCGTACTTGGTCTACTTCCTCCTTCCAGGAAACAGTAATATCAGACTTGATATCGGCAAGCATTTCAAGGTCGATCTACATATCAATAAACCAATCTGCTCTAAGGAATAGGGTATGATCATTCTCGAACCCTTCGACTGGATGGTTCAAATAGAAATAGGTGGTATAATAACCCGATCCCTTGAAGATCTACCTCCTAACGCTACCCCTGAACAAAAGCAACAACTCCGCAAGCTGATAGCTGCTCGTATCCCTGCCATAAAAACCATGCCCCTCACTGCCGAAGCATGCCGAACTGCACTCGATGAGATCACTCCGTTCCAAGTAGTCCTTACTTACAACTATAGTGAGCGACATGAAAAACGACTTATCGACGGCCTCAACAACTTCATTCATGGTTCTCGCCGCAACCCTAGTCTTCAGAAGACAGGTGGTGCTGATCGAGTTGACTCTGAAGATATAGATGCATGGGCTAGAACCCTACTAATGCTGAATTGCTACCAATACAACACCGAGGACCTCATCGGCGAAGATGGAGCAGCAATCTTCCAATCATTCAACGAGGAGGATCAGCTTGATACCATCAAATATCTCCAATCGGCGCCAGTAAACCACGCGGGTCGCACGGTAGCGGCTGTGACAGGCTACCCGGGTACAGGCAAAACTGCGCTCATCAGCCATCTTATCGTCGCTATGCTTCGAAAAGAACCCGGTGCACCTCTGTTGGTCACAGCTTCTGCTAACCAACCGTGTGACGTCATCGCGAAAGCCATAGTCAAGGCTCTTCGTGCTACTGGCGAACGATTCCCGAACCTGAAGGAGTGGTGTGACAGCAAAGTCATCATGCGCCAATATGCCGACATCACCGAGAACGCTTAACTGGTAGGTAGAGCCGATTGTCAGCCAAAGAAAGTGTTTGACGACGAACCATACGAGTCTGACAACCAAGGAGCTCCACCTGCTGCAGCTGCTCGAGCTGAAGCATCAACTACAGCTCCATCCGCTTCTGTCTCTGGTCCTGCCCCCGAAGGTTCCCAAGCTGGCCCTCTCGACTCAGACGAGGACAGCGACGAGGATGAGCATAGCACTACCAAGAACAAGAAGAAGAAGGCTAAATCTCGTGCAGCTCGTCGTTGGGACAAGAGTCGAACATATCAAGTTGGTCTTACTAAGGCCATGGTAGGTAAGGTAGTAGTTGAGGATGAGTCAGCGATCATTCTGTCCGAAGAAGATCTGATCGGAAACTTCGACGATCTTGAAATCCGAAGCGGACTTCTCCCATCCGGCGCCCTTAATCTCAATGACCTGCACATTCGAGAACTTTCCAAGACCCCGGTAGCAAATGCTATGATCCTTTCCATCAACCGTCAAATGACCCCCGGTGACAACAACATCCGCGACGCCCGTTACAGACTCCCTGGTCAAAGCATTGCGGCTAGAGCATTGGACTTTCTCAGAATCAGACCGGAGTTGGTTGATGTTCTCCGCATGTTCACCCGGTACGAGGAAGAAGGAGCGGCACGAATGGAACCAGCAGATATTCATACGCTCAAGAAAGCAGGCCTTCCTTATGCTTTACGTCTTGCCAAACAGACCGCTGACGTCATCATCATGACCCCATCCCAAACCGGCACTCGTCTGTTCACTAAACTATACGGTAAAGTTCACGCTGTTATCATGGATGAAGCTGGTCTTATGGATCTCCCCTCTGCTATCCTTCCCCTCATGCAAACCGATACTAGCAGACTCGTACTGGTTGGTGACGACAAACAATTGAACCCCAACGTTCAACGTATCACTGGCCCGCAAGGATGTACTCCCGAGCTAGAACAAAACATTCTAACCTACTTCCGCACTGCTCAATGGCCCATCGCTATGTTGTACCGTCAACGCCGTGGATACCCCGGCATCATGGACATCCCCTCGGCACTTTTCTATGGCTCACGATTGATCGACTCTGAGAAGGTTGGAGATCTTACACGTTTCCCTTTGTACCCTCATATAGTGAAAGGCTTCAAGGCTATCTTTCCAATCTTCGCTATCACAACCCCTTACCTTTACATCGAAGCTGTCGGCATGCCAGAGGTTATAGATGACATCACAAAATCCTGGATGAACTTATCTTCAGCAGCTGTCATTCTGAACATCATTGAGGAATTGGTTAACATCCAAAGCATCCCTGCCAACCAAATCGGCCTCATCACCCATTACACTGCGCAAATCAAGATCTACCGCCATGCGTTCAGCCGACTGAATAAGGAGCATCCAGGTCAAGGGTTCGATCAGATCAAAGTCCACTCTACCGACTCGATCCAAGGTGATTCGACCCCAATCGTATTCTCCGACCCGGTCCGCACCCAGAGTGTAGGTTTTACTAACAACCCCGGTCGAAACTCTGTTATGCACACTCGAGCAGAGACCTTCTATGTTTGTGTAGGCAACACTCACAACCTCGAGCTAGCTAATGGTTCCCCTTCTAACATCACTAACGCTTTCTCTGCCGCTAAGAAGCGCAATGCTTGCATCCGTATCACACCGGCCATGGACAACTATGCAGCCTTGTTCTCCTATCAACATGTTCACGCAAGAGTTAAAGCAACTGATGCTAATATCCGCAGGTGCCGATCCAGTAGATGCTATTGAGGCCGACGAGTTCGATGTCGAGACTAGACGGGAGGACGAATCTGCTCAAGACAACGCTGGACGCAATTGAGGAGTTTTGACGGAACCTGTTCAAGCCAACGTAGGCAACTTGTGGGGATGAATTGGGAATGGTATAGACGGGAGGTTAGGAGGAGATAAAGCATTGCTAAGAGGATAGTGATTGAATAAGCTGGGGGTGCCTGTGAGGCAGGAATAAGAACACGTGATCCTGATTAGTCATAACTCCACTTTAGCTAGTATTTACATTCAATAAAAGACCCATTCCCACTTTTTCAATGCTGCCAGATCGTATGTAAGCGGCACTTACCGCTTTCGGGATAAGTCGGCGAAATCTTTTCCCGAAAAAGCTGAAGCATGTGATTTGCCGATAAGCACCTCTACCGCTATCTTTGCAACAACACCCAACAACTTTCTTCTCCCAACTTTTCTCTCTTTCCTTTTCATCTCATTATTTCTTCTTCTTGGCCTCTTGATTGATGAGATAGATTCTTATTGACATATGCAACATATATATCTTCATTTATTCATTTCTAATTTTCCGTAATTTCACAGACTTCCATTTCATGGGCCTCGGTCCAATTAAGCCCACATTCCCGAATCGTCATATATACGACTTTTGGAATCTTTCAACCACAATCGAAAATCAATCAATCAATCAATCACACAAAAAACTCAACTAATAGCGTCGCCAAAATGACAGACAACCTTTGTGGTCCATCCAATGCTTTACAGAATTTTCAAAAGCATTCAAATGTTGATCGTACCTTGCAACAAGATCGTTCAGTTGGAAGAGCTCCATCTTCGCAAGTATGTACCATTCAAAATCCCCAAGCTTCTAGTGGCGGAACATTACCTTCCGATATATATTGACAACGTGTTAGGGATTCAGGGCTTCCTCCGCCCAGAATGCAGGTCAGCTAGATGCTGAATTCGCAGCTTTCCAAGTTGGTCATCAATCACTTAGTCCCTCTCCCTTGGTCCAAAACTTCTCTCCTCGACAATTCCAAACCCCTTCTCCTCATTCCTTTCAAAATGGACCTTCACAAAATCCTGCAGGTCAAGGATGGGCTACTGATTTTCAGAATCTGAATATCTCCGGTCCTCAGGCGCAATTTCAACAACAAGCGTTACATCAAACACACCAAGCGCAAATGGGAGGAGGATGGCATCAGGAGTTTGCGCAAAATTATGGAGGTTTAGGATCGATTGTGAAAGGAAAACAACCTGCTATGGGAATGAATGGTCCTTCGATGATGAATGCTGGATACAGTCCACTACCTAGAGTTCTTATGCAACAAAATCAAATCATGTCCACAGGACCATTAACGGCGCAACACAATGAAGTTTTTGATGATGCAGCATTTGCTAGAGCTTTCGATGAAGCAGCTAATGCAGCAGAATTGGAGAGAGAGCGAGAGAAAGAGCAAGAATTGGAAATTACGAAAGCTCAAACCGAGGGGGCGGTTGTTTTGGAACAAGTAAAGACCGACCAAAATGCAGAGTTTGAACGCGATCGAGCGGCAAATAATCTCCTCAACCAAGCCCCCCTCGGTGCAGATACCATTCAGGATCCTGCAACTGCAGCACCAGAACAAAACACACATATACCAGATGCTCTATCACGTACCGCTGGCGAGCTTCTACACAGAGTTAGCAATGACCAAAGCGATAAGTTTCAGAATAGTCAATTTCTGGAATTCATGCGACAGTTCCGCGATAGGGAGGTTACAGTTGAGGGGGATAAAGTGGTAGATACAGCCAAGGCTAAACAGGGTGTTTATGAGAGTGGAAATGAAGGAGAATCTCATTATGTGGTTGGAGCACCTGGAGCATAGTAATTTCAACTGATCCTCTCTCTGTGGACTTCTATGGCTAGAATCCAAATCTTGATGATTTTGACTGATGACTGGAAACACGAACTCTCTCTAATTCCACAGGCCCCACCAAGCCATAAATCGAATGGAAAGAAACGCCCTCCATGGCAAGTTTAGACATTTACGACGGAATTAGAGATATTGTGCTGTTGACGTAAGTCGAAGCGGGCTCTTCAAAGCAGGCTTTGGTCTACAGTAGAATCGCGTGTATTTCAACCTCTTCATCCCTTTCAACTCGAATTATCAAGAGTAGTTGAAGCCTTGTATACATACATATTCTCCCAATGCCGTTATCGATAAACCAGATTTTTCGATCGCGATCTTCTATCCTCATGGCTTAAATCCTCCCTCCTTCCTTAAAACCTTGTACCGGTCGGTAACTTGTTATCTGCAAGCCTTGCGTCCGTTCAACACTTATGCGATGCATCACTTCCATCACCCATCATTCGTGCATCTATCTAATGATCTTGTCGATTCGCGAGGCCTCATGGATGAACAGACGGATGGATTTGTGGAAGGGCGAATTGGGGAAAGTTCAAGGGGGCCTATTGCTTTCAAGGTTTGAGTAAACTGCGAAAGTCCAGCATGGGATATTGGCCCTGAGAGCCGGAGACCATTCATTGTCAAGCTGGGTACGCACAGAGACTACAGGAAGAAATACCGAATATGGTCATCCAGGAAGCTATTCGCATAGAGAGGCCATGAGATTGAGCCACCTGCTGAGGAGTTGAACCAAGATCATATTTTCCACCGCGCGAGAAAGTTTGCGTCACATCGTTGGCAGCTGCGAGGGCTGCTCTTATCCCAAGGCCCCAACTGACTGATCCGCACAGAGCATCGGAGCATCCACCATCAGCTATTCTTATATTGTGATCATCGTCTATACCTGGGCTTTGTTTTGATTCGAGAAAGTCTCCGCAGTTTGACTTCCAATATAAGGGTTGGCTTTCGCCCCTCATACCGACTTGCGAAGTATCTAAATGTGGGAGACCTCAGTAGGCCTATTGTACTCTCGTGCCATCATATCATTGGATTTTGCAAATACAAAGGCAAGAATGATGCCGGCAAAGTAATATCTTACGTAGCGAAATACACAACCCGGTCCATTGAAAGGGTCTTTTTTGTTCATTTGACCAAATTATGGCAGATCCAAGCGAGTCAGGATACTTGATCTTCAACATGATATTTCTTTTACATCTTGTCTGACAGTCAGATGTCCTTGGCACGAGTCAATATTCAACAACATCTAGTGGATGGACGCGGACCAAATTCCGGAAAAAGAAAGCAAACAGAAGTTCAAAGCAAGCTGGGAACAGCAGAAGTTCATTTGATGCTTGATTTGAACTTCACTCTTGAACGTCGATTGTTAAATCAGGGAATGTCGATTGTATGACCGAGTCAAGTGACGAAGTAATATAATGTCGATATATTTCTCCACATTTCAGCGGGAACTATTCACGATGATAGCTGGATCTGCAAGTGATACAGAGCTAAAAGATTAAGGGCATTAGTGTGCGTTATTGGATCCCTCGCTCCAGAGGATCAAAAATGGCAATCAATCTCAAGGGATTTTCATTCATCCGTCATGTTATAGCTTTAGAGGAACAAGGATATTCCCTCGTCCAATTACTTGCTCAAAGTATCTTCTAGGGAAGTGACTACTGCATGAACGGAACGTTCAAAGGGATCACATAGCCATGTTGCCCGTGCCCATCAATAATCATCTTGCGGATAAAAATAACAATAATGGGTTGATCAACGGCTCCTTCGCGTGCTGCCCCCCTTTATATCATTCTAATAGTTTGGGAGACCTCTTGTGTGTAGGGATACCACGTTCCTCCAATTTTAAGACATGTTAAAAGGCCAGATAGGACTCTCTAAATATGAGCTTGACTCTAACCCTTATGGTCCTCTTCTCCTCATTTTCACCATGCTTTGCTCGCTTGTCCCCTTATATTACATACTCGGCATGGCTGATATAGCTACTGCGCAACAATATAATACGAATGCAGAGGCTGCCTTCAAACAATTACAAACTTGGTACAATAGCAGTTCGGGTCTATGGGCTACTACAGGATGGTGGAATTCGGCTAACTGTTTGACCGTCATCGGAGACCTGGCTGCCGTCGATTCGAGTGTCAAGTCAACCATAACTGGTATCATGTCGAATACGTTTACGCAAGCTCAAAAGTATAACTTGCAAATGACCAAAGTAGTCATGGCGAACTACAATTACCTCGCTATCTACGGAGACTCTACCGCCACCATAAATGGCCTTGCCCTTGCGGGTGGTATCTCCGTACAAGCGGCAAGTACTGTGAATCCCAAGGGATTCCTGAACAATTACTATGATGACGAAGGCTGGTGGGCACTGGGTTGGATCCAAGCATATGATGTCACTGGAAACAGTGACTACTTAACTATGGCTGAGGATATCTTTGCCGATATGAAAAAGGCCAGCACCACACCCTGCTCAAATGGTGCATCGGGTATTTGGTGGGATAGGTCCAACACATACGTGAACGCCATCGCCAACGAGCTTTACCTGAGCGTGAGCGCCCACCTTGCAAATCGCGCGGCAGCAAGCGACAGAGCGAACTACCTGACCATTGCGAAAAATCAATGGAACTGGTTCCAAGGGACAGGCATGATCAATGCACAAGGTACCATCAACGACGGATTGACAAGCTCGTGCCAAAACAACGGAGGAACGGTCTGGAGCTACAACCAAGGCGTTATCCTCGGGGGCCTCGTTGAACTCTCCACCGCAACAGGCAACCCAACGTATCTCAACAGCGCAAACGCTATCGCCGCCGCGGCAATCACAGCCCTCTCCGACGCAAACGGCATCCTGCACGACCCGTGCGAGCCGGATTGTGGAGCAGATGGCTCGCAGTTCAAAGGCATCTTTGTGAGAAATCTTCAGAGGCTCCAGCGCGCATCGCCCACTTCGACGTACGCCACCTTTATCGCAAATAATGCAAAGAGCATCTGGGCGAATGATCGGGATTCGTCGAATAATGCTCTGAGTGTTAATTGGGCGGGCCCGTTTGTGCAGACGGCAAATGCAAGCACGCAGAGTTCGGCGATGGACGCTCTTGTGGCGGCGGCGGCGGCGCTTGGTGGTGCGGCGAGTGCGAGCGCGAAGGTGGAGGCGAGGAGATGGGTTGCGTGATGGGTGGGCACTAGGATGGGTCTTGGCGTAAGGATTTGGGGTGAGGGGTGAGGGGTGAGGGGTGAAAGGTGTGTGGGGTGAGGGGTTTGGGAGGAAGTATGGCATCATAAGAGCTTGCGGTAGATCACTATAGGGTAGGTAGGGGATTGGGAGACTCATGCTCGTACGTACTTTTGACGCGTGAGGGATACCATATTTTGTTAAGACCGGCTGTGTTATAATCTGATGTACGTTATCCACGACCAATCAGATTCACGCACCCATCATTCGCTTGTGGTATGTTTGAGGTCACGTGATCCAGTTCCAATCTTCTCACATATATAACTTTGAATTCTTCAGGCGTTCCTCAAACCACAAGTTTTTTTTTGCCCCCAGAATCCTCCATTTCAATCAGAGATATCCTTTAAATCCTATACCTATTATACAGATCAAGGTAATACTCCATTCACATTGATCTCTAGATCCATACGAAACCGGAATCACTCGTGGGTATATAGTTATATATCCAAGATACTAACTTCCACAATCTCTCTCTTGATCGAATCTCTCAACTTGAAGCTCCAAATCCCGCATCACATCTAAACTTTCAAGAGAACACAGAATCAGTGAAAGATAGCCCCAAATTGTCATTAGGGCATCTCACGCCCGCTTCCTATGGAATCCACTTCCCCTTCAAATCCTCATTCCCCTCTTTTCAACTTTCACTTGCATTTAATTTGATAATTCCCACATCACACTTAGTTTACTGAAAATGGGTATTTTCAAAATGTCTGCTCCTCCTGGTGATGCTGCTTCGGGTGATCCGGTGCCTCAAGATGCTGCAGAACAAGTCAACGACGCAGATGATGCAGAAACTCCCGCTAAGGTTCTCATCGAATCAAGCCCTCCGTACTGCCACTCAGTTCTTAGAGCCCAGAGTTCGTGAACCAAGTTTAATATCGAGAAGTAAGTTGGTCAATTTGTTTCTTTTCCTGATCATAGATGGCTAATACCTTTTTAGTTGTCTTTTGTCAAAAGGTCCAAGTTCGAGGCTTTGGCAATAACAAACATCCACAATACTTCATGCTCCGAGCTTCCATCCCCATTTATGCGATCAACGAGTACAATTTTGGGCTTGGAAGAGACAGGGACAATTTACCACAAGCAGTTCGAGATGCTCTCCCAGAGGACTGGGATTCCAAGGGCCTTGCTGTCATCTCCGTGACATGTAACTTCATTCACTTCATTGTACGTTCAAAGTACAGAGAGGATCAACGCACCTTCAGGCAAATCCATACTGGCTGGATCAGAGATAGAGCTCTAGACCCTTCCTACTTATGGATCCATGAGAGTCCTGTCAAACACCAGCTCGGCCTTGGCAACCTCCTATCCCCCATTCACCAACCTGGTTTCACCATTCCCGGTTTGGTCATTCCTCCTATGGAGTTTTGAGATAACAAACTTCATTATCATGTCCATAAGGTTTTTGATGGTGTTGTTGAGATTGTCATCACCCGACCACCTGATCCTAGATGGAAGGGCGCCAAGGAAATCCAACCTCGAGTCAACACTGTCATTCCAACTCATATTTCAAAGAAGCCCTATAAATACACACCCGCAGAGACTATACAAGATCCCCAGGCCCATTTGAGTAGTGTCCTCGTCACTAGAGATCGCAAGAGTCCCTTCAATGGCAAGCAATTGGTGCGGAACATTCTTGTTCCAAACTGGCAAGATTTCATTCGGCACATGAGCGATAGTCAAAAGGCTACCTTTGAGAGCTTAGAGATTGATCATGGCCTTGTCGTTATCAACGGTCTTGTTGCGTCTGGAAAACCCAATGCGGCTGTGATGGTATCAGTTTGTGCCATCCATAATCCCAATGCTGATCATTGCGTGTTACGGACCAGTTCAAGTGTTGATGCCATTGCGGAAGAATTTGAATAATTTATTCCAAGACCCGAGGGGGAAAACAGGGAGCAATTCCTTGTCATTCGGCCGATTTCGATGCAAACAGAGATGAATAACATGAAGGCACAAGTGGTAACACAGCCATTCAAATCCAATATTACATTTGATGACGTCATTGGATCCAATTTCCTTGGTGAGGCAGAGAAGCATTTGTACCAACTTGGTAAAGATGTCGAGGACTCTCGCAAGCGAGGCGACAAGAGACGAACTGGAAAGATCAAGACTCTAAAACTGACTCTTGCGTAGGCTATGTGAAAGGAACGAGTTGAAGACTAGTATTGAAAAAGATATTGACTCTGCAAGGATTTTATAAACTGTTTTGAAACTCTACAAAATGAATCTGTTGATCAGCTTTTTGATTTAAGAACATCAAGTTTAATCTCTTTGCTTTGATATATATATAAATAAAGATTCTCTATACTACAAGAATAAATCTCCGCGTCGTTTAAATTATGAAGAAATAATTGATCAATTAGTTTTCATATATATTTTTAATAAGAAAATATTAACTAATATTTTTATTTATTGTTATACCTTTCTTCATATATCTTGAAGTTTACATAACCACGATGACATTTATAATATTAGATTTAGACTGAATTATATATATATATATATATATATTAGATATATATTCATTTACTTACTCTTTGATATATATTCTAGTACTATAATCCTTATACATCAGATGAGATACACACATTCATTCATGCTAGCTCAACAATTTGTATATCAATCAATGTCTGCATCGGTCAAAATGAACCATCTACCAATTAATTCATTCGTACACCACATGTGTAAGAGTATGTCTCTAATTATACACTAGGATCTACCCAGTTAAGATATCATACAAGAATATATTTCTTCTTCTTCAAATCCTTCGATTCTTCCTCTTATATCATCACTACATAACCCTTCCCTACCCCCCAGTTACACATCGCAATAAAGCCAAGGGAATACAATCAACCAAGAACCCTTCACTCATCCAACGCATCCTCAACAACACAAATCCTAAATCCTTCAGCCTACAACAAGAACATAGCAGCTCCAGCAATGAGCGCAAGCAGATAGCCAGATTGGAAAGAGGTAGCGGCGCCAGTGTAGGATATGGAAGTAGTGGAGTTGCCAGTTGGTGCGGCTCCAGTGTTGGTTGGAGCAGTGCCGTGGTTTGTCTTACTGCTGCGGGTGCCATATGATTCGGTTTCGGTTTTGGTTGGGGCAGGCATGCCTTTTGTTTTATTGCCGTCGGGGCCATTTGGTTCGCATGGGTTGTTGGTTGGGGTAGCGGTATTGGTTGAGGCACCGGTGTTGGTTGGGGCACCGGTGTTGGTTGGGGTAGCGGTGTTGGTTGGGGTAGCGGTGTTGGTTGGGGCACCGGTGTTGGTTGGGGCAGGGTTGTTGCCTGGATCTGAGCCATATGAGCCGGATGAACCTGAACCTGAGCCATATGAACCTGAGACGGAACCTGACTCTGAGCCTGAGTCTGAGCCAGATGTGCCAGATGAGCCTGAGCTTGAACCTGAGTCTGAGCCGTCTGTGCCGGATGAGCTTGAACCATATGAGTCTAAGCGTGGTTTTAATCTATATGAGCCGGATGAACCTGAGCCTGAACCATATGTTCCGGATGAACCTGAGCTTGAACCTGAGCTTGAGCCGTATAAGCCGGATGAGCCTGAGCTTGAGCCATATGTGCCGGATGAACTTGAACCAGATGAGCCCGAGCTTGAACCTGAGCTTGAACCATATGTTCCGGATGAGCCTGAACTTGAGCCTGAGCTTGAACCTGAGTTTGAACCATATGTGCCCGATGAGCCTGAGTTTGAACCATATGTGCCCGATGAGCCTGAGCTTGAGCCATATGTGCCGGATGAACTTGAACCAGATGAGCCCGAGTTTGAACCTGAGCTTGAGCCGTATAAGCCGGATGAGCCTGAACTTGAGCCTGAGCTTGAACCTGAGTTTGAACCATATGTGCCCGATGAGCCTGAGCTTGAGCCATATGTGCCGGATGAACTTGAACCAGATGAGCCCGAGTTTGAACCCGAGCTTGAACCATATGTGCCGGATGAGCCTGAACTTGAGCCTGAGCCGTGACCGGGATCGGAATCACAGTTAGGGCAATTTTCAGCTGGTCCAGCCCCAGTTGGAGCTGGATCAGATGGAGGTGGATCAGTTAGACCTGAATCATTTGAAGCTGGACCGGTTGGAGCTGGACCGGTTGGAGCCGGACCCTTTGGAGCTGGACCGGTTGGGGTTGGACAACTAGCGTAAACCGTGACAGGTTTCTCTGGTGGGCATACAGGTTTGTTATGCGCAGGATTAGGATTAACGAACCAAACGATTGGATTGTCAATGATGACCGGCTCAATAACCCTAGTGATACGCGGCTTGCCTGACTTGGCACAACCGGTTTCGGTAGGGCCGAGATCGCCGGTCCTGGTGTAATCCTTTGTGACATATTGGGTGGTTTGAGTTGTAGGGGGAGAAGAAGTTGAGGGCGGGTCGACGCACGATCCGGTCAGGGAGAATTCCCGAGATTGGGCGTAGATGACATAGGTATTGGTGCCGTTGATGAAGTTGATTTGCCATCCGTAATTACTATTCACGCTGCAGGGAATGGTGATGTCGATACTCTTTTCATCTTGTGGAACATGCTGGGCGAGGGAGAGGAGGGTGGGAGGCCACTCTTTGAAGTTGACGAGATAGATGGAGAACTCGGAGGGGTCGGTGTCGACGGAGGACCAGGTCACCGTCGTGGTTTTACCCTTTTCGATGGTGGAGTTGAAGGCCGGAGTAAGAACTGCATAGGCGGAGGCCGTCGCCACCAAAGTGGCGACGGAAACGAGCTTGGAGAACATCAATGAGAATGGAAAGGACTGATTAAAGAAAATTGGAAAGAGTGTGGATTGGCAGAGCCTGTGATGATCCAAAAGAGTGTGGGTGGTGGATAAATCTTCCGGAGATAGTTGAATTCTTGAATTGAGAAAATATCTGGCGGAAGGAGGGAGAGGGTGGGTAGACGGGTAGCTTTTGTATGACTCTACCTCGAGATTCTGCGGCGCAGGTAATATGCAGGAAGGCTGGACGCTTGCCACACATGTTTGTGTAATTTCCTAATACCCTGATATCCTGGGCCTGCCCCATAGCACCAAGAATGGATGTCCAAATATAAGCCTCAGTCGAGTTGGTGATGGATATGAATGGATGGGCCGAATGATTAGGCAAGGATCGTACATCTGTACGGAATAGTTCGTAGACTCGACCATGTTCAACGGCAATATCACACAAGATGAAGATCGGCATGATGCTTGAAGATAAGGGCCAGGAAGAGGACGGGTTCGCACGTTCGTTTGCACGATACAAACGTGGCGGTCCAAGTTTGCACCTTGCAATCCCGAAATACAATCAGTATTTATAGTAAAACAAGATCATCAAGATGGATGTAGCAAATCTGTCGAGACCTTCCTCTCCATTGAGTCCACTACCTCCGCTTCCTCCTGTAGAGCCATCGACGTCTATTAGAGTTGAAATGGCTTGCGACCAACGGAACAGATCTAAGTCATGTCTATACAGTATTTGTAATGTTTGGAAAACGTCCTGATTGGCGTTCTCTTTTGACAATTTCCCAAACTGATAGTCTTGTAGAATTTATACAATCTTGAAGGATAATCGACGCATGTTGTAAAGGTTATTCTGGGAGAGTTTTTGAAAAAGCATATTGTAAAGATCTAATTTCAATCTTATCAAGGACAGCTTTCTACTTATCATCTAATAGATGAGTGAGTTATAATTGCTTGAGATAAGCAGTAAAGAAGATATGGAATGTTATTACAATTGCTTGAATCTATCAGAATACGCTACCAAACAATTATTGACACAAATCTCTTTGCAATAAAATCTGATTAGCCATGACAACTTGGTGGCTGTCGCAGGTTGTCGGCAACCTGCGATGCAGTAATGGAGGATCCAGCTAGACGATTACGCCATCATCTGTCAGATTTGACAGCTTCGTACAAGGAAACAATCCGATGCGATAAGACGGGTGACCGTTCAAGTTCAGGCCCAAGAAAAACCCAAGCGGTTTGAAACGTATGCAAATTGGATCATCGCGAGTTGCGTCTAATTTCCAAGCGTATCATCTTCATTAATCAACCCTACAATGAAGAAGTCAAAGGTCTCCCCGGGATGCAAGACGAAACAAATCCAAGAAAATCCTAATCCTCTTGATGAATTAACTTCAATCGAGGCGATGAAATCATACGAGTGCTCGAGAGTATAAGGAGAGAAGGAGATAAGGAAAATTGCCCACCAGCAAAAGCATATTGGATTTCCGTAGGGTTGCGTACGTATGGGGGTCCTGGTGGTCCCAGGAGAATGCCTGATCGACGCAGTTCGGGATATATTGTCTCTCGGAAAAGTCGTCTGGATCAGGGGACTCGGCCTTGTTGGTCCGGTGGTCGGGTAAAACTTCAAAAGGTAAGCGCACCCAATCCCTTGGTGGGTGGATCCAGCCGTTAGACGATCTAGAATGTCGTGGGCGTGAAAGCGGTGGGTATTCGAGGTCGAAGCTCGACTATTGATATCGATTAGGTAGGCAGGCACCTGGCGAATAGCGAAAGACGTCTTTAATTCGAAGGATTGTAAGATTAGATGGAATTGAAAGTAACACCCCTGAATATTGCATGTTGAGACCCAGGTGGAAGGAGCAGGATTATCAAGGTTAGAAGTACACGAACTGGCCAAGAACAGTAAAGTAATTTGGGGTATAAAAGTTCATGGCGCGGCTATTTTGATAATCCTCTCGCATCTTTTCCGAATCAAGTTATTCTCGGACACGCGGTTTACCCCTATATCGATATCGTTCATGTCCTATGAGCTCCCTACTCACCCATACCCAGGACGCAATCTAGACTAACCTATCCTATTGATGCTCTTGATAATATCACTTGCCCTCTCTGCAACAGCATACAATGTACTCGTCAAATGTCCACTAACCTGATGAGGCCAAATAGAAGCATCGACGACCCTCACATTACTCGTAAAATAAACCTTCATATTCGAGTCGACCACTCCCCCAGAGGTCCTCCCCTGCATCGAGCACGTCCCCACAGGATGGTTATTTGGCGAAACTACAAACAACACTCAGCCATTGCCATCACGCACGTTGGGGGGTTGGGAAGGGGATGATCTCGAGGCAGAGCGAGCTTACTTACATGTTGACGTGATCCACGCTTCCCACTGCGCATCGGTAGCATTTTTCGGCACGGCCGCATACCCGGGCGATAGCTCGGTGAATGCGCTGCCCCACTGTCCCGTGGCCCATAAGTGTCGCGTCCATTTCGCAATCGCGACTTGGACTTTGAGATCAAAATCGACGAGGAAGAAGTTGGGGTTGATGGCTGGCAATACGGCAGGGTCCGAGGAAGAAATATGGACGTTGCCGCGGGAGAATGGTAGGAGCACCCAGAATCCTGTGCCGAGATAGACACTGGGGCCTCGACCGACGGTGACCGTGTTGCCAAAGAAGACCTCGATATCGGGGACGTCTTGGTTGATGAGGTTATTTTGGATGGTCAGGAGAAAATTCATGGCCCCCGGTGAAATGGAACTATTGATGGCAGCAGAGATAGATGATGCCCAGGTACTGATGTTCGCAGCGGGTACACTGGGGAGAATTGAAGATAGTGGGGCGTAAGTCACGTATGGCACTGTTCCGTTGTATGTGGTGTTACCCTGATAGGCGAATAGGTTGTTGGGTTGATCTTGGAAATTTTCCCCTACGCCGGGGAGGATGATTTTGATGGGGATACCATATTTTTGCAAGATGCTAAACTTGTTAGCGAGACATCGCACACTCGTAGTGATTGTCGAAACGTACTTTGGGTTCCCAATACCAGAAAGTTCTAGTATAGCTGGTGATCTCAGTGTTCCAGCAGAAACAATGACTTCCCTTGTCGCATTTATAACCTCGATTTCTCCGTTCGAATTCAACACTTCTACACCACTCGCCGTATAGGTCGCTCCCAAGTTACTACCCCAAACAATCTTTCTGGCAGTAGTATTCAAAAACACATGCAGATTCGGTCTAGCCTGAATAGGATAATAATAAGCTCTGGCCGCGTCTTCTCTTACATTTTTGTCTCGATCCAGTGTAGACGGAGCCACCATATATCCAGTTAGATTTCCACCATTCATATCCTCATTCCTCCTCACTCCCAGAGTTTCCCATGCGCTCTCGACTTGAGAGAAAAGAGAGCCATTATTGAGATCATATGCATACCCAACCTTGAGAGGTCCAGTTTCTCCATGAAACTCTGAAATGTATGATGCACCCGCTGCTGTTTGAGCATGTGTCGGGATTGTAAAGCTCTCACTCTTCTTATAGTATGGAAAGAGAGAGGACCAATTCCAACCAGCATTACCTAGTTGTTGCTCCCACGCATCAATTTGTTGCGATGCGGCGCGTAAATATGTCATTCCTATCATCGTCAGCTCCATCCCTTGCGAGTCTTTCACCGATGAAATACCCACCATTAATTGTGCTGGTTCCACCCAAGGCCTTTCCCGCATTATATTTAAGCTTTCTGCCACCAGCATAGGTCTGACTGGTAGTATCATATTGCCAGTCAATCGACGTATTAACACCAAGTGCGAAGCCATCGACTCGACTGGCGTCTGTGTTGTTGATGACTGAGAGGCCGGCTTCGATTACAGCGACGCTTATATTGGAGATTTCTGATAGACGATTTGCAATCACGAGACCAGAGGTGCCACCACCGATGATTACAAAGTCATATGCAAGGGCAAGAGCGTAGTAAGAGGTAAGCGTGTAGCCTATAACGATCCGATGTAATAAGGAGCGGGCTGAAGAGCTTTGGGTCCGCAACATGATGGGCAATGTGCACTGTATATCTATATTGTTCTTCGGAGGGGGAACAGATTGAGATGTAAACAGAAATCGAAACAGAAATTTAAGAGAATCAATGTCGAAATTATATATTCTTCACGGGAGCCGGAACGATTCTCGACTTTCGTTCGCTGCTCGTATATTTTTGATGACTGCAGGTCGCACACGAACAGCTCACGTAAGTTTATCCATGTATTGCACATAATTGATATTGATCAGCTACGCCAATTTCATGGAGCCCTTTCAATACTCCTGATGGCTTTCTGTATGGATATCCGAAATAAAGCCTCACGACGATATTTATATTAAAAAGAATTAAAGGTAAGAAGATGACTCGACTGAATCAAGGTACAGACAGGTATTGTACGACCACGCGCTGCTCTTCTGCCTGATATCGATACAATAAAGCGCCGGTAAGATTTCAGACGCCAATCATTTTCCAAATCAGACCAGACCAAACGCCAAAGGGAATGCAAACAAACATGAAACGCTAGTGTATGCGATTCGATCCTTGAAATCCTCGAAATCCTCGAACTTCAAGAAAATCACAAGAGCCACACAATACTACCTCGTCCCTAGACTTTGTAGTATGTAATCCTACCGTACTTATCCTCGAAAGGTCTCTCGTTTGCAAAACATAAAATTCCACGAGAGCGGGAGTGTTTCGTGTCTACACCACCCTCCCTCGCCCACTTCTTCTCCATCTCCTCTCTATGCTTACTTTTTGCCTTTCCATCTCGAATGCGCATCTTCTCAAAGAAAACATAGGAAGCATAGTATACAGAACTAGTATTTCCCGCGGTCGCGCCCTTCTTGCCCAAGAAATCGCTCAAAACTTTAGATGCAATGTTTTTCTCCTCGGGATAGGTCTTTGCAATCTCACGGAGGAAAGCAGCCTGAGTAACACCGGGTGTGCGAAGGAAAGCAGATATCTTCTTGCGGGTTTCGTCACAACTATCGTAGATGGGGACGGAGGTGGTCGATTCTCCATCGAGCTCAATGGCGGAGACGTCTAACTTGTTTTCTACCATGGCTTTGCTGACCTTCGCCTTCTTGGGGGGTTTTACACCTTGTAGCCTATCTTCTATCAGTACCAAGGCTTTCAAGTTCACGTATTGGTCTTCGGAGTAACCCACTCTCTCTTTTTGAAGAACGCAAACGCGTTGTAGTAGACATTGCTCTTGTCGCCTTTGTATTTCCCAGTTTGGCCCATGAAAGACCCATAGCTTCCACGATTGACGCCGATGTTCTTCTGGAACTCCGTGACTTTCATCTCGCCTTTCTCAAGGAAAGAGCGAATCTTGCGACGGATCTGATCACAATTTTGATCGACCATATGAAGTCTCTCGTCATCGCTCTCAACTTCTGGCAAAGCTTGAGATTCTTCGAATTCGGTCTCAGAAGCTTTGCGTTTGTTGGCCATAGCTGGCTTCTATTCGAGAGGGGGGGGAGAAGAGATGTAATCACAGATGGTAGTGATATTGCTGTCTGCAAAAGCTAACGGTTGATAAATTACCTGGTGTTTGCGTGGAAACGCGTGGATGCGTATAGAAGCGAAGATCTACGGATAGTCATGTGACTATTTTTATGTAAGCCAAGCGGCGCAGCCAACAAGCCATTATTTCATCATAAATGAGAAGCTCATACCGTGAGATAACCTCATATTGATCAACACGTTCTGATGCAACAAGCGGTTAGTTCATGGGCGACCCCGCACTCATCTTACATTACATGGCAGCTGTATAGATACAGCTTTCTATTGACTAGATAGCTCTGGTGCCGGCCAGTTTTCAAGACTTCTTGGGGAAAGACTTCATGTAGCCTACTCGTTGACTCAATCACTAGTTGAATTACGTCAGGAAGCTATAACATCACATCATGACGGTCGTTCCTGTTGTCTAATTATGGCTGACGTTGACGATGTATTCAAGAAAGAATTACCGCGGCATGTCATATTAAAGGGCCTTACTAAGTTTTCTTCCTAGCAACCTTAAGGTGAGTGACAAAGGTTAAACATTCATTTTGCGGGTTAGACACGTGGATGTTTAACCTTTGTCCGGGGGAGGAGTAGCAAGGTAGGTAGCAAAACCTTAGTTTTTGATTTCGTTTTTACTCTATATGCCGCTCTTCCGGCCCCCCTCTCTTGTATATTGATCAGACCTTATTAATGTTTCTAATGGCTTGCTTGTCATCTAAATATGTTACCCCTCAACTTGATAGATCAGTTTAATAATCTACACTGTATGATACTGTGTTTTGACATCATAGGCACCGACCTATGATAAGAGCCGACATGAATAATAGATTACATTTTCTAGGATCCAATGCTTTTCAAGGTATAGACAGGACCCTTTCTGAGCTTAATCGTGAGGGTATAATTAATGTAGATAGACAGATATATTAACCTAACCGGCAAAAGGAGGCCTGAGATTAGCGAAGATCGGGAAAAGGCTTGGCAAGAGCCAGGCTCTGATCCGATTGGAGTAAAGTAAGTATACGCTTTTATGTACAGAGTTATTGCATTTTTTGATTTATGAAAGTTTGAATATCTAGATCTATATATAAAAATCCATGATTACTTATTGCTTATTGCTAATACCCTTCAGAAGGTCTGGCCTCACGGGCCTGGATTTGATTCATCATCATCTGTTGATCTATTGTCATCATGCCATCACCCTCTCGCTGAATATTCTGCGCGGTGCACCGGGGTGTGAGCTGAATATGCCGATCTTAGCCACCATCTCTCCGACAATCTCTTCCCGAGCTCTCCTCTCCCAAGCTATCCATGAAAGGGCTGCTTTTTGGCTTCGTATATTGGCTAATCGTACTTTCAAAGTCCTAGATCACATGCATACCATCTATGTGGCTGTGATAGATCAGACTTAAGTATGCCCTAAAGTTACAGCTTGGGCACGAAGTAGCGTAGAAACGTATTCCACAGCATGATGGCGACATCTTTCGGTGCATGCCCATCAACAGAAGATCCTACCCAAAGAAGATACAATGCATACAGCCGCAGAGATAGACTACTCTAGGGGAGGCACAATATGTGTTAGAAATGACGAATCTGTCCGTGGACTGATGTCGACACGGGAGTCTGAAGTAGGAAGATTTTCTATATATATCTCTCTCTTCCTCCTCCCAAGGACTAATATTCACCAACATCCACGAACTCTGCATTCATTACCAACAAATCAGTAACTTCATACTCAAAACTCTTCAAGTCGTGAAATATCCTCCCACCATATCATTATCATTACATCATCATGCCCTCCCACCTCAGCTCAGAACTTGCCGTCGTCTCCATCGGCAACGACATCCACCTCTTCTACCAAAACGATCAAAAAATACTCGAAACTCGCTATACCAACGGCCAAGCCTGGGCTCAAGATGAGACTCCCGTGGCCACGGATGGAAAGTCTGCCGGTTCCGCCATCACCGCCTACTACGTAGACAAGGATGCCAACTTTTCAAATGCGCACACGGTACGTACGACTTGATCGCTGAAATCATGCCATCCACGCTTCTCCTAATCCATCCTGCAGATTCACGTCCTCTACATCAACTCATCCGATCAGCTCGTCGAGAGAGTCAAGAAACTGTCTTCCGGCGCGTGGGAAAGCGTCACGCTGGAAGATGCCGTCAAGAACGGGCCCGAGCCCAACTCCCGCCTTGCGGGCGGCGCGTACAATTTCGATGGCGGATGGAACCCCGAGGGCTCGCAGTGGGCTTACTATACCACGTTCGTTTGGAGCTCCTCTCCTCTCCTCCCATCCCATCCCATCCATGCCCTCCCGCCCTTCCACCCGTGAAACTCCCTCCCACTAACGCAAACATCACAGTCGCGATCCCACCGACGCAAGAGAAGGCATCACCGAGATTCGCCGCACCCCGAGCGGAGCCTGGCGGACAGAGAGTGTCCTCCCCCAAAATTGGGGACAGATCCTGCTCGCGTCCTCGCTCGCCGTCACCATCGTGAAGGGGGAAATCCAGCTATTTTTCCAAACCCACGATTTGGATATCTCTCTGTACAAGAACACCGGGCATCAGTGGACGGGTAAATCTGCTCCCTCCCTCCCTCCTCTTTCCCCTTCGCACCACGCACGCTTGGTGGAGTGCTGACTGATGAGATATGCAGACAGAGGGAAAGTCATCGATGGTTCGCTCGTCGCGGCCAACACGGCCCTTGCCGCTACCAAGACTGCAGATGGCAAAACGCACATCTTCTACGCGTCGAGGGGTAGCCCGTCAAAGATCATCCATAGTGTGGATGGCGGGACGGAAGAAGTTGTAAACTTCTACCCTGGAAGTAAGATTGGTGCGACGAGCAGTGGAAATCAGGTGTCGACGTTCTACCGAAGCTTGAATCCCGTGGGGAATGTAGAGGAGAGGAAGAATGAGAAGGGATCGTGGGGAGCTGCGGCTACGGTTATCACGGAGTAGATTCGCCAACCGAGATGGATTGAGAGATATTAACACGTGAACATTCCTTTGAACTGCATTTTGCCTACTTTTACTTTTACTTTTCCTTGGATCTTAATTAAACTACAAGTACGTACTTTCACGCCCACCAAAAACCTCAATATATATAACCTTAACCTTAACCCTAAGAATATCTATCCATCCTTTAGGGTTAGGGTTATATCATTGATATAAGACCCAGACTCTAAAGATAAATAATTCTTACTCTATAATGATATAATATCCTTCAAAAATAAGCAATAAGCATGATTACAATAAACATATCCTCACTCTGTAATTTATAAAGTCCCCTCCCCCCCCAAACCCCTATCCGCATATTATTATATAAATTCACGTGACAATTACATTACAGAGTAACACAACGAAATGAAACCCTACCCTACCCTATCGGAACGAGCCCGGCCTAGCCGATCCTTGATATACATAAGCATATAAAGGTAAAATATCTCGATAATATTCTTATTTTTTCGGCGTTACAAAAATAACAACAGCAGCGGATTCTTTATATAGATAGATGTATTATCGACGTTTTGCTGTACTGTGCTGTGCTGTACTGAGAAACGAGAGAAGAGAGATGGGTATACATATACACACATACATATACAGCAAGCCAGCTATACTTCAAAATTGGCCCCTAACTTGAACCCTCCCTTCCTTCTTTTACATTTCCTGCTCTACCAACTACTCTAACTCTTCCTCTTCCTCTTCCTCTTCCAAGTTCTCACCACTAGTAAAAATAAGAATAAAACCAAGACATGATTATCATATATAACAATCAGCGAAATAAGTTCCAGCTACATAGCTGTTCCTAAACCCAAAACGAAAACTCCAATGTTCATCTCATGTTTACATTTTTTTGGTTCCCCTAAATAATGTAAATCAATCAATCAAGATTTTCATAATCCCTATCTATAGTACTCGTAGATCAATCAATCCAATGCTCGGTAAAACAAAATCAAGAATTTTTCAGCATCTGCAACAAACTCTTTTAATATAATGCTTAACCGGTTCTCCAAAAAACTCACTGTCTTATTGTTTCCTGGCAAAATCCTAGATGGAATGAAGAAGTTACACACGGGGAACGTGGCTGCATATAGCTATTGTAGCCAGAAATGACAGGGTTGTGAGAAGGACATTTGGGAGAGACAAGAAAGTAAGATGCGAAAGTAAAAATAAAAATACACAACTATAAAAATTCAGATGTGCAACAAAAAAAAGAAAAGAAAAAAAATGAAACTATAAAACAGAAGCGATGCAAGAAGAACTTCTTAGGTATGCGTAGAGGTTTTTTTCGTCCATCCTCTGATCTCGCGAAGAAGAGCAAGCCATCTAACCACCCAAATCCAATCGGATTGATCAGACCCGCTACTCATCTTCACCCACCCCTCTCCCTCCAATACAACTCCAAACTATAACTGCGGGGGATGTAAATAACGATGACGTCGTACCGACCGATGCAAGCCCCCTTGGGGCTCTGCAGGTGATATCCTAGGTGCGAGGTGTGACGGCATGTAACGGGTGTCCACGGGAGTTTGAGGATGGAGATTGGAGTTGGCCTCATATCATGATACCCAGTGGATTCGTTATGCAGCTCGCGAGGCGGGCATGGTTGTTTCGGAGAATGGGGTTTGCATGAGAGAGATCTGGATTGGGGCCATGACGAAGGATGTTGGGGTATAAAGATGTGTGAAGGATGGAAGAGCAAATAGGATCGAGAAGGGACTGTGTATGAAATATTCAAGTGACAGCAAGCCAAGGACGATCATTTCTGTAGCTGGGCTTGCGAGTCTATTTTTTGATCATGAATGTATTGGTGGTGACCGTTCCCCGGATTCACTCCATCTGCTTTTTCAAACAGTGATCCCAGAAGTTCAGCCCATCATGCAATGTGATTGGGCTGAAATACTTTGCCAATGTTGGTACCTGGATACTTGGTACTTTGTTTCAAATATATTATATTGTCCATCGCCGAGGCATATCCACGTCACGTCGAGAGGTCTAGATTTAGATCTCGACCATAGAAATTTTATTGAGGGTTTCCGAAAGCCGGAGGGGAGGAGGACGAATAATGAAGTTCACGCTTGAGAATCTCATCATCTGCTCGCACGTGAAGACTTCCCCAACGGCATCTCGATTACCGATGTATGCCCTTGTCCTGCATCTTCTGCATTTTTATCTAATGGTGGTGGAAAGAAGGGATAGGCATGATACGACGAAGCCACGATATCCCAGCATGTATGGGAAGAAAAATCCTTGCCAGACTTCTAGAAGGATTAATAGAGTTCTTGACAACGGATGGTTCACGAGCTTTCAAGGGCGCATGGATAGCTCGACAAGAAAACTCCGAGGCACCGCGGCCGGGAGCTCTTCCGGCTGCTAAAAGCTTTCAAGTTTCCACACGTCATTCCGTCCCCGCCCAGGTCAGCTTGAAAAGAAATTCATTTGCGGTCTCCACTTGGTCTGGGTCGTTCCCATGCCATTATTTACTTGAGGCTTAGGGCTAGGGCTAGGGTTATTGTATGAAGAGCTCGTAGATTAAGATGATTGAGGCGGAGAATAAAAGGCAATTACCGGCCCTTGGCAGATGGAAGTGCGCTGTCGGGACCATGAGGTAGGCAATCTGATATAGAAGCTTGGTCTGGCCCTGGGAGTGGAGGGATCGCATATCAATTGCTCCCTCGCTCGCAGTCGTTGTTTCACCCGAAAAGCATAAAACGTCAGACACGGGAAGAAGGAATCGCACCAAACGGCCAAACCGGCCAAAAGAAACAGAAGAGCCGGTGGCTTGGAGACTCAAGTGGGCCATGACTTGCATCGTCCTGGAATGGAAGGAAGGAAGGCAGTTTCAAGGGTACTTTGGAGTTTTATACGAATCTCTCTCGATACAAAAGACATTGGAGAGCTTCTGCATCCGGCTTAGCGCCAGGTACCTTCATCTTTTGATTAGCTCGCGGGTGAAACCTTGGGCATGCAGCCAAGGCTGGCCTTCATTAGATTGCGGCCCCCAACAAGAAAAGAATGGGCGATTTAAGAGATCTGGAAGAAAAGTAACCGGCACCGTCAATGAAGATATCCTGTCCCCCAGCCAATGGCATGCGAACGAAGGCTCTAGGCGCGCCGTTCCCTCTCAACTGCAGAAACGCGTGTTCCAAGGGTCGGATGGGCACCTTTCATAGGCTGAGAAAAGACATACGCTTGCCACAACCTTGGAACTGCTTGAGGGCAACCTTCCTTCCTCGTCTCTGCCTCCCCCTTTTAATCGGATGCGTATGAGCGTGTCACCGTTGGAAATGAGCGTGTCCGATGTGGATATAGCATTTGCACGCGGGAGGGAGGGTGGCATCAGAAATGGAACGGGCCACGAATAATACCTGGCACGGTTCGATACCCCTAACCCTACCCCAGCACATAACCTTACAATAATCCCTTCGCAAGGAGTGACGATTCGAGTATATCTGCGCAGATTTCCGCTCGATTTTGCCACATTTACCGCATTTTACCACGTTTTAGTTCCTGTTAGTAAAACCCAATTACCTTAATTATCACAACGTCAACATTGAGGGGAAGGGGAAGCACGAAACTCTCTTTTTTCCCCATACCCTTGAATCAATCAATCACTCTCATTTTATTTTATTCACCTACCTTACGCGCATAGACAAAACGCTCTCATCTCATCTCATTCCTCCTCTCCTCTCCTCTCCTCTTCACCTCCACTTCTACGCCCACGCTCGTTACCTTTCTCATTTGCGCCTTCAGGAAACGTTGGAAACGTCAAGAGAAGCCGCGTCGAGTTGGGCTGAGACGGACGGACGGATTATACGAGACGATATCCATCGGCATCATAACGGACTAGCTTGTTCTACCACACCCTTCGTACGACAGCTAGCCCTCGAACGGTTTCCCGAAAGCCCATCCCGCATCCGAGCTTGACTTTCGAAACATCAGCTAAAACTCGACGTTCCTTTTTTGTTGCATCCCTGAAGCATCATTCATCCTCTTCTTTTACTTCGATACAAAGATTGTGCAGGCCACTCACTCACTCACTCACTCACTCACTCACTCACTCACTCACTCGATTGATTGATTGACGGGGAAGCCATCGATAGATCACATCAGATCAGATTCCTACGCAACACAATCTATGCACCGAGAGCCGAATTCCATTCCTCAGCGATCCCGAAACGCCCCAAATACATCATTCATTTCAAATCCGAGGCACAGCTTCCGTTAAGATCCCTCCGTCCGAGTGCTTTTAAAATTGATGCTTGAATTGCTCGCTCTTTTTTCTGTGGGCTCACACACTTCTTCCGTGCGTAGTTCACCCCAAATTCCCTTGCCTCAAACCATCCACAAACCTTCAAAGCTAACTAATGCTTGTATGCCACATAGCTTATTTCCCCAAATCTCACGCAGTTGGGCCCTTCATCCCGAGTCACTTTGTTGCCATCCGATCTCTTGACAGAGACGGCCTTTCACTCAACAATTGAAACCGAGGTTTGGGAAACTTTCCCTCTGGGTTTTACTTGCGTGCGACTTGGGCAAAGGAATTTTTGATTGGGTTTATACGTTCATTTAATCATACGTAGTGTGGGAGGCTGAGAATCATGTTTCGAAGTCGCAAGAAGAAGGATGCCAAGGACGCTGCAGAAGGGGTAGGGCGAGGATCTAGCGATATCGAACACACAACGACCACCAAGCCATCAAAATCTTTCAGACTTGGGAAGAAGAAGGAAGAACCGGAACCCAGGTTTGAATTGGACCTTGAGAATGCTCTACCACCATCGGATGACTTTCGAACAAGTCTGTTGATGAATGGATTGTCGGCTCGGTTTTCCATGTTGCGGGAACAGGATGATCCAAGTTCGAAAATTGGCAAAGCTAGTGATGATAGTGTGTTGTTTCCCAATCGATCTTCGAAATTGGAATTTCAAGGACAAGGCCTCTCTGATATCGCAGAAGTATCATCCATCCATGGATCAACTCGACGACCATTCGCCTTGGCCCAGGCTGATTCATATGGAGATGGATATGGAACGGACGATGAATCTATACACACCGGTAGTATTATGAGCCGACCAAAACCAGGCGAAGGCAATGTTCTTTTTGGTGGTCGTCAAAAGATTTACAAAATTTCCGCGGGGTCGAAGAGTTCCACTGATGGGCTTGGATTGGGAGGTCGTGTATTGTATGACAATGATGTGACTCAATCGGCCTTCCAAAAATTACGAGAAAAAGAAAAGGAACAACAGTGGGAAGGGCGTAATGAGGATGAGGATCACAACGCAGATATTTCGACGTCAGAGTTCTCGAGGCCTGGTTCTCCATCGCTGACTGGATACAATCGAAATCGGGAAACGTCATCTACTACCTCCTCTGGACCAGTGAATACTAGAATATCTACAGCTGCAACATCTGTCACTTCGCAACGCACCCCATCTTTGAGCGGATCTCACACACCTGTTTCGGCAGGAGGCCCTGTATCAAATTCTGGCATGGAAAGATCCACTGCTAAAGTGCGCCGACTTTACGAAACTGGCTTGGACCAGCACGTACATGATCAACAGCACTCGTCTATGAAAAGAATCGATACGCTGACCAGAAAACATGGTATGGGCGCCCAAACTCCTCCACTCGCAATGACTTCGCCTAAATCAGCCATATTCAATGCCACTGATAAGTGGGACCGCAAGCCAGTACTTGCAAAAGGTAGTATGCCCAATTTGCGTGCGGCAAGCCCGCCACCTAGCCGTAACCTTCCACCTTCCATTGGTGGGTTCGACTTTAGTCCAGCAGTGAAGCCCGCCCACTTGGCGGTGGAGCCTAGATCACAATATGGATTTTCAAACCTTCCTTTGAGCCCTCCGGCCAGCGAAAATGACGAAGCTGCACCAGCATCGCAATTAAATGACAAGGCCAAACCCTTGATGAACAGTGCGTTTTCCAAGTCCGGTGAACTGTATGACGAGGAAAGAAATCATCAACACAAATTCGAAATGCAAAACGGCATAAGAAAGCACTTCACTCCAGAACCTTTCGTTCCACGATCACGAGTTCGGACCGACTCCAGTACAACACAGCAAAACCATCCTAGTCAAAGACATTTCCCTCCCAAAGATCGTGCCCCCGAGCTACAATCCCCGAAGCCACAGCGAATTGTAATTTCTGGAGGTGAAACTGTCTCAGCATCATTTATGGGTTCTCCGAATGGTGGTTCAGTGGCATCTCCTACTAGATCAGAGTTTTCTACCAAGGGACCAATGAATAGACCATGGGGCCTTCCTCAACCCCGCAGCTTCCCTAATCTGAAATATCGTAATCACAAAGATCCATCAATGTCGCCGCGACCCGATGAATCCCAGCATCCAGCGAACCAGTCATTTGCCCCCTCAATTCAAGGTCCACAACAGCCACTACCGGCGCCCCCATGCAACCGTCCAAAGGGTCTGGAAATCAAAACCACGCCACCTGATGACGATGAAAGACCGTCTCAACCTCCAGCCGACTCCCCAACACTTCCAGGCTTGAGTGGAATGGTTCGCTCACATTTGCGATCCGACAGTGACGGCTCATCCACATATGGGATCATGTCATCAGGACATGATCGCCAGATGTCTCTTGATCCTATTGAGAAAACTTCTCAAGATTTCAGCGAGAGGAGAAACCCTTGGGACATCAATGACTGGGACGAGACTCCACTAAGTCCTCTTTCCAAAGCGGATGGTGCCATCAACGCACCTCGTTCAGCCAAGTCGATGAATTCGGATGCCGAGGTTGAATCTATACCAAAGGCGCCGTGGGAGAAGGAGATGGAACCACGTCACAATAGAAATGGGAGTTCGGCTACTCAGCAGGAGCGGCAAGAGTTTAAAGACGAGCTTGCTCAACGTCGGAAGCAAGTCCAAGAGAATTTAAAGAGCCTGGCGATTGAAACAACCGAACGCCAGATTGCTTCGCCTACGCCAGGTTCCGTTGTTCTATTGAAAACTAAGGCTGGTTTGAGCGCATTAGCAATGAAGCAGAAGGAAGCGGCGGGACAATCCAAGGGAATGAAATTTTTTGGAATGGGCAGTAACCCAACCACACAGAATGGACATGTGCCGCCATTTAAGCAGAGAATTGATGATAACTCATGGAAGGAGGAAGAAGAGGAAATGTTAAGAAATGTCGCGGCTTCCTCGACGCCTCCTCAGATGAGGGCTCTTCGACAGGCTCGACGAGATGCGCAACGTGATCGTGAGAATCAAATGGCCATGAGACATCAGCAGAAAGGCGAAGGTGGATTCAATGAGATCGCTCAAAGTCGAGAGAGGAAACCTCCACCAGTGACACATTCTCAACGCAATGGAAACAGAGAAAGTGAGGGTAGCATAGGTACGAATCATTCTGAATCACGACCTGCATCTCGTACTTCTCGTGATCGTTCTGGCTCTGATGCTTCTGGCCGATCTAAGAGCCGCAATGGCAGGTACAGAGATGATCTAGCTAGGGCAATGGCTGAGGGGACGGGTATTGCAAGCCACGGAGTTGAAGATCTTCAAAATGCCCGCCTCATGCTCAAACCTACTATGCCAGGTGCATCTCCTGGCCAATCCCCAGGTCTATCACCCGGTCTTTCTGGTCGCCCCTCTCCTCTCCCATCCCCAGCAATGGGCCCAAGATCCAGAAGCAACAGCAAAGCTCACGCTCTGAGTTATTTCGAACCACAGAGCATGCAAGCTCTTCAAACTGGAGATGCATTAGAAATTGGCATTTCACCTAGGCCATCACCTGTCGCCCCATTCTCTCTTAACCCTACACCTTCAATGGTCGATCTATCGTCAATTGGGCCTCAATCAACAACTCCAACAGCCTTCCAGGCAAATGGTCGCATAGCCCCCCGCAAGAAGTCTGTGACAAAATCCGACATCTCGGAACCAACCTTTATATCGTCCACTTCTCGCATCTCAACAATCAACCTGCCACCGGGATCAAGCCTTCAAAATGATACTGTTCCGCCTATTCCTGCAGTTAATCCAAAAAGAAGACAAACGAGGGCTATGTTTGGTGCAATGATGGGCCGAAAAGATTCTTCTGAACACCTAGAGAGGAATGAGATTCCGTTGACTACACAAAGTGGCGAAGAGGCGAGCACGGTCTCAGATGAGGAGAAACAAAGGCAAAGATTGAGGAAGAGTTCGAGTGAGGGGGGTAATATGAATGGTAAGGCGAGAGAAAAGGCGTACAACGCGCCAAGTCCGGCCATGCCGAATTTTTCTCCTGCGGCTGTTAGAGGACCTACACCAGTCCATGATGGAAGCATGTTCTGATTTCAATGTCATGACAACAATCAATACTAGTTTCTATTTTGATTTATCTTAATGTTTTACAAAACCCATTTTCTTTGTACATCTGCCTCGCGGCAACAGATAGCGCTGGCGACATATTGGCGTTTTACAGGAAGAGGATCCGATCATGTCTCTCTATTTCATACCAGAAATTGGAAAAGTATCATATGAGCAGTGGGGAGGAATGATAAAGGGAAGGGAAGGGATATGTGGCATATCAGGATATCTTAATGGCGCAGCGGGACTGAGTTATTGACGATGGTTCTGAGGGTTATTTGGTGAGCTGGCCTTTGGTAGGATGTTTTGAGTGGTCTGTATCATAGTTTTCTTGGTAGATGATAGAGCTCATGCAGTGGGCATTGGAGCCTTTCAACATTACAAATAGGGAGAAAATGTCAGAAATATGAAAGATTTCTTGAGAATGACTGAGTGATATTGATCTTATTGGAACGGTTCTTGTGGTGGTGGTGGTGGTGGTGGTAGTAGTAGCAGTAGAAATGAAGAAAAGGATGTTTAAGTTCTCAATAACTCAACTAGGTATCTATATAGTAGAGGAATGCTGATAATTGCATAGATGGCGACTATAAGAGTAATGAATGTATCGTCAATTAATTGGCTGCTCTCTAAGTAAAAAGGGGGCCACGACATGGAGTTTCGGTAGGTCTGTTCGCTAAGATAGCAAGCTGGCATCTTTTACTATTACAGCTTCACCCCCACCACCTTCACTTCAATTGAAGCTATCTCGAGTAGCGAATTGTATTTCCATCAATGTCCATCGCGCAATACAATTTATTCCTACGACGCAAAGTGTATTGAAGCTTGAAGTTGAGATTATAATGGTGGCAGCCAAAGCATTGGTGCTCTTGAGCACTTTATCTACCTCGGTGCTTGCAGCAGACGCTTCGAGACCTAGAGGTGTTGGACCTGAGTGTATGTATTATTGTCTCCTCAATTGCATCTTCAGCATTTTATTCGTGAGAGATCAAAGAGTTCGCATGGCTAACGCTTCATTGATGGGATGTAGTTGCCAAATTCTATAAATCAGCAGACAAATTCACCTGTCTCTCAAACCCTTCTATATCAATTGGTTTCTCCAAAGTAAACGACGATTACTGCGATTGTCCAGACGGAAGTGACGAGCCGGGTACGAGCGCTTGCACATACCTCTCCAATCTTTCTCCTCCTCAACCATTGCCGGGTACGACGGGCTCGAGTCCCCATAATACGAGTTTGGCCTTGCCCGGGTATTACTGCAAGAATAAGGGCCACTTGCCGGCTTACGTTCCATTCACGTACGTGAACGATGGAGTGTGCGACTATGAGTTGTGCTGTGATGGAAGTGATGAGTGGGAGGGTGTTGGGGGCACGAAATGTGCGGATAAGTGTGCGGAGATTGGGAAGGAGTGGAGGAGGTTGGATGAGATTAGGACAAAGGCACAGGCGAAAGCCAGTAAAAAGAGGGATGAGCTGATTAAGGAGGCGCAGGTTTTGAGAGCGGGTGTGCAAACGAGTCTTGAGAAGACTGAGGTGGAGATTGGTCAATTGGAAAAGAAGGAGGAGGAGCTGAAACAAAAATTCGAGGAAGTGGAAAGGAGGGAGAGAGGCAAAGTGGTGAAGACTTCGGAGGGGAAGGCTAACAAGGTTTCAATTCTGGCAGCGATGGCTAAGAACAGAATTGAGGACTTGAGGTGGACCTTGGTGGGTGTGCAGGCAAAGAAAGTCGCTTTGCAGAATCAAGTCAAGGAATTGGAGGGGATTTTGTCACGATTCAAGGAGGAACGTAACCCCAATTTCAACGATGAGGGTGTCAAACGGGCAGTTAAGGCTTGGGAGGATTATGCTGCTGCAAAAGATGCTATTGAGGCAGAGGATGTTGCAAGTCAAGATGCCGCTGTGGAGGAGAAGTTCAAGGCTGAAAGTGATGGCATTGAGTGGGAGACATGGGAGAATGATGAAGAGGAAAGTGATGTTGATGCTCGTGAGTTATCTTTTTTTCTCTTCCCTTCACGATTCTTATATAATCCTTAACACGCAAAAGTCTACAAATTCGAAGAATACCTCCCCGAGTCCGTTCGTGCCTGGGTCCACCAAAAGATCACCGATCTCCGGATCATACTCATCGAAAATGGCATTTTGGCCAATAACGGTCATTCTGGATCCGAGTCCAAGGCTCTACAAAATGCAAGGAATGCTCACCAAACCGCCAGCGATGATGTTGGCGCCAAGAAAAACACACTGTCTGATCTCAAATTAGACCTCGAGAAAGACTATGGTGTGGATGATATCTTCCGTGCTCTCAAAGGCCGCTGTGTATCCAAAGATTCCGGCGAATACGAGTACGAACTTTGCTGGTTGGAAAAGACGATGCAAAAATCCAAGAAGGGTGGTGGAAATACTGGCATGGGCAATTTCGTACGTTTTGAAAAGTTGGAAGTTGATGAGGAGGTTAACGCAGAGGGTAAAGGTCTTGGCAAGGGTATCAGGACTACATTGGTGTATGAGAATGGACAACATTGCTGGAATGGGCCGAATCGGGCCACGACGGTTGTGCTGGCTTGTGCGGAGAAGGATGAGATTTGGAAGGTGGTGGAGATGGAGAAGTGCATTTATAGGATGGATGTTGGGACGCCGGCAGCTTGTGAGAAAGTTGTTAAGGGGGGTCCTAAGAAGGATGAGTTGTAGTTGTAGGTCGATGGATGGAATTGGTGGAAAAGTTAGGTTGGCAGTTAGGTGTGAGGGAGGTTCCTGATTCTTATAGGATGATGTGATTTGATGTGATGTTATATAGCTTCTTTTTTTCAAACCCATGCGCTCTTTGGGTGGGAATGGGGTGTGTGAAATCTTGACTGGTCATCTTACAATTGAATCATTTAGTCTAGGATGGGATGGATGGATGGCTTGTGGTGACGGGAAAGAACACTTCATTACTTCATTACTTCACTTCAACAATAACAACTTCTTAAAACCCATCCATCCATCCATCTCATCTTCTTGATTGAATCACCATTTTAACATTTTCTTCTATACATATTCAAGAGCAAATACTGGTATCTTTTCGTCTTTCTTCGATCTCTTCTCATAACTTCGTGTTGAATATTTAAATATCTAAATATTATCTACATATGTACAATCATGCAGTTGAAAAACTCCATACATGCGTCGTTTTATATGCCTTTCCCTTTGCCTTTCCATTCCCATCATCCCGATCATGCATTCATGCATTCATGCATTCATTCATTCAGCGATTATTCGATAACGTGACGGTACGTTATGTTTACCCCGTGATGTTATACCATATCATATCATATCATATCGATCCCATCCTATCCATCATTAAAACTTAACCCAGCACAAGAAAAAAAAAGAAGAAAAAAAGACGGGGGCACGCTAATAATGCATTGCAAATGCATGTAAAAAGGTATGTTAGTTTGTTGGTTGGTTGGTTGTTGTTGTTGTTGTTGCTAGTGGACTTGTGGATGAGTCGAGCGCTAAAGGCTGAGAGATGGATTGCCTTCACGCCTTTCACACAACCGGCGTGTAGGCATCACACTCAAGCCAAGAACCATCCACCATGTTCCCACATGCCCGGCGCATAGATGGCTTGCTGTTTAAGTTCGGGATTGCTGAGACCCTGGAGGAGAAAGTCCAGACGGCTAAAGTAGATAGGCTTGAGAATCCAGCCGTCGAAGCTAAAGACAAGACGATCAATTTCCCGTTTGCGTCAAACGTGGACAGGTAGATGTACATACCCGGCTTCCAGATAATCAAATCGGTTTTCCTCGGTGAGCGAGGCCGAGACGGCAATGATCGGAACCCTCCTCCTCGCGTGCCGCAATTCCGCGTGGTCCCTCTCGAAATTCCGTATCATTCTGGTCGCCATGGCACCGTCTACGAGAGGCATCTATCGATGGTAAGTAAGTACACATCGATGTCTGAAATGGCGGCTGGAAACAAAACACACACCTGTAGATCCATCAAGATCACATCCACCTCGTTATTTTTCGCTTTGTAGTAATCGTGGCACGATTGCCCGTCGTTGGCAATTTCGACTTTGTGCGCAAGCTTGATCAGTCTCCGATTCAGCAGCTTGGCGTTGACGGGGTTGTCCTCCGCGATCAAGATCGAAAGCGACTTTTTTGATGATGTGCCATCAAAGCTGGTCATGATGGAGGGTTGACTCGACCTTCGGCGGGAGGGCGATGCACCCAGAAGTTCGTCTTTCGGAAGAAAGGAGAGGTCAAAGAAGGATGTCGCAATCGATGAACCTTCTTCAATGGGCGTCGCGAGTGGAGTCCCCCAAAACGTGGAAAGCGCAGAAGAGGAGTTTATCCTGTCGCTCCCATCGCAGATACTCCCAGTATCAGATGATGAGCGAATATATTTACCATTTTTGTTGATCGATGTTTCATGCATATCGGATGGAATGGGCGCATGCTCGAAGGGTAACTCGATGCCAAAGATCGTCCCCTTGCCGACCTCGCTATGGACTCGAATCTGGCCATTGGAATTGCGAACGTATCGCGCGACGACCGCAAGGCCGACTCCAAGGGTCTCTCTCACATCCCCCGATGATTGCGGTGCATTTGCTGCAGGAGGGCTATCGGTCTCGTCGAGTATCTGCTCGAACTCCTGGAATAGATCATCGAGCTGTGTTTCCGACATTCCGTGGCCCACATCCTGAATAGTGATGGTAATCACCGTACGATCAAACCATTTCTGGAGAGGCCGGACGTCGATTTTAACACCGCCGGCCACGGAGTTTTGGAACGCGTTACTGGTGAGATTAGAAAGAACTTGTCGCAATCGAGTCGCATCGCCCTTGACCATTTTGGGAATGCCTTGATGCATGGAGACCGTCAACTCGAGGCCCTTCCGAATGGCCTCTTTGCGGAAGGCGGAAATGACTTCGGAGACGGTCGCCGAGAGGTCAAAAATATCTTTGATGGAATTGACCGGGCCATGTTCGGCTTTGGTGAGTTTCAGGAGGTCATCTATGACGTAAATCAATGACCGTGAAGCCTTGTGCGCTTTCTCTAACAGCTCGCGAGTCGGAGGGGTGACTTCATCTTCGAGTGCCAGCTCCAGATAGTTTACCACGGCATTGAGAGGCGTACGCACTTCGTGGCCCGTATTCTTTATCAGGAGGCGAGTCATGCGGTCCTGTCCTGACGATCCCGTCTGTCGCCAAATTTCAATGAACCTGCCATACAGAAGACTGAGCACCGATGCCGTCTCGAAGTCATCCGCGTTCCATGTTTTCGACGTGCCTTTGATCGTCTCTGTCCAGCGCGTGAAGCTACTTCTCGGTTCGAGGTATTGACTATCCGTGCTCGGGATTCTCTCGTAAGGATTGCCCGCCCACCGCACCTCGCGCAATTGACCTCTCCGGAAGAAAACCAAAAAGTCGTCCCCGCTTGGGTTCAGAGGCATGACCAGTATCCCCGCGATCGAAGTAATTCCTGGTGGCCCTTTAAGTTTCGGCAGGTCTTTCGCAATGTTGTGCGTGGCAAAGATGTCGGTGAAGTGACGAGACTGCAGGTATGCAAGGATCGCCAATGCCTCACGGTAGGGACGAAGCTTCCCGATCGCTCGTGCTTCGTCCTGAATGTTAAGAAGGCCAAAATCGGCATCGAATACGCGCAGCAGGTCCTGGGAGGATGCGGCAATCGAACCCGAAGGCGTCTTGCCTGGATTCTGACGCGGTACTTTGCGAGCTTCAATTCGCTGCTGCATCAGAAGCCGTTCAATATTGGTCGAAGCACACTCTCCAATGTTCCGAGCCAACTCGCGGATTGGCGACGTAACACGAATGCCCGTGTCGCCATATCCGTGGCATGCTACCAAGCCCCAGAGTTTACCGTCAATCACAATCGAGATGGACATTGTTGAGCGTACTCCCATGTTCGACATGTACTTGATGTGAATGGGTGATATGGCGCGCAAATACGCATGTGTCAAGTCGAGGGGCTTTGCGAAAGCGGACTGGTCACGATAGACCTGTCAGATGGTCAGTATTGGTTGCATGGTTCGGTTTTGCTTCAGCCTCAACGCATGATTAGTCAATGACCGCTTCAACTTTCGAGTTAAGACTTGCAACCAAGACAATGCAACGTTAATCAGCTGGAACCGGTATACGACGAGTTCCGACGGGCCTTGATCAGATTACGAATTCTAAAACTCCTACAGAGCGTGGATTTGGCGAAGTGAAATTGGATCGACGGGGTTGCGCAACCAGACTTCTGACTTGTGGCCAAGGAAAACACATGATTCTTATTTCAACCGATCATCAGCCCGCTAAGTAATGGAATGTATGCTTACTAGTCGTGCAGTTTCTTCATCTCGATCGTACAAAATCCGGATCCGGTTGATTTTGTATAGATCGAGAGCTTGTTTGGGGATATCCGAAGCTACAATGGAAAAGATAGATGTCATTGATCAATGCAAAACGAGAAAAGGAAAAAAAGAGTCATGCGCAGTCTCAAAAGACGAACCTGGAAAGTGCAGTCCGCGGAAGATATCATCGCTCGCTTTGGGGTTGACCAATTCCGCCTCCACGCATCCATTCTTTTCGGAATCGAATCGATAGAACATGGTTCGATGAAAGCCCGTCAAGTCGAAGATGAGACCTACTAAAACATCTTGAAGCTTCTGCACGGAGGTGCACGCCGCGAGCTGCTCTTGCGCTTGCGTCATCGCGTCGAACATCTCCAGAGAATTGCCTTTTCCCTTCGCAAACTGCAGGACGCGCAAGGGCTGGCTTCCACTCGAGGTACTCTTCAGCCGCTCTTCAAGCACCGAGTCATTGTCAATCGTTCGCGCGGGCGTCTTGGGCAAAACCGCACCACCCCTCGTCGTGCGAGCGCGCGCGCCATCGGAATGGAAGATGTCGTCGGAAAACTCTTCAAATTCGCAGATGATCACGTCCTGCGTGTTTGCGGTGGAGATGTGAATCGAGCACCAGAGATGCACCAATCCCGTGTGCGCCACGAGCGACATGGGGAAAACATCCAGTTTCGTGCCCGACGAGGGATTTTCGCGGTCCGCGCGGAGAGCGTGATCCGCGCGTGCGAGAAAGTCTTCACGCGCGTCTACGCTGAGAATGTCGAGGAAGGAATTCAATGTGAATAATTGCTCGGGGGAATACCGCAATATCCGGAAGGTATTCTCGCTGGCAATTTGAGGGACGAGTTCTCCTTGGTCGTTGTATCTCAAGGCAACCAGTGCCCCGTATTGTTGGATGGCTCCGGGAATGTGTATGGGTTCATCTTCACACTTGCAGAATGTCTGCTCCTCGGTGTTCACAGGCTCGCCCGGAGCAGTACCGGGAGGAACGGATCTCGGAGGGGCCAATTGCGCACGTTGTGATATCTTCCTCTCAATTTCATACTCGGGTGTCCTTTCCTCACTGCGATCGGCCGATGAGTCGTCTCCTGTCGGATCTAAAGCCGGTCTGCGAATCTTATCACGGGGAGGTATCTGGGGACGAGGCGAGAGGTACAAGTTCGATCCTTTTGGATCATCTGCAGCCGGGCGCGCGTTCACAGTGTCTTCCCGAAATTGGTGTCCTGGGGCGGGTGCCGAGTTTTGGCGGCGTGGCATGTACGACGGAACATCGTCGAAGGTCTGCAAGCTCGTGAGAGTATAGACGCCTCTCCCATCGATCAGATTGCGGATGGGAAAGACGCGTTCGACCTTGAACTCTTCAACCGGTGGGAAGACCACCGGTTTGTCGCATCGATTTTGGACATTGATCAGCATATCTGATGCCACCACGCGCCGTCTGAAGATGGGAAATTGTCCATCTCCAAGCTCGGGGCTTAGCATGGACAAAAAGAAAAATTGTAAATATTTGGGATGGGGGATCGGAGATGCTGGAATATGTGAGACTAATTCCAGTTAGGCAAGGCAGTAATGCAGCTTGAAAGTCTATTGCGATGGCCATCCTTGAGCGATCCAATCATCAAGCCGCGATGGTATGGGAATCGAAGTGGGATTCCTCTTATTCTTAGCCACGGAAGTCACCCCCCTTACCCGACAAGGATATCTAACGCTTCGTAGAAGAGTGCAAGGTGGGTTGCTCTATGGGGACATTGTAGGCATTTTTGAATCTTGGTGGAGCATATCTTCTCTCTCTCTCTCCACTGTCCTATTTTCCCCTCATCCTAACAAAAGATTGAGCGTTGGGGAATGGAATGTAGCGGAATCACCCAGATGAGTTTTCACTAACCCAAATAGTTGAAGATTCGGTTGTCAGATAGCCAGCCAGCAAGCACCGCCCGCGGCTTTAGCTGTTTTGGTGGGAAAAAATAGCTCGTTGATAGTTTGAACCTTGGAACTTTTGACGGATCCAGATCCATATCTATCTGGTAATGCTCAAGGCTCAAGACTCAAGAGAGAGTTTCTGGTGGTGAAGGTTGTGGACGGATCGGAGATTCTCCATTAATCTCGTCTCGTCTTGCAATTGTCCGGACCGATAATGGTCTGTGCAAGGGGCTACAATAATGGATGGGATCGGGAAGTTTTGATCCCTACCATCCATCCATCCCATTCTCCCTCTTCCCCCCCCCTAAATCTTTAGTACGAAGTACGGAGTAGCTGGCTTGGCTGAGCTTATCAATGATAATACTGTAACGGCATTGGGTAGTTTGATGATATATGGAGAATTATGTATTTATTACGGTGTAGAGCGGGATTGAAGATATATATTCACCAACTACTCCTCCATATATATAAGCGCAACCCTAAAACTCTATTGTACTTTGTACTGTACGGAGTAAGTTGTTTTTTTCCCTTGGAGAGTTTAATGATTTTAAGTACTGCACATGTACTCCGTAAACCTTTTTGAAAGAAATATATACGGAGTACATAATGCATAAAGGCCTAGATGACCTAGCTAATTTCCAGCCAGCCAGCCGGCTCGCTCTGCTCTGCTCTGAGACAATAATTCACAACTCTTCAACCTGAGGACAATACAGTATTATTTTAAGAAGAACACGTTTCGACAAGAAATTATTGGTACATCCAAGTAGATAATGTAAGTTTAACCGTTATGAAGATCGTGCCTACTCCTACTTAGATCATGTTGAGTTACCCTACCCTACCCCATAGCTAGCTATTATTGGGACCTTGGTGTGTGGACCATATCAGACAGACAGAGGCTGGAATGGATGGAACTTGGGAAGCCAACTAGACCAGGACAGGTCTATCATGCGAACGAAATCACTGTACAGAGTATGAATGAGTGAATGAAGGATCTAAAATCTGCTGTTATGTTGTGCACGCGTATAAAATACAGTACAGACATTAAGTACAGTAACAAGTCATATCTTTACGAGTACAGTTAGTATATCCATCGACGAGGCATTTCGTACGGTACAGAACAAAGTATAGCTAGCTACAGTATTCCATCTACGGAAGTAGATGGGTTCAAGTTGGCCCATGATGATAAGGCAAAATCCTACTCGTACTCATGTATGGAAATCCTACTCGCTCGTAGGATTGATTTACCGTTGACTTCGAATCAATCCCGTTTTGAACCGAGCTTTATGCGAACTTTCTGGCAAGATGTTGTTTGAAATTGTGAATTCATATATTATTAATTGCTACTGTATATATATATATTTATTGCAAGGGAACAAGGCTAGCATCAAGTGTCTCGTATTAGGGTGCTATTCTAGGTGCTACATATAGTGTGTGTCAGGAGTGGGGTACGCCGTAGCGAGACCTCAGCACGTGATACAACAATATCAAAATTATGAATGCCAGTGGTGAATGTATTTTTATTGATTTTGCATTGAGCTTGAGAGGGACGTCTAGCTCAAATCGGAGACGGCAATCCGTACTTTGAATTTGCCTATTGCTTGTACGGTGTACAGAGTAAGAATATATCTAGGGTTATAACTGGGTTCGGGTGGACATTATTACGGATACTTTGCCGGATGGAAAAATCAGGGGCGCTCCGGGTTTTACCGAGAAGGTATATATATATGTCTGCACTTATGTTATGTAGAGAGAGAGAATAAATATGCATATAAATTTCCCTTACTCATAAGAAGCATGTTTGCTATTAGCTTTCATGGTCGTATACGGAGTACGAGTACCTATAACAAGAGTCAATCTCAACAAGATTTCCAGCACCGTCACTGATGTCGCTTCCAAGTGGAAGTTGGGTATACTCTGTACAAACAAGTAGGGGAGGGAGTCAGGGTGTATTTTATCGTTCGTGATATATATCTCAAAGGCGGAACGGAGATGTGATTATGAGACGCTGCAAAATTGCCGTGTGGAAGTGCAAGTTGCATTTGCACGTATATATATCCTCCAACGTAAATGATGTTTCGGTACCAATGTATCCACAAAGTATCAATGACATCATGGGCAATCACAAAGTATATCATCCCAGGTATAGCTTAAGACTATATGTGGCCACTGCTTCACTTGGTCCGCAGTGGCGTTCACATGCAGTTTTTATTGTAATTCATCTAATATTGGGACTCACAGGTGTATGATGCATGAAGGGCATGAGCAAAATTTTCATTTCTCTCAAGCCGTCGTTAAAGACGACACACATTCCTCGGAGAAATAGGCAATTGTCACGAAGTATACTTGTCAGAATCGCATGTATCGTAGATGACGTGATGATTATACTATATAAAACCTATTAGCACAATTACCATCGTGGCGCGTGATTTTGGTATGATAAGAAGCAACTAAACTAGCGAAATGATGGGCCAAATTGGATCTTGTTGTGTCATATATTCACAAAGTGATGGATTCTGTCTTGCTGCGAGAATTGATAGTAAGTTTTTAGGTGCTAGTCTTGAAGGAAGCCATGTCCTTGTAGCCCTAACCCTAACCCTAATCCTAAAAAAAACCCTAAAGGCATGAAACGGCTTATTTCTATCGATGTAGACTAGATCAATGCCCAAAGCCTTCGCCAACTTCATTGCAACCGCTGTCAAAACCACCTCCTTTGCTTGGTCTGCTGATTCTACAGCTCGGGGCTGAGCTCCAAAGTCAATGTGAGTGGCCTTTGCACTAGTTGGAAGAGTGTCGCCTAGGCCGATATACGCATGTGTGCTGAAGGTGGGAGTTTGCGCCCAGGGCAGTGCTTCTAAGCCTTGAGATAAGAATTGCGATGGTGTTAGGAGACCAATCATGGGTAAGGACTCCTGTGGTGTGAGAGGCCCCAGCGGGTTATTGGGATTACAGTAGTGATCAAAGAGCGCCAGAAACTCTACTTCTATGACAGATGCCGTTTCCACCATGTGGTCTCTATTTTCGAACATTTCAGGGTTCTCGCTGATGATGCCAATATCACTCATGATGCCGAGTCTCAGACAAGCTGCCTTTTGACCCTGGCTCTTTCTATAGAGACAGAATGCGTCTTGGAATGTGTTTCCAGTAGGAAAACAATTGTTCCATCTGCGAGAGGCACAGGATCTTCTTCATTTGCGTGGAAACCATGACACTGTATTCATGATATGTGGGATCATTGGTGTCGCGAATCAACAAATCTACCCCAGAAAACCCATTTTGGGTCAGAATCATGTTCCAAGTTTCTTCGGATACACAAGGACCATCTGGACGAAACTCCTCCGTGCCTGTTTGTTTGACTTTAGTACTGTTGAATGCTCTTCGATTCTTTCTTAGCTTACTTAGCCACCAGCCCTCGAGAGTTCCGAAGACAAATCCTGTTCTCATCAGATCTGTTTGCGTCATCTCAAGCAAGATAAGCCTTCCGCTACTAAATAAATTAGCAACAATGGCTTGAGGTTTCTTTGCTCAACTTCCAAGATCGTATTCAACGCCTTCGCAGCAAAGTAGTTCGACAGGTACTCTAGATTTTGGTGGGTATTTTGGTCGAACAACCATCTGTAAGGGAGACCCATGATAATTGTACAAGGGCATTCAATGTAGTAGGTGTCACACAGTATGATGCTTCATAAGAAGAGTTTTGAAGGTATTGAAGATGTAGTTATAATTGAGTAGTGAAGTCTGAGTTAAGAGCTACGCTCTTAACTCGCTATATATAGGGTCGCCCGCGCTAGGCGCGGCGATACTATTCGCCCTAGGCGACTTGTAACACACTTTATGTCACAGTAGGATGTATGGTATGAGGCTTCACTATATTGATACCTTCATGAGCCGTCCAATCGAATATGGCAAGGTTCACAATTGAAGCATTATTTCTGTTGTAAAATATACTTTCTAATGTTTGAAACGATGGCCTAGTTGTTAGTTGGATAATGGTATCTTGGAGTTGTGCCAATGGTAGTTTGAAAAGGGGAAGTCAAAGTATCTCGCAATGATGAAGAGAACAATTTTGATTGAAGTCTTGAGGTCATTGTTATATTGCCCCTTATTATATAGATCTTCTGTATCTATCTCGTTTTATTTCATTTCTAATCATCTGGTTTAGATGACAAAATCTAGATCTATCTATTCTATTTGTGAATATTCTAATATGCTGAAAGAGATTCAGAAGAAGCATTGGATGCAAACTGTGACCATGAGGGTGAAATTTCAAAATCTTGCTTCCATTCCAATGTAAAGCACTTTCAAATTTCTTTAAGAATCCCGAATCAACACAATCGTAACATGAATTCTCCTACCGCAATGGCAAATCAACCTCCCGTGACTGAAGTCAAGTCTATCGTTTTCTCGGACAACAATGATGTTCAGGACAGACTTGGCAAAGAAAATATCGAAATGATCAATGAAGCCGAAGAATTCAATCTAGGATATCTGAAGGGTCTTTGACTTCATCTTGTCACCGCTGCGTCCGTACTCTGTTCTATTCTACAGTTGTGTGTGATGTTAACTTCTTACTAATACTTCAATCTTTCTTAGTATCTGTATAGCACTTTTCCTAACACACCCAGAGACTCCGATCGTGACCACTGCTCTTATATCCATCACTAATGATTTGCATAGTTTCGGTCAGGATAACTGCATCATGTTAGCGTACATGCATGGATATGTTAGTAAGTATCTGGTGCTGGATTAAAGATTCGCAGGTATACTTATCGTCTGGGCCAAGCTCAGCGACGGAGAAAGCCCTTCGCTATGGCGGTTATTGATTCTTATGACGCCCCATTCGGTGGCCGATGCACGCGATCAATGTTAGTCTCGCCAAACACCCCTCTAAGACGCATTTGCTAATATGTTCTCTCTGAAGCCATGGCTTTAGCTTGCATCACGAAGCTCCGCATCATGGATAGAGCTCTCGCGCTTTCCATTCCCACCGCTGCGTACAAAGCATACGTGACATAGCGACTGGATTCTTTCCTCACCGAAGAACAACGGCTATTAATTTTCGACTCTGCAAAGCTCATTCAGTCTTTGTCTCCTGAGGCACAAGAAAACGTGCGAGAGGTTTTTAGTCGTGGTCACAATCTGCAATTCAGGATTCTGATCGCTTTCGCTGCGGCACAAATACCCATCTTCGTTCCTCTATGGCAAAAGAAATAGATCGTTGCCAAAAAGCCACCATGCAGGAAACTAACCCACTACGCCGCAAGTATGCATGTACATTGCATAAATCTGCCAACATAATGATTCACCTAATCCATCTGTCTGAATTATCGGGGACGCCGGCCGTAGTCTTAGTCTTTGAGATCCGAAATTGATATTGAATTGAATTAAAAAGAATTTGATTTATGTTGCGAATTCAATTCATAACTTTGAAAAAGAACTACCTCATCATCATCATCATCATCATCAATAACTCGTTTTTGCCTGAAAAGAAACTAACTACTCGCCCCCTATCTTCAACAGGCCCACTTTCGCTTATTTTTGTACATCTCGAACTGAAATCAAGCTCACTGCTAACAACAAACACCAAGTTTTCGTTATGCTGGTCTGGTGAGCTTTTCTAAATCCAGTTTCTTCCTCTCAACTCCGGAATATGGAAATAATCATTCCCTCTCATCACCACCTCGGTCGTTTTTCTCACCGACCATCTGCTGGCCGATCCAATGCATAATACATGTCTTCCCCAAAGTAGCAGTGAGGGAGTGGTAAGAGAATGATTGCCGGATCATACCATACCATATGAATAAAATGCCCCTAGCTGTGCCATGAAGATGCTTATCATTAGAGAACCTCCTACACTTAGCTCGTTGAGAGAAACTAGAATACTTCAAATGAAATATTAACAAAAACATTGAAAATCTGTAGTATGATTTAAAATCTAATATTAATAAGAAGAAAAGACTAAAAATCAAGGTTGTAACTTGATATTATTATTTGATATGTTATTGAAAGTGTGTGAGATTCTCCCGGAAAGTCCGTTAATAGTGAATCACAAGTTTTGGAAGACAACAAGAATCGACCCAATGATTCTCTAAATCTTGAGACATATAACCACACATTCAATTTCACTGCTATGTCCTTTGCAACAGTCACCGGTGTCGCCTTAGTAACAGGTGTAAGTGAAATCTTCTTCTCACTTCCCACTTCCCACTCCTAATAGTCTCCATCCTTTCGCAACACACAACATTCTTCCCGAAACAACACATCCCACTCCGATCCAAGATAGGAGCCACATCTCTCGCCCCCACATCCGAAATTGACACCTCCAACTTTGTCCCGCCTGGGTAGATACTTCGATGCTGGAGCTAGAGCGCAGTCTCGGTCTCTGGAACGGGCTCGAAGAGGCTATTCAGAAGGCTTCACCTACTGGTCGGCCTGTACACAGGAGGAAGTAACAAATGCGGCTGTGTTTTTGTGTAGTCCTTCTGCAAGCTATGTTAACGGGGCGGGCTTGTTGATTGATGCTGGTATGACGGTTACAGCGCATGTTTAACGGATGAGGCGTGTTTCTATGATATGTGGTTGAAAATAGGCTAAGGGTGGAGATATTGCGTGGGTTCGGCAGATTTAACATCGAGATGATCTGCTGCGATTGAAAGTTGCGAATATCGATGAATCCGTACTTTTTGCCTTGATATGATGATGCATTGATTGAATATAGTGAAGAGGTTAAGAAGACATAATGTTCCAGGCCAATTCATCAATCATTAACGGATTATCTCAGGATAGAAAGTATCCAAAGTTGGAGCTACCAGATAGACACTTTCTGGTCACCAGATAGAAAGAATCCTTCATTCAATTCCAAACTAGTATACACCTATGATTTTATCATGATGACCATAAGAATCTCATTGCGTATGCATCTTCCGTCCAATAAATTTATGTGTCTTTCTCCTTCAGTTTGTCCCTATCCTTCCCCAAGCCATTCATCCACTGCACCCACCTACACCTCGGGAAACCTCATTTCTCTTGAGGGTAGTGCGTCTTTAGTGGAGTTCCGATCTAAGAGTATTTTAACTTTTATCTCCATCTTCTGCCCTCTGCCTCGTGAACTCTACAGCTTCGAGTTCAATTGAGATTAATGTAATTATGATCCTAAGGTATGAAGTCTCTGAGAATTCATAATCCTAGACCATTAAAAGCCGCTATAGATAAGCATGAAGGTCTTCCAAACGTTGATTAGACACGGAATGCGATTCGCAATTTATGGCATTTAGGAATGCGGGGAAATGGTAATGTCAACACTAGCTGAGAAGCTCGAAAACTTTCACTCCATGCTTATCTCAAACAATACGATCATTCAACATGTTATTTTTTACCCTCCCCATCCTTCTAATGAGCGTCTTCTCAACACTAGCAATCCCCTTGACCATGCAGGGTGCCGCTCCAAATATTGGCGCGAGGGCAATTTCGTTGAAAGGAGAATGCATCGGGCAAGGGGGTAATCATTCTCATATCCCTATTCTCACCACACACTAATATGAAATCAGGTCTCTGTGCTCATGCACCCTGCTGCAAAAACTCAGGCATGACGTGTAGAGTGGATGGTCACGGCATACATTTCTGCGAATCTGATAACCCATCCCCAAGATCGAAGTTCAGGACTTTTCATGAGATATTTCAGAAGTTCAGAGGAAGAGCTTCTTCGGATGCGGATTCATTTCCTATACTGCCGAGGCACCAATTGGGGATTGAAGTTATGGGTGAAGATGAGGGTGCAACCACTCAAATCAAAGAGAGCATTGATATCAAATTAGAGAATTATTTGGAGTTGGGTGATGAAATCGCGAAGAGTAACCTTAGATGTAGTCAAGCCGGCTGTACGTATTCATCCTTGCAAAACCCCCTGCAAAATGCAAGAAACTAAGCAAACGGGAACAATAGCGTCGTGCGACTTCCACAAAGGGGAACACTGTTGCCCCTCACTTGAACAGACTATCAAAACAATAAGTGGCAGGCCGACGGAACAGGAAAAGGAAGAGAAGAAGAAAGGTGTAGATAAATGGGACTTATTGGAAGTGATCAAAATGCCGCCTAGACGGGACGATATGACAGAGCTACGGAAGTGCAAACCAATAAATAGTAGGTGATTTGGCTCCTACTTTGAATGGAAAACCAGAGGTACAGTGAAAAGGTGAAACTGACAAGGAAACAGTGAAATGTAATCCCCTAAAGGGCATCAAGTCTGCTGTCCAAACTTAGCTTGTGTGCAAGTAGGACCCACCTTTGAGGATTTCGAATGTTGGAGACCTCATCCAGATGACGAGGACGAGGTCTCCAACATCCGGCTCAAAATATAAGGACGAAACAAGTGGTGAATTGCAGTGGTTCCTGCGTGGTTGGAAAGACCAGAGCTGGAGGGATTCGGGGAGGGAAACGAACGGAGCGAATAGAAGGAATGGAGAAAGTGAGAGGATTGATGATGACCAGATGATACACGAGAAATGAGGCCGATGAGAAGCTGTATTGGGATATAATGAGGCATGGACAGGATATCGGTATTCAGTGCTAGGTGTTACGTGACTGAGAAATCCTGGATTGAACTGGACAAGTCGGCTATTGGTGTTGTATCGGGTCACGTGCCAACTGCACTAGCTTAAGAGACAGCACTCGAGGCTGGAATATTACAAAAGGCTATTGGATGCATATATTGATTTCATTTTATCTTTTCTTATTCGACTTGTAAGTGAATTTCGAGCGGTGGTTACAACCAAATCGGAGAATTGGTATATATCTGTCTCACCCAGGAAAAGATCGTCTGGCAAGCACGCCAACAATAGCAATGTCTACGTCCCAGCAGGTCACCAAGCTCTCTACAGCCCCAAAGTCCGAATATCACCCATTCTCAACCCCCAGCGAAATGGTTATGTTTCTTATTGGCGTCGGCACGAAACAAGAGAAGTTTCTTATCCACAAAGAATTCGCATGCAGGCACTCCGAAGTGGACGTGCGGTTTCTTTTTGTTGCTGCCATTATATCTATAGCAAAACAGAGTCTGGCAGTGCTTTGCGTCGCTTTGCAGTCGCGCAGAGATGTTGGGTTGGTGAACCATCTGAACTTGAGATTGGGGCGGCGTTTCCAGAGGAGATGCTGGCGGATATGGTGATGGTTTGCCAACATCAGCTACCTGCGAACGCGAGAACCGAGATACGTTCTAGGTTCCAAGCAGATATAAGCAGCTAGCTTATCGATGAGAATCCTATTGTATATATCAGTAAGTAGTTCTCTTTGTAAACCTTGGGCTTCTGACTAACTGTATCAAAGATCCTCGATTCTGAACATGGAATCACATAATTTTGCGAAGAAACGATAGGACTGCAAGTTATGCCCGGCTGTGGGACGCCGTGGGATGATACGAGACAAGTTTTCAGGAACAGCAAGGTCATATGTTTCTCGGTCGTTGTAATGGTATGCATGTCTATTAGGGCCAGCTCAATAAATTACGCTGACAACATAGCCATACCGCTCCAAAGATTACCTCCACATTCATGTGAAGGCCACTACTCCTAAATTTGTTCGAAGGATTCCTAGGCATTGTCACGGTGACAGAAACACCAGCGGGAATTGGTAAAGTTGAGCGTGCGCACCACCAAAAGGAGTGCAAAAGTAGGGGGAAGGCAAGATTAGGATTGGCTGCGCATTTTCCCGTCGCCATAGAACCAGCTACATAAAAATTCTTATCCAATGCCCGTCCCCAGGGACATGGCGGAAAATAGCACGTGTTACGTGAAATCAACATCACACGTGAAACATTTTCTAAATGTCACGTCGCATCTCAGATGTATGAATGAGCCGAGCCAGCCAGTCATTCTTTCGCCGTTAGCTTGATATATATACATGAATGGATTCTATGAAACGGGACGATAAACACAGGATCATCTACACAGGCGAGAATTATAAATTTTCCATCTTCCACCTCTCTCTCATAACCTATAAGTATAAGTATCAATACCCTCCCTCCCTGTAAATGATCATCTATGAACATTATGAATTCTATGTGCGACTTAGAGCAGGGCAGGCGGAGCTAGTTTGAAGAGATAGATAGATAGATACCAGCAGAGTTCCGTGATATACAGAGCTCTCCCACGTCTTCGATTCGAGTTCTCTCGTGTTATTTATTACATTGATGGATGCGAGTTGCCAGGGCCTTCAATTCCAGTCTATCCTATATGCTTCCTATGATAGATATCCTGCGCGAGGCCATTCCATCAACATAACCTTCCCAACCTTCCCAACTACCTTACCACCCATCCACACATAAATACATACAAATACATACTCAAATCCTAACTACCCCAAACTTTTGCTCCCACTCCAAGCTTTTGCCACACGACAGATCCAGAGACCGATGGGCGGGAAAAGAGATCTAGACTAAACGATTGCCAAAAAAATGGGAATAAGATGGAAAAAAGGACAGAGAGAGATAGAGAGAAAAGTTTGTTGGGGACGATGAGTTAAAGGAGAATACTGTCAAGGGAAAATATCATACTAAATTACCATACCATACCGCATCGCAAATCACTCAAGCACCATCATCATCATCACCATGATCATCATGTAGAAAAAGAATTTAAAATTGCCAAGATAAATATATTTTATTATGCATATGTATTGAAAGTCTAACTAGATTAGGGCAGATGAGAAGAGTGGGCAAGCAAATGGGCTGAGAGAATTTAAATGAAAATCCAGGTCCAGGTCCGGTTCCGGTTCCAGTGTAGAAATAGATGGCTGTCATTGCTAATCCAGAGGGGGGAAGCTTTCGGGTGAGTAGTAAGATGTGCATGAATGGTGAATAGGAACGGCGGGGGTTGATGCGTACCTTGAGTAGCGGATGGTGTTGATATTGATGTGGCGTTGAGGTGAGATTTGGAAAGGACTGATGAACAAAGAGGGCTGGACTATTGTAGGGGCGGAAAATGTAGGAGAAGAGGATAGGGTAGAGGGGGCAATGGGGGTTGAGGGGGGGGGATCAAGAGGTACGTACCTCACACAGAAAGAAGATAAATCAAGATAAAAAAGACGTACATCAAAGGCGAAGGTACCCTCGCCCTTTACCAGCCAACAGCCACAGGAAACATGATTTGTAGGAAATTTTAGATCCAGATGCACTCCCGTGCATGCATGTCCTAATAAACTTCCAAATAATCCTCCAAAAACAAAAATATCAGGTAATGTCGCGCCGAACAATAACAATTTCCCCAAATTCCATGCCGGGTATGCTCAGCTCTATGAAAGTGCTAACTATAGCTACCTAGAGTTAAAAATTATGCTAATCTACAACATTTCCTCGTCTTCGCCTCCATTGGTGTATCCGCCAAATTGATAATTCTGGAATGCTCCGTACCTGCGATTTTCAAGTTAGTCGAGACAAACGCTACCATGTATGATGAAATGTTGAGACTGTTGGCATGAGCGACGAAAGAAGAAAAGGCGGGGTTGCATTTGAAGAAGTAGAGTGGGGGGATTGAAGGTGGGGTAATCGATAATAGGGGGGAGAATCAACAAAGTGCCAACATTGACTTGACGAAAAAAGAAAATACTCACTGGTTCTCCATCGCTTCAACATTTGGGTATCTATTGGAAGATTCGACCGTGTTATATACTGGATCGATAGATTGCTTGTATTGAGGACCACCAATTGCCGATCCGAAATGCGAGTAAGCATCTTTCGAAGGACCAGCTGATTGCTCATACTCTCGCGCAGCCAAAAGCTCATAGCCAGATGCCATGTAAGGCTCCGCATGACTCCAACGTGCATCTCCACCTTGGATTGGGGTTAAAGGAGCATGGCTACTACCATCACTCATGGTATCGTCATCCATACTTGAATCTTGCGTTCGAGACATTCTTTCTTCCAACATCTGTCGCTCATATCTCAGCTTTGCCATGGACTCTTCTTTCTCAAGGCTAGTAGAAGGTCCAGTCCACAAATCGTGTGCCAAAGCATGTCCTCCATTGTATGGTGGGCAGATTCTCCACAGCTCAATCAAACGCATCTGCTGACTAGCATCCGCGGTTTTGAAGAGATCAATCTGGGTAGGGTATAAAGATGAAGCATCGACGCCATGTCTTGCAAGTATGATATCTACGGTGAGCTGATCTGTTTGAGGTGGCTCGGAAGCTGGTCTGGATACTTTCTTAACAACATGTGCGGAGTGGGTATAGTGTTGAGAAATTGAGTATGTGTATGTTGGTTCAACTTCTTTTGGTTCTTCTACGGGGGCGGGAGGTGGGGGGTTATGGAGGGAAAGGTTGCGGGCGAAAAGCATCGCGAGCTCTTCTTGTGTAGCCATGACGTCTGGGTGGCACTGAGTTTCGATGCTGTTGTAGATATGTTAGTTAAGTTATCGTGGGAAGACCGACCAACATACCTTATGTTGCAAGGGATCCAGCGATTTGCAAGAGAATATTGCAAAAGATTTGGCTACTCGAAGGTGTTTCGAAAGGAGCGGCTCCAATCGAATGCTGTCTGGTTTGGAGTAAAGGCTAGAGTCAGAGAGACATGCAAGTATGCAAGAGAACGGAGCAGACTTTGTGGACAAATGCCAAAGATTTTGCTTGTTATTATTGACTATGCTATGTACTGAGTGGAGGGAAAGCAGGATAGAATGACTCTTAACTGGAGAGAAAGGAAGGGGATGGGCGGCGATCGCGGGTAGGGAAGGGTTGGCAGATGATGAGCTTGGGAGAAATGAGATGATTTGGAATGATTCAGGTATTAGCCAGCCACGAAAAGCTAGAGAAGAGTGAAATAATCCTCCGTCAGTGAGTTGTGTGTTTTGTGTCAAACTATAACATGGTTGGAGAGTTGTTGTCGTGGTGTAGAAGGAAGGAAATGGGATGTACTGAGCGAGTGAGTATTGTATTTTCAATCGAAGAGTGACAAAATGCCCAACCTTATTCTGTATTGGGCTGCTAGCGCCACACCATCATCAACTTTTCTGCCAATTGTTCCATGACACGAGGCGCACGAGGTAGTCAGCGCTTTGCCCCTTTGGTTGTTTCTTATCGCCCGGTGAACCCACCTTATCTCGCTTATCTCTTATCATCATGCGACCCTTTCATCGCCTCAGGCCTCAATTTAGTTACGACGCTAAGAGCCGCCGCCAACCTAAACGCGTTTCGTGGTGCCTGGACTCTATGTTCTCTGTATCAGAATCTCAAGAGCTTCATTATATTTCCCCAGATCTCTCCAACTCTTCCCCATTTATTGTCTTTAAGCTCTTGATACCCTTTACTAAAATTCTATTAATCATGGTAAGCTTCAATTATTCAGAATTGTCCATCTTATCGAGTAAATAAGCTCCAAGCTAACTTCCTGCCTTGTATTAGACTTCGATAGGTACAGGTTACGATCTTTCGAATTCCGTCTTCTCCCCCGATGGAAGAAACTTTCAAGTCGAATATGCTGTGAAGGCTGTCGAAAACGGTGGGACCTCTCTGGGAATTAAATGTAAAGATGGCGTTGTACTTGCAGTCGAGAAGGTCATCACGAGCAAGCTCCTAAAGCCAGGAGCCAACAAACGTATTGCGACAATCGATAGACATATGGGTGCTGTATGTACAATCTTGATACCTGGAAAGTCATTTTGAAACGATCGATGTTTAACAATCCTTCTGCAGGTATCATCGGGATTAGTACCAGATGGTAGGCACTTCGTTTCCCATGCACGCCATGAAGCTGCAAGCTGGCGTAGCGTTTACAAAACTCCAATTACAACCGCAGATTTGGCGAGTCGAATGGGGGGATACCTTCAAGCATATACTCTCTATTCGTCCGTACGACCATTCGGTATTACTGCTATTATTGCAGGCTATGATTCCGAACAAGAATTACCAGTTGATGGACAAGTAGGAAGTGGACCATCTATTGGTTCTGGAGGAAAGATTGAAGGCAAGAAATATGGTGGACCAGGTCTTTACATGATTGAACCAAGTGGACTATACTGGGGTTACTATGGAGCTGCTACTGGAAAGGGACGTCAAGTCGCAAAGGCCGAGTTAGAGAAGTTGGATCTTGCAGCAGGCAATTTGAGTCTGTTAGACGGTGTCAAGGAGGCTGCACGAATTATCTATGTTGCGCATGATGACAATAAGGATAAGGAATTCGAGCTTGAGATGACCTGGATTAGCAATCTTGATGGGCCAACAAAAGGAAGACATGAGGAGGTACCAAAGGACATTCTTGAGGAAGCAGAGAAGTTAGCGAAGAAGGCTTTGGAAGGGGATGATGACGAGGAAGAAGATAAAGTAGCTGAAGGAGACAAGATGGAGGAATAGTCGCAGTATGTTTGAGAGGCCTTCTGTATCAAGACCTGCCTTTACAGTTTACATGGCTCAAAGAGTTTGAGCTTCTACAGCATATGAACCTCTAATGATGCATTTACGCCCTTGATTTGAGTGTTTTTTGTCTGAAGTACTTTAAATGGTGAATAATCTTGGGTGCTATACCTGCCTTTGCCTGCTCAAAATCAGAGAGACCTAGGCGGGCCATTATTCCAGCCTTCAGTCATAATGATAAAGGCGTTCAAATGAGATTTGCGAAGGGTTGCTACTGCAATCAACAACAATCAAAATACTTCCTTTGTTAACATTAAGATGGACAAGAAAAGCTATTTGAGCTTCATTCATGATAATCCAAAGAATATTTATTTTAATTAATTTTTTAGATATGCAACAAAAGCGTTTTGGTATTATTTTATTGGCTGTATGTATATTATATCGTTCGAACACTGGTCCATCCGTCCTCGTGACTTATAATTAGCTTCTTGTTTGATCTAGATTGCTCTGGAGAGAAGTAAAGTAAGGTAAAGTATAACTTTGAGGAACTTGCTGAGCTAGTAGGCGTGGACGAGGGGTGTAGGCAGGGTTTCCTCGCATCCCTTGAAATAGGCGAGGAGAGGGTGAAGGTTCTTTTATTGGATGCTTGGTACTTTGTTACTACAGTATCGTCATCGCCAACCACGTTGAGGCAAACAATGGTAGCTGTGGAGACCTAGCTAGCCATTATTGACGACACTTTGAGTTTGAGTCCGAGTGTGACTCGTAAAGAGATGGCTTCCCGGGTGTATTATTTGGTCACGGTGTTTTTGGCACGGTGCTGCTATGGATCATCATCCGCCTGAAGATTGTTCCTACCTTTTAATGTCAATGTGGCTGGCACATCGAAAGAACTACCTGATGAGGTTCTGCCTCGGTGGGCACGTTGAAACCGCCTCCTGCGGTGATGATCCAGAGTGCGAGGGAGATGCTTTATCTTGCGCGTTAGCGAATATGAAGAGTGTGGAATGTGCTGGCCATACCAAACCAAACCAATAGAACATATGAAAACCCCAATTAGATCGAAGTCGAGTCAAATTGAAAAGTGGCCACCCCCCTCGAGCTCCCCGTTGAGCAGGAATTGCGCCTCGAAATCGCCACCACGATTATTTTCAATATCTTCCCCCATCCAATATACACGCTCGATGACTGAATCACGAACCCTCTTCACGCCAAAAAATCCGCGCACATTCATTCTCGATTCCGCAGTGTGTATCATACGTATAAGCTAGGATTTTCTTGCCATCTTTCCAGCTCATCTCCTATATATAGCATCATCCATCCATCCATTGCATACATGTACATACCGTGACAGAATCAGAATCAGAATCGCTCGCCGTTCCCAACCCCAACGTAACTTGACTTCTGGGAACTTCAACGAGAGCAGTAGCTATAACCACCATGGCATGGGATCTTAGTCGCAGAAACCACTTCCACTTCTACTTCCACCTTCATCAGAATATCAGAGTATCCCACACCTAACAAACATAAGTCCGATACGAAGAATTCGAACTCTCACCACAGATCACCATCACCACCACCACCCCATCCACCCACATCCTAAATCTCGCTTAGCAAAAGGAATAATGCGTGCATACATACGTGCATAGCATTTCGTGCGTCACGTAACACGCCGCAGTGGTGAACAATATCACATCACATCACACGCTTCCCTCATCTAAATCATCTCAATCATAAAATTAAACCTACACCTACACCTACAAAACTCGGCTAACCAGCTCATCAGCAACGCCGTGACTAATTAGCAAAGTAGCATACAGTATATCGTCGACGATAGCGATAGCGAACGAAAAGGAGAGAGGGGGTTTATTTGCCTTTCCAGATCCCAGATCCTTCGACTCGTTTTGCGTACCGTATCGTATCGTTGGAAGAATTTACTTCTCGGATAGATACATACTGGCTTGACTGACTGATTACATACCGTCTAGCAGTTCTTGGAGTATCATATCAGTTCATTCTCTTCTTCTTCTTCTTCTTTCAGATAAAATTACATTTATATATACTTCCCGCTTCCTTTGAAATATCATCCCTATCATCCCTACCATCTCAATTCCAATTCCAATTCCCAACCCAACCAAACCAATCAACTTTTTAATTTCCCCTCCCGCTCCCACTCCCCCTCCACTTTTCACACACCTTTCTTTCTTCTCCTCCCTCTCTCTCTCTCCATCTTATACTATACACACCTTTCTTTCCTCCCCCCTTTTCCTCCTCTCCCTTCTCCTCCCTTTCCTCCTGCCCCTCCTCCCCCTCCTCCCCCTCCTCCCCCTCCTCCCCCTCCTCCCCCTCCTCCTTTACTTTTACCTTCTGATCAATCCTCATCTAAAGCAAACAATTTCAGTTCATACAACCAACCATCCAACCATACAACACCCAGCCCAGCCAGCCCAGCACAACACTACACTACACTACACGAAACTAACCAAATACATCCTCGTCCCCATCCTCATCCTCATCCTCATCCTCATCCCCATCCCCATCCTCACCCCCATAACCCTCACCAAAGTTTTTTTCTCCCTTCCCTCATCATCAATGATACACACACACACACACAGACACCCCCACAGAATACACACACGCAGTACACGCACAGAATATACACACATCCAGACCAAAAAAAAAAGTTCATCAAGAAATACATATACTCAAATACTCACATACATACTCATCACCTAACCCCCCAATCCCCCAATCACCCAATCACCCAATACAAACCCAACCCATCCATCCATCCATCCATCCATCCATCCATCCATCCACGCAATATCTATCTCAACAGCACACACACACGCACACACACACAATCCCCCCCCAAAAAAAACAATTTATGCATGAATGAATAAATAAATAACACAAGAGAATAGATTTAAAATTGACAGCGCAAAAAGATATCTCTCACTCGCTTGTTCGCTAATTAGATTAGCGAGGCAGTCCCAAAAAAATAAATATATATATACGTATGTAGCATATAGCATACAAATCTATCAAGTGAAGTGAAATGAAGTGAAATGGTATGATATAAAATAGAACGACAGTTTAAAGGCGAAGAGAGGAAGACAGGAAAAAGTAAATAAAAAGAATACTGATGAACCTATCCCATCCCATCTCATCCCATCCTATCATCTAACATTAGGATGTGAAGAACATAAAGAACATGAACATGATAATAGCATGGAGAAAAACAAAACTCCAAAAAGGGGGTTCCGTGGAACTCTAACTCTCAATCACTCACGGAGAGAAGAAAAAAAGACAATATATTCGCTCAGCCCCTCGTAATAAGATTCCATCCTTCTCTCTCCTCCATCATCGGTGATAAGCCTTCCTCTCTCCCTCTCCCCCTCCCCAAAGCCTTCCCGAATTTCTCGGTCCATTCTCAGACATACTACTACTACCGCCTTTCCTCCCCGACCTCTTCCCATCAAAATCCGCTTCCGACACCACTCTTTCCCTCTCCCACTCCCTCTCTCGATGAAGACTAGCCACCCCCAATCCCCCCCCCTTTCTCCCTGCCGCCCCATCAACAACCCGATACCCACTCGGCGTAATCGGTGTAATCGGTCTCCTCTCCCTATCATCCCATCCCGTACCCTCAACAGTGCGATACCCACTCTGCGCAGGCTCCGGCGTGCCACTCCCGCGACTCCCACGACTCCCCCTCCTCCTCACATACGAGCTTGGACTCGGCGGCGGATGCGGAGACGGCGTGCCCCTCTCGATAATCCGATCTCGCTGTATGTAAATTTCTTCTCGCTCGCCGCGATCCCGATCCCGACCGCGACCGCTCGTGAGACTTCCGCGCCCGCTGCTCTTCCTCCGTGAGACATGGCTTGCGCCGGGGCTGGATCGCTCACGAGAACGCGAACGCGAGTGAGGCGGCCAGTGTTCCTCCTCCACCTTGATCAGTTCGATTCGGCTTCCATCGGGGGGAGTGGGCACGCGGGGCGGTGAGAGGTCGCGGTGTGAAGGTCTCGGGCTCGCGGGCGGCACATATGCTTGTGGCGGACGGGCCGAAGATACAGGACGCGGGGGATATCCCGCAGGCGTGGGAGGAGGTGGAGTCGCCACGACCGTAGGAACAGGGACTGGAGCGGGAGGAGCATGTGTTCGAGTCGGAGGCGCAGACGCATTGTAGATTTCCGTCATGGGGGGAGAATGCTTGCGACTTGGGGGGCCGCGATGGATTTCCGACATGGAGGAGGAATGTCGGTGGGTTTCGGACAGGGAGGTGGAATGTCGGTGGCCGCCATGTTGTTGTTGTTGTTGTTGTTGTTGTTGTCTGATGACGGTTTCGGAAATGCGAGAGACGGGGCGGGAATGGGAGGAACGTCGTTGGCGGACGATTTGGGTGGATTTGCGGCGGGGCGCGCGTCGGTCGACGAAGACTATGTCTTCTTCTTTTGGGACTATGAAAGGGGGTGATGTGTTAGGAGAGAGGGAGAGCGCGGTCCGGGGGAAGGGAGGGTACTTACTACCAAACAAACACATTTTCTCGACGCTCTTCCTTTAGATGCAAGACTGGATTATATATATAAACGTAGCCAACCACCTGAGATGAGACAAGATAATATAAGAAAACTCTTCCACTTCACCGACCAAGGACCTCTTCTCTCCATCTATATATATCCTCATCCCTCCCCTCCCCAACGCCAACGCCAACCCCAGTCTCCACAAGCCACTTACGATATCTCTCCCAGCATCAGCCGGACCCATCATGACGATATGCAGGTGAGAGCAAAGGCAATCTAGCCATCTCGATCCGAAAAGAGGTTTAGTGCGTCTGCCTCGATCACATGGGATATAAGATTTCCCGTATAGACCACCCATGTTGTTATTATGATGATGATTACAACTTTAATCATGTGATGAAAATGGAAACTTCTGCTAAGTTTATATACTTTTAGGGCTGGCCAACCAATCTCAAGCCAGCTGGTGCAGCATCCGCATCCATTCTCCTGCCACCTGCCCTCCAAAGACTCACGTCCACTCCACTCCACTCCCTCGCTCCTCGCTCGCGAACTTTCTCTCTTCCTGTACATTCCAAGACAGGACTCCTATTGTCAAACCCATCCCCATCAGGCATCAAGACATTGTAGATCGCACAACGCTCCACGGGAAAACCCACGGGAAACCCACCCACACATAACTCATACATACATAACAGGCATGGTACTCGGCCGGCATCGATAAACCTCCATCTCAACCTCCATCTCCACTCGCCCTCATCCTCCACAGACAACAACAAGTGGATAGATCTGGATAACTTCTTCAACTAACTGTACCTGTTGTTGATGCTTCCTCGCATTGTACTTGTTAACTCTATGATGCACCAATCCCAACCACGAACCCTAAAAGCTTCAAGTCCTGCTCAAGACATACAGTAGCACACCCTAATCAATCCAACATGCTGACCGAGAACGTTTCCTCATGTAATCTTCAGGGGAAAAAGAAGGCGATCCCCATCAAAGAAGGAAGCAGGTCTACCGAGTACATCAAACAACAAGACGTACAAGCCTCCACCGGCTTTTCAACTTCATGGTTCCAGACATATGCATCCGGCTTCGAATAATTTTTGATCCAATCTACAAAGTTACGTACGTACGTGTACAAGACAAGCAAGCAATTTCAACCTCAATCAATACCAATCTTCCAACGCCAAGTATAACCCCTTAGGAACCCCCCCCTTATACTTGAGAGAAATCATCAACTAATTTCAATTTCAATCCTCGTAACACCCCTAACCTCCACCGCCCTCGTTAAATCCCCACTTGCCGCTGCCCCCTCCAACCACCTTCGATAACCCATCGCTGATCGTGGCCAGCGGGACAACAAATACTGATACTGTTGATCTTGCACCGGTTCCCCCGCCTCGTATTCTCTCTCTTGTCGCAGCCATGCAGATGGCATGTCAACACCAGGTCCATATACATCCTCCATAACAACATCACCTTCCGAGTCATATTCCACACTTTGGTAGCTCCAATCCGAACCCTTTCGTGATGTGATGATCGTTGATGCATCGGGAGAGATCGTCCCATCCAATGGATCCGGCGACATTGTTCCATCGAATGCTTGTTGTTCTAGTTGCGAGCAGTGTTGAAGTATCTCGGGTGTGAGAAAAGTGCCACTCATCCCAATATCGCCTTCATGATGATCTTCTTCGCGGATTGTACCATCTCTCAACACACTTAATTTCAAGATATCCCTATGCTGTCCATCGTCCAGACGCCAGACTTTAGCAACTCCATCCATGCTAAATGCCCAGATGGTGACACCTTGACTCGAATCGATTGCAAGATCGACTACCCCCGAGCACGTACCAATCTTTTGCCCTCTGATTCTGACCGGCCACAAATTTCCCGGAAGAATACCCGAGACCGGATGCCGGATAAGATTGATCCATTCCTGGAGTCCTTGATCGGGCCACCAATCCAGCCATTCCATGTTTTTAGAATTCCCACAAGGGCTTCGTCTGTGCACGACAGAGCTTTCCAGCGAATTTTGAGAGTTTTGGGCTGCGTGATATAGATCTCCAGGAACGGTGAACATCCATATACTTTGCTCTGCCCCCCTTCCGAAAGCTGCTACAACCCTAACTCCCCAGCTCAAGTCGGAACCACCAGCATAGAGCGTCGGACTGCCTCCACCTTCTGGTCCTTGGAACCAAACCTTGCGAAGTAATTTGGTAGGTCCTCCAACGGGCGCATCACTGCCCATGCAGAGAGCTCCGGTACCTGGATCAGTAAACAAAATGTGATACCCATCACTAAGTGGCACGGCGCGATAGTGATCAGAATGGTCGACGCGCCTGCCTGAATCACTTCTGAATCTTCCAACCGGTGCTAATATTTGTTGAGTACGTTCAATCTCGTCGCTATTATCACCTTGGCTTCCACTCCACCCAATTCTTTGCCAAAATGAAGCACCACTTGTTCTTCTTCCGTATGCTCTTTCATGTACAGCTGCACATTCACTGGGTTCAGCTGCACCTATTAGCTGGTCAGTAATATTTTAACGAAGAAAAGCTAAGGGAACCAAGCCCAGAAGTAATCGTTCTCTTTGGCCCTGAAGCACGGAAGGTTATGAGGTATCTTACTACTAATGAGCCTCAGCTTTTTAGCCGAGTCTATACTCTTTCGCGGAGGCAGAAAGAACAAGAAATCACTAGGCGCGGTAAGTGGAAACCATCTATTCAGATCTTGTCCCGTCAAGGCATCAACCCAATGTAGTTCGATACCAGCCGAGCAGCCAAAAGCCACACATCTTCGTTGAGGACAGATAGCCACTGAACGAGGAGGGTCATCCTCAGAACAGAGGTTTCGATACAGTGATCGCGGACCAGATTCAACTGGCATATATCTCGCATCTGAATTTGAATCTCTACGAGCTGGGAGCTTGCTGCGTAGTCGGGTTCCTGCTCCAAGGGAGTGCGGTCCGGTCTCTTGGGGAGGGTATGAGCTTTTTACCGCACTGGATGATCTGAGCGCTTCATGATACTCTTGACGTTGGCCACCCCCCGGAGAACTACCGCCGCTCCGAGTTGTAGCAATCCCGGGGAAAACAAAAGCGGTTGTAGATCTCCCAGCCCTTTGTACTGGAGCTGAACTATCCAAACTTACGCGATCGAGAAACGAGACACCATGGTGAAAGTCGCCTCCTGGGGAGTGTGAAAGATTCGAGCGACTTGATTGGTGCGAAGAAAGATCCGAAGGCTCAGGGTCAGAAGGAGCAGGAGGAGCAGGAGGAGCAATGTTGCTGAGAGAAATATCGCACACAAGACCCATGCGCCCATCGAGTAGAACAGCAATTGCATACCTCTGTGATGACGTATCCATACTGCAGGCCAGCACTCTGTGTGGACATATGATACTAGTAACCGGACGCAAAGAACCAGGTTGGACTTCATGCCAATTATCCACATCCCGATGACTTTTGTTAAGTTCATAAACATAGATTAAACAGCCATTCGCAGCCATCAAGAATTTTCCACAGCTACTCACCGTGAAGATAGTTCCCGCAGGAATCGTGTCTTGATATTGAACAGCAACATCTATGAAATCTACGGTTGAAGCTTTTAAAAAAGCCGAATGTTTTGATTCTTGTGGAAATTCCTCCGAACTCGGAGGTACTCCGTAACCTTTCCAGCTTGGCCCAAGAGCACATTCTCTCGAGATCCGTTTACTCATGAACCACTCATATTCGGAGCTAAGACGAAATTCCGCACACTTCGTGTCGGAAATCTCTTGCTGACAACTAGCCTCCCAACCTCCACGCCGGATCATGCTTTCGAGGAGGGAGCGATCTATGCTACTAAGAAGCCATGTTCGACAAGTATGTCTGGCTGAATTTAAATCAGCCGGTGTAAGATGGCCATATATTTGTTGAATGATTTCTGTTGGCAATGTTGAGAACGTGAATGACGTTGATTGCCGAGCAGATTCTTCCAATCGTGCAACACTAGGTAGACGATGAGAAAACGATGCGACTGGTAAAGTTGGGCCTGGAGAAAGAGGAGAGGAATCATTGTAAACTGCTGTAACTGTTCGAGTGAGTGGCTCAATGGGAGATATAGTGGACATGATTGAGCCCACAGTTGAGCACCCAGAACTTCCTCCGCCGCTCTTTCTCGATCGAAGTCGCCCCTTTAATTCTTTTGCATCAAGAGAGCCGTTCAAGCTGGCTGGAGATTGATGCCCGCTAAGCACTTCCGAAAAACTATCCTGCTGAAGTGCGTCTCTCAACGGCTCCAACAGCTGGTCATCAAGTATTGCGCAAGGATCATTGGGGTCATCATGAAGAGTATGGCTTCGATCGCGTGTCCGTATGGGTCGACCATCCACTTCAATTGTTGTTTTGTTTCTTTTGGGTCGTGATTCGGCTTTTTCGAGAGGATTAGGGTATCTTGGACTTCGCTCCAACGTTCTTCCACGTTCAACCTCTTTGCCCTTATTATGCTTCTCATGCTTATCTGGGACAACCTCGAGCTGTGGAAGCTCCCAGGGATTGAACGGAAAGGGCAGGTCAGCAACTGTATCATTAATCGAAGTGTTCTATATGATTCAATGTCAATGTAACGGCCCCGAAAATTCCTCTGGAAAGGCTCAAAGCAGACACAATGATGGTATACGAGCATGGCTGTCTAGAGAGAATAAGCTTACCAAATCCGATTCTGCAAATTGAGAATGAAGCCTAGAGGCATCAATCACCTCTGAACTCGACTGGCTTCGTCTGCTCGCAGAGTCTAAAATCATTAAAACATCAGTTTACTCCTAGCCATCATAATTCTTATTCAAAGCCAAGGCAGAGGCTACGAACCGTCATACTTCCCCCCTTGCTCTCCATCCAACCCTACATCTTTCGATGTGCTGGCTGCGTCGCCAAGCGTCATGATATGTCTTGACGGGGACTCGTAGACAGACGTAACTGCAATCGGACTGTATACTCTCCTAAGAACTGGCTGGTGATGAGGTGAACCGTGATCTGCGATCGCTCTTGATAAGAGAATCTGGGAAGACGTCTTGTTGACAGCCCCCTGGTGGGTGGCTATGTTATTGATGATAGTTGAATGATAGGAAATGATTGTCATTACTGTTTGAATTACTTTTGGTACTTTTTAGGGTTCTTAACGAATACTGAAGAGATAAAAATGATATTTTAGGTATGGAGGCTGTTCTGGCATCGCTCTAGAGAAATGACGGAGTTGAGAGGTAAGGATAACTTGCTGGAAATGTACGATGCGCATTGAAGGATGGAGAAGTAAATAAGATTATGAAGAAGTAAAGAGAAGTAGCATCTTCGGGAAAGAGCATCGGGTATATATTCTTAAACCAATGTTGAACCATGTAAGGAAGGCGCGACCCTCCCCTTCATAAGGATACCAAAAACGCCGTCAATGCCATAAACCCGTGGATTAAAGTACTGTCCCAAGAAGATTTGCGCTTAATTTACAATTGCATCATACATTTGCATCTCCGACCTCCCTCCAAATATGAGTGTCCCCAAGACTTATAGAACTTGCAGTAGATTCTTCACGCTGCAATTGTGGAGTGCTACCATTAGGCTCGGCACCTGGGGCCTTGTTGATCCAGATCTTTTCTAACCTATTCATTGTCAGTTTGGAGCAATAACTTTTCTGAAAGGGACCTACGGAATCATGAGACTGGGATTGACGTATTTCACCCCTTTTTCCCTGGCTTCGTCCACTGTACTGCCTCTACGATTGCGTCCTGGGGGTCTATCGATACCGATCTCTTCGCCAGCAATATTAATATCGGGATTGCTATCTCTTCTGATGCTTCTTAAGGCGATGAACCTCATGAGTGGCTCAAATGTCCGTCGGAAGTAATAACTGTACCAGATTGTGAATGGTATTAGAGGGACAACAAGCACAGCAGGAAGAAAAGCATTTCTTAAGGCGATTACCCCGGCCATTGTTAGTTGAAAGAAACCTAGGCCGACAAGAAGACGATAGACAATCATAGGCCAAGCACCTCCAGTAGCATGTTGTGGATGGTCCATAGCATATAGGAGCTGGTACTTGTAGGTGTAATAGCCCAAGGCAAAGTATGCCAACCCAAATAAAAGGACGAGATATCCTGCTGGCTGTATGCTATAGACAATACATAGAATGTAGACGAGAAGTGCTGATGGTAGATAAAAACCATAACTAAAAATTGGCGGTTGTAGTAGCTCGGCATAATCTCTAGGAGTCTTTGCACCCATAAGTGTGATGGGGTACAGTGAAACACTTCCGATTTCCAACAGCCTGAAAGGTAAAAGGCCAAGAGCTTGGAGTAGGATAAAATTGGTGTAGAACATGGAGAGATCGGAAATTGATTGGGCTAGCGTGTATGCAATCTTTGTGGTGTCTTTCAAGCTCTCCTGCAAGACTGGCCAAAATTTACTCGCCGCACCGAAGACGGTAAAGACCAGGAATACATTGAAGAAGGTGAAGTAGAAGTTTTTCGATATGACGGAGAGCTCCACCTCGCCTTGAGAGATCGAACCTTGCCTGTTTGCAAGATAGTCGTACAAGAATGGTATGGCCAGATTGAGCAATGAGACAACAAGTGTAGGCAAGCCAGTCTGAACTAAAGCTTTCAGGATCTCGTGGCTTTCCAATACATCCGCAAGTCCCGGCCAAACTTGTCGAATGGAGCACAAACTAACCAGGCCGGCCAGGGCAGCCACCGGAATAAGCCAGAAAATGGTGAGTATAAGAATGAATATTGTTATTGCCCAAGAACGAATCATTCGATTTGATCGAGGGAGGTAAGTATTTGTCCAAACAATATCTGAGGGTGCAGGAGCAGGTCTTGCCATCAATTGCCTTGGTGTTGGATCCAGTAGAGCTTGCATCGCCATCTGGCAAGCCGGAATTGAATCAAGCGTGACAAATGCAAGTGCTGTAGGCTTGTATTTCTTCTTCCTAGCATCTTTGATTATGTCATCTAGTTGTCGTAACTGTTCTTCATAGTGATCAATTGCGTCTACTTTCCTGCTCTGAAAATTGAGAAACCCGTACCAGATTCGTGTGGTCGGTCTTGGCTGATCATACGAGGTAATATGATCACTCCCTAAAAGATTATCGCCCTCATGGTCGTGCGAGCCGCCCTCCTCATCTGCAGCCGGTGAAAACTGCTGTGCCCATACCGGTTTTATAGCGGAACGTTGTTGCTGGCCAAGATGTACCGTCCAGGCTTCTTCGAGTCGCCGAACAACTTGCACTCTCTTATCCATCAGATCATCTAGCCTCTTCCAATTGCGGCATAACGTCACGCTTTCCACCTTTCCTATTTCGAGTTTCTCCAAGAATTCGGTGATCTTCTCTTCGGACCTTAGCTCTTCCGGTATCCCAGAGAGTTTGATTGTTCGGTCAGTAATGGTGAATTGACTTCCAAGGTAGTCCTGGCGTACTTGGATTACACGGTGGGTTTGCCTATCCATAAAATATATTGCGAGTCCAGTGAAGACATAGGTGAACACTAGGTATGACCAGAGATAACTGGTATTGGGGAGTTCATCGTCGGGGTCTTTTGAAGCCATCAAAGTGAAGTTTCCATCCCATCCACCATGCCAACCCTCTACTAGCGAATAATCTGGGATATCGGGGGGACTTGTTGAATTTCCGAACGGATCGAAGACGTAATAAAAATGTTTATTGATTGGAGCAAGAATAGCAGCTGCAATAATGAAAATGATCCCGAAGAGTTTCATCGACATCTTAAAAAAGGATAGGAACTATTTTGAAGTCAGTATTGTCAGTCCAGTGGAGGCTTCCTAGACATACGACATATGCATCCAATCCCGCAGATGCAAGAACTTGCTCTTCTGTCACTCTATACAGTACAGGCATCCAACCAAAAAATGTATCTGGCAGCTCTGGCAAATTCGCGGCGGCATCGATATGGGTTTTGCGTGCTGCGTACAAACTCTTCCATTTTGGTCGCAGGAGCTGCGAGTGTCAGCAAAGTTCTGAGCTTAGTCTTGCAACGACTTACACAGAATCCAAGGAAAGCAGAAATGCCGAGACTCAGTGAAAGGACGAGTTGAACGTAGATCGCAGTCTGTTGTCCATCAACATTTGTAGGGTCATATGCCGTACAGTTCTTCTCAAGGGCTATGGGAGCATCCATTATGGAAGCCATGATGAGTTCGGAAGACTGTTGACTATTGAAAGTACAACATCACGATCACTTCACCGACAAGGTAAACCGTTCAACCCCCAGGTCCATCTTCATGCGGGTGGCCAGGCTATGACGATTTGAGCGCATCGCTGACGTAAGCGTGGTCGGCACGCTGTTAATCAAATGCTAGCCACTTGCTCAAACGGGGAAGGTGCAGATTTAGGTAATCAGCCTCAATTTATAATATGTCACGGAGTAAATGTCACGATCACGTGGTAATTATACTACATATAATCAAAAGAGTAAGATTATTGCCTTTCTATATAAATATTAATTGATATATAAATAAACTGGTAGAGCAGTGTTTAGTCCCTTCCCTTCTTGTCCTTTCCTTCTTTCCTTTCTTTCCTCCTTTCCTTCCTTTGCTGTCCCTACCTTAGCGTCACCTATTTCTTTTCCTTCTCATATATATTACTACTTCTTCACTTACAATCGATACAATCACTTCATTCATATTCGTATCCATTCCCATGATTCTGTATTTTTCATAGACCTTCACTCTTCCTCACTCTTCCTCACACATCCATTCCATCTACATTGTATCCTGAATCCCACCTCCAATCCGCGTCTGAATCCTGCATCGAACCAAGATTATGGACGCACATTCCGATCTGTTGATCCTTGATAAACCGACTGTTATTTTCGAAGCTCGGCTTCGATCATGTATTGAGGATGACTTGAAACGCCGAGATTTGAGATCTGTATGCGGAAGGATTCTGAGTGTCGTTTAACAGTCTGACTAACGCTTAATGCATCAGGCACACACTCAACTCTCCAGACTCTTGCAAGAGCCAGAAGTTGGGGACATCATTTGTAGCATTGGCGCTGATATATTACCCCTTCTAGCGGGTATGCCGTGCATTCCACTTTCATCACTCGAATCACTTCTAATGCCAGATTCAACAGAAAAGAGTGGTAATTGGAAGATATGGGCGTTTGAAGGCTTGGAGTCTTTAGTGCCTGTGGAGATTATTGCCATCGACGATCATGAGAAACCAACCCATGTTGTAATTTGTGGTGTATTGAGCCGCTTCTGTGTCTATAGAATGCATGGTGCCGCACCACCACCACGTTTGGTTGAAGGCTCCGATAGTTCAAATCCAGAAGATATGCACGAGGATCCAACGATTCCATCGGCTGAAGTTTTTGACATGCCTCATCATGACTTCGATGGAAATTGGGAAGAGTAAGTCCTGACATACTATTGCTCAAAGGATCTTCTCAACTGACACCATACAGACTTATATTTGATCAAAACCACAAGGAAGATCTATCATGGATGATATCGAATATGCGTATGTACTCTACAGTCTTCTGAAATGTCCAGTTTTGATGGATATTGATTGACTTTGAGTAGTCAGCTTTTCTGCCGAAGCCGGACCTGTGAAGAAGAGAATGAGTCCGATGGCTCTATTTCACGGTGTGTACTCATACCCCTCAACATTCACAATGGTGAGAGTGAGGTCTAATTTCATGGGGCCAACACGGACCATCATTGCTGCAATGATGGCCAGGTGTTGCCTCGTAAATTTAGGTCCTCCAGGAACTGGAAAAACAACATTATGCCAAGCGATTGCACAACGATTATCCATTCGACTGGTCGAAACATTTCCAAATACAAAGCTCATTCAAGTCAAGACTGCGACGTTGCTCTCAAAATACTACAGCGAAAGTGCCACCCAAGTTGATGATTTGCTCACTAAAGTCAAAGAAATGTGCCAAAACGACCCAAGACGCATCGTCATTGTATTAATTGATGAGGTTGAATCTATTGCAGTATCCAGGCACTCGGGGGTCATACATGGTGAAGCTCAGGATTCACTACGAGCTACAAATGCTCTACTCACTGGTTTTGATAGGGTCAGGTCTTGTCCAAATGTCGTTTTCTTATCAACTTCAAATATGGTTGATTGTCTCGATGAAGCATTTGTCGATAGATGCGCTATTCAGGTTCCATTCCAGCCACCATCTGAAGAATCCCAATACAAGATTTTGACGGGAAGTTTGTTGGAGCTTGTGAGAAGAGGCATAATCATAGCTGATTTAACGGGACTTCTACATTATACGCAACTGATACAATCATGGCAAGAGGCTACACTTTATTCAGCCCATCAGCAAGATCCTCCTACACCTACAGGGAAGTTGCTCGGCATTATCATGCAATTGAACTCTCCCGCTGCCAAGGGCAAACTCGGCGTATCTGGTCGCTTCTTAACACAGGTGCCCGAACAGGCCCTGATGAGAAGCGCCAGGCCAAACAAGATATTATCTCTTGATATAGCTTTGGACTGCATCAAGAAATTTGTCGAGGATCTTTTGAGTGCACGAGGTCAGAAACGAAAGTCTTCGGAGCTAGAGGGTCAACCGGAGACACAAGATCATTGCTGCTGCGTTGCAAAAAAGGGATGAGTAATTCACAATATTGAAGTGGAATTGGAATTGGAAGGGTTTGAAGGATAATTGAGGCTGGCTGATGTATAAGATGAGAGGAGAAGTTTGCTTAGGCAAAAATACTGTAGCTGGATCGCACTACTTTACTTATTGATAGCAAAATATAAAGTGAAAAGAGCTTTCAATCCGATCTAATTCATAGATGAGTTGGGAGAGTGAGAGTGAGAGTGAGAGTGAACGAGCAAACCGCGCTTCTTAATTCATGAGCATTATATCGTGCGATGTACAAAATAACTTATAAGGCTGATAAAAAGAGGAATCAAAGTATGACTGCTACAACACATTTTATATATGACACACGAAGTACTCGAGGAGTGAAGTGCAAATTGTGCATCATGATTCCTCGAAAGAATACTCACTTGTACTTGAGGCTACTTACTCATAGTAGTTTGAACGGAACGTATACTATACTCACTCTACTCTAGTCCATCATCGAATAACAGCGTTCATCGAAATCCATACTCACCAATCACTAGACGCATCCCATCCCATCCCATCCCATCCTAATTATCATTGATGATGATGATGATGATGATAGTGATAGTGATAGTGATAAGGGGGGTGGATGGATGGAAGTGGAAGGGGGGGTGAGGTGAGGTGAAGTGAATATAGATATGGTATGGGATGGTAATCAGAGTCTGTATTTTTAGAGAATGTTTAAGCGAGAGAGGGAGAGGGAGAGAAAGAAGGAGGAGAAGAAGATAAATAAGATAAAATAAGACAAGGTTGAAATAAAAATCATCATCATCATCATCATCATCATGATGGAAAAGGAAGGTGTATACGTAATTAATAACTGAATAGATGTAGTTATTTTTTCATCCATTTTATTTCTGAGATTGGGATAAGCAAGCATTTCTTTAAGTTGAGGATAAATATATATTTTTATGTCGTTTTTTTTTTTTTGAACGAACTGAGATATTGTGTGTATGTATATGTGTATATATGATGAGGAAAGGAGAAGATAAAGATGAAGAAGATGAGAAGAATAGTGTTAGTGCTAGGGTTAGGGTAAGGTAGGGTAGAGAAGAGGTAGCTTTCAAGAGAGAGGGAGATATATACATATATATAAACCTTTTAAAGAAATAATCTTACAAAATAAAATTATTTAGCAGCGGAGGAAAGATTTGATGAGGATGTTTGTTAATGATTGAGGGTTTCGGGTTTGAGATGGATGGTTTGAAAAGGACTTCAACTTACTTGGTACGTGTTTGGAAGAAGAAAGGACGGACGACGTTTTTCAAAGATATAATATGTACAATGAATGAGTTTTTGATTCCAGTTAGAAAATCAAGGGGGAGAGAGCAAAAAGGGATTAGCGGTGTGTTGGAATTCGCTTTTCAAGATTAGACGACTGTGCATATTAGCATGTCCGGTAATGGCCATCTCTTGCAGACATGCAATAATTAAGGGGGGAGTAATGGAAGACGATGGCATGGTGCACTTGATGCTTGGATTCAAAGCTAGGATGCGAAAAGTCTCACCGGGTGTTGTGAAAGTAAGATTTACTAATGACGGTAAATATGAAGCACCTATGATAAGGTAGATTCTTGATGGCGATTCACTAGAACACTCGGAAGGTTCTTGTTGGTGTGTATTTTGAGGGGTGTGAAAGCCCTTGATAAGGGAGGATGGGGTGATAGGGGTGAGAGTACTTTGTGCGACTCTGATACCAAGTAGGTATTGGTCGGGTTTTGCCGATTTGGAGAAATGAGGAATTTGAGATTCGAATGGTGCTTGCCACTCGCAAAACGTGCATGTGGTGGTGGTAGGTTGCAGATGGTGACCTCGTCATCATTATCATTATAATCAAGAACATCACCACCACTATCACCACCACTATCAATAATGAGGGATTATACAACGTTGACTTCAAGACGAGCCAATGATAGACGTTGTATTTTGAGTCAGAAGATTGGGTAGATGGAAATCCATGGGCTCATCATTGTGATCATCAACACCCATCTTGACCACCATCGCCATCGCCATCGCCGCCTCACCTCGCTCGAAGCAAGGCTATCGAGAAATCGAAAATTGAAAGTTGTACTACAACACTCCTCATATGTATAACCGAAGCCCCGTATTTCCATCCTATCTCACTCTATTGGACCCCTTTGGTAGGAGGAACTGGCATCGGCTAAATGGCTAGACGAACCAATCTCCAAACTCGATGATGTGACTTTGATAGCCACTTCGATCGAACGTTCCATATTCATATTGTGACCTCTTGTTGCGATGTAACTTCCATATCCACATGTCCGAAGATAGAATATCCTGATCAAATCGGAATCCTGTGGTCCGGACTTGGCGATGTTGTGTAAACGGCAACGTCTCGATGAATACACCATCAAAACCTGGAAACTTTGCGGAAAGTTTGCGGAAACTTCCAGGAGAAGGTTTTCATTTGATAAGTCTGTATGGTTGGTATGGTTTGTATGTTCATTAGGCATAAAAATGGTATTTACACTAAATGCCAGTAGATACCAGTATAATGGTTGATGATAAGAGTTGTGTTTCGGTGGTTGATAGATTGCGTTGCATTGCCTCTGCATCACTGCAGGGAAGGATTCTTATTATCGTTCTGCAACTTGCCTGAGTCTTGACTCATCGTGCAACTTTGAACCCCTGAACGACTTGAACTTTATATCAACATGAAGAGGGTGTGCGAGAAAGGAGTGTGTGATTTGGCAGGAATTCCTTCCGCAAGGAGTTTATTGGGCACGATAAGGTTAGCGATCATCAGGATAACTTGCAGGCGGCCCGGTTCATGCAGCATGCAGTGATATTTCAGAGATCTGACAGCTTTCCTGCCTAATCATGTTCACTGATGGAGATGACCTTCTTTCGAAGTTTCGATATGGAAATTCCTCTTTTCCCCATCTCCCCATCTCCCCCACGAGGCGATCGATATGGGTCGATGATGAAATCTGCCGGAGAGTATCACGGCACCAGTCAGCAAGCGGCTTGATCGGGAAAAGTCGGCTGGCTCCGCATGTCGATGTTCGTATTTGATTGGCAACTGAGCAACTGAGGGTGGCATACGAAGCACGCCTTTGCAAGGACGCCGGTGAGTGGTCGAGTCAAGCTGGGTGACGACGACGTTTGGCCATGGTGTCCAAAGAGAAATCAAGAATCAAGCTGTGGCTGAGGATATTAGAAATCGTAACTAGTGGATGGGTAACGTGATGTGATGTTGATTATCTAAGATATTTCAGTTATAGCTTCGAGATCAAGTTCAACCAATACCATTCCGAGCCCAACATACCTCCCTCATCTACCTCGCTCCCTCCAAATCTCTCATAAGAAGCAAGTTCACATCCATCCATCTCAACTCATCCATCGATCTATCCATCCATCACCACACCAATATCCCAAGAGACTTTCAAGTGTAAGTTTTCGTTTCGCAAGGTATTGGTTCGGTAATTGACTCGATCATCTAGCCTTGTTCTCAAGCTCTCCCCCTCCCGTTCCCTCACACCCATCTTCAAGATATACTTTACGAGAGGGATTCAAGCTTCGATCATATGAGAGCTCCTTCCATATTTTGACTTTTCTCAACCAAAACCACATCTATTCTCATCTCACCACAAAAAGAAGGCATCTTTCTCGAAGTTTACCGAAACACCCCCTCTCCCGCCATTTAACCTTATTGCTGCCCCTCCCGCGAAGTGCCTCAGATAAAGAGCGAAACGAACTTCTCTGCTTGTTACATCATATACCTCCTACCAAGGTATTTACACCAAGCTCGAAGCTCATGATTGCGCGATTCCCTCTTTGCACGATTAAATATCCTGAATTTCACTCGGCTCCTCCATTCTTCAAGGTTACTTAAAAAGCTTTCATCATGACGGTCTTTGTGGTTTCACTGTGAGTTGTTGCCTCTACCCGTTAGACCCTCGATCCAACGCGATTTCGGAGCTTCAAATATGCTTCTGAAGCTTCGCGGATGGTTTGCTTTGACTTAGCGGCGGCCTTGGGGCATGACACTTGCACGAATTAATCCGTCGAAGCTTGATGCTAGCTTCTCCTCCATGACAAAAACTGACAGAGCTATCCTTCATAGGTTTCTCCCAAAAACAATCAACTTTAAACTCCCTTCCACCAATTCTCGACCTCCTACAAGATCCAATCTTCATCCAGGTGCTAAGCCCGAGGCTTCCCGCTCTGGACGTCCAGGTGCTGTGAAAAGAACCACGACCAATATCGATACTACGACCGGCAAGCCTAGTCTCTTTACTCAACACAAAGATATTACACCCCCAGTAACGCCAGTACACGATGTTGACCATGAACAATTCTTTGCTCAGACGGAAATACCACATGCAAAAGCCTCCCTTCCAATACAAGAAGATCAAAAATCTCTGATCGCACCTAGCGATCCCCATTCACCAGCATGGGGTACGGGGAAAATGTTCAACCAACCGCGATCCCGGGCTAGTTCTCCTCCTCCCGCAGATATCCTCAAGCATAATAAAATGAAGGAGAAGGCAGAGATTCTCGGTAGCGCCGGGATCCGCCAGCCGCAATTTAAACGAAGTGACAGCCATGATAGAGTATTCGCACACGCTGAATGGGAAGTTGAGCCCGCGGAGCAAGGCAATGGGGGTCTCAGGAATGCTGTTCAAGCTGCTGTGAGAAGTGGAAATCTTGAAGATAAGATTTGGGTCGGGACACTGGGAATGCCCACGGACGCTCTCAAAGGTACTCGACAAATACAGGACATTGAAGATCGCCTGGCTACAGAGTACGATTCCTTGACTGTTTTATGCAAGGACAGCGATTTTGATGGGCATTACACGCACTATTGCAAGCAGATCTTGTGGCCCGTCTTCCACTACCAAATTCCTGATAATCCTAAAAGCAAAGCTTACGAGGACCACTCTTGGGTTTATTATGTCAAGGTAAACCAAGCCTTTGCGGATAAGATTGTGAAGGAATGGAAAAGAGGCGATGTTATCTGGGTCCATGATTACCATCTCTTATTGGTACCTTCAATGATCCGTAAGAAGCTTCCTGATGCTAAGATCGGATTCTTCCTTCACGTTGCATTTCCATCCTCGGAAGTATTCCGATGCTTGGCTGTTCGTAAGGAGTTACTTGAGGGCATGTTGGGAGCAAATCTCATTGGATTCCAAATCCAAGAGTATGCACGCCATTTCTTGCAAACTTGTAGTCGCATCCTAATGGTTGAAGCCACAAATGATGGCATTCAACTTGAAGATAGATTCATTGATGTCATGAATCTCGCGATTGGAATTGATCCCGTTGCTCTGGATATGAACCGCGAAGACCCTAAAGCGACTCATTGGCTGAACACAATGCAAGAAAGATATCGTGGCAAGAAGCTCATTGTGGCGCGCGACAAGTTAGATCATGTACGAGGTGTGCGACCTAAGCTTTTGGTAAGTTTCAATTTACATCATCCTAGGGTTCAAGATACTTCTTCGAGGTGTAGATGTTGCCCTTGACCTCTTCCACCAACAACTACTAACTTTCTTTGTCTTGTAGGCATATGAGCTATTTCTCAATAAATATCCCGAATGGCGAGACAAAGTTGTTCTGATTCAAGTAGCGACTTCTACCACAGAAAATGCTGAACTCGATGCGACTGTTTCAGATATTGTTACTAGAATCAACTCTTCATGGGCCAATCTTGCTTACCAACCCGTCGTCTACCTGAAGCAAGATATTATCTATGCCCAATACCTGGCTCTACTCACAGTTGCAGATGCTCTCATGATTGCTAGTCAGCGTGAAGGGATGAACTTGACATGCCATGAGTATTTGTTCTGTCAAGATGGCAAGTTCGAAGGCCACAATAAGCATGGCTCTCTTATTCTTAGTGAATTCACTGGTAGTTCTTCCATCTTTGGCGGCAATGAACTTTCTGTAAATCCTTGGGATTATCGTCAATGCGCCGATGCAATCAAACAAGCCTTGGAAATGGAGGACGAGGAGAAAGAAGAACGATTTAAGAAACTTCATGCAGCTGTCATGCATCATACTGGAGAGCATTGGTTTAATGAATTCCTTAACCGCCTTGACAAAGTCTATGATGAGCAGCACAAGAGAGATACCACATCAGTTCCTCGTCTCTCCATCAATATACTTGGCCAAAAGTATCAAAAATCAGAGCGCAGACTTTTCATTATTGACTATGAGGGGACTCTAGCATCATGGGGCTCTCCGAGCAGCATCATCTTAACCAGCCCGCAAGTAAGTATTGACTCATAATATTTGGTTTTGGGTAGAGGCTAATAGTCATCAGCGCACAATCGATACTCTCAATGATATCCTTCAAGACGAAAGAAATACAGTCTACGTAATGTCTAGTAGACAACCAGAAGAGCTCGACCGTTTGTTCAAACGAGTCCCACGCCTTGGGCTCATTGCTGAAAATGGTTGTTTCCTCAAACAATTTGGAACTTCAGAATGGACCGAGATGGCTGACCCTGAGAAGATGAGAGCTTGGAAGGACTCGGTACAAGGCATCATGGCTTACTATACCGAAAGAACACCAGGATCTTGGATTGAGACGAGACATTGTAGCTTGATCTTTCACTACAAGAATGCAGAAGACTTGGAAACAGCTACTAGACAAGCAGGTGACTGTGCAAGCCACATCAATGATGCATGTGAGGAGCAGAGAGTCAGAGCCATTCCTTTGGAAGGTGTGTCTTCATCATCTCATGTGTTGCTAAAATCTCATTAACATTTATTCTAGGATCTGTAGCAGTCGAACCAATTGATTGGTCAAAGGGAACAGCTGCCATGAAGATCTTTGAAGGCCTTGAGAAAGATATGGCACCAAACGCGGAGCATACTTCTCCTGTCGACTTCTTACTTGTCGTAGGGGATGGTAGAGACGACGAAGTTATCTTCCGGTGGGCCAATGAGTTGGGTAGGAGTAAGAAGGTTGACAGTGTTACGACTGTCAGTTTGGGTAGTAGGAATACCGAAGCTGGGTATACGCTTACACAAGGCGTTACTGGTACGTGCCTCACGACCAACGCTTATAAAATCAGCTACTAACTTTCGTTCAGGCGTCTTGACAGCTTTACAAAAGCTTGCCCAGCTACCTTGAGAATGATTCATGACGTTTCTTCAAGTCAGAGGCTGAGAGGCAGTGCTGGCCAATAATGACAGATTGGGATGATGATATAGATGATTTTATGAATGTCAGTCACCAAGGGGCATAGCGAGGGCGTTCTTTTTGGATGATGAATGAAGGGATGAATGAAGTGATGAATGGAATGAAGGAATAGAATGAAGTATACAGTCATTAAAAGGATTAGCCACGATATTAAAAATATGATATGATACCTACCTACTTTGGTTTTTAGATGTTCGAAATAAACACTCAACTTTTTTCTCATAAGAATGGAGTTGCAAGCAACTATAAATCGGCTCGTCTCAAGAAGTGAACCAATGAAGATAATAGCACTCTTAGGTCGCTGCTATGAATACAATACCATCAATCAATCAAGTCTGGGGGGGTGGGTCGATCGTTTGTTTGTTTGTTTGTTTGTTCTACAGATCAACCCCAACACGTCAAACACCAAACACCAAACACACCATGCTCCAGAAAGAAGAACATAAAAAGCTGCAATCTCGCTGCAGGCTACCCACCCAAGCCCCAAACATGATCATGATGGGGCTTTCAAGCGCATGGGTCGCTGTTACACAGGAGGGCAGGAGGGAGGCCAGTGGGGTATGCGGTGCGTGGGGGGGTTGGCGGGTTGGTGATACGAGTGAGTATGTATGTGGGCGTGGGCGTGGGCGTGGGTGAGTGGGTGAGTGGGTGAGTTATTGGCTCGGGGAGAAGGGAAGGAGGGGGATGTAATGGGGAAGTTGTATGCATGTATGTAGGTTGATCATGAGTGGTGTTGGTGGTGGGGGCTATAAGTGCGGGGGAGGCGAGGGGGTGGGTAGGTAGGTGGTTGTGGGTGGGGTTGGGCATTTGTGTTTGGATTGGGATTGGGATTGGGATTGGATTGGGGAAAAGGGAATCCATGATTTGGAACGATGGACTTATTTTTTGACGTGGCTGCCGCTGGCCAGAGTCGGTACGGATACAATAGTACGTATGGGGAAAGCTAAAGAGGAATTTTTAACGTCAGGGTTCTATTCTAGTTAGAGAGAGCAACTGTTGGACTAGTATAAATGGTACAAAAACGCTCAACGCTATCTTTTGCTTTCTTTTTTTGGATCCGTTTAAATCATGCATGCGTCTTTCGTTATGTGGTTTGCTGGCAGTTAACATCTATACCTTTTCCTCGGCAGTGGTGAAATCATTGATATCCAATTTTTCAACCACCTTGTTCCAGCCAAAGGTATCTGGGATTTTTCCAGATTGAATCCCTTTGAGGGTGGTAAGAAGCTTGGAGCAGATGGCGCCAGGCTCTTCGGAAGATGGGGGGATGTATTCGCTGGTTTTCGAGTCGGAGTAGCGGGTAATGGAGCGGATTGGAACGAGAGCGGCGGCGGTACCAGCGGCCATTACCTCGGTAAAGGTGGGGAGTTCTTCATATTTGATCTATGAGGGAGGGGATTTGGTTAGGATGGGCGGTACAAAAAAAAAGAAATGTGGAATGAAGGGGTGAGAAATGGATTTTCAAAAGGGTAAAGTAACTCACCGAGCGAACTTCAGTCTTCCAGCCAAAACTCTTTCCAATTTCCAAAATACTATCCGAAGTCACGCTGGCAATAACATTCTTACTATCAGGAAAGACCAATGTAACATTCTCTCCCTCCTTCTTCACACCAATAAATCCACTGGTAGAAAACTCGTCGATTTCGCTACGGGTCTGACTGTCCAGATGTAATGTGATGCCAAATCCTTCATCTCTTGCCTTATCACTCCATCTCAACACAGGCGCGTAGTTTCCACCCAATTTTGCGCTTCCCGTTCCGTGTGGTGCAGAACGATCAAACTCTTCCAGGATCAAGGCTTTCACGGGATGTACCCCGTGGTAGACACCTACTGGGAGAACGTAGACGCAGAAAGTGTATTCCTCTGGGGGGCTCAATCCCAGCTGTGCACTAGATCCGAAGATCAAAGGTCGGATATACATAGCCGCACCGGTCTCATTAGGCGGTACATACTCAGCATTGAGAGAAACAGCAGCGTGTACACACGCCATGAAAACATCCTCAGGAACAGCAGGGATGGAGATGAATTCTGCGGAATGGGCTAGGCGAGCCGCATTTTTGGTCGGGCGGAAGATGGTGACGGAAGAGTCGCCAGGGGTGCGGAAGGCTTTCAATCCTTCGTAGGCTTGCTGTCCATAGTTCAGGGCAGGGGACATGCCGTGGAGGCGGAGGTAGGGATCCGTGATGAATTTGGGGGGGGTCCATTGACGGGTTTTGACGGAGTAATGAGACTCAACGTGTCCATTTACTGAGTTGAGGGTTAGCTACCGTTGAATGGGTTGATTTGCAGGATTCAAGCAAGCAATTGCGAAATGGAAAGTAGCAAGTAGAAACCCGACGCTACCTTCACGGAACTTGAAGCCTATGTTACTCCAGTCGATTGTGTTGACGGGGGGTGGGGGGAAAGCCATATTGTGTGTGTATGGATGTAAAAGTCCTGGAGGTTGAATTCGAATGAAGTGAGCTCGAGATGAGAAGGTTTCAGGATTATAAATATATTTTGCAGTTTTCAACACAGTCATCCCGGATGAAACTTCGCTGATCCTGCTAAACCCTAAAATACTGCCGGGTAGATATATTTAGATCTATATATATAACTCGTATAAACTTGTTATCATGCGATAGCCACGATAATAATAATAATAATTATAATAATAATAATAATAATAGCGAAGTTATATTGATTGCTTGCCTTTCTATAACAGTAATTCCAAGCTCCTTATATACATCTAATTTGCTATATCCCGTGATCACAATCTCCATAGTTATAAATCATATGATTACAAGCAGATATATACGACTCGTAAACTATACCTGGTTTGCTCATCGGTGTTATGTATCTTATATGTTTATTTTACGGAAAGGAAGAATGATACTCCGAACTGTACGAGATAATAATTTCACGTCTCTCAAATATCATGTGTTGTACGTTGTGTCATGCCAGGCAGCTCCCGTTGCCTTGTATTAAACAAAGATACCCTCTACTTCCCCTTTTTCCTTTTTCCTTTTTCCTTCTTCCTTCTTCCCTTTGTTACCACAGTATCAAATACTTGGGTTGGATATTCGGAGCCGAAGTTCACAGTTCCTATCGCAAAGTAATCAATTCGGCCTTCCGTTGTGTTGTTCCTTCGTTCTACACAGTCAGCCACACATCATCTCATAATCATCAATACGGATCGTTTGAACACACACACACAACACAGCATAACGCAACGCAACGCAACATGAATCGGAAACCACATTTCACTCTTTCGGGGATAGCCGTCGCGGCTTTTCTATGCATACTGTTTGTGCTGACATTTCGCAATCCAGATCATGGCGCTGAACATCCTTTGGATAAAACGCCAATTCTTGTCAATGACAACGTTCTTCATGGGGTGGCCACTGCTCCTAAGCTTGAGAATGCTACTCTGAAGTATGGAAACATGGTTTGGATTATAATCTCTTTGTATTCTGCTGACGAACCACCCTAGGGCAGAACTCGGCAATGCAGCCTGGAAAGTCCTACACACAATGATGGCCAAATTCCCCGATGAGCCCACTGAAGAAGATAGCTCGGCCTTGAAGTCATACATCCATCTCTTTGCGCGCCTGTATCCGTGTGGCGACTGCGCGAGACATTTCCAGGGCCTGTTGAAGAAATATCCGCCGCAGGTGGCGACGAGGAGCACGGCAGCAGCGTGGGCTTGTCATGTTCATAATGAGGTTAATAAGAGATTGAAGAAGAAAATCTTTGATTGCAGTAAGATTGGGGACTTTTATGATTGTGGGTGTGCGGAGGATGACGAGCCGGGGAAGAAGGGGGAGGGGAAAAAGGGCGAGGGGAAGGCGGAGGTTAAGAAGGGGGAGAGCTCGGGCTTTACACCGTTGGAGTTGGATAAGGAAGGGTAGGTATTACCTAGTCTTACTGGAGGGATGATGCTAATGAAGCGTTTAGTTTGACTCGAGGGGGTTAGAGATTGAATGTCAGTTTACTGTCATTCGGGCCATGTACAATTAAACCCCGAGTTCCGGTAAATGGATCGAAACAGGGCGTTGAGGAGACTTTGGAGCAATGTTATAAGGTTATGGGTTGGGGTAGGTAGGGGATAATCCAACCTACCACTAGGATTTTTATGTACAAGTTGTAAGTTGCAAGGAGGTTGCAGATGTTCATTTATAAGACCTGAGAGACTTGAATCTTACTTTTACGGTGTATTGGTTGTCTGTATTGGGTCGTGTTCCTGTATCAATTAGTACCATCAAACTTATATATCAAGCAATTTTTTATATACTGGTTCGCATTCTTTTAGACAACCATATCAAGAAATCCACGTCTAGAGAAAGCCAAACATCAACCTCTTCCGGGAGCAACTCCAAAAACGGGGGCGGGATAGCCGCCAAGCTCAAATCATTATCACCACGTGATCTGCCTCGCCTTCGCGCTTGCTTGCCTTGCCTCGCGTCCAAGGTCTGCCTGTTGAGAGCTTCAAATCGATAATTAAGCTACCCAGTATTCTTCAACTTCCTCAACGAACGTAACGATTAACGATTTGCATTTCCTTTTTCTACGTATCCCGAAATTAACACGATCAACACGAAAGCTTTCAAGATGGAGTTTGGAAACACAGGAATGTTGAATGAAGGTATTTGGTCCACCAACTCAGCTACCAGTATGATTAAAGCTAACGGGAGCTCTTTAAAGATGGTATTCATATCGATATGGATCGTTTGAAGAAGGGAGAAGTCAAGTAAGATAGCTGGCCCTATGTTCCGAGCTTTGCTGATGTGATATGGTAGCTTAGGAACCTCCATGTAAGATACCTTGAGACTGCGGTAATAGCAACATTCGATCGAGAGCAGTGTTGACATGCATTGTAGTATGGCCATAAACTTCAAGGATGGTGTGATTCTGGGTTAGTTATTTTGATGCACGATCCGCGGGCTATACCGGTTGCTGATGTGTGAATTGGATAGGTGCGGATAGTAGAACCACAACCGGCTCATATATCGCGAATCGAGTTACAGACAAGCTCACTCAAGTTCATGATACAATCTGGTGTTGTCGATCAGGGTCTGCGGCTGATACTCAAGCTGTTGCGGATATTGTTCATTACCAGTTGGGAATGTATGGAGTTTTGAATGGCAAAACACCAACTACACAAACGGCTGCCGCCATGTTCCAAGAACTCTGCTACGACAATAAAGATCAACTGAGGTATGGATGACGTTCAATTCCGGCTTTCTTGTGCTAATTCGGATGTAGCGCCGGTTTGATTATTGCTGGTTGGGATCAGCGACATGGAGGTCAAGTCTACTCGATACCATTAGGAGGATCGTTACACAAGCAATCTTATGCTATTGGAGGTTCTGGCTCGACGTATATCTACGGATACTGTGATGCAAACTGGAAGGAGGGCATGGAAGAGGCTGAGGCAGTTGACTTTGTCAAAGGCGCATTACAGGAGGCAATCAAGTGGGATGGGAGCTCCGGAGGTGTGATCAGGATGGTGGTGTTGACGGCCAAGGGGGCGAACAGGCATCTATACCTGCCCGACACGAATTATGCCGTCCGTCATCAATAGATGGTGTGTGCAAATGTCCAATGTACGAATAGAACTCGACAATAATAGCACGGAGTTTACGCAATTTGATAGTTGGCAGGGTTTGAGGGCGATCAATGAGGAGAAAGTTAGATATCGTTCGAAGCGGTGAGATTAAGAATAGGGACAACAGAAGAAAGTTATGCGTGTGGCTCTCTCCGAATATCAACGGTGACACATTCGGTTGGAAGTATGATTTGATACTTTTCCAGTGTTACCACGTGTGTCGTACAGAACAATCTAAATGAAGTTTCCTCTCTGCTTCCGCTTCCTCAAAGGGATCTCCGGGCTGACGCGTGGGTGGTGGTGGTGGGGGTGTTATCTGTATCAGGCAAATGTTCATTTTATATTATAAATGGTAGAATTTATATACAGTGATCCTCTTATATCCCCTTTTATATATCACAGATGTAAGAGGATAGATCTTGTCTCCTTTTCTTTCCCTTCCCTTCCCTTCCCTTCCCTTCCCTTCCCTTCCCTCCCCTTCCCCTTCTCTTCTTTTCCTCTCCTTTCCCTTCTCGTCCCTTCTTTTCCTTGCTCACGACTTACTACCTATTGATTCCATCCTTTCTTCCTGCGTACCTGTTCCCTTATCTATCTGAACTGTTCATGGTGGGAGCAAGGTGGGACTTTGTTTCCAAATCCAGGGTTCTCAGGCTTTTCGTCATCGTGAAGAATGAAATTCTCATTCGTTTTTGACCTTGACTTTAACCTTAACCTTTAATTATCTCCACCTTTTACAATACGAAACAACAAAACCACAACCACAAACACAACCACCACCACCACCACCACAACCACCTTCGAACATCGCGGATTCATATTATATCCTCCTCCTCTCCTCCTCTCCTCTTCTCCATCAACACGATCCCCTCCATTGCGATATCATCTCTCTCTCCTCAACAACAACAACAACAACAACAACAACAACAAAAAACTCTTGGTGGAGGTAATCATTGGTTGCATTGCATTGCATTGATTTGATATATTAACTCCCTCACAAACCTTCGTTCTAGGAATGCTGCAGGTAAGCTTCCACTCTTCGATAATGTGCCAACATTATGCATGTACATTGATTGTATCTTGCTTTGATTATCTTGTATCTTTGCACCCCCACGAGATTTATAAAGTGGCGTGTCGTCACCCATTCATCCATTCGATTTTAGCCAAAATATGAAGTTGTTGTCGCAATTCATCATGAACTTCAATCCCGACAGCTTTGGTCAGCCTGGACGAGTGGTTTACAGTTGTTAAATCAATAGGAAGGATTGTTTTTGGTGGCGGCGTCTGCTCGACCTTTTTCTACAGGGCCTCCAGATCTCGATCGATAGGCAAAAAGCACCTTGACGATAAGAGTTGTGGTACCTCTTGCCTATCCTTTCCCAACAGCAAGGACTCAGTTGGCACTCACCTTCCTTTTACAACCTCCTCTGATTGCTTTTGTTTCCATATTGTTCCGGCCCTCGCCAATTCCGAAGGGAAGAAGAAAAAAGCTAATCATAACGACTGACTAGGGTTCCACGACCATCAAACTCCTTTGATATGGCTGCGGTGATTGATTTTGTGTCAGATTCAACGCGCTTTCACCCCCATACAATGATACCCAGCGCAGGGCATCATGGATCTTCAGAGGATTCACCATATCGACAATCTTCCAGGTCGAGAGTCGAACCACCCCCCAGTCCGAAACCCCACCTCACATCAGTGAATGATGGCACCCCTCCTCCTAGCGCAAACGCTCAACCTAAATATGGCGACTCTCATGATGTAGACCGACGTAAGGTCAAGTCTGACCCGATTTCTCCTCCCTCCAGTTCCAGTCCAAATCTGGATGCATACACAAGGCATCCATTCACAAGTCAACAAAACTTTCCCCCATCCTCGGCACCTTACGCACGATCCGAACATTCGCATACGATGAGTACAGATTCTACCCTTAGACCTTCTCGAACTGCTTCTGCGGCATCAGAACGTAGTATCCCAAGATGTGCAAAGTCTCTTGACGATGTCCAGAAATACGGTGCCCATACGATCAAAGTTCGAGATTTGGCACATATCGAAAGTTTCGCTAGTGAAGAGTTCCTTTCCTTTCGGGGACATTCTGGACGTCCACGTACAGCAGGCGATCCTGGATTAAGATACGAGATCAGTGGGATGCCCATTACGGATATTATTGAGATGGTAGCGGGACTTTTGACCAAAATCACCACCACGAACGATCGCCAACATGAGACTTTACAAAGACCCATGTCACCTGCCGAGCACACAGCCAATCTTACCGGACTCTCCTCGAGCGTACTCGCATTCCATGGAAAGAACGTGCCTAGCATTACAATTTTGAGTTACTTGACTAGAATCCACAAGTACTGCCCAACGACATACGAGGTATTCTTGAGCCTGTTGGTGTATTTTGATAGGATGACGGAAAGGGTCAATGCAGCTCCCATAAATGCCATGCGTCGTGTATTTGTGGATCAGGATGATTCTCGATCTTCATCCAGCTACTCTGCGGAGGATTCGGATTTGGCGGATACTCCATCAGGAGCTCGAAGCGTCCCTGAACTCAAATCAGAGTTTGAAAATGCTCAGTACACCCACTCACCGGGACCTGAGCCTGGATTGGCCCAATTCCCTCTCTCACACTTCTTTGTAGTTGACAGCTTCAATATTCACCGCTTGGTTATCGCTGGGGTTACCTGTGCAAGCAAATTTTTCTCTGATGTATTCTACACGAATTCAAGATACGCAAAGGTAAGGTCTACAGTGCACCATCTCTTTTCTGACACTGACATATGTTTAGGTCGGTGGACTACCTTTGAACGAATTAAATCACTTGGAACTTCAGTTTTTGCTACTCAATGACTTTCGATTATCCGTCCCCGTGGAGGAATTGGAAGCGTATGGCACAATGCTTGTAGAGTTTTACGCTCGAGAGGTTCTTGCTCAAAAACAGGGTGGTCTGTCAGAAATGGCATACACACAAGGCACAGCATCTTGAAACCTCAAAGGTTCTCATGTTTTCGAATGTAAGAAACAACGAAATATTCCCTCTATATTGGCGATTGTCTGTGGGTAAAACAGATGTTGGTTATTAGGACAAATGGACCTTAATGGCGCAGATGATGATGATGATGAGCTTTCAGCGTTATAGACTTTTTCCTCGTTTGTACACGAGGTCAGCACCTTTTTCTTCCTTTTTTACACCCTCGTATTTGAGATGGACTGGAACAATCGATCATAAAAGATACCCCTCTTTTCCTTACTCCCTCCTAATGTCACTTTGCAAAGACTACTGATACATCTCGGCTTGGCTCTCTGAAGTCGCAACTAGTTTCCTTTTTTATAGCGTCTTCTTTTGGGTGGGTGTAGTTCTTGTCTGATTAAGGATGGAACGATGTTAGATTTCACGTGTTTCTTATTATTTTTAGGGGTTAAGCCAAGCGTGGCCGAATGAGTCGATGCAAATTGGAAGTTGAGCAAGCCGACAAGCAAACAACACGCAGCACATTAACGGTAGCATTATATCGATGTGATGGATCGGAGAGACGTGGAAAGAGCACCGGTAGATCAGACTGTTGATGATTTGGGGATGATGATGAATGTGAGCTTGGCTGTGGTGGATAATTGGAAGGATGGTGCTAAGATTTTAAGAAGAGGCGTGATTGGCAATTGATGGCTATGATATGAGATATGACGAACAAACACATTGGAGATGGATGGCTGGATGGATGAATGGACGGGGAAATAAAGCATTATAGAGGTATGAATGAATGGCGTTCTAGGGAGCGATGGGGTGGGCCTTGGTTGTTGTTTTTTCTTTTCCTACTCTACGTTACTCTCGGTATCTTCTTTCTTTAGTTTGTCCTCAGAGGGTCTGTAGTTTGTGGAGGAAGATGAAATGGAATGGATTGAACTGGTGTTGACGTGCTCTTGTATTGTGATTGGTGGTCGTCTGTGTGTGTGTGTGTGTGTTATGGCTTGAATGGTGAAATGTGAGAGATGGGATGGTGAGGACGAATTACATTCCGTGCAGTTAGCTAGTTAGCTACTTAACACCATTACCACGACCATCCATCAATCATACCACCCCTTTTCCAAGCCATCACCTACTTATTTATCTATCTCTACCCGCCCACATGTCCATCTGTATCTTCTTTCAATGTGTATGTATGTATCCTCCCTCGTGATGAGATGAGATGAGTTCTTTTGCAGGTTTTAGGCTTGGTGTTTGGTGGGGTGAGTATGGTCTGTGGGTGAGATTAAATGGGGGGAGAGGGAGAGGAAAGGTGATGAAGGGGGGAGATGTGATAGAGGAGAGAGGATGAATGTTGGAAGTGAATGTTGGAACGGAAGTGGGTGGATGTAGGATGGTTTGGTATGGTTTGGGAGGGGTTGGAGGTTAGATGTTAGAGGAAGGGGAGGAATGGGAAGGAATGGAGGAGATGTGATAGAGGAGGTGAGTTAGTGATTTTTATCTCTTTCGTAAAGATCTTGATTTTAGCTCATCTGTCCTTTGCTATTGCCAACTAGCCAATTCCCTCCATTTCCCCTGCTGTCATGTATCTTATCTAATTCAATGGCAAAATTCTTCTTCTGAATGTTGATGAAAATAACATCGCTCCCAGCCACCTGCTGTAAATGCATCTTTGGGTAAATTTACAGCAGAGTGCTCCTGTGCTTGGAGGAAAAAGGCTGTGTACAAATCGCAATTGTACGGCATGATATCCCACAGCTGGACAAGGTTGAACCTGTTCAAGAATCCTGGAGTCTCCTTCTCTTCATCAGGTGTCTCGAAGTCGCACAGTTTGTCCACCAGAGCATGAATGCACCATTTGCGTAAAGGCGATGTAGGTAAGGTGTTGAGCCAAATCCTCTCGACACGCTTGGGAGTCATCTCAGGCTGCATGCTATAATCCCCAGATATTATCGCGTCTATGGTTTTATCGGCAACTTCGTTGATACAGAGCTTCTCTGCAAAGACGTAAAGGCTGACTAAATGGTCAAAGCCGTCGGCATCGAATGGACGTGGAACTGAGCCTCGATACAACCAGTGAGTGAACAGTTCAAAAGCCTCGGGGTCATCCTCTGGCATCTCCATACGCTTTTCTTGACCCTCTCTGAATCTGCTCGTTGAGAAAGCAACATCGAAATACCATACAGACCCGCAGATGAGCTGTTGATGCACCACGAACTTGCGCTTCTCCTCCCCCACAATGATTGTGACTAGTTCTGTGCCGAGCATGCTATAAAGCATCAGTAGGAATACTTTACAAAGACTTCGGGTGTCAGTCTTACGCTCCAATGTTCTCATCGTCCGCATCAAACATCGTGACGGGTAGGCAGAATGAGGCAGAGCCAATAGTCTGTCACGTCTGGATCTCCAGTGATTCTGGTCTGGTATGATAAGGTGACTTGCAAGATAAAGTCACTGCTCTGCTACCTTTCAGTAGAAGCGACTCTGATATTTATGTGCAAACGAAAGCGAATAGTCGCCGCTTTAGAAATGGAGAACCTTTGGTGTGAGAAGATCTTTTGTGACTAACAATTCACTTCTTCCATATGAAAGTCGCAAAGAGACACACCGTCGCTTGAGTAAATATATATATATATATCATTTCAGTTTTCAAATTCAACTCTTTCTCAACCAATGGAAGAAGCCACACGGTCAAGTGATCGCTTAAAACTTTGAAGTCATCTTCCTTTCTTCCTCTTCCTCTTCCTCTTTGCACTTCCTTTTGTTGACTTGATAACAATCAACTCATCAGCAAGAGCCATCTATCCTGGACTGGACGAGATACATGTAAGAACGGGTAGCTATTTGCAGGTTCTCTATTCAACATTAAACTGGTCTGCGCCTCATTGCTTCTCAAAATGGGTAGTGTAAGTCTTCCATCCATTTCCAACAGGCTTCTCAATGGATCTGACATTGTTTTGAGAGTAAACAACACGTAGAAGAGGGCTTGAAGCAGTGGAAGAACTGGGAGGGTGCTTCTTCTGCCACCCAATCTGTTGATCAATCAAAGTCAATGGCATTGGTCAAGGCAAAGCCTGATTTCTTGTTCACTGAGTAAGTTTAATCAGCTTTTGTCCTGTCCGAATCATCATCATCGATCTAATTATCTTGAAAAGTATAATGGGTATTGAAACAATCTCCTTGAAGGTCGGGCCCTCTGATGATACAAACGGCTCTATGGTCTTCACTATTCACAAGAACCTGTTGACAGCTTCATCTCGTCGATTTGCCAAGATGGTACAGCACAGTCCCCCGCTGGAACGAAACCAAATGTACTCTATCCATGACACCAGTCCTTGCGTCTTCAAGCTCTTCAATGAGTATATTTATACTGGCCGTGTTCCCGGTGTCCATCATCGCACCTCCCAAGTCGACAAGGGAACTCGCATCTCCGAACTGTGCCAGCTGTACGTATTTGCCGAGATCTTCGAGATGAACGCACTCTTCCTCAACAAGATCATGGACAGCATCCAAGATGGTCTCAACATCAGCTCAACGGTTCTTGCCCACACCCTCGTCCAGAACATCCTGCAGCACGCGCAACCCGACTCCCCGCTTCGCAAATTCTGCGCCGCGAACGCCCTCTACTCTGCCATGACCCCCGGCCTCGAGTCGGCTGGATTCCAATGGCTGATGAAGAACAGCGACGAATTCTTCGCCGAGTTTATGAAGATGCTGGTCAAGCTCACCAAGGGCAACGATCCGCGCATTCGCGACTTCACCCAAAACCTTGCCAAGGATGTCCCAGTCAAGGGGGGGGAGGAACTGGAGGCAGGAGGCGTCTTGGTCAGTGCGGGCACTGCCGCTGCCACGGGCCCCGGTGTTCACCCTTGCCAATTCCACATCCATGGTCGATTGGAATCGAATGGCGGAGCCGCTCACGGAGACGACGACCAAGAGATCTGCCACTTGTTCGCTGACCACGGCATCTAAATGAGACAGATGATGGCAAGCCTGATATTGTCACGAGCTCTTTAATTTCTTATTTGAGGGATTTCCTGTTGAAAAACGTGGCGTTTGTGGAGTTGAGGGCAATCGGGAGGGATCGAGTGGATAACATGACGTAAATTAAATGAGCAGGCTCCGTTGGCGGTCTCTCAAGATTCTGGATTTCTAGGTCACGGATACCACCTTGCCGCGCACGTAGCATCTCCATCTATTCTATCTAGCAATGAAGGGAAATTCATTACAACAGTACCTATAACCTCCTGCACTATTTCTTCCGCGTGACATCTGGAGGGCCAAATAAATACAGGGAGGGATGAATCCTCTGCAGTGTGTGTGATACATGATACATGATTCATGATACTACAGTACAAGAATCACATTGATACCATACAAAAAGCTAGCTAGCTACTCATTACAGAATATATACATGGCGAAGATGAATTTATGAACTAATTACCCCAAGGGCGAATCCAACAATATACATATATATATCCCCAGATCAATCTTCGGCTAATACCAAATACCAGATACCGCACAGCGCCAACATCACAACCAAGACAAGACCTTTGAATTCCCGCCTGCCCGCCCGCTCGCCGATCCTACGTAATGAGAAATCTTTCGAAGCAAGCCTTTAGTCTTCTCCCCGCTCGCTCTTTTTTTCGCCTTCGACGTCACGTTGCGTTGCGTCACGCACACGAGATGCTAGCTGGCTATCTATCATCTGAATTAACCTCCACGCAGAGCAGGGCTCGGAAGTTGGGATGGGGATGGGGATGAACGCGCGTGATGTGATTCTCATGGTTATGGAAAGGGATCTGTGTGTCTGCTGCATCATACCGGATGGGATCAAAGGTTTAGCACACAAAGGCCCTATATATAGTCCACAGATTGATGCGTGCATGATCTTTTCGATCGAGGAAGTGATTGGTCGGTCGTTCTCCTCCTCCTCTTCGCCCGTTGATGTTGTGAAGCTCGCTTGGATCATGGGGAAAAAGGAAATGCTCGATGATATGATATGATACAGTTCGGATCGCAAGCCCCATGTTGTGGATTTTTGAATGGAATCGTTTGAAGATGGCTGAAAATATGATTTTTGTCTGAAGTTTAAGTGTTTGTCTGATATCGAGGCAGGGTAAACGTCGGTGTTTTCAATGAACCTTCTTGAACCATGTGGAACAGCAGGTAGGTAGGTCCTCTTATATTGTCGCTGCAGCGAGGCGAGGCAAGCGAGATCGATTCTTCATACGAAGTATGCTCCTCCTCCTTCGATTTGATCCAGGTCTCGGCACCTTTCGACTTCATCATGGCTTCGATGTTCATGGAACAGGCAGCTCCAACGCCCACTTCTCGCGCCCACAATGTGGGGGTTAAACGCCACCTGGTATTCCGAGAATTCGATAAAGTAGCGAATATCTTCTCCCAGAGGTGGCATTTCCGTGGCCAGACGCGTGTAAGCTTGGGCCAAGAGCTCGTTTTCACCCTGCGTAATGGCATTCGCCAGTAAGATGACAATGTAGTGTTTTAAGCCATTGAAGCTCTCAGAGTTTGCGTAGACCTCTCGGATCTCCTCTTGGGAGAATAGGTAATTGTGCGCGGCGTTGTCGTCTTGGATCTTATCCATGACTTGGTTCATGAGCGGCTTGTCGTCAATTTTCTCGGCGAAGTAGAACAAGTTGCGCAGGCGACGGCTGTGAACTCGGAAATCCATTCTGCCACTACCGGGCAAGAAATTTAGACTAATCTCGCCGTGGTTCCTCCCGAAATGAGGCAATTCTCCTTGATAGAGGTAGACGATGATGGCTTCCATAACTTCCACTTTGTATTGGCTGAAAACCACATCTGTTGATCCGTGACCGTAAAAGGCGAGGTTGACGGGTCGTGAAAAATGGGGAAATCGATCGCAGAGGAGCTTCTTGTGGACGAGAAACGGCTGGGCCGTCTCGCCGATGAGAAGTCTGACCATTTGGGAGCCCATTGTCCTAAAGAGAAATTTCTATGAGCGCTGTACTTGGATTTTGGATCTTGGAAGACAACTCACTCGGGGCTTAACACAGGCAATGGCATTTTGTTAAGGTCACAGGGCTTGATCTGAACTAGATGATGGTGCAAGTTCTTCGATTGTCGCCTTGAAGGAGGTGTTGAGTGCTTGACGATTTTCCGAGAAATTTCAATGTGATGTAGATAGAAGAGGAGTACGAGTTATCTCCGGGTCGACAAGAATCATGACTGATATTCAAAGAAATATTCAGAAGTCTGTGGGTTTGTGGGCTTGGATCATGAGCTATCTCCAATAGCTCGAGACCAGAGTCCTCTCAACGTCGAGTCTTGCAACTAAGGCTGTCGGACTCGAGTAGATCCAAGCTAAAACATATGATAGTCCTCAGGAAACTTCAAGACGTTCTTAGTTGACTGCTGGTGTGCTATTAGTCAAAATTGGGGCAAATTTGGTAGATGCCACATTGCACCGAGAACTTTCTCGAATAATCACATCCCCCCTTATTATAGATAACCCTGCAATCCTCTTCATGACCAGATGATGCACTGGCATCTTTTATCTTGGGTATAACTGATGACAACCACGATGAAGTTTACAAGCACTACTCAGTCTGGACTTCGCCATGTACATGTAGTCGGTAAGTTGTGGAGGTTCGCGCGAACCTGCTTACATAAGCTTAGGGCTTCATGATTTATTTTGCCAGGGCGGTGAGAATAGCTTCCCCAGGTTTCTGAATTCACCCTCATCTTTGATTCAATACGGCAGTGATGGAGCTCGCTTTCGAGTTGGATTATGTAATGGCCTGATATCTCACTCGCCTTCTTGCAACTTCTTAAAACCAAGACATCATGATCAAAACAACCGTGACACCTAGGAATCCAGGACCCGAGCCGTTGTATACTCTTTACTACTTGGCCGAGAAAATTCGCATGCCACCTTCGATGGATCGTATCATGGACGCAATACCTGGATATTTCAAAAAAGGAGGATCTTTCAGTCTGGCAAGATAACTTCCGTATACGCAAATTCCCAACCTAACAGCAAACTTCGCCTCTGTGTTGCCGCAAAGATAGCTTTTAGTATAAGAGACATGCAAGGCAATAAGATATGGATGCAAAAAGTGCTCGCCTTGGATAATGCCTGTCCAGACCTTTTCAAAGACATACTTGCAGTTCTCAGTACCCATGGAACCGCTGCTTTTGCAATAACCAAGGACCCCAAAGCTGCAGATTTGGAAAGGGCTTTTGGAAAATGTGGCTTTCATGTTCATGATCCTGATGGATTCTGTTACACTCAAGCCAGTGATGTGGAGAAAGAAATGGGCGAGCAAAAGAATGGCACTGGTAGCATGAGCACAACCTCCTCATAAGATACTCTGGCGAGGTGAAACACATCGATCTATCTTCTCATCGATTTCACCTGTCTAGAGAGGAAGAATGGCCTGGAAGCAGGATTTACAATTTTCCCGATATACACTCATGAAATATGGCATCATAGACAATTCCAAAACTCTCCAATAGCTCTCCCACACCATGTGTGAGTGAGCCTTGAAATTAAATCAATCTGCCATAACCAACTTTTCGTTTTATCTAATCTGTGACATTTAACCTACAACATTGGTCAGCTGGCCCTAGGAGTATTCTTTTCTGCCTTCCCTTTTCTTCCTCCATCTTCTTCATCTCCACCAAAACTCACATAGTTTGCTTCCTCGAAAGTGGAGCGCGGAAGATGCTCTGAGAGATAGATTGAGAGAAACGCTGCGGATCACCATGGCGTGACCTAATTATAAATCCGGGAAACCCAAGAGTGAGTGATACCATATTTCTAGCGTTCCACGGATGGTCGGTCCGCAGATGCGGCTTCTGGAGATGTAGATGTAGATGTAGATGTCACGGTGGGAATTTATATTTATGTATTTACGGTCGGTCCATGGAAGGAAGAAAGACAGACGTTTGTGAATGTGGTGGATATCGATATGGGGTATCTTGAAACATGAGACATAGAAATAAAAAGATATACTACAGACAGACAAGCTATTTCATTTTATTCCATCCATCCATCGTGTTGCTTGGATTTGTGATTTGTGTATTCATTCGCGCTTGGCAGGTATGTATGTATATATACGTACATGTATATTGGAGCTCCAGGAACTTTAGCGAGCGAGCGCAAGTATGGTGGTGGTTAACCGAGAACAGAGAAAGGGCAGGGCAGGGCAGATAGCCGCTACATCACTAAAATAGATCTCTCATTTCTCGGAAAAGAAAAACGTCATTTTAGGCAAGACAAATGTTTTTTTTAGCATCTCCATCATTTAAATAATGTACGTGCGTGCGTATTAGATTATGCTATGGCTATGGCTATAACGAGATGGACGAATCTTTGTGCGTTAGCAGGCCCGCCATCCTCATCAGTACACCTTGTTCCCAGCATCCGGCTTCTTTTTTTTTTTTGTACTCGCTGATGAAGCGTCCAGCAATTTCAGGGGAGGGGAGACGGGTCACGTTGCTCGAAAGGGGAACATCTATCGTCCCGACGTATTATTTTTATTTTTTTACTCCCAGCCGCGGACTATTTTACAGAACGTGAATGCACTGCACATATACGGGGCTCAGAGCGGGGGTACTTGGTCGTAGAGGGGAGTAGCACATAGCGTAGCACCGGATATTCCCAGGCGCGATTCGATTGGATTCAATTCATACTGTGAACCCCTTCCCCCCTCCCCGCCCTCCAGTGAATATCGCACGGCCGTACAACCGCAACGAACAACCAACACATTTCACCACAACATCCCTCCCTACCTAGTTAGTGACCAGCAGCACATCACATCATATCACATCAAGCCAAGGCCAAGCAAGCAACAAAGCAAGCGGATTTGATCATTCCATAGCAATCGGATTCATCGAATTGTGAATTCTCCCCGGCTGCAGCTAGCTAGCTAGCTACAAAGCAGAAGGAGGCAAAAAACCAAAACATCGCACACGGCGCGTTCTAGAGCTCGAGTACAGCCAGCAGAAAAGCCTCCATGTCAAACAGCGGAGTGTGATGGACCTCTCAACTGGATCCATCTCGACCGCGCGCCGTAGCAGAGAAATAAATGGTCGATAGGGAAAACATGTTGATCCACCTTGTCACCCTGTACCCGCCTGCATGATCCAAGGCCCGCGAGATGAGAGCTGAGAGCTGAGGATAAAGAAAGAGATCAATGCATCTGTGGCGATTACCCAGACGACGGTGGTACTAGAGTGTATGCGGAAAAGAACCAGCAGGACGATGAGACGGGAGGAAATATTAAAAGGAAGATAGATCGAGACTAAATTTGCCACTGAGAATCAGTGATAGATAGATAGATAGGACAAGCGGCTTCGAGCCTCGAAAAGATCGGAGACTCATCCGCCAAAGAAAGAGATGGGGGGGATCTTCTCATGCTCTGACTCATAGAACAAATTACGCAAAGCGGAAGGGTCTAGATATACAAATTCGAGCATCCTCATTTCCCATAGCCAGACGATAATGTTCATTATCCAAGCCTAGGTGAGACATTTTCATACTGTGCTCTTTATCTTTAACCTACCCAAACTCGCTTAAAATCTACCTCCCTCTTGAAAATTCACTCCGGCTTCACTTCAATTCCAAAATTCAACACGGTTCCGCCTTGCACTTGCCGTTCCACATATAGTCCCGTCCCCTATGCGGTAAATTTCGAATGTGATATACTTGAAGCTCTCTATTTTCTCGGAAAATTTCTCTTCGATAATAAAACAACACAAACAACAATCAAAATCCGAAAAAGCTTTTTCCCCCTCAAAACCAGCATTTTGGCCGTTTGATTATCACCAACTCAAACAAACCATCTGATTTCTATGAAACAACTTACTCATCAAAGATGTCACGGATAATTGTGCGAAAGCGATCTGTCAGTCCTTCTGCAGAGATACCTTGGGGCAAACATCCGCGTGTCAGCCTCACACCTTACAAACCCAATACACCCACCACCTCCATCACCACACACGGCACGTCGACCAGAATCAGAATCAGAATCAGAATCAAACCCAAGACGACCCAGAGAAATCCAGCACCAGGACCAGCACCAGCACCAGCGATCAAGCAGTCTGTAGTCAAAGACTTCCAGAAAGATCTAGCACCTGCTATCAAGCAGTCTGCAGTCAAAGATTCTCAGCTGCAAAAATCAGTGGCACGAGACCCTCTCGGAAAGATTAGGGGCGCAGATAACAACACCATCAGCATTTCGATTCGACCAGAGGAGACAAACAAGCCTGCCCAGTTACCAAAATCAGCGACACGAGACTCTTTCCGCATATGTGAGGCGCCAGAAAACGATGCCGTTGCTCTTCACGTGCAATCGGACACTACAGGTGAGGGACGGATCAATCCGAAGTCTCTTAATAACCAATTCACATCTGTCAACTCTTCATTACAACTACTACCACCACGAAACCCTGCCCACGCCTTCGGACCTGCAGAAAGAATGGCCATTGCTCGTTGGATGCAATCGAAAAAGGCAGTCAGTCCACGAGGCAAACACGTAGCAGCCTTTCAAGATCTTTTGCACTCTTTAGGTTGTCAGGACCCGAGTTTTGATGCGAAAATCTTGTCGAAATTCAAGAATCGGGTGAAACGCTGCATTCTAAAGATCAAGAAAGCATTGAAAGAATGTGGTGCAATTTCATTCGGCGAAGATGATGAATTGGAAAAAATGCCCGTCTTTGCTGATTGGACAATTGTTTGGCTGGAAAAGGACTGGGATGGAGTTTATGACACGAGAAGAGAATATAAATCCAAGTATAGTCATAGGTGCTTACCAGTTCTGGAAGGAGAGGATGAAATTGAATTCATCTTGTTACCAGTCGACGAGCCATTGGAAGAGGAAGAGGAGATCTTGGTCGTGGAGGATCCTAATGAAATCCAGGCCAACAATGATATCACCAATACTGGCGCTGCTACTATTAGAGACCAGGAGTACTGTTGTAACCCATATGGGATGACTGATTGGGAATACAGGGGTGAACGTCTGAGAAATATGAATACGTGTAAATGAGGTTTCGCGTCGTTTCGGAAACATCGTTGTTTGGGAATATGGAACGAGGACATAGACCAGAGTAAAGCAAATGACAATATCTCTCTACCAATACAAACCTCATGACCTTGGTGAATCATATCGACTTCAGTATTTGACAGTGTGTCGAATTAACAGGTAGGTCCTTCGTTGAAAACCACTGCGCTACCACTCGAGGAATCCGAAAACTCTGACCTATTTTAATACATAAGAGTAAGCCATGGTATCCGCATAGGAATAGTAGTGAAGTAGGCGACATTTTAGATCTGGCGGCTTCTAAGGAGCGCGGTCTCATCGGTTGAAGAGCGAGTATGAGAAGTAGGGCTGAGGATATTGTTCTCCCTCTTTTTGGGGCTTGCATATCTTCGAGGCGACCCATGATGCGCAGTAGATTCGAAAGTCCGTATACTGCGACAATGTTATCGGAGAGAAGATTCATTATATGCTTACAAATTTGAGCCAAACCCCAACCTGATCAAGCCTTAAGTCGTAGGGCCGTATTGTACACGTCGTAATGCTTAGGCGATCATCTATATAATCTTTTCGGCCTCCTCGACCAAATCCTCAACCTTGAAAGCTGGGTCGCCTCTTCCAAACATTTCCAACAATCGACGCCCATCACTCTTTTCCCCAACTGGGCCGTAAAATTTCTGCAAACACATGACCAACCATTTTGCTTCGTCGACACTCACGCCTTTTCCTTCAACGACCTGTCCATGCAATAAGACCAATTCCTTATCTTTTTCCAGTTCCAAGTGGTGCGTGATTGTAGTATGTGGTTGACTGTACTCTCCCCTCAATTTGAATTCCGCAAGGTGTGTGAAGAGAACGGCAACAGTGTTTTCCGCCGGGAACGTCCATTGCAAAAAATGAATTTCTGCACCTTGACCCTCCTTTACGAGGGGTAAGATGAAATGGGGGAACTTCTTTGCTGTGGTTTCGATAGCTTTATATGTTTGCAGAGGTATGGCTGCGCACAAAGATTGCCCATCATTGATATGTCGAAGTCGCCAGAGTGCTTCGATTTCTTTCTGTGATAGAGCGCGAATTTTCTCAAGATCAAGATATGAAGAAAGAGTTTTCAGTCCCGGGTTGGAAGATGGCACTTTTTTGGCAGGAGTTTTAGGTGGCGGTGGCGGTGCAGGGAATGGCGATGAGGAAGTGGGTGAGAGAGGCGGGGTGGGAGGGGCATTCGTAGGAATAGCAACAGTAGCTTTCTTTTTCAGATCCTCGATTTTGGCTTTATAGGCTTCTTTTAGTTCATTGATATCTCGCAGACCCTGTCTGTAGGAGAGATTTGTTAGTCGAAACGGGCCAATTAAGGGTGGTGATTCCTTACTCTTTTGCTTTCTGGTCAAGCTTCTCCTTATACTTTTCCAAAAATCTATCTGGTTGGTGGGTGGCCAAGAATCGAACATCATGAACCTGTGCCCATCTTCTTTGTGAAGTCCGCAAATAAGGGGCTGCACCAGCAACTATGCGACGCATGGCTGGAGAACGAAAAATTGCCATGTTTGTTGTCGAGGTACAATTTAGCTACAAGAAGATTGATTGATGTAGTTAAATTATGGGGTAAACTAGCGGCTACGCGGCCGCACGGCCGAAACCGGGCACTATCATCTATGCGATCAAAAACTACCATACCAAAGACAAACTCTCATTGGGAACTCAAAACTTCTTCATTGTGTTAATAAAAAGAGCCAAATATCTTAAAATTGCTTCTTCATTTCATCTATCAAGAAAATACCCATAGCATCAAATACAGCATGATATCGTTCCTTCTCCCCTACAACTTCGCCTTCTCTCCTTCCTTCTTCGCTTGCTCCCTCAAAAGTCTCCTCAAAATCTTTCCACTGGGACCCTTTGGAATCACATCCACAAACTTAACACCTCCTCTCAATCTCTTATGGTTTGCTACCTTTGCTCGTACCCACTCCACGATCTTCTTTTCCTCATCTTTATCGCCAGCAACCCCTTTGTTTGGAACCACATAAGCTCGTGGGACCTCGGTTGCTTGTTCTTCATTATAGATGCCAATGACTGCAACATCAGCTATATCTTCATGAGAGATAAGAAGGCCTTCCAACTCTGCTGGGGGTACTTGGAAGCCTTTGTATTTGATCAATTCCTTGACTCGATCGGTGATGTAGAAATTGCCTTCTTCGTCCTGATACCCAACGTCTCCAGTCTTGAAAAACCCATCATCTGTCAACGCGTTCTTGGTACCTTCAGGATTCCTAAGGTAGCCCTGGAAAATATTGGGTCCCGTGATCCAAAGCTCACCAGTCTGCCCGGCCGGGACCTCTTTTTCTTCGGAGTTCATATATTTTGCGATTTGGTTAGGCAGCAATTTTCCAACTGAGCCTGGATATTTATTCCAATCAGCCCATGGCTGAAGATGAGTAGTAGGACTTGTTTCACTGAGTCCATAACCTTGCTTGACAGGAATCTTGAGACGGGCATATACAGCATCGACAAGTTCGCGGGTTAGTGGCGCCGCGCCAGAGTTCATCATTCTGATAGTGGATAAGTCATACTTCGAGACTATGGGATTCTTTCCGAGCATGAGGACAATTGGAGGAACGGTGAAAGCAAACGTTGCCCTGAATTTTTGTATCGTCTGACAGAACTTCTCCAAGTCGAATTTCTCCATGACAATACACTCGAGACCTCTGTAGAGCGCAAAGTGGACAATGCAGCACAAGCCCTGAAAATGGTTAGTAATACCAACAAACTTCCAGCAAGAAAGGGGCTTACATAGATATGGTAAAAGGGGAGAGGGGCTATAATCCTGTCACCTTTTCCATCCCTGCCACCTTCCCAACTTAAACTGGTTCCTTCCACGGTGCTTGTCATTAAAATATCTGCAACAATATTTCCATGCGAGAGCATGACTCCTTTGGGATGTCCGGTCGTCCCACTGCTATAAACCAATAAAGCCAAATCCTCTGGCTTCCTCTTGCTTCTCCTATATCTTGATGTTCCAGCCAAATTCCGCACATTGGTGAAATGTTTAAACTTGCGTGTTTGATCCCGCTCATCGCCCACCAAAATTATTCTATCTTCAGGGATGCCAGCATTTTTAGCCGCTGCTTGCGCTTCTTTTAGAAGGGACTTCTGCGTGACAATCCCTTTGGCCCCGCAGTCTTTCAATTGAAAGGTCAATTCATCGACCGTATATCCGGGATTCGCAGGAGAAACCACTCCACCAGCCCAATGCGTGCCCCATATGATGGAGGGAGTATCGATACAATTGGGTGTGTATAGCGCAAGCACATCGTCCTTCTTCCAATCCCAGACGGCTTTGAGGCCTTTTCCGAACTCTATGGCAGTATCTCGCACTTGCTTATAGGTATACGATCGTGAGGTCTCGGCGTCCGTGTAAATTGCTGGAACGCCAAACAGTCAGCGGTGTGTATGGAGGATTGGATTTCCCATGTGTACAGTGTGATTCATACCTTTTTCATCTGGAAATTGCCTATCTTTCCTTTCGAAAAGAAACTCCCAAATATCCACGTGTGGGATATCTAATTTGGGGTACCTTGATTCTGTAGGCATACTTAAAGTGTCAAACAAAAGAGTGTGAAGGGAGGAAGGAAAGCAAGAAAGTTTCAGCTGCTTAAATAAGTCTTAGGCTGGCTACGCTATTCCGGGTCCTACAGGTACTCCATAAAATTGAACCGAGGTAGGTATATTTAAGGCTTACCCCAGATCTTGGCTTATGAGAGAGAAGAGATTGATTGGTTAGGGTTTGACTCAAACATCTGATTGAATCAATAAGGGTTAATAATCATCGATTAGCTCTATGTGACTAACTTGATAAAAACAAAGCTCCACTTTGTGAGGAGAGTTTGAGGCGAAGCTAGCTACTCTCCTGAGTTCGAGGGATTAGCCCTCAACTAACTCTCTACATATATGTTCTTCACGTGTAGATTTCAAGTTTAGTACAATCTGTCGAAAAGGTACTGAAAGTAATTGGATGGATTGACGGTCAAGATGTGCTGTTGATCGAGGCTTGTTCAGTGTGGCAACTGCATGGAAAGAATTCAATCCCTCAGTTGGACGGCTGAAAGAACGTCCCTCCATCACCTTCGTCTAGACAGACAGACATACAGATCCCAACCTCCTCAGCGTTCTCTCTCTTCTCTCTCGATTATCTCTGCCTTCAAACCATATTTCCCCATATTTCCACCCACCATTACTCGCAAACACCTGTTACAATCCAATCCAATCCAATCCAATCTAACAACACTCAAACTCAAGCTTTTAAAGAAATAAATACATCTATCATCACCTATCATCACCTAGGTATACTATAAAACTAGCTAAATTGCATACTAGTATCCCCCTTTTTGCCCACCCCCCCTCTCTCCTCTTCATAAATATATATATCCACCATCTATCTCCACCACTCACTCAAGACTCAAGACTCAAGACTCAAACTCCCATCCCATCCCATCCCTCTATAAAAGGCTTTCCAAGAAGTCTCCCTTGCTGTCTGACACCCCTCAACTTCCAAAGATTGGCATCAGGCGATAGATAGATTTCATGAGCATTCATTCTTTAAGGATTGATGCGAGAGAACATTCAAGTCAATGGAAAACATCCAAACCCATTCATTCAAACATGGAAAGCAATTAAAGCCATGAAATTATGGATAATGTTGAAATCAATAAAGACAAGGAAACTAATCGGCATTGTATTATATTATGGCATCTGATTCATTAGGATATTGAGATATGTTCAAAGACTTATAGCATTATAGCTTTGAATGTTGTGCATCATCATCACATCACCACATCACTACATCAGCAAGCATAAAAGACGTTTCGATGATTCAAGGCTTATTAGTGCTGGATTAAAGACCACCAGAAGACTATTAAAATGAGGCTAGCACTCCTTAACAGCGAGATGACTTCCCAATCCTACATATAACCCGTTACAAAAGCGAAAAATCAAGAAGAGGTGAAGAAATGAGTGAGCTCGCACCACCAGATCAATTCGGAAACACCTCTCCATCCCCAACTGATATATTCCAGATAATGCTAGTAAACAAACAGTTAGAGTATCCATCCCAACTCTCCAGTGGCATGACAAGTATGAGCTCGTCAGCCTGTGATGAGAAAGGATATATAGTCACATCAACCCCTTGATCGTGACTATAAATAAAAAACGTTATTTGACCGCGAGGCCAGGAAGGGATTCCGCAGCATCAAAGGTGCTCGTGAGTTTGCCACTAGATCTATACGGTGAGATATGCCCTAATTTCTCCCACCAACCAAGTCATTTTTACTCACTCAAAATAACAAGGTGGTTGTAGTGTAAATTAGAGCATCGTAAAATCTGAACTCAATCACCTAGATTGATATGCGTCTATTGCGGAGTTTTGCAGAGCTTCTTGCCAACCATTCGACTAGCGTCGGTTGTTCTTGATGGAAGGCAATGGTGCGTTTATGGTTTCCCCACCATGTCACTTTGTGATGAAAAGTCCCAGCATCCAAAGTGCATTCACAGGCGGTAGCCGTGGTCCATTGCGGTCCAACCACAGAGCACCTGTGAACCCTCCCCCTGTGCGTTATCGAGTAGGGTACATGTATGAGCATCTGGAGTTTTTTGGGGGTATTTGACTATCCCCGGGGAAGACGTGACCATCCCAACTCCCGGTTTACACACCGGCATCAATAGTTGTGTTTTGAAAAAAACCACGACAAGCATTAGTAACCCAACCCCTGGTTACGTAGCCCACCATGGCTCTCATGAATCTTTTGGGGCCTAGTCCCCAGCGCTGGCTCCGGAGCAAAGTCGCCTCAACTTATAATTGAGCCGCTTACTATCACGCTTGTCTCCTTCAGAAAAGATCCCACAACTATGGTAACAGTCAGATCTGAGCTACTCGTGTCCTTTCCCAGGTGTAGGGAAGACCGAATAATGTAGCTCAGTTGCCTGCCAGGCGTCCAGACAGACTCCGAACGCCCTGTTATACCGCTCTATGCTTACCTTACATAACGACTGGCAGTTTAATGTCGTGCCAAGGACGAAGATAGAATTCGCAAAGCTCGTGGCTTGTTGAAAAAATTCGGGCCCATGCGTCCAATGGCCCAGATACCACCAAAGAATTCGCCGCCCACCCGCGTCTCCGATGGTTTTCCAAGTTACCAAACCCTTTCCATCATTATGTGCGCTTTGTGTGCTTGTGTTATTTCCAATCTCTCAGCCCTGTTCATTCATTCGAGAATATCAGGTATTTGTTTCTCGTCCGAATGTCACAACCAGCCGTAAACGCGACATGATGTAGATTTGGTTCTATAAATATCGCTCCCGCGTATTGGCCCGGTTTCGCTCTAGTATCCAGCAGTCGTTGCATTTCGAGGCTTATCGGTAGAATCTGAATTGGAGACCAATGGGGGACGCATTCATGAGCTATAGATCGAGCCCTTCACACCGAGGCCGTTTAGCTGGCCTGTCCACTGCAGAGCTTTCCGCTGCAGGTGCGCCGTGGTCACTTCCAAGGTATGACGGAGTTGACGTTGAACTTTCGGTGCTCGGAAGGTCAGTTCTTTTTGATATTGGACTTCCAGTTCCATACGCGACTTGAAGGTGACCAAAGATCGATAAGCCAAGCAACCATGTTGAAAGTGGAGTGATAGACGCACTGGATTGGTATCGTTCAAAACTTTGAGAGTGTTGTTGAACCGGGCGACCATAATCCTTTGGCGAGATATCTTGGAAAGTTGAAATGAGCGAGTAAGCAGATAAGGCGGCTCGATCATTGCCATGTCTGCGATATCTTCCCTATGTGACACATCATTGCGACTCATATGCTCATCTCGAGAAGTAGACAGCACGGGAAAAGGTTGAAATGGACGTGGCATGTCGAGAATGAATGAAGGGTGTGAGGGGTTTGCAAACGAATCATGGTCGCAGTATCGATTCCCGACATTGACTCACGCTGCCGGGAGCCTTCGTCATGAGGATATGGTAAGGTATTATTGAATTCATCTGAACCGACATAGCTTTGAAATGAACGGGAAGGAGGTCGCAATGAGATGCAGTC